>VMKM01000050.1:0-691575 GCA_008360985.2 Macquaria ambigua
ATATTTATATTCATTATGTTATTCTACTGCTTATGCACTTCTGGTTAGATACTATCTGCATTTCGTTGCCTTGTACCTGTGACATGTGCAATGACAATAAAGTTTAATCTAATCTAATCTAATCTAATATAATTCACATGTCATACTTCAACAGTAATGATATATCATTATTACTGTCCTGTTAGTCAGGAGAGTTTTAGTTTCTCGATATGGTCTCTAAATAATGTTTTTACTGGTTTTTCAACCGATTTTGAAGCAAGTATTGAATCCTGTCAGAATCTTTTCTATGGTTTTGGCTTCAATAGGATTCAATATTGCATCAACTGGCTTTTGTCACTTCACTTCAAAACTATCTATTGACACTAGCTTAGCCTGGCTCCAGACCTCTGAATCCCTGCCCATTTCGCAGATTTTTTTGTTGTTGATTGAAATAAATCTGGGGTGGGCTCATTGACGTCTGTGTCACTCGGGTTGGAGAAGCAGTTGACCAATCAGAGCCTTGTTGGCAGGATTAAGAATAGGGACGTCATCTTCCTGTACCAGATACACAAAAATAGCTACTTCCCTGAAAAATAGCAACAGAAAAATGCCCACTAGCGTGACAGCAAGCGTGGACGAGATCTATGCAGCTGTACAGGTTGTTGTAAGCTGACTTACATAAATAACTCTTAAATCTGCATATTTCTTTGATAGTTGTGGAAAACTGCTCCTAGCAACTGCAGCTTCTGTGTCAACCGAAAATGACATCAGTTGAACGGCTACTTCAATACTGGATCAAATCAAACCCCCCATCCCTAATGGAAACTGAATAACATGAAATCAAATAACATGAAGAACATGTCATCGTTCATTGTATACGTTTTCTGTGTGTCTGTTTCACTTTTAGGCTGAGGTCAGGACTTTTCCACACCAAAGAGTGAAAAAACATTTCTTTAAAGGGGCATTGCCATGTTGAAACAGGAGGTTCTTCCCCAAACTATTCCAATGAAGTTGGAAGCACACTATTGTCTAAAACGTCATCATTGTGTGCAGCAGAATGTAATGTAATTTCCCTTAACAGGAGCTAAGAGGCCTAGCTCAAACCATGAAAAACCAGACCAAAAGTACACAGCAGTATTTGTACAGCAGTGTCCACATACTGTTGGCCATATAGTTTTTATCTGTGTTCACAAATGTGCAAGAAATGTGCCCTTATTTTAAGCCATAAGACATTATTCTGGTCTGAAAAAAGAAATTCCACATGTGATTTGAAAATCCTCAACACTTTCTGCCATCTTCTTGTTTAAAAACCTGTCAAATTACACCTTTAAATATATAAAAACGTGTCCTTTCCAGAATAATGCATTGTTTCAAGTATTGTAGTCTGTGCTGTGAAGAATAGAGCTGTGGATTTCTTTCATGCTGCGTTTTGAAGTGTCTTCACCTCCCTGTTCTCTCAGCTCTTACTTTCATCACTTGTCACCAGGGCTCTCTATAGACATACTGTCTAGCCTATAAACAATACATTCATGATTCAGCATCATTTTGTCAAAATACTTTTTTTCATATTTTGTTAGTCTTTTAGGTTAGATTTAATGATGTAAGGGTTTACAGAGAGGGTAAAATAAACAAGTCTTTTGAAGGTGAGCTTGCAGCACTGGATTCACGGAATGAGGATAAGATTAATTTCTTGGTAATAAATTATTTCAAGGTGAAGAAAAGTTATACATGTTATAAATTAACATTTAGTAGTCCAATAGACTTTTAATTTTGAACAACAAAAGATAAATCCCTCAGCCAATTGAAATTGTTCCTTGACCTCTTCTATCTCAGTGCTGTGAGGCACCATAAGTCACAGTATTATTACTAGCAGTCATGGGAAAGTACTGGGTCTGCAACTAACGATTATTTTCGATCGATTAATCTGCCGATTATTTTCATGATTAATTGATTCATCGTTTAGTCTATAAAATGTCAAAAAACTATGAAAAATGCTCATCACAATTTCCCAGACCCTGAATGACGTCTTCAAACTGTTTCTTTTGTCCGACCAACAGTCCAAACCCAAAGACTCTTCATGTACTGTCAGAAATTACAAAGAAAAGCAGCAAATCCTCACATTTAAGAAGCTGGAACCAGCTAATGTTTTTGACATTTTTGCTTGAAAAGTGACTGAAACAATAAATTGATTATCAAAATAGTTGTCAATGAATTTTCTTTCAATCGACTAATCGTTGCAGCTCTAGAAAGTACCAAAGCATCAAAGAGTTTTTATGAGTTACTTGTCTTTTCAAGGTCAAGCATGATAGTATAGAATTTGGTGTGGAAAGGGAGACATAACAAGATTTTACATAATGTGGGACAAAAGTGTAGTACAATAAGTAATATATGACCCATAGCTAGGGTGAATAGTAATTTCCACCATTCTTTTCTACAGCAAAGCTGTTGCTGCCATAATTTTCACCCCTGTCAATGCCAGATTCCCATTGGATTTACATTGTGGAGACAGTTTAGCATATTTGGGTCAAAGTACAATTTTGTTGAGCTCTGGCTGCAAAACCTGCTGGAAAATCAGCGATCAGAGAGCGCAGCTGCTTTCTGTACTGGAAATAATGGCCTTGCTCTACACACATGTTGAACTTGAAGTCAGTCTCAGAGAGGTTGTTAGGTCTATACCACACTTTTATTGGCAGTGTTTTCATCAGCCTAAATGAACCAGACTGAACGAGAAAACAGATCAGAGTTCATTTAATATGCACTAAAAACTTTAGGTGTAAACACAGCCTAACAAGGGTTTGACACAGTGCTAACAAAGTCTAGTGAGGGCAGCTGTGATGAGGATTGGCCCCTTACAAACAGGCCATTCTATTCTATTTTGTGTGTTGAGTTAAAGACTAAGACTAAGACGGCTTTATCTAAATTGAGGTTAGGGGCCGTATTCACAGAACATAAAAGATAGAAGGCTAAAAGTAGCTCCTAACTGACCAAGTCAGGAGAAACTCCTAAAAATAAGGGGTGTGTCTGTCTTAACTTTAGGATTCCTGAGTGTTTGGTCTAAAGGCCTTCACACACCGGAGGCATGTGATGAATTTGCACGTCAATATATTTTTTCAAACTGTTGTTTTTGTAATGAGTACTTTCACACCGAACGTGAATATTACACGGTGAGAAAGCGACATCATTCTTTTTTTCAGAATGAGGTCAATTTTTCTGAGCTCTCGCATGGTGAATAAAGGCATTAACCAATCATGTTTTGCGGAACAGACGTCACGTCACAACTCCAGACCTGTTGATTGTTTGTGTTTCTTATCACCCTGTATTATATGACAAAGGACACAAAAATTATAAAGACTGAACTCAAGGACAGCGTGTGGAGTTGCATCACTGGATGAAGGACAGTGAGGAGCTGATGTAGTTTACTTTTGGATGTAGTAGAGTTGGTAGCAAGGCAACAGTGTCATAGCAGGTGTGGCTCATAATAGTAATCAAATACGGGAGGCTGTGGCTCTGTGTAGCTTTTTACCTGCAGGGCACTGCAGTAACATAAGACACTGGAGCATACATATTGGAGCACACATAGGCTTTATATGAGTGCTCCAGTGTCGTCTATTTTTTTGGTGGGGGGGTTTTGTGAAGAATGAGCTGGTGCAAATCTATCTTATCTATCTATCAATTGCAAATTCGCATTGCCGGCGGTATGAATAGTTTTGTTGCAAAATATTCGCAGGCGAGTATTTTGCATTTTCTGGTCGTTTATTCGTCACATCCCCGGTGTGTAAAGGCCTTAAGAGTAATTCACAAAGAAGTATGAGGCAGTCCAGAGGATTCCAGATTCAGAGTCAGCAATGTGCAGTAGGTTTGCTGCGTCAGTGTTGGATGATAATGAATTTTTATTCCATATTTTAATGCCGGTCATTAAATAAGGATTCAGTCGGCTCACCAATAAGTCGAAACAGTCCAATAACACTGGTGATGTTATGCTACTTGGACACAGTTTGCAGCGCTGACGATCTCAGCCTCAGGCATCTGACAGAATGAATTCATCAGACCGAAAATGCAACCAATTTGTTTGACAGTTCATTAGGTGTGCTACATGTAGAATTACCGAAGTACAATGATTTAGATACAATATACTTAACAAGTCAAAATTTTACTTTGTTTCATGTATGAAATCAGGGATGCAGTTGATAAATTATGTAAAATACTTTTTTATGAAATCTATCTAAATTTGATTTAATTTGCTTCTTACATTCCTATGTATTGAGTATTTTATTTGACATTCATTGACATGTACAGGTTACTCGTCAAACACCAATCAGTGTAGACATTGTGAGTAAGTTCACTCATGAAACATGAGGTCATCCATAGCAACAGGGTCAGTGTTGTTATTGGTATGCTAATTATCGTATTTGTGCGATAATTTAGCCGTTTGTACGATGTGCAATCAATAATTGTAACAACCCCTAAATGTACAATAATTACAACGTCATATTTTCATAGTTTTTTTTCCAATAAGCGTGAAATGGTATAGAGCTGATTTGGAGCCGTGATTATTCATCATGCGCTAACCATGTCAATAATGTATTACAGGCAACTGACCCTGGATATGCCATTAATGATCCAATCACATCTCAGCTGACACGTCGTGAGACAGCCACTGTGTCACCACTCACAACTTCTTATAAACTCTTTGCTGCTGTATTGTTGTTTGTGGTCAAACCAACATTTGGTTTTGCTCAGGTTTGGTTTGGTATTGTTTATGGTAGAAAAAATATTTACTTGTAACCTATTTGCTTACACGCTAGGATGCTTAGTGTGTCCTGTAGCCTTCATTATAAATGCTGGCCTGTAGTCTGAACCCATTGCAGTTGACTTGTTAACCCCTCGCTGTTTTTCATACACTTTAAAACCTCAATTTTAGGTGCTCTGCAGTCTGGACTTGAAGGTATGTAAGCCATCATTGAAAAAGTAGAGACAGACAAGTAAATGCAACACAGACAAGGTTATTTACCTGTTTAAATGCCTGTTGGCTGTAGGTTATTTAATGTCTACTGAAATCCGGCTTCTTCCCTTAGGTTCCAGGACATTCTCCACAGAGGGCCTGATGATGACAGGACTGTGGCAGAGAAAGCTGATGAATTTTGATCTTAAGGAATTTAATATGAATGTCTTGTAGTGAAAAAAATACAATGAGGATTTTCTTTGTTTTATGATGGCTTTATCTGCTTCCGCTTTCATATTTGTAGTCGATGAGGTATCATTTAGAAATGCTTTTGGTGCCACAAGAAATATTTTGTCACACAAATGATTGCCAGACTAGCGACTATGTAATGACATCCAAAAATGCTGATCTCTGCCCATTAGACGGCACTCCAAACACACTCCAAACACTCCATATTATTGCCTATGCACGAGGCTGGCTCTGACTATAAGGGATATGGAACTAACACAGAGAGAAAAACAAGGTTAGGACTTCTATTCTTATGTGGTTCACCTGTGTAAAATAGCATGCTTACTTTGAACTATAAAAATAACAGCACACCCAATACAGCTGGCAGGGATGGAAACATGTCAGTATAAATGCTTGAACCAAAGTTCTTGTGGTCAATGAGTGATTCCATTGCAAGTGAATACAAAGGCAGGATAAGTGCTTACATTCATTGTATGCTCTGGATGGAAAGTGTCCACTAGATTTACCACTCAGGTTACAAAGGGCTCTAAGTAGGAGTAAACATTACTAAACAAATGGATATAACAATGTATTTTTTCCCAAGGGCATCTGGTTTGAGAGAGGACAATCCTGAGTGATGAGGGGAATACCTTCTTTGGTCCAAACCTATTGTCACTGCCCTTCATGCTCAAGAGGCACTTCACTGTTGATGTGTATCAGAAAGGCTAACATTGACTGAACTTTGTGTGTGTGTGTGTGTGTGTGTGTGAGAGAGAGACAGAGAGAGAGAGAGAGGGAGAGAGAGAGAAGAGTGTTTCTGCTATCATTTCAGGCCAGCAGTTGTTGCAGTTGATTTGAATAGTTTCAGCTTTAATCTAGAACAACATTAGAATGTTAGAACTTATTTTGCTCAGGGCACTCCTACACCCACAACTGCTGGTGTGATCACACAGATTTTTCACAGCAGACTGAATTCCTCCATCCACCATCCTATCTCAGCACACGCTCGGCAAGATGCATACTTCCAGACACCTACAGACAATTTAGAGTCTCCACTTTACTGAAGCTGCATGTCTTCTGCCTGTGGCAGGAACCCATAGTCCCCAGCGGGAGCCCATGTAGACACATGGAGAACATGCAAACTCCACACAGGAAATGCAAGCCACCCAGTGATTTAGGACCCAAGACCTTTTTGCTGCGTGGCAGAAATCCTGAAAGATCATTAATGTGGTATACTCTGTGGTGATCTGTGGTGGTGCAGTCCTCAGGCTGGAACATGTGCACTCTAGTTCATTCCCTACCACCTCATTAGTATAAACTTTTTGGCTCCCCTGGTTATCTTTTTCGTGCAAACCAATGAACCTTGGACAGCATCCAAGTATTGTCATAGGATAATGTTTTGGGATATTGAATTTTTCATCATCGATTTGATCATCTATTTGTTAAAAATCCATGATAGTATTTTTGTCACATTATGATAATTAAAACAGTCTGCAAGAGAAAGGAGAGAAAGCCAGAGCGAGGCTAAGATCAAGGCACAGAGAGGGTCTGTACTGTGAAAGATGAAGTGAGGGGTAGATAAGCGTTACAAAGGGCTCCAAGTACAAAGTGAATGGAACTCTGGTATCTTTGATCCTGGCTATCTCTCTCTCTTTGTTTTAAGGCTTTAGCTTTCCAAAACCCTTCATCCTGGCCCTGTGAAGTACAGAACAGGGTGCTTGATTTGGCCTGCTGCTTAGCACCGCGTAGCCATGGCTAATGACACTGTACTATACAGGGGCAGGAGAATCAGCAGGTGGATGCTGCGGAGTGTTTATGTACAGTACATGTGTGTGCTTGCATTCAGCAATATTTTGGCATGTATCACTATGTTTTTCACTGGTAGCATGTAATTTCGCTGCTTTTATGTGGTTACAGCATCTTTCTAATTATTTTAACAGCCTAGGTTTTGTTTGTATAAAATGTGACAATCCCTGTGAAATTTGGTGGAGTCTATGCATTGAATTCAGCTCTCCATTCTTGGATCTGTAGCGTGGAGGTGGAGGGGTGTATTGGCATGCATCCCTCACCATAGTGTGTATGTAGTGTGTGCATGGGACAAACTCCCAATAAGCAGTCCTTTTAAACTTGCAAGAACTGATTTTTTTGGCCATGGAAACAAACTGTAAAGACAACATTTAAGCTGATGTGGCCAGCTTGTTGCTTATATACACATCCAGCAGTTACAGAGCAACATTATCATTCATTTGGCGTCGTCATCATTCCAACATTGCTTTCACATTGTCATTATAAGCATCGTCATTGACATTATGATCAAAAATATTGATTATAACCGCTTTAAATAACATGATGTTAGAGTTGATGCAACTTCTTTGCTGATTCCTGTTCAGTTCCCTGATCTTTCATAGAATATCAACAGCCTATAGAGAGCCCAAGTCACCACCCCCACCCCGGGCTGGCTGATGTTCTTGCTTCTATAACTTGGTGCAATCTCTCACTGAGAATTTCTTTGATCTATTTCTCTGAATACTGCAAGTGAAACATGTTCCTGGGGTTTACGAACCATTTTCTAAGATAAATTAATGGACTCGCCTCATTCTTTCATCTGATAATGTTTAACATGTGACCGTCTAGTGCTTATGGGAAACAATGTCCATAAAAGGCAGCTAAAAGCAGAATATTAGATAAAAAAACAATTTTGCATTCAGCGTCAGTAATTACAAGGAAAGTGTCAAGAAATAATTGTTCTCAATGGGCAAATGCATTATCAGGGGCTTCAGTGTTAGCCATACTTAACATCGGAAAAGTCAGATTAACGGTCATGTCAACATTTTTATCTATGGGCCTCTGGGTGATCATATATCAGTAGAGTAACAGTGATGTAACCAATTGCAGCTCTCAAAGAGTAATAATTACAATATTGCTTTAAACTGAGCAATGAGTTATTACAGTTGCATACCTTCCAGTTTGTTTTGTGTGTTTTAACCTCATTTGTCTACATGTACGTGGGTATCTGCATCATCACGGTCCTGATTTTAAACCTTTCATCACCACAAGTAGTTGCAGAGAAACACAGCTTGACCACAGAGGCTGACAGCTGCAGAAATCTCCTGGGTTCATATAGCACTCGCAGCCATGGCTTTGTGAGAGCGCGCCACAGATGTAACCATGCGTTTGATTTTAATACTTCTCTTCTGAGTGTAGGCGGCGAGGCTTCTTTTGGGGAACGCTACACATATTCAGCTTGACATCCACAACATGGGCATATTTCGAGGCAGATGTTATGCTCAATAATTCACATATTTATTCAGAGGCACCACGCAAAAAGGCCTCATAAAACTTTCTGCTTGTGCCTTAGAATGCGTAAATATGTGAATTATTGAGTAAAACTTCTATTCCCCATATGTTCCCACATTGCGGCTGCCATATTGACTGGATGAGATTGTTGGTTAGGTGCGTCCCACGTTTTCTTTTCCTGCTGAGGCATTTAACTATTTCCTTAAAATTTTAAGTGTTTTTCTTCCAGTAACCTGAAGGCTGCACAAGCAGCTTGTGCACTGAGTCAAGAACCTTTGGGTATCAATTTCTGTGCAGCATGATGTACAACACTCTGCTAATCAAAGTTCTGCTTAGTTCAAACTCAACTCTGAGAAGGCTCAACTCAAAATTTAAATGTGGTGACATCCACATTTCTACAGGGTGCACTTAACTGATGTCATGCATTGGACTCTCAGGATACTTTTATGTTTTTAACTTCACTGATAATATTTTTAATCTTCCGAGCACAAACTGAAAATATTAAATATCAACTTGCTTACAACAATTCAATCCTACAGAAAAATTCAGCCCAGTATTGTAAGGGCAGAACGATGTGTCTAAGGATTATTCCTGGATTATTACCTCCAATGCCAATGTTCTAGGCATGGAATCATGTGTAGCACAACTGATTTTAAAATGGAAACAGACAACTTTTCAACCTTGGTTTTTATCACTCTCCTTCTTTGCCTCCTTTGTCAACGTGGCTCCAGTTTCCACAGTTACTCCGGTTGCTCCAACGTCCACCATTTCTGCTATGGGGTTAGCTACCGATAGCTACCGGGGAAAACAAAAGAGCTATCCTCTTCCTGTTTTGGTTGCGCAATGGTTGACGCACTAAATCATAAATCAAGCATTCATTTTCCCAGGAGATGGCACCCGTGGGCAGGCAGAATTGCACAGTGAAAGCAAGGCTTTTAGGAAACCAGTCTAAATGCCAATGGTGTCATTATTCTATAGCCATTACATTGTGCAATCAACATTTAATTCATAATGATAAGTTAAAGCAAAAAGCTTGTCTATTGCTGTTCTGTCACAGACACATAATTTATATTCAACTTTATTACAACTATAAACATAATCTTTCCCTAATCTTAACCATACTGTAGTTGTCATGCGCAGATATTGTAGAAAGTGAGACTTTTGTAAGCGTTGGCATTTGACCTAAAACAAAAACATTGTCAATGAACGTATTTCAGGGTTTTGCAGATGCGGTTTTGAAAAAATCACGGTGCACACAACATGCACAGACATACTTACAAAGTATAACTTACATATCTCCGTCGTGTTGGGCTGTTGAAAATGTATTCAGAACATAGGTTCCAATCCTGTGTTTTTTAGCTTTTGAGAGCAACTTGCAACTTCCAGATTTCTTGAAGAATGAATGTAATGCTATTAACAGACTGCTTTTACTAGAACATGTAAATGTTGCTCCTGCATCTGAACGTGAATCTGAAAACGGAACAGCCCAGTCAAAACCCAGGCATCTGGCAGCCCTACTCCTCCATCACAGGAAGCAGAATTTATATAATATATGATGAATAAATTAATGAATGGAAACCTTTATCGCCCTTGACAGAAGTTGTCCTGCATGATTGGTTTTCAGAACGTATGTTTGACATAAAATCAACACTGCACACATTACAAGCCTATGTATAACAAATAAATAAATACGTATCTCTGGGTTCATCAGAGAGACTCTAAACATCAACCAACCACCCAGGAAGAGAATGTTACTATACAGTGTGTCTGAAACTAGTAGGATACACAGGAGTTGTCAGATATGTCTTGATTTCCAGGCCTTTGATATTCTCATCTGTCTGCTACTTAATTTGACTCCATGTAAAAAAATTTTAAAAAACTATTCCTCTACAAAGGCATCAACACGACTTTGAAGACACAATGAGGTGCTTGGTTTTGGAATATTGCAAAGTATGCTGAGGTGACAATGAGGTAGTTTTTGGGTGCATGCAGGCATGGTTACATGACTTGGTGTCAGCATGTGTGTGTGCGTGTATATGTATGTGTATACTTGACAGCAGAACAAAACGTCCTGGCAGCTCGGTGGCCTCGAGAGCTCACTTTACTGTTGTTTTCTGTCCTGTTGTTTCTGAATGAGATAATGATTTGACTTGAAAAGACAGGAGACAGAGATTAAAAAGATTCTGTTGTGGTGCCATATGTAACAATTGCTTGTTCTTCTCTCTTTCACCTCAGGCCACCAGTTTCCTGTCAGAGACCCAATTTTCTGCTGAGTCACCAGAGACTCTGGATCCACTTTTCAAGTTCCATGAGACCATTGCCAAGGTAGGACCACCATAGTTGATCCTATAAACCAATAAACTGTGTACTGTAATCTCTGTATCACAGTGGCTGTCATATCTCCCTAATGTTATAACACTGAAACAGTATTAACAGTCCGGTGCAGTCCTATACTCAATTAAAAATACTATTACAGTTGGGTCAGGATAGCCTCGATTGAGCCTCTTTTCTATCAAGTGCAAAGGTGGAGGAGGCCAAATTCTGCAAAAACAAACAAAACAACATTCAGTCAGCAGTTCTTTAGCCAGTTATTTCCATCTGTAAGTTGCACAGAAACACCAGGAGACAAATAATCAAATAATTCTACAACAGACAATCAAAATGTCGACGTGTCTAAGGATAATATAGCCTACTAGAATAATCTCATAATATGAAAAAACTGAATGTGCTTTGTCTACAACTCAGTAAAGTTGTTATAATGATGTTTTTCTCTGTCTTGCACAGACAACATATATGGTCGTATTTTTGGGGAGGACAGTCACATTACAGTCATAATACTCATAATAATTACTACAGCCACTAGAGGTTGCCGCCTAATAAATGTAAATATGCTGCTGCACAGACGACCTATATGGCCGTATTTTGGGGGGGGACAGTCTCGAAAATACAAACTCACTAGATGGTAGGCAATCTTTTCGTAGAGATTTACAAGGTGGGAAAAACAACGCCAGGAAAGTTTATGCAAATAAACAAAGCATGATTTACCCTTACCAGGAAAGGTCTCTTCCATTTAAGTCTGTAAAACCATGTAAAATCTGGTAGCCTGAAAGATATGTAAAGACTACAGTTTTGTATTGCTGCAGTTTAGCCTCTTGACTCCAGTGGCAGCATTTCCCCCCCTTTAAAAGACGCCAAACTAACTTAATTTAATTTTAAGTTCATATTTCAAAAACTCTACCCATAACCAATTTTACAAGCTATTGAATGACTGAAATATCTGGGTTCTGGAAGATGGCCACTAAGCTAACACAAACCATTCATATTGTGGCTGGATTAATAACAATTTTAATATTAAAATGGATCATTTTGAGTAATTAATGCTTTAGTTAATTCTCTTTAAGGTGTAATTCAGCCAGCAGTTTATCTTTATCTCCCAGGCCTCATACCAACCAAAACACCAGTAAAGTTTCCATGTTCATGTAGCAGTAACTCCAGGAAGGTTCATGATGGCTTCCTCAATTTCAGTGCCCACTTTTTAGGCTCAGAAACGTGAGGTGCACCACACGCTTTTATTTTGACATCCCTGCACAGGCATAAGCACTGGTAGCATCCTTTTGCTAGCTGCTGTCAGTCACTCAGCTGGTGCAGCAGATGAAGTCAGCAGGGTCATTAGCTAAGTAAAGTATGAAAAAAAATCACCATCCATTTTAGCTGTGACAGTCAAAGCCTGATGATATTCAGTGGAGATGAAGCAGGCTGTGCAGGAACAATCACTGCTGACTTTACTCTCAGTTTCCTAGTACAGCAGATCAAATGAAGAAAAAGCCACAGATATGTTGATCCATTTTCCATTCAGGGCTGCACATTTTCAACTTTGCACATTCAAGGCAGTTCTTCAAACAATGCAAAGTGTGTTAGCAAATTTAAAAAAAAGGCATCTGGAGGTCAAAAGCAGCATGGAGAAAAACACAAATGAGCATCCACTGCTAAATATGGATCCTGTGTTATCATAGTATTCTTCTTTTTACTTCTATTGCAATAAAAGTTCAAACTTAGTCTTTCTTCTACAATGACTTCTCTGTAAAAGTCAGATGAAATGCACACTGCTTACACAAGCTGTTGCCAAATTAGGATTTGTATCTCAGCTAACAGATTGGACCTTTTTAAAATAACTTCACATGAGGAATACTCTCATTGCTTATAAATGCCACCAGTTCACCACAGCTATTACCACAGTAGGATAGCTATCACAGTTTACAAATTACATAAGGCACAGTGACATTTTCCTCATCTTTTATGGAGGCCTGGCTCTAAATGAACACACTTCATTCTGGTATGTCCTTACCTTCGCACCTCATATGTGTGAAATTACACTTAGTTAACAAGTACCGCCCTGGCAGGAGAACTGCGCTGCCAAAACTCACAAACTGTTAGCGAGGATAGTAGCTCAACCTACTACTGTGTATTTTCAACTACTCAACGCTCTCTCCAGATCAACAAACAAAGGAAACTTTATTCAGTATTATTCAGCAGAGAGTGGAGGAGAAGACAGAAGCAGTTTAATTTGGGTGAGCAGGATGTGTAGGAGAGAGGACAACAAGTTTGCACAAAAGAAGCTTTTCTTCTGGTTAACAGGGTGCCATCTGTGTTTTTAGACTCCTGTAGCATTCTGTCTGTAGTGTTTGCCTGTTTGATGTATGCATGATCCAGAGTGTGACTTTAAATGTATACCAGTGTATAGAAGTGGGGCTGTGAATGTACTGTAGCACCTGTTCTGTCTGGGTGTAAGCCTGCACTGATGCTGTGTAAATGTTAGGACTAACTTGTCCTCCTGTGTCCTTTTGATTGAGTCTTGGTAGAATCATTCTAAATGTATTAATTATTAAGTAAAATATTTAAATGTTTGCTTACTTTCAGTATATTCTATACTAGGCCTGGGCAATAAAACGATAGCGATATGTACTGATGACAGACACTTCATCAGTAGCAAGAAGAAAATTATTTGATAGAAAGTTCGATAGTTAAAATGCTTAAATGCATTAAATGCAAACCGCCATGAAAGCACATAACCAATACGCCCTGGTTCATAAACAGCCTATCATATCCCTTGATAGCGGAGCGTGCTACAAGTGACACACAAACAGCCAATCATTTAACAATTGTGTTGTTCGGTTGCACCATCACCATGTGACACAACAACAGAAACAGCGTGGTGGGAGAGAATGAGTGCAGACAGTGAGGAGGAAATTGTTAATAAAATAGGACAGGTCAGCTCACCAGTATGGTCAATTCAAAGTAAGGTGGTTAAATTCAACTTTTTTTCTACTGGTCTTTATTTAAAATAGGTTGTTAACTTAGTAATGATCAATATCGACTGAAATTAAACATTTTATCGTGATACATTTTTCAGCTATATCTCCAGCCCTATTATTTACCCTGTATAGAGCAAAGAAAACAGGGACCCACTCGTAAAAACACTGCTTCATAGCTCTACTGGTGGTCACAAACTCCACAAGGTGCCTTTAACATAAAAAACAGGGTTGTGACATGTGGAGTTGTGTTTGGCCCCGGTTTATAGAAGGAGTCAAAGGAGTGGCAAGTTTGCTTATTGCACCGTAAGCGACACAGGCAAAGCCTGCCTTTGGGCCGTTGGATAACCGTTATATCTGCAGTCAGCTGTCATTTCTGAATGGCTGTAACATGGCTGCAGTATTTGACCTAGAAACCCTCTACTTTCCATAATCCAGATCTACTGTAGGTGTATGAAGAACTGAAGGCAAAACAGGTTTGAATGTGTGTGTGTGTGTGTGTGTGTGTGTGTGTGTGTATTCACAGTATCAGCAGTGTACGGTGTTATGTCCACTGTGCAGGCGACCTTCACGTCCATCCCATCCCTGCCGGACGGTGATTGCTTGGCTAAAAGGCTGCTGGTTGGCAGCTCAGTTTTTCTCTTGATGTTCTTATTTTTTTCATTCGACACCTCCTTCATTTTAGCAATGACCTCTAAACAAAGACAAAAACAATAAGGGCAGGTCATTCTTGTGACTCAACATGCACATGTATGGTATTGCCAAACTGCTTTCAACATTCATGAACATGGGTTTAACTAGCTCATGTAGGTCAGTACCACTACTGATATTTTTGGACTGAGGCTGCTGATAGGCCTCCAAATCAAATGACAAAATACATCATTAGTAACTGCCCTTCATAATGACACATATAAGCGGATTCTAATCTGACTCCCCTATCAGCAGAACAGCATCATTTGTTACATTACCAATCACTGTTGACAAATACATCTGTTTTAAGATATGACAACACTATGGTTATGGCTTGGTTAGGTTTAGGCACAAACATGATCTGGTTAGGGTTAGAGAAATATAAAAGTCCCGGGAACCAACTCCAGTTCTAAGCCAGTGCCTTGGTCAAGGGCACTGACAGGAGAATTAACCTATCATACATGTTTTGAAACAAACAGTGGTCTCCCATGGCAAAGCCCCACGTTTTGTGGACCACCCAACCACCCTGACCCTCTCCCTCTGCTGACTTTGTGGCTCTATAAAAACGTCAACTGATTTCCTCCTTTGCTCCCAACACAATTCATAATTCCTATGGCTGCTAGAAGGCTTTATCACTTGAACCTAAGCACATGGGAGGACAGTCTCCATTATTCAGTATTACTATCATATGTATAAAACTCAAATAGTACTACTGACCAAATCTACATTAAATATTTGATGGATAAAATAGTCTCAGGAGTAGACCTCACTGACTGGACCAGCATATAATTTCCTAAAATGCATCTTAAAACTAAAATTCTTCATATGCAGCTTCCTACATTTGCTGGGTGTTTCCAAACAGCAAAAACTTACAGTACCTATGTGCATTTCAGCAGTGCTACAACATACAACCCCGTTTGCATATACAGCGTAAGCACTGCAACCCAACAGATCAGTTGTGGGATTTGCCACTGGGGTGACGATCAGAGTGGGTATCTGTGGTGAGGGTTGCCTCTTGTCCCAAGTGTTCATACTTTGTGCTAATCCTACTTGCCACAATGTCTGTGATCAGACCCCAGTGATGATATACCAAGACGTCACTTTTGACAAATGTGTCTGTCAGCATCCACAGAGAGTGCCATTATATAAATTAGTCCCATAAATCAGCCCAAGGAGGTGGCAATGTATGTATAAAATGTATAAAAGGGGTCTCAACACAAACCAAGAGCACAGTATTATACTATTTTCCATGTATAATACTGTGGATGGTGTTGTTAGGTTGTAATGTACTTGTAAATATAAGAAAGAAGACAGTTCGACACTGACATTTCATGTGTAGACCACAAAGGTGTTTAAATGTAATGTTCCCTGACTGACTGGCATGCTCCTCTCGCAACAGAGATAAAGCATTGTGCATAGTGACTATATCAGCAAAGCTGTTACTCCGTCAGAACACGTTTTGCCTTATTTAGCCAGCAGAGCATCACCAACCACAGAGGGACAATCATGTTTGGCCTCAGCCTAGGAATGATGGATTAAAAACCTTTTGTAGTATCCTGACCTCCTCTTGGGTATTTTGAGCAGGTAAAAGGACACCCGCTGCCCTCACCTTCCTCAGGTCTTTGTGAGAATTGTCAGGATCTTACATCTTTCTGAGGATTTGTTGTTCCCATACTTTTAGCTTTTTCTTCCCAGTCTTGCAGGAGAGGAGGCGGATAGTAAGGTGGCCTGGTGGAGAATAAGGGTTGAGGATTGCCCTAGTGGGGGTGATAAAGGAATCTGTGATCCACATGGAGCCATCTCAGAATAAGAGGGGTCAAGTTTCACAGACATGGATGTCAGTGCTTTCCAGCACACTGGAAAAGAAAGGTGTCTGATTATTGTTAAAATCCCATTCCATTGTTTGTTTGTGGTGTTATTCTCTTCTGGCCAGATTAAGTTATTGTTTTCAGTCTTCAGTTTCCCCTTATACATTTTTTTTTTAAATTGTCCATAATGTAGATTTTTTGTTTCCCCAAAGAAAACTCATATAAAAATATACTTAATGACACAGCAATAACACCAATTTGCTGCTCCTGCTACATGTAAGACTAGTTCTTAATTTGTGCTTATGTGTAATTCAAGCAACAGCCAAATCAGTCCAAATACACTAGGTTTATACTTATATAATGTATAACATAAAATGCAGGAAGCTGGAAGTACTCATGGTTCCTAATGTTTAATAAACTTTAATTATTCCAATAATGTAAAATGATACTGTTGTGTTGTTTTAGTATTTTTGTGACACTGTCCTATTTCCCAGTGTTGACGAGTGTCAACTGTACATAAAAGCAGTGGTTTTATCACGCTCTTCCTCTGGATCAGCACATCCTGGCTTCTGTGATTTTTCTGTCTGTATGGCACATCAGGTGTGTGTCATAGAAGTCAAATGACAAGAGTCGCATAACATGCAAGTGACATGTGACAAGGCTGGTGTGTGTTGCACTTTAGTTATGTGTGTGTTGCACTTTAGTTAACATTTATGTAGCAGCTTTTTCAGCACCATGGACAGCGACTTTGGGTTTCTGTGCCTGTGCGCTCATTTAAAAGACCCTGCACAGGTGTTTGCAGTTATTCTGATTGATTAGGTCTCCACTCAGACTGAAGTTGGGTGGAGCTGTGCAGGGAATAACATGAGGTTACCAAGCATAATGTGGTTTTAAAATTGATAAACAAGTAAGTTGTCCAAAACAGGAGCTGGAGGGAGATGTCTGTACACACCCACAGTCCTGAGAAGAGCCTTAGCAGGCCCATTAAGTTAAAACACCTGTGTGGGTGGACCTACAACTCCATAATTGTTATATTAGCCAGATATACTGCCAGTTTTGTAATACATACCTTGTCATTTTCATCATATTAGCCTGAAGAGTGTGTTTATTTGCAGAGATGGGCCCAAATGCTTTTGTATGTCTATGAGAAAGGTTGCAGCCATGGTGGGCAGAGGCGAAACAGGGTTGTTGTTTGGCCTTAATCATCACATCCTTGGAGATTAGGTAAAGTGCCAGATGTTATTTGTGCAGCTTGTAAAAGGATTGGAAGAGAGATAGAGGTGTGGGGGTGGCTGAGAGTACACTGACAAAACATATCATGATGAAGGGCAAATGGGAGGTAGCAGCAATGTTATTCCCCGTGTTAAATATTCAGAATAGAACGCCTGTGTGCAACATTACCGTGTTCTGTCGTGATCTCTCATGCCCAATTATCTTTGAACACTTTGCTATGCAATAGCAAAGAAGCTAATGGCTAAAAATAGCTAATGTTAATCACCAAACAACAACAAAAAGGTACGTAAACTAAGACAAAGCATTATGACTAGGTGATAACCATACAACCTTAACCTACAGCTAGAGCAAAATAACAACAGTGACATCGAGTGGTGAAACCATCAACTCAATCAACATAGGTAACGGTACCCTATCACTGGGCAGATGAAATTGTAAGGTTATGATAAACACATAATGATAGCCTACACTGAAAACAAAAAACAGGTGGTATAATTCACTCCTCCCCATCCCCCAAGTCATTTCACCTTTCAAAGTGATGCACGCCAACCGTTATTTTAGGGCGGATTTTACACCTACTAACTTATGCCTACGTTGGAACTATTTCAGCTGGAAATTACCTAGAAACCTAGAAATTACATTCAAACTAGGCTACGTTTGAACTTACACTTAGCTGGTGCTACCCAATACAAATCTGGTGCTTTCTGTGTAAAATAATGTCATTTGTTTGCTTAAAAATGCCTATATGCCCTAAAATGTCTCCCTTTTAAATACCATGGAAAATGCATTGTTTGACATCATATTGCATTGTTTGACATCATATTGGTAAAATGTACTCTCCGTTCACTCAATGGGAAACGGCCGGGGGGCAAGTGCTGGACATTAGCTGTGAGATGCATCTGATGTGCGGTCTGAAGAGCTATTATACAGTAAGAGGTTCTGCTCACCTGGTATCACGAGAAGAGAAAAACTGCAGAATACTTAATGCAAATGCTATACAATTACTCATTGTTGTCCTTTTTAATTATTTAAATTATTTGAAAATGAATTTATGGCCATGGAAAATTGTTCTCTACTGTTTTCTTTTCTTAGTTCATTTTATTTTCCCACTATCCAGCATCAGTCTTTCCCACTGTGTCTCCCTCTCTCTCTCTCTCACTCACACACACACACGCCAACACACACCCACCCCCTTGCTCTCTATGGAATGGTCTATGTGCATTGTTAGTGTTGTAGCTCAGGGACTGTGCCTATGCTCTGTGTCCCTGTGCTCATTTGTCAAGTGCAGTTTTGGATGCAGCTAGGTTGGGAGGGTTCAGGGTGGCAGGTGGCAACAGCAGGCATCTCTCTCTCTTTCTCTTTCTCTTTTTCTTGCTCTCCTCTTGTCTCCCTATCTCCCTTGGCCCCACTAACTGTCTCTCAGTGGGCAGTGTTCTCTGTGTAGCTAATTTTTTAAGCATGACGTTGTGTACGAGTTGGCTTCCCCTGACTTGGCAAGGCGAGGCTGGCATTGATCAAGCCAGTGAACGACGGATGGCGCTGGCACGGCCCTTTAATGGCCTCTACTGCACACTGCTGGGCATACACATTATACTTGGGAAGCGTTGTGTGGAACATCGGCATTATGCGTGAGCATAAAGTTCCTTGCAAGTGAAGATGATGACATGTCCCCAGCTTATGGAATCCACATCACCCACATACAGTTTCAGTACGAGTCACAATACATCATTCTTCTGTTACTAATTGAGACTTTCCTCACCAAAAAATATTACAGCATTGTTCATTTGTTTACTCAACACTTAATATGAACTGTGTTTACGGTTTCCCAACAAGGGCCTCTTGTGGTAGTAAGGATAGTCATGAGCAGCCCTTCCCCTAACCCTACAAACTGTCGATGTTAGTTTCTTTAAACAATGACCATGATCTTTCCCCAACCTTGACTAAGTAGTTTTCGTTGCCTAAACCTCACTTCACCTTAACTACAGAGGTGGCGGACCAAAAAACGCTCATATGAAATTTCTGTAACCGCTGTGTAACAGTTTTGGAAGACACTGACAAATAATGTTGTCCACAAAATAGGGCCACAAGATGAGAAAATGTTTGGGAAGGCAATGACCTGCTTTGTCATTTAGGTTGGTGGGCTTGTACTAATTTGTTACCAGCATGCAATGGATTCACAAAAGAATTCTATTTTGGAGCCCAACGTGCTGCATGACTTATCATTCCCTGAAGAAACTCATCAAGATGCAGACATACAGCACAGGTTGCCTCTAGGTGTTCTGGAAATGCCAAAATTAGGCGTCAATATACAAACTTAAAAGAAACGAACAAATACAATGTGGGGTAAAAAAGCCTGCTGTCATTGAGAGACCCAATGAATTGTACAAACGGGAATAATGCCATACAGTTTCGTGCAGGCTCTCCTCAAAGGCATTTATGATGTTGCACTCGGCTGTGCACATAAAAAGCGACAGAAATAGTTGTGTGAAAAATGAAAAAAGAAAGCTTGAGAGGGAAGTTCAAATTCTGCATGCTTTTTCACCTCCACACACCTGGCCAATCACTGCTTGAAATGGACATGGGTCTTGGATTGTCGTCTCAGAAATTACAAACATTGTCTGAAACAGATCCCTCAATTTCAACATGAAGGGTGTGAAGGGAGGGTTTCAGGTGCTGTTTGATGAACCGACAAGTATGTCATCTGAACCATACTGAGACCTTTACCTCAATGGTGGCAATTGTTCTTGGCCATACCCTGAGTGACTTCTCTGCCTAATCCCCAGCTGCTTTACATGGAAGTCAATGGTCAGTCAGATCCTTAGTGATACCATTTATACCTTCAAATCAACAACAAAAGTTTTGCAACCAAAACGTGAGCAGACCATCAGTGCAGAGGAACAGTGTTGAGGACAAAAGACTCAAGGATAAAAGACTGCCACAGGACATTCATTTTTGACAGGTATTTCCTCGTCCCTAGACATTCGGACTATGTTTACAAGCAATTTGATTCTGATCTGATTCCCTGTCCTTGTCTTTGAGGGAAACACAAAGCGAAACGTAGACTGAGATAAAACAGTTAAGAAAACAGACAGGGAGAAAGAAAGGGTAGATGGTAACAGAGCAAACAGACTCAAACACAGGGACAGAGGGAGAATGACAAAGTAGCATATAAGCCTGTAAATATATATGAAGGTGATGGCAATAAAGACTAAATGCCCCAGATCCCTCCCAGAGAGAAATTGATTGGTGTAAACAGGATAGAAGTTGAAGAGAGAAATGGAGGAATGGATGATTTAGCCAAAGGAAAGAGAGAGAGAAAAAGGAAAATAAAGAGGTAGATAGAAGAGTCAGATACAGGAAGGACAAGCAGTAGAGGATGAAAAGAATTTAAAAAAAACAGAGCAGGAAGTGACAAAGAAACAACGCATATGCTGGGAAGAGATTCAGATGCATGCTGGTAAAGAAGATGAACAGTAAGGCATTTAGCACATTTTATCTTCTGGTCTTTGTTCATCTGTCTTCATTACTGAGTTCTGTGAATCCTCCACTTAACCGCCATTTCACATCTCAAAAGAGCACAAATGCCATCAGATGTGATCAGTAAAGAAAGTTAATGGCAATGTCAATTTGACGGAAAGTTAATTTGAGGGTGATCTTCTACTCATAATGTAAGTCAAGAGCAAAACGTATAGAGCAATATCATCCAAACGTTAAGGTACAGTATTTAAAACCTGACACTTTCCATCGATGAGCAACAAAAGGCATTTTTAAAATGGCAATAAAAAGTATGAATTGGTCTTTTTCATATCTAATACCACTTAACAATCATGAGAACAAGTTGGATGGCCTGAAGATCTGCCTGTAAATTTGAATATTTCTAGAAGCTGGCCAGAGGTTGTGATGTACAGAATAATGTCATCTGCACAGAAAATAAATTGATAACGTTTAATCTTTCAACTGATAGCAGGGTAAACAGATGCAGACTTTTATAGATCCATAGAAAGGCAGACTTAACCATCAGTGAACACTTTCATAGAAGATACAATAGTTTCTAAACCAGAGTAGTTCAACGTCATCAAGTCCAACTGAATGTACTGTATACAGGAACTACAGAGGTGATTTTCAAGGGTCCACTTGGTTCCTAGTAACCGAGACCCAACCCGTTACCCAGAGTCGCACTATGTCCAAATTATATTCTGTCTAATCAAGTCAGGTGTAGGGTCTTGTTGTATTGCTGTAGGCCTCGGGTCTGTGTTTTAATATGTGTAATGCTCGAGTGGATCCGATCAGCCTTGCTATCAGCTGCTCCTGCCAGTTTTGAGGAGGGTCTAATCATCCTTGTGTCTGGCTCTCCTCGGGACCTGTTTGGACCTTTTGGATTGTTTTTTTTAAATGTAATATATGCACATCAGGTTTGGGTAGGTGTTCTTATAGGATCCAAAAATTTTGAAGACCTCTCTATAATACCAGCTCTACAACCAGATTGAACCTGATGACGTCGACCTCCTGGTTGCTTAAAGAAACATGAGCAGTCACACCTTCCCAAATGTGCTCTTTTTTTAACCTTTATAGAACGTTTTGATTGCCAGAGCTCATAAAGTTGTCTACCTCTATCGGCCAGGTGTTATCCACCATTAGCATGACCTGTCACTGAAAGAGACATTATAGTTACTGTCCTCTGCTTCAGGGGCTTTCTGTCTATTTCACTGCATCTCTTTGAGCTCTGTCCTTCTTATCATCAAGATTAATGTCACAGTTTATTTCTAATAAAGACAAATTACTTGGAATGAGCAAATAGATTTCTTCAGGTTTACATTATTAGTCATTTATTTTGCCATTATTGTACAACTACAAATCATACACAAAGAAATGTCCAGCTCTTGCTCACTACCTCACACACTATGAAATCTTGTGTCGTTTTAAGTACATTTTCCCTCAAACTCATGGGTTTCAATGTAATGTGCAGGCTGCACCATGAGACACAAGTGCATAGGTACATATTGACAGGTATGGAAACATTGGGTGCTATATTGAACCAAATATAACCATCGGCCAACTACAGTCTTACTTGAAACACTGATGCTTTTAATGTTAATCTCACTATTGTAATACCTTTATTCCTCTGTATTTCTGTAGGCATGACCCAGAACACAGTCACCCATTTAACAAAAGTATCTGTAATTTGATCTACAAAGAAAGATGAGGGGTGTTTGTGAAGCCGATTTGTGGAATGCAGTTGCTTCCCAGGCTTGGCCACTGCCTTCTCGATAAATGCTCAAGAAGAGGGGGTCATTAAAGCAGCCATAAAATGGAGATTATAGCAGAGCAAAAAGGAGGAGGGAAAAGAGAGGCTTTTCCATCCACTAAGATCAAAGCCTTGACTTGTGTGTTGATATATTGGACTTTTTTCTCTGTGCTGTTGCTTGTAAGGCCTAAGAGGCTTTCTGGAGATAGGATTTGTCCTCCTTAGACACCGTAGCCCCTCCGACTTCTCCTAGGGGTCAATAGAGAACAAACAGTTTAGAGGGTCAACATCTATACATGTATTTCAAGCAGTAAACCCAGGGCTATTACACTGTCGGTCTTAGTTACCACTATGTTAACCATTTGACCAGCCAGTTACTGGGATTTAACAATATTCTAGGGCTGTAGTCAACCAAAGAAAATCTAGGTTGACTGAAATTCTACCAGCACAAGAACTATCGAGACAGGAAACCATGGACGTAAAACACCAAAGTAGCTGAAACATTTCTTATGCTTACTTAACAAACTTACAGCTGCTCATTCACGCATACAATGTTCAACAACCAATTGACCAACCGACCAGAAGGTGTCAGCCCTAGACCATTCAGTTTATTCTGTAGGTAAGCTAACAGTGGAGTTGAAGCATTTACAGCATAAATACAGTTCCCCAACCATTCCTGAATCTGTCACATCTTTCATTTTTTGTACACTGTACTGTGCTATTATCACTGTTCCAACAAGAAATTACAATTTTGGGGGGAAAAAATAGAAAGTAAAATCCATGGGCCCTAACTGAAATTCATCTCCATTAAATCCTCTCATTTGCATTCAGAGCAGCACAATTTACAATCGACAGGCTCACATACAGACTGCAGAGGCCAGACAAAAACTTCAGTGCGTGTGTTTTGATACTGAATAACTTCCCCAATCACACAGACCACCTTCATCTGTCACAGGGAGTGATTGCCAATCAACCCAAACATCCATGCTTTTACTGTGTGTTTGCTTTAAATGCGTTCTCTGGAGAACACAACACTCAGTCAGTCACTAAATCAGCCAGTGAATTTGTCTATAGGCAAGGGATTAACGATTTTTCCCACCGTAGTTACCAATGGCATAGGTTTTGATTTATGTATAGTATGTATAGATGGATATATTTTATGTGATCAGGCTTTAATTATATCCCCAACAGTAACTGCTGACTTACTTCCTTTGACTTTATGACATAGAGTGACGGTGGGAAGTTTCGCCTTGTCTTTTAACTGAGTAAGAAACTATTCCTGTCATTGCCAGTGTCACAGTTGTCATTGTCACTATTCACCACAACCATTTAGGCAGAACAGCAAGAAGTCTAGGGGGCCACCCTATCACGTCCACAGCTTTGCAGTGGTATCTAGTTTAATTTATCTAGTATGTATCTGTATCTAGTAATGTATCTAGTAAAATTACTATGTCTTTGTTGTCTTCACTGTCGTAAGTCGTAAACTTGTTGGAGAAAACACAAGCAGCCACAGGAGACCAATCACAGTTCCATGTGGTATCTCCACAGCTGCCATAGCACCGGCGTGTAGTTATATCTTTGAGGTTGTGCACATCAGCTACAGCATAGCCTATGACAGAGCTACAGCGGCTATGTGAGAAGGCTCTGGAGCAACACCGTAACCCTTTAAGGGACAAATATAAATCTTCTTTAACTCCTTTAACCTTTTTCAGCCTGGTCAAATGTAGTCAGCCATCTTGGGATCCAGGATCATTAAAATGTATTGCTACTCTTATCATGCAGGGATCCACCGTAAGTGGGTCTGCCACCTGCTATGGGGGGCACAACTCACTGAAGGATGACCAGACACCTGCATAATACAGACCTCACAATCCATCTTACCACCACCCAGTCTCTGCCCCCTCACCCCACCCTCCAACTCTCTCTTTCTTTCACCTCTCTGTCTACATGATTTTTGTTAGTTTTTTCTTCTTGAAGCTCTCCTCTGTCCTCCCTTTCCTGTATGTCTACCCTCTGTTATGGCTCTTGTAGTGGATATATACACAGTGCCAAACATTACCATGCATACATTAATGTTAGACACTGCACCCCTGTACATAATAAAGCACACATACATTTGTGTACGTACATGCATATACAGTACATTATACAACCATATAAAAATGGCCCATATTCATGGACACACACTCCTATGCATACTTGCAAACGTGAGCACTAATCACAACCATACTGTGGGACTTCCACTTTAAGCTCAAAGCACTTGAACTAAATGTGTGGAGAATGGGAAGGCACAGGGCATGTAATTAAACTTGCCCACTCCATCGAGGCAAGTTATTTTGGGCCTGGTTTGGGGACAGTTTGGTTAAGATGTCTTGAAAAATTCAGTGCTTCTGAGTCACCTTCATTCATCAGTTCCTCCTTAAAATCCGAAGAAGTGCCTCATCGTAATTCAGGACTCTCACCTTTTCCACAACACTCAAAACAGACAGGCCGGTAGCTCTTTAGTGCTTTAACCAGCAGAAGGATGCAGTTTTATTTTATTTATATATTAGTGTCTTACTGTCTACAAATGTTTTTGTTGCTGTCATCTATATATATATATATTTATTTATTTATTTATTTATATATGTACATAGTAGTTTAATGTTTACCTTGTCGAGCTTGTTGTCCTTGTATGTACGTTTACATCTGTGTATGGACATTGAGAGCAACCTTGTAACCCATACAAAGACACTGTATGTGTACACATACACATTCTGGTTTTGAAACGTGTTTCTTCACTTTGCTTGAATTAAAGGACATGACTGTCTCTGGGCGATCTGATGACGACACTGAGTGCTTTAGCCTAGTGTGTAAAACTTATTCTGAACCAATCATTTGCTGTGTTTCTATCTCAAAACTGCAAAGATGTTTCCGAACGGTATCACAAACACGCAGTCTCAAACAAGGCCACTCTGTATTTGTCGTGTTGTTATATGGACAAATGAACCAAACTAAGCAAAGAAATAACTACAGTAAATCTCCTAGCTCTGAAGACACCCAAATATAAACATTTGTCCTTTCTTATGGCCACATCAAAACTTTTAAGCATTCTGTAAAAATCTACTCTAGCTTTAACAAAGTATAGATCCTATGTAAATAACCTTGCATTACCATCTGTTAGAACACCTTTAACGTTTAATCTTTCTTTGCTCTTCAACAAGTGCTGGACTATTGAACAGGTCATAGTGAAACTACCTTGAGCTGAAATTAAGATTTCATTATCCACCTCGTTGCTGGGGGAGGGTCCACACACACACACACACACACACACTACCTCTCTTTCTTTGATCCTTGTTAAATTAGTGAATGCTTTTGCCTTAAAGATGCTTTGCTGCATGCAGACCACATCTGCAGCGCACTAATACAGCTTGAACAGTGTGAGATTATTAAAGTAAAAAAACAAAACAAAACAATTATAGTTTAAGTTTTTACCTTATTTCTGGGTAACCAAAACATAAGTGAAGAAAAACTATATAAAAAGACATTAAGCTACATAAATATTAAATCAGTATCCCCAATGGTCAATGTATGTGGTTGTGTCCATTCTGGCCCAAGCGTGCCAATGTCCACCAGACACATGAGCAGATCATCTCACTCATAGCACACACACACGTGTGAAACTCACATATGAATGTATATAAAATACAAATATTTATTTACATGAACGTTCTATGTGGAAAAGTTGAAAAAGAATGAAATGTTTTAGTACTATTTGATGTCGTGGTATGAGCATTCATGTCAGTTGTGTTCGTTAGTATATGGGTAATATTTTGGTTTATGCTGGAAGTGTCACGGGGAGATAGTATGTACAAGAGCCATTATCAACAGCATGCAAGTCAAGTCAGGCACACGGGTTTGCATAGTACAGAACGATCTCAGCTGTGCCCCGATCCCCAAAGGAAAGCGTGTCAGTCACTACCCGCCCTGTGTAAATTAAGTTAAACTTTGTCACAGTACTGGAGTTGTACCACTGTTTTAGGGTTTTAATGTTGTACGGTTGTAAAACCCGAGTAGGGGGGAGATGGGGAGAGCTTTTGTCAATGTTGGACTCCGAAAGCGAGTTGTACCAGTGCAGACCCAGTGCATACCGAACTCGAGAAAGACACGGTAGAAAATATATGTTCATTTTGGGCCCGTAGAAGAGAACACACAAGAGTGCTAATAGCAGGCTACCAGCTATAGCTTTTAGGCACACACATACTGACTTAATGCATTCATATTAATATTATTAGATGGATACACAACAGATAATAATTTTTTTTAGTATAATTCAATTTAAATCCGGTAACAGGTCCAGCGTCTGCAACAGTCTCTGGCTGCAACATTATCTTTGACATTAAAGGTTGGGTAGGCAGTTTTCTTTTGGCATCATTGGGCAAAATTAACCATGCAGCATATTGTAATTCAAGTGGTCTGAGAGCAGACCTCTACTTCAGCCCCCCCTCTTGGCTCTGTTTTCAGGCTTCAGAAAATCTATCCCGTGACGGGAGACTTTGGCCAATCACAAGTTATGTGGGTGAAGTTGTGGGTTTGGTGGGAGGGGCTTAGCGGAGTGATACATGGCAGCAGAGAGAGAAGCGGAAGGTTTTGCCTACCCCAGCTTTAAGCATGTAAACATGTATGTAAAAATGTTTTCAGTATTGTTTAACATTATGTTTTGCTAATCCATAAACACAAATTGTCAATTTGAGAGCACAAATTAACTAACTAACTTTGAAATTCAAAAGCACAAAGTATCACAAAGTTTCTTTCCTCATTAAACATACTGTCTCCTAAAAAACCAGTGTGGTAGTAGGCCTTGGTAAAAAGGCAGACATCAAGTGGGCCCACCTCACATTCATTGATAGTTTGGGTGTGGATTCTTATGGCAGTTAAAAATTTGCAGTTGTGTCCTTAGACAATTGCAATTTTAGTCTGTTACAATTTATTCCAATTATGCCGTTGAGTTTTGTCGTCGAGAATAAAAATGCTTCACGTAATGCATTAAAAACAGGGAATTCAACGGAAAATGTTGCAACACAAATTAAAAGGATAGAAACCATTTGAAAGAATTAAAGATAATGTGTCTTTTGTGGTTGTGTGTTTACGTTGGTCACTTGTGATTTTGTTTGCGCGTGTTCGGCATTTCGGGAGGTATCATCTCTCATTGTGCTAAGCATAAGCATTGGATTTTTAGTTAGTCCACTTACTGTAGATACCAAATATTAATATACTGCTATTTATTCACATGAATTAGTTCACAAGAGATGTTTGAAATATAAAATTCTGAACATGATGAATTTTTTCAATATTTTTTGATTATATTATTTGACACTCATGACAGACTGGAGGAAAAATGATAATATCTTTGCCAGTCAGTCAGCCAATCAACTAGTGAGTCAGCCCGTGAAGAAGTGCTTGGATCATCCAGTCAGTCAGCCAACCGGCCACACGTTCACTCTTAACAGCCCAGTTTACAACAGCCTGCTATAAAACACGAGCAGCTGACAGCTACAGTCACTTCTGTCTGACACACTGTGGAGTTGCTATGACGTTACTACAGCAGCAGTCTGCATCGCTGCGGTGACAAGCTTCTTTATCACCTCTTAACAGGTGTGTGTGTGCACGCACGTTCACTTTTGCGAAAGCAGTGAAGCAAGTACAAGCCGTATGTATGCTTTGGTTAGGTGTGTGTGTGTATGTGTGTGTGAGGTTGTGTCCATAGGTGGTTGTGCATGTGTGAGTGTGTGTGACAGAGACAGGCATGAGTGTGTATGAGAGCTGACAGAGGCGTCCAGGTTGACAGCCTTTGTAATGGAGAAGAAGGTAATTTGTTAGACGGATCCTCCTCTGTGGCCGCCTGCATGTCTCCCTCTGTTCATCGTTCTTTCCATCGCTCTCCCTCCATCGCGTCTCCTGTAAATCTCTCTCAACCACTCTTTCTTTCCCACTTACCCTCCATCTCTCGCCATCCTTCTTGTCTAATGCTCCTCCTTCTCCCCCGTCCCTCTCTTCCTCCTCCTTAGCCCAGCTCGGGCCCTCATCCATCAGGCCTAATGATTAAGCTGCTGCCCTGCTCATCTGAGGCCCTGCTTCATATTTCCCAGAGCTGAAAACTGGCTTTAGCGGAGCAGCAGTAGAGCATGCTTCAGCAGCCGAGCAAACTGAGACATGTCCTTTATACAAGTATAAGTACTCTGATTAAAGAGTACTTATACTTTGTTAAAAAGTGTATGTATAAAATCAGAGTTTAACCAAATATGGCACCACACTGAGTGATTTCTTCATTTTAAATTTTTGTAAATGCTGTGGATTTTCATTCAACTGTCGGATTTCTTCTTCTGACCCATCTCAGTATTGATGATTGTGGTTTGGTAGCCTGACATCTCCTGAACAATTCGCAAATGCAAATTAGTCTGGAACCTTTCAGTTCATTTTCGATTTCCAAGGGACGTTATCAACCGGCACAGACCAAAATGCCTCTGGACACAATTGGATAGACCTGCAACCAATCAGAGCGACGAAACGTGTGACGTAGCGCTGAGTGAATCCTGTCGGAAATACTGCAAACGCATCTTTCTTATCAACAAAAGCTTTAAGTGCAGGTGTTTGTTCTGACGCAATAGTGGATTCAGAACGTTCCACATTAGCAGTAGCCATCTTGGTTGTTTGCAAAAATGCCTAAACGGCGCTCCTCTGTACAGTCATCATATCAAACCTGCCCCATATTAGATAAACGGCTGTGATTGGCTCGGCCCGTGCCAGGTCGGCTGGAAATGTGTCTGAATGGGAGGGGGACCAGATGCATCTGTCAGAGCAAATAAAACATGAGCTCGCAGATTCGTCTGGTTCCCAGGCTAGTGGTTTGTAGTTGCAGGTACCAAGTATTTTGCACCAAAACATATTCTCAAATGTGACCATTTAATACCAATCCCCCAAAAATATGTGCTACAAAAGCTGACCACAGAGACCATTCGCGAAACCCCTCACAAAACCTCTGTGCCTAGTTATGGTTGCTAAAGCTATGGTTGTTCAATCATAGCTTAGCAACCATGAACAAGCTATGATTGTTCAGTTGTAGTTCAGCAACCATAACTAGGCACAGAAGGTTTATCAAACTTTAGATTTCTCATCACACTAAAGCGGTGTGCGGGGCTAGTGAGAACTATAGAGTATTTTTGTGGTGTCTTATTTATTGCCTTTCTGAAACCTAGAGTGATAGCTCATCTGTCACCTAGGCGCTCCATACATTACTCTGTAACTTGGTCACATAGACTTCTCAGTGCAAACCTTAGGGGTAAATACAAATGTGTTGGGGTTTTTTTTTACCTGTTATCCGGTAACAGTTTGCATCTTGAAAGGTATTTTCGTGATCTCACAGATGTTTACTGTCTGCCCAGAATGAGAACATTTTTGCCGGGGGCGAAACCAACGTTTAAATCCAGTATTTGAGTTGTGTTTTACTATCGTTAGCATTCCAAACAGTTATATTAGAAGAAACAATATTTGAATTAGATTTTAATTTATAATGCTCTACTATAATAAGTGGGCTACTTAGCTCTATACTGCAATACAAGAACTTTCTTTATTCACATGTCTTCTACATGGATCATGGTAAGGATGCTGACTTCACTGGGACATGTAGCTTTAGCCTCATCTTTTAGCATCATGTATTTTCACATTTAAGCCTCTTTCTTAAAAGGATCAGTTCTATCCCCTGTTGTGAGGGAAGGTGAGAAAGCAAAAGCAGAAGTAATTCCCACTGGAGAGTTCCATTAGGGATTAAATCACATAGCATCAGTGGCAGATATCTCAATAGACACCACATTTTGGATGCCATCTGTCCTGTTGCTTCAAGAGTTCTAGTTTTGAAATGTGAAACAACAATGAGAAGCGTTAATCAAAGCTTGTGGGACAGTCACTGACCTCATCAAGTACTGTCTCCAGGGTCTATCAGGGAACGGAGAACCAGCTTGGTCTCTTATCCTCCTACTCCTTCGAAAATGCCATGCATAATATCAGGTGCAACATTTTGATGACATTATAATAACAGAGATGAGTCAGGTGATTATTCCTTTTCAGACAAGTTTAAAATGTATTGTTGAGTGAAAAGTCAGTGTTGTAGTAGTTTGCAGTAGGGCATAGCTTCCTGTTTTTTGCAATGCATCCTTTTGCACACAACACCATCTGCAAACAGCATTTGCTGAAAACCCTCTCTGTGTATACCAGTACATAATTAAGGCTCACCCCAAACTTAGGGTTAGAGTTACACAAAACCTTTCCTTCCGCTGGAATTGTTCATATGGATACCATTGACCTCCAGGTCTTTTAGCACCTCAACAAGAAGGAGGTTTCAGACTGTTATCATTTCCATGCCTCTCTCACTACAACCAAAAACACAGAACTGAGAGAGAAAGGAGTTCAGTGAAGTATGATGCCAAACAAGTTTTTGTGTCTGCCTTTGAAACAAGTGGATTGACTGTTTCACAGCCATCATTGTACAAGACAAGTGGAAGTGCTCTTAGAGAAATTGTCTTTTGACCTATATCTCCATGCCTGAATTCTTGCAGTCCATCAGCCTTACTGATATTTTTGCTACGCAGATATCTCCTGTAGAGCACCGGAAGTTTGAAGAATTTGTGACAGGGTGAAATGGGTACTTCTTGAAAAGTTTCTAACAGGTATGTGTTTCACTGTGTTAGTCACAGTGTCTGTCTGGTGTACTTATGAAAGAAATGTCCTTGAAATGGCAGACATGAAGTTTCAAATGTGATATCTGAGGCATTCACTTCAAAAGCTTCACCTTCTGAAAAAATGACATCTATTCAAACTTTCTTTTTATACCTAAATCAATTATATCCCATATTTGCAAAGCTAAGCCTCTTATATTATGTCAAATGAAAATGAGAAATTCTAGGAATTGTTCGCTTTTACTTAACACATATAACGTAAAGCAACCTATTACTTGAAGATCCCCTCCAGACATGTTTTAACATGTATATAAATGGCTCTACTTTGAATAACAATATGTTGTTTTTGCAAAAAATTTTGGAAATGACATCTACTCTTAAAAAGTTTTCCTGCTGGACAACAGCTGTTTCCTACTTCACTGTAGTCCAAGTCCATCCTCACTGTATGTGCACTGGAGGCTTCAAGTTTCCACATCACACTTTTGGAAGGTGAATACTGGACCAGGTTTGACATCTTTCTAGTGTCAAACTCTGCACATACATCATTCACACAGCACAGTGAAGCTCAAATATTCAACTGGAGGAACAAGAAGAAAAACAGATTTTTGAGTAGACGGGAACTTTAAGCAATTATGGCTATATTGCATGTCCTTAAAAAAATGAAGGTGGTTTTAAGTGACTATGACCAAAAACAGACGAAGCTATTGAGAAAACATGGTGAAAGTAATCAAAATAAAAAAAATAAAAAATAAAATAAAAGATGGAGCTGCAGTTATTTATTGATACGTTCCTATAATGAAATAACAATTCATGTTGTGTGTTGGTATAAAAGAAAACAAAGCTGTGATATATTTCAAAAATACAGTCATTGTCAAGTCATGCAAGGTGTTAAAAGTGTTGAGAAATTGTTCCTCATCTGTAGTTTAGCCATGGTTTTGTTTGAAAAGTTGGATGTCAAGCAGAAGACAATTATCTGCAGAAGGAAATTATCTGCAGACTATACAGGCCGACAGCTGTTGCCAGAGGGGGCAATACTAGAAAAGTTTTTTAATCAGATCAGAATGAAACACGTCCGCAAGCATCGTAATGCTCTCTGACACTCTGACAGAACTTGTGTTGGACTTGTAGCGCTGTCTGTTTCTATTTTCATCATCCACATTTCCTTAGCATGCTGGGAAGCTTGCACTCATTTTTAGTAGTGACAATGGCTGCATTGCAGCAACAGCTTCACTGGTTTACATGCAGTGAGTTGCACTGATGCTAGTCATGGACTTTAATTAAAGTGACAATTGTAATTCAATCAAATGGGGTCAGCCTCCCCTGACCAAGTACCCCTGGTTGGAAATCACTGACCTACAGGACACAAAATATTAGCAAGGTAGTTTAAATTGGATCACAAGCCAAGTTTCTTGAGCAAGAAACACACCAACAGTTTCAGCAGTGCCAAGATTGAAAAGTGGCTAAAAGTAATGATTAGTCACCATTACTCAAATGCCTCTGGTTTAACAGGAACATGTATAGGTTGATTAAGCACTGAATTACCAACAGCAGCAAAGTTGTTAACAATCAGTCACTACAACAGCCAATTGAATACAAATACAGAAACACTGCAAGTTTCACAGAACACAACAGAAGTGAGTTACAAAACAGTTTAATTCACTCAATGGAATTTCTTTCTGCTACAGCATATCTGCTCTGTAAAACACAGGTCCTGTGTTCTCTTTAGGGAGAAACGTCTGAAACCAAAAGGGAGAAATTAACATTGATGATGATGGCACCCCTGAATGCTGTTAACTCTCTGTCTACATAGATGGAGGCACTTCTTTCCATGCAGCCAATCAAATGGCTTCATTTTAAATTATATTTGTATAAAACAGTAATGTCCGTGATCTATGATAAGCAGACAGTCACATGGACAGCCAGACAGCAGCCTGCTACACAACACAAGAGCCACAGAGTTTGAATAACCCACATTAGCTTTCCTGCTAAAGTCTCCTTCCTATCTAACTGACATCCTGTCGTCCGGTCGTCCTGCATCTTAGCTTGCCATCAAACAAACATTCACTGGGGAAAAGTACACTGCTAATCTCAGTTTGCAGCCCAGCACAGCTGGGGTAGGCAAAATCTGTGCAACCTAGGCAAAACCTTCCGCCTCTCTCTCTGCTGCCTCGTATCACTCCGCTAAGCCCCTCCCACCAAAACCCACAACTTCAACAGGCAGCAGAAGGAGTCGGTTCCCATGCAAAACCGTATCCCTTGTAGGGCTCGCTCTCCACGGCGGGAGGGACCGCGGTCTCGGTGAGGCTCACGCCTTGTCTTGTCAATGACTTGTCTTCTCAAAGACGTCCCTCCAGTGCTTTGCAGCCACAGAGCAGAGCGCCCCAGGCTTCAGAGGCAGCTGCAACGCCATCCAGCAGCAGGATGAGAGGCTAGTACACCACACACACACCACTGTCCCCCATCAAAAGTTCGTCATTACGAGCACTATGGCGTTGAACAGAATGAGCCTGAAGCTCCGTGTGGAACCAGGACGTGTTGTTCTGTACTATACACCGCTGTAGGCAAAGGAGGTGTTGGAAATTCATCACAAGTTTCAGGATTTTCCGCCATTAAATCAGGTTTTCACTGTCTGAAGGGACGTGCACGCACATCTGCTCTTTTAGCTTAGCCAATACGAACGCACCGTCTCTCTGAAATAACCTGTGATTGGCTAAGGTCTACCGTCACGGGATAGATTTTCTGAAGCCTAAAAAACAGAGCCAAGAGGGGGGGCTGAAGTAGAGGTCTGCTCTCAGACCACTTGAATTACAATATGCTGCACGGTTAATATGGCATTTTTGCCCAATGAAGCCAAAAGAAAACTGCCTACCCAACCTTTAATCTTCAGTACCACTGCTAACAAAACACTGCCTACCCATGGCTACAGCGCTGCCAGCTGTCACTCAAACACAGACCCTAACATGCCCCTCCAGCTGCTCAAAGGAAAAGAAGCATTTCGGATATTTCTTCTTTTACATAAAGACATATATATTATATTGAAAAAATATATATATTTTCAAAACACTGAATATTTTTGACTGCAAAAAGGGATGGCTAAATGTGATTTCAGTTTCAGGACTTTAAAATTGCATCTCTAGTAAAAACCTGCACATCTGACTACACTCATCATCACAGTGGGATGTGGTTAGGTGTGGACTGTATGACCATGAGCATGCAGCAACTGCTAGATGGCATAGTGCAAGCATTATTTTTAGACTGGGTGTAGTTACTCTTTAAGATATACTGCTGATTGAAACTATAGGGCCAGGCTGTGCTTTGATGCATTTGAAGCTCTTGAAAGTCTCACAGCCTAACTGACCGACTTGCTTGTCTCCATTTCCCCTGGATTCTTTGATAGCTCCAAAGATTCACTAAGTCCTCTCTCCATTTTGCTCCTGTTAATTATTTTACAGAGTAGAGAGCTGGGATGCTTTGATGCCAGAAGATGTCTTTCTTTTCCTCTCTTTGCATTAATACTCTAGTGAGCCCCGTCTCCTCTTACTCCCACTCTGCTCTCTCTCAATTAGTCACTGTTGCAACCACCAAACCACCCTGCAGTGGTGTTACAAGTCCCACTAAAGCCAATTAAAGGAGCCAGAAACAAATTCATAATTTGGCAAAATGGCACTTAAATTGAAATTGTTAAAAGATATATGCGAATCTAAACCCCGCTGATGACTTTGTGCTCTTCTCCTTCTCCTCAGGGGCATGGAGAAGAGCGTATGCCCACTCATCCCCAAATGGATGTGCACTCACATCAGCGTACATGCCCACAAACACATGGAAACAGACGGAACCCATTCAGGCACACAGAAAACTCATACTTAAAAACACAACTCTGCATGACGGACGTGTAGCTGTGTGTGCACTTTTTAACACCAGAAGACAAACTCTCACATGCTGGCAGGTATAGCGCTCTAACTTTTAAACCCCACGTCTGATGAATTATTAAACCACAACATAATTCAACTCAACTCCAATGGTGTTTCTTGACACCATTGGAGTCGAACACATATGAACACATACACACATGAACACATAGCAAAACAGCCCAAGGCTTCTTTACTGCAATAACACGAGTGTACTTCTATTCTTTTATTGTTATTACCTTCTTGTTTTTCATTCTCTTCATGCTTTCTTTTCTGCTTTCCCTTCTTATGCTGCTCTCTACTGACAGTTTCTACCCTCTTTTCTTTCTTTCTTTCTTTTCATTATAGTGGCTACTGTATCCCTGTCTTCTCTAACACACACACACAACAGTGCTGAAGATGCAGTGGATAAAAAATTGATTGGCATTATGATTTAATCAATAGACGGACATGAAAATGTGATGCGGCTGCTCCCGGGGAGCTGTTGATGGAGAGGAGTTAGATGTTCGTGCGAGAAGGGAAATGCCTCGGAGACTCAAAGATACGGGCCAACACACACACACACACACACACAGAGAGAGAGAAAGAGGCCCGGCTATAAGCTGCATGGGTAGAGTCAGTGTGCGTGCTGTCATTTAAAATAAAGTATTTCTACTGGGAGTCAAAAAGAGGAGTTATCAGGCTTGGATGATTGGCAGGCAGGGGAGAGGTGAGGTTTTCATTGTGTTTGCTGGGGATTAAAGATGAATGTGGGAGGGATCACTCTCCCCCGAGACCCAATATGTGTGCATGGATTATGTGTGTGTGTGTGGCTCTGGGTGCATGTCCTCTTACTGCCTCCATTGCTGTCACATCCGATCACAGCCCATCAAACCGACTGAAAGCTGAGCTGACAAAACTGTTTAATAAGCACAGACCACCCCCCAACACACACACACACACACACACATACACAAACACTTTAAAGAGACAATGAGACCCTCCCCTCACCACAGCACACCTTTCCTTCAGCTCTCCTTATTTACATACTGGCCTAAAGGCACCGGGTGTGCGTTTTTTTCAAACTGAACATAAACTTTGTCATGAGTACCTTCACACAGAAGGCGAATGTAACGTGGTAAAAAAGCGACCAAATTTTTTTTCGGAACAAGGTCAATTTTTCTAAGCTTTTGCACGGCGAATAAAGGCATCAACCAATCACGTTGTGCAGAACAGACGTCACGTCACAACTAATGACAATGGCGGACCTGTTGATTGTTCGTGTCTCTCATAGCCCTGTATTATATGACAAAGGACACAAAAATTATAAAGACAATGAACTCAAGGAACATGTGGAGCAGCATCAAATGGTACGTTAATGTTAACTAGGAAGCGGTTGAATGCTAACGTTAGCTGTTGTCTAACGGTAGCTAATGGGTTATCAAATGTTGTTTTACCTTGAAATATGGCCCGATGTCCCTACGGATTTTCACTATATAAAATATATAATGTCTTCTCAGTTGCTGATCAATCGAGAAGCGGTGAAATGATAACAATTTGTCAGATTCCCTACGTTTATACGACTTACAACATGGAACACAGCAATATGACATTATCCTTTTGATTACAGTATTTGAGCTTCCCACACTGAGCGTGTCAGAGGAAAATGGCCGCCGTGTGAATATAGTGAATTGAGGAGCTGATGCAAGCCCCCAGGAAGTGCACCAGGCTTTGAAGTCAATTTGACATAGTGGCCAAACCGTGTAATTATACAACTTCCGGGTCCGTCACGTGATGCACACTGGCCCAAGAGACTTTTTCCCATAGACTTACATTGTGAAAGAGACGTCTGTAAATCAGTGGATCATTTTTTTGAGGTACAACAACTAGCCAGTATGAACACTTAAATATACCTAATTTAAATCATTATGTCCTAAAAGTTGTAAAATGCATAAATAGCTGAATCCAGAGATATATAGTCACTGCCATTCATGTGAGTGAGCCTGTTGGGACGCGGGGCTAAAGGAAGCGCTAGTGCGCTTGCTCTATGGGCCGTACATTGTGGAAGCTATGTGGAAGATCCGGGTAATTTTATACCCGGGAAGTCAAACTTTTTTGGCCTCATGCGCCACTGAGCAGCTTTCATAGGAATGAACGGGGCCCCACCTCTGATGCTGTATCCAGTTCTCTTTATACATCCATGAGCTGATGTAGTTTACTTTTGGATGTAGTAGAGTTGGTAGCAAGGCAACAGTGTCACAGCAGGTTTGGCTCGTCATATTAATCAAATATGAGAGGCACTTTGTGTAGCTTTTTACTTGACTATTGGTTTTTATTTGAGGATACGGAATATGGTATCCACATACAGTCATTATAGGCAACCTGAAGCCTATGTAAGCTCGACTTTTTAAGCTTGGCCCACAAGAGGGCAGTATAGCGAGGAGTGCAGTATGCCCTAAAGAGACTTATCTTAACATGGTCTGAGCGCAAGTAGAATTTTCTTGCCAACATATTAGCATGGGGTCAGAAACCTGATTTAATGTCAATCAAGCACAGTCTGTGCACACCCACACAGTCCTGAGGAGGAGTCTCATCCACACCTGGTGGATGGGTGGACCATGGCTGTGTAGGGCCTTTGATATAATCCAACCAGTTGTTTAATATAATCAAACAAATCTGTGCACATGTAATCTAATATTTCATGGTTAAATGCTTCTGTAACAGTTACTGCATGTGCTTAACCTGTACTTATATTTTGTGGTGTAACACATTTTATTTTAGCAGTGCTTAGTTGTTAGTTAGTTGCCATCTATGGTACAATAAGCTGGTAGCAGTCAGTGCATGCGTTAGCACTGACAAGTGTTAATGCCAAGCGTTATGTAGAGCAAATGATCCACCAGGGACCCAAGGATGATTTTGTTGTCTGTGTTCTCATCACTTCAAATCTGGGACATTCTCCCAAAACCTGCTGTATTCTTCACTTCCTCTTGCGATGCACACTTCAATTGACTCTGCATCGCTCTTTGAGTTAGAAGGAGCACCATATGTTTCCTGGGAGCACAAAGAACATTTGATTATTTTAATGGCGCTCTCCACTCTTTCCCTTTCTACTGATGTTTTTCCTCCTCTGTTCTTTCTTCTCTTTCTCCACCTTTTTGTCTCTCTCCGTTCTCATGACCTCACCCTTCCCTTGCACCTTATTTCTTCTGCTGATCTTCCCCCTTCTTCCTCTGCTTTTCTCCTTCATCTTTTGTACTTTTATCCCCACATCCTGTCCTCTTCTTTCTTATCTTTGTCTCCTCTTCCATCCATTTCACCTCCTTCCTCCATCTCCCTTGTCTCATCAATTTTCCATGCCTTTTCCTTATTCCCTACTTCCACCACCCTCCTTAACTCCTTCCCTCTTTTCAGGTCAGGTGATTCTTGACCTCTATATTACAAAAACCCTCCCTGACACACTTTATAGCAGTTGCAGATATATGGGACATGAATATTCATACTGTGCGCTATGTGCTGTACACACTATGCTCTCTGTCCAGTTATTGTACTTTTCCTCTGTTCCTGTCAATGTTTGTGATGTAGTTGTTTGAATGCTGTAACATAAGGATGTGTAAGGATTCTGCGTAGGTTAATTTATTCAGAAAGACCTGCTATTGTTTTGCTGACACACACATCCAAACCCCGGTGAGACAAGCTTTTATACAAACACAGCAATATGGAACCACTTGGCCTGGAAGCTGTGCAGCGAGAATCAAGGTTGAGTGACTTACTGAAGGGCATGGCAGCAATTCAGCACCTGGTTGAAAACTCTGAAGATCCAGTTTGTACTAAGTACAGACACAAAACCCAAGAGAAATGTAATCTGCACGCTGCAAATGTCAGCCTGTATGTGTGTGTGTGTGTGTGTGTGTGTTTTCTCGCCACCTTAAGGTCAATAAAATGTCATATTTAAATTTTACAAGAGAAAACATACCAACAATCCCAACCAAACATTTTATCATTGTTGAAGTTTAGTAACACAGAGCATATATGTGACTAATGCACTATTTTACTCAGTGTAATGGTAGATGTGTGACATTCAAATTTCAAATAATTGGAAAATAAATAACCCTGAATTGCTTTTAAACTATATATAGAATAGAATATAGAGTATATAAATATATCAACAAGTCCTCCAACCTAAACGACAGAATAGGTTGTTTGCCATTGACTCCCCAAATGACATATATAGGCCAGACCTTATAGTACCAGACCTTCATTGCCATGGTAACAACAACAACATGTGGTTAATGTTGTGAAGTGGTCGCAGTTTGGTTAGGTTTAGGCACCAAAACTACTTGGTTAGGTTTAGGAAAAGATCATGGTTTGGGTTAAAATAACTACGGTAGGTATGTAACTTAAGTTACGCAGGCTACATAGGTTAAAATAAGTCAACGTTGACTTTTGGTTTCACATGGGACACAAACAGCGGTCTCCTGGGTGAAAGTCCTGTGTTGTTTGACCCAACCATTCACCGCGACCTCCTCCTTATGCTGACTTTGGCGCTCTTTATAGGTCGCTGCCCAACAATAAATGTAAATATGGGCTGTAATAAGCTGCTGCACCGACAACCTATACAGCCGTATTTTTGGGGTCAGTCTCAGGTATATAGAAACCTTTTCTTGGTTCACTATGCCCACAGTGTGGGTGTGGTCTAGCATCAGGGGCAGCTGTTCACAGGAAGGTTGATGCACCTGTGAGTATTTGGGCTGATTGCTGATTGGCCATGCAGCATGCAAGTAACATGCTTAATTACCACAGTGAAGCTGGGTCCAAGAGAGGACTGACGGACAATCTGGAGGAAAAGAGGAACTGTGCAAGCAAGAGAGACACGCTGTCCCCAAACGGACGTAACACTACCGGCCCTACGGCAGCTTTGTATTTGTTATGAGACACATTTGTTTGCATTAAAGCCTGTTCACCTTCAGTCTGTGTCCACTCCGTTCATCCGAGCCCCGCAGCAACACTCCCTTGTCACAGTGCGTGGCCAGTATAAGGGAGCAAAAGATGGACGGACTCCCTACCAACATGCCACATGAGTCTCTCCACTGGGGCAGGCCCTGCACCGTCTCGTAGACCTCCAGGAGAGCCAGACCCAGCTACAGCACCAGCAGATGCAGGCCCTCCACCGTCAGTCGCTGCTAGAAGTGGCGAACACCTTTGTGCTTTGCACTTACTCCTTCAGACACAGAGAATTTTCAAATGCAAAAGTGACGCTTGCAAAGCGCTTGAGGCTTTTGTAAATCCAGTGGAATGAGCCCTCAACCACACTTATCTTTGCCCCTCCTGTTTAAAAATGCAATCTTCCTTTAAATGGATGTGGACAAAGGAGAAAGGTGCACTTAACTGCTGGCATGCAGAGTGCCCTTTGAGTGGAAAACGTCCTGCTTCTTTGATAAATAACGCACAAATAGAAATCTTACCCTCAGAGAAAGCTGTGACTTGCTGCAGTAACACACACACATACATACACATACAGACATAGGACATAGGTATATTTACACTGGGGAAGCTGGGGACATGTACCCACCACTTTTTGAAATGGCCGATTTTGTCCCCTTCACTTTTTAAAAGCATAATTTGTTACAAACAGTCGATGTTGTGCGTTTTATGCTGAGTATTTTCGTATTCTGTAGTAATCTGTAGTAGCCTAGTATGTGCCCTTATGATGTGCCGTTATGCAATTTTTTCCCTGACCTGCCATAATTATCTACTCTGACCTCATACCCAATTGCCCAAAATCACATATGTTGAAGACAAAATATAAAAATATTTTTTTTCTTCTGAGCCCTTATGTCCCCACCACTTTTCACCACAAAGTGACGCCCTTGCATACAGAGCATGAACCTGTTCTCTGTAATAAACACAAGCTACACTGTACAACAATCTGTCAATCTGCTGCTGTCTATATTTGTCTATATTGGTTTTTGACCCCTCATGATGCACACACACACACACACACAGATAGGACCATCTGCTGCTGTAATGAGCATGGCTGAGTGCCGCCATTTGCAGTATCAATCTTCCAGGCTACATATGTCATGCAATGCCATGCAGAGACAGCAGGCGCGGGGGCGAGCCTTTATGGTCGCCAAAGTGTGAATTAATTAGCACCATGTCTGAGGGTTCTCGTTCACTTCTCCCCAATATGTCACGCTCTATGATCTAACAAGGCCTTGAGCAGATAAAAAGCACAAGCTGAAGCAAAGTCACTCTCTGGCACATCCTTAAATCGTCCTCCAGCACATGAGCTGAGTCTGAATAGAGGAAATGAATTTCTTCTCTGAATTGTTTTCTGTTAATCTCCTGAGGATGTATTCAATGACATGAAGATGAAAGCAAAACATAGATACTGATACATCTTTTCAGTTCCTGCTCAGGGTTTTTTGACATTAGAAGATGAAGATGATAATGATTATAGAATCTAACGGCGGTTTGACAGGTTAAATGTTTTCAGATTCATCTGTTTCTCCTTCACTGTTGTCACACTCAATCGTGGGTAATGGAGGTGTAACTCTGTTTATCCAATTCAAGCTTTGCCAATTATCTTGTCTCTGGGAGAAAGAATTTTTCTTTGATTTGGTTCTGTGTCAGTAAAATCAAGACACGCGCACACACACATGCAGTGTGTTTGGAGAGAAGTACTGCCGGTGGGACCATCTGTTATGAAAGCTCAGGCTCGCTGAAGCAGGGAAAAGATGTCTTCCAGAAACCAGCTCATTGCATGTCTTGTGTCTGTAAATATTGGTCCTGGCACTGGCCATGGGTGCTGGCTTTGTATGAGTTCTTGCATGAACAGCAGTGTGTGTGTGTGAGGTTTCTTTGTATTAAAGAGTATAGAGACTTTGCAGTTGTGTCAGAAATCACCATAATCACAGCAACCATATCTGGGAACATCATGAATTGCAGTGAAGAATTGGCTGTGCACAAATAATGTCTTAAAGGCCCTAAAAGGCAAGGTTTACACAAGTGTTTGGTGGCAACAAGCTGTAAACATGGCCCTGATATACGGTATTATCACAGCTTAAGTTTATATGGCAACCTATTTACACATCCAGCAGATAATGGAACAACGTTATCATTCATGTAAATCCAATGCCAACAATTCTTTTAGCTTGGTTTTTACACTAACTCCTGAGAGAAATATCTGGTTCTAGCTGCTAACCCTAACCCTGCTGTTAATTTGTAGGAAAAAATGGAAAATCCCAGTGAAAATCATTCATTCACTCATTCACTCATTTATTGTCCCAGGTCAGATCTGTTTGGGTGAGGCATGCATTACTGTCTGCCATGTGGTCTTTTTTTTTTTTTTTTTTGATACCTTCCCTCTAGTATCAAAGTCAGACATTTTCAAATCTTAGGGGCTTTAAAAAATACTTCCCTATAGCTTTTATTAATACACTAATTGGCAATAGAAGGTACACTTAGTGAATTTGCTATGGAATCTAAAATGACAAACAGATCCCCAGATTTCCTCCCAGTTCAGTGGTGATGTTTTGAAACACAATTCAAGTGGAGTGCTGCTACTAGAATTATTTCCTTCCTTGTTACCTTCCACAGAGATTCAAGGTGCATTTTCTTGAAAGCACAAGAGGCTGTCTACCCTGCCTATTTTTCTTGGCAAATCTAATTACCCATTTTGCTATTTTGCTACAAACACACTTGAACCTTGAGCTGTGAGTGTTGAGAAAAGTTCTTCTCCAGCAAAGGAGTGTGGTTTGCTCTTGGCCTAGAGGCAGCAGACGGCTCATTGTCACACCAGCAGCGTAGCTGCCAGCTGAACCCCAGTTCAACTCCAGCCCACAGCTTTTTTTTCCATTCCCTCTGCTCGAAGACCCTGGGCTGACTTCCTCTCTGCTGCGATCACTATCTCACCAAATTGTGTTTTTGAGTTGGAGAAAAAGCAAAGATGTCTTTGTTCCTTCTGCTGTGGGCTGGTGTGGACCCAGCAGAGGACTGTGGAGCCTCAGGAAACCACTGTCTAAACTTGTCTGCTTGCTATAATGTTGACTAAAGATACACCACACACCACACACTTAATGTTTAAATGAAGGAACAATTATTTCATCCAAAGTTGGATTGATTAAGAAATAAAACACACCCATTTACAATACACTGTATATAATACACAAGTGTTTTTCTAATGTGCAACCAGTGGCTGTTAAGCAACTTTAGCTAGATATTGCTGCAACTCTAAGGTTCGTGTACATTAACTAGTTCGTACGACTTATAGTTCGACCACGTCTGTCCGTTTTGATGTTTCACTATGGGATATGCCCCCTCGCGTATTCACAGAAGCACTTCTCATGCACTCACTACGCTCGGTTCACGACGAAGGCCTTTGGCCAAAGGGACCCCATTGTCACCAGTTCCACTCCCGAGGAACCCCCGGCTCAGCGTGGTCAAGGAGAATAGATAGATTAAATGCTGGGGGCTTGATGCTAGATGTGCTAAACCCTTCTGGATTACAATGAGGAGGAAGAGTTAGCGGACTTTCTGGTGTCAGATGAGGATGATTCTTCCTTCGTTCCCCCTACACAGACTCTCAGCTCTCTGTGTCTGCCTGTTGCTAAGGGTGAGAGTGAGGCAGCACTGCTTCAGCTTAGCGTGGACATGAGGTGGAGAGGCGGAAAATTCCTTGGGCCGCTGTATAGCATAGGGTATAACAACTATTTGGCAGTTTTTCTAACGCGTAAACATTTTCTGACATTTCTCCTGGGGCATCATGCGCTGTTGAGAACAGACAATATGACCACAGTGGCATATATCAACCGTCAGTGAGGTCTGCATTCCCAACAGTTGCACGCAAACTGATATTGTGGAGCGATATCCATCTCCTCTCTGTGAGAGCGACCCACGTCCCTGGGATTCAGAATCTGGGTGCAGACTTCTTGTCCAGAGGGAATCCCCTTTACGCAGAATGGAAACTGCACCTGCCACACCTGGCAGCTTTTCAGCTGCCTCCTTACAGCTCTGCAGAACAGCAGCAGCTGCATATGTTGTGCCCAGTTCGTCCAGTTTGACCAGACCACCCTTCTTGCTGCTCGGGTGACGTGTGCCCTGGCACAGATGTAATAATAGTATGAGTGCTTCTGTGAGTGCTTCTGTGAATACGCAAGGGGGTGTATCCCATAGTGAGACACCTCACTCAGCTACTCAGAGAACTGGGGTTATGCAAATAACGTTTTTGTTAGTTTTACAGCTGTTTATTTTCTAAGGCTTGTATATGGGAAAAAGTCTGGTCCATGACCTACAAATGTGAGCGTGACCCCTACACCAAAATCACTGCACAGCTCAGCGCTGTTCCAGGGGACTTGGACTTACTCAGGTTGCCTAATGATGATGTCATTAAAACAACTCACCCTAGAGAATCTTAGGAAGTGTAGGAAAATTCAGCATGCTAATATCCCATAATTACCACTTGTGGCTATAATTGCCGCTGTTCAGTAGAAGTTGGAAAAAGAAAAAATCTCTCTAAAATCCTCTGCCTCTGGTTGTCGCTTCTGATGAGTCCTGGTTGTTTCCAATATTTTGAGGAAAATTCATAAAGAATGACAGCTGTTACCGTAAAAGATTCTATGGTATTATTATAATAGTGCTTATTATTCCTCCTGCTTCAACAAGTGAAAGCTTCACATAGACTGCCACCTCACCACATCCTGTAAGCAGTTGCACAGCATGTTGGCAGGACAGCTTGAATTTTGCTCAAGACTTTGGCTCATTAACACTGTACAATAATTTTTAGCCATGCTAGCGGTATGGCTCTAAGGATGGCAATGTAGGTCTGTCTGTCGGTTGGTGCACCACTTTGGTCCAGACTGAAATAGCTAGTATTGGATGGATTGCCATGAACGTTTGTACAGATACTCATGGTTCCCAGAGGATGAAGTCTTCCCCCTACTTCTGACTTTGGTGATCCTCTTGCACCACCATGAGGTTGCCATTTGTGGTTTTAAGTGAAATGTTTCACTATTGGATGGATTGCCATGAAATTTGGTGCAGACATTCATGCCCCCCACCCCCACCCCCCACCCTCAGGATGAGTTGTAATAACTTTGGTGATGCCCCAACATCCCATCATACCGCAATCATCAGGTCAAAATTTTAATTTGTCAAAAACTTTGAAAACTTTGGCTAGTGCTAATTAGTACGTTAGCATGCTAACAGGCTAAACTAAGATGGTTAATATAGTAAACATCATACCTGCTAGACATCAGCATGTTAGCATGCTGAAGTTAGCGTTTGGTTCAAAGCACAGCTGTGCCTAAGTACAGCATCACAGAGCTGCTGCTGACGAGGCTATCAACTCTGTCTTGTTCAATTTTGTGTCCAGCTAAACATTCACTGGTGCAGTGATTTCATATATTTTTATATTTATATTTTGTTTGAGTTCATGTAAGTTCAGCTGTGGTAGCTGTTCATGCTGACTACCCAGGTGTTGCACACATTCACACAAACTGGAAATGGAAAAACTTTTCCTTTGCACCAGACGATTTCTCCTAGTGAGGACTTGCTTTACCAAATGCTGTGTGTTTAAAACAGGGAATATAATATGGCCTCAGGTAACCTCAATCAGTAATAGCAGCAGAGCAGACATTTACCTATGTGAAAAGATTTCGGAGTACCACTTTATCACTTTAGAAGCTACACATGTATACTGCAATGTTTGTTTATGCCCTCAAGCACAACTTGAAAAGGGAAACTGAACGCCACCCCTCCCGCTCCTACTGTACTTTACCATGCTGCATCTATTCATGTGCTGTCGTTACATAACTTAACTACATAGTTTATGGTTTATTCATGAGGCCTATTTTGGCCCAGAGAACTGGGCGTCCTGAATGAGAGGAGAATCTCTCCATCTCTCCACCAGCCTCGGGGGAAAACAGGCAGGCAGGCGAATGAGATCGCAGACTCGGACAGAATTACCACTTCACTGAGAGAGAAAGAGGAAATGATCTCCCTCACCTGCTCTGCCTCTTCATCCACCCATCTGACCATCATCATTTCATCTTCTCGCCTGCTTCATCTGTGTACATGCGCCTGTGGGGATGTGTGTTGATGTGTGTGTGTGTGTGTTTAACTGCTGCACCGCTCTGAATGTAACGCTGCCACTCTAGATTTCTACATGCATGTATTTATGTAGACCGGCACTGCAAATGATGCTACCAATCTGAATAGGACAGGAGTTGGCTGAGAGGCTGTGTCAGTTGTGTGTCACTGAGACTACACTATAGCTTCTCTGTGTGTATGAGAGAGAGAGAGAGAGAGAGAGAGAGAGAGAGAGAGGCTAAGGTAGCTAGCATGTCACAGGAGAGCCCTCTGCTGTTTGAAGTACCAACCACTCAACATGTCCTCTATTCTAGTTTTCCAGGTTTGTTCTCAGCTGCATGGTCTTTGTATCACAATTTCATTTTCAGAATTCTCCATTTCTGTTGTGGTTATCAAAATTCAAACTTTTCTGAATATCTCTGACACTGATGATTATATTTATGTAGTTTACACTTGAAAATAAGCAAAAGTCTTTCACTAAATGTTTTTTATTTAAAGTTTTCTCACACATAGAACATTATCACAATATCAAATACAGTTGTTCCCCTTCTCTTTCATTCTGTCACCTCTTGAATATATACAATTACTGTAGATTTGGCTGCAGAGGCTGTTTGCAGCTCCTCACTGTAAGCAACAGGAAAGGAAAAGTAGAGAGTAAACAGATAGCCCTTTACCACTGCAGGAACTTTTTCAGGAACTTGTGAACTTTCTGACATTTTCAGTCTCCTTTCCCACCTCTGCATGTTTCCTTTACAATGTCTATTCAGACATTAAAGTTATGCAACAGTAAATACAAAAAAAATGACAGTTGTTTCATCATTTCTTACGAAATTGTGTCTCAATCAAAATTGTTTTTTCAGATTGAGATTTTACTGACTTGAGACCACGATTACATCGTATGGAGTACAAACAACATACAGTACAATACGATCTTTAAAAAACATCCTTACTTACCTGCAGGAATGATGTGCAACAAAAATACTACTACTACTACAAAAGTTAATTTGTTTGACATTTAACTTTTGGCTTATTCAACTGTAATAACAAGAAATTAAAAAATATCCTCTGTAATTTCTTATACTTCCCTAATTTGAAATCCTGTTTAACTTCAACATAAAGATCCCAGACTGACATTCTTCATTCGTTACAGGACTAATGTGCCTGAACTTCACGGTTCCTCAGATGGGGTTCAAGTGCAAGAAGGAATGCACAAAAGGGACTTTTAGTTCCTGGAACTCTTTGGCTTAAAAGAGGCAAGATAGTCAATAGCTCAACAAAACCCAGAGTTTGTGAACATGAAAGACAAGGAGAACATTTCAGTTAGATTAGAGCAGTGTTGTGAGTGCTTTCTGTACTCACATTATGTTAACTGGTAGATCACAGCTAGGGATGGCCAAGGTCTAAATTTGATTTGCAATCCAACTCTGAAGCTATGACATTTTGAATGATTTTTAATTTTGCAATAAATAAATGCAATAAAGTACCAAGTCATCCCTGATCCAGACCAAAACAAACAGATTTCACACATACTTGATTTAACCTTGGTCTTAATTGACCATAGTGGATCCCAGCAATAACACTCAACAAGGTCTGATTGTATTGGATCTAAGGTTTGCTTGAGATTTAGTCATGTGTGGCTTAGAGACAGAATGTAATAAAGAGGAAATAGAAAAACAAATGCAGCATGAAGAGAAAGCCTATACAAGGATGGAGAGAAAGTCCAAAGTGGACAGGGAGGAAGTGGCACCAGCAGCACATATTGAAACACAAAGATCATTTGGGCAAAGGTCAACTGACTGGGTGATTTTTTCATAATGTCAACATATTAAAAATGTATGTAACAACATACTCCAGTCCAAATGTTAAAGTGACATTTCAGATGTGTATCCTGTGTTTCTTTTTTTAGATTATATTACATCTGATATTGACTCACAGACCAACACTCATGGAGAAATCAGGATTTCAGGCTTGTGCATGTTATTTGGTGGATTTATGATTGTTATTGTTAAGTTGACAAAGAAAGCAAAGCTTTTGTAGTCAATTTCGTTCGATCTTTCATTTCAGTGACACTCAACTTACGACCCGTTGGCCAAATCTGGCCCGCGATAGAGTGCTGGGTGGCCCGCCGACCCTTTTCTAATACAATGAAAATACATTGATTCACACTGGGAATATTTTGTTTATACCAACTAGTAAATGTTCAATAATGTCCCTTGGCTGTTAAAGTTGCATATTACCCTATCAGCGATCTGTGCAGTGCAAGTGGTGACGCTTGATTTCTGCGAAAAGTTCACGTACACCTGACCTGTGGGGGGCATATGGGAGAAGTTTGCCTTCAGGGCTGTCTGCCTGGCAGAAATTCCTGAGGGCAAACTTCTCCCAAGGACCTGCGCGACTGGATTTGCCTCCTGGCAAAGATGAATGAGGACAGCAAACGTCAAAAGGTTGACAATGAAAACAGGTAATTCAATGAAAAATGGACCGATGAATTTACCTTTATTTTACCACCTCACACCAAACCACTGTGTTTAATTTGCCAAATGACAATTGCTGTATGTGAGGTTGCTAATATCAGACAGCATCACGAGTCAAAACATGCTAGCTTCAGTGCAGCATTCCTGTCTGGTAGCACCGCGAGAGATCTGTTAAATATTGTTTAATAACTGGCCCTTAACTTACCTCAACAGTTCAGTTCAGTTAAGTCCTTCTCAATGAAAAAAAGAAGAAGGAAGGAAGGCTAGAAATGTAGGAACAAGGGTTTGGTAGCCAAGGCCTGTTCTATCCTCAACCAAAGGGGTTGTTTTAAACAGTCTTTGCAGAGATAACAAAAACATTGGATCCTCTACACATAAAGACGTTGTAACCCAAACCCAGTGAATCCATTAGATAACTATTGAGAAGTGAATACCTGCTGTGACCTGCTTTGAATGATAATTGTCTTCTCCCTTGAGCTTACACTAAAGAAATACCAAGTAATTCATTATTTTAGTATTTTTATTTTTTAAATATATTAAACTGTTGCGTAGTGACCAAAAGTTCATAAAAATCAAACCTGACACACTAAAATAACACAAATATATCAATAAAAGGCTGCTTTTCTGCCTGTGTAAGTATGGTTTTTGATGCAGCTGCATAATATAGACCAACATACTGTGTACAGAACGGCTGTTCCAGAGGTCACCCTGTGTCTTGACATTTCATGAGGGTCAGTCAATAAGCGGTGGTTATGATATTTGACCCTTGGCCAGATGAATATATATATAAGATAAATAATTATTCTGTCCTTCCTCTATACCAGGAACATTCACAGAGATAATAGTGACAACAGTTGAAAGGGGTTTCATCCCTGATATGTAACTTAGACAGATACCACTGATTTCATTATAATCTAAAATGTCAGGTCAGGAGAGGAGAGGAGGAGAAGAAAAGAGGAAACATGAGAAGAGATGCTAGTTTGTTCTACCTTCTACTCCATTCCAACTGTCATCTTTCCTTCGTTTGGATTGTCTTTTACTTTCTGTTATGTCACGGCCTCTTTTCTGCCTTTCTTCCCCCATCATTATCTCTCGCCATCTCTCCCTCGCTCTCTCGCTGCCTCCTTCTCTCTCTCCTCCGCCGTGGAAAGAGACGATCCAGAAATAAGGCCATAAATAAGAAATCAACGGCCTTTTCTGTCCCACCACATTACAGGCTTTTGATGTATGCTTTCTGCAGTAGTATTACTCACCGGCCTCAAACCAATGCTCTAATCTTTCCCCCTGCCAGATTGATTTCGGTGGCAGTGACAACAGCGCAGAGAGGCAGTGAACAGATCTGTACACTGTAGGCCATTTCCCAAATACTAGCAGAGTAGTGTTATATAGGGACAGCTGCTTAGGTAGATTAAGTGAGATGCCACATATCACATAGGCACAGAGGTGTGAAAGCATAATATACCGGATTTCCAGTTTTGGTGCGTCTTTAAATCTCTTAAAGCCGACTGGTCCATTCTTAAAAACTGTGGCCAAACATAGCTGAAATTCAAAGAACTGTATTTTACCAATGTATTAGGTTTAGGTGTTCCTCTGGCTCATTATCATCGGAGGAGGCCGACTCGAGATCGAGTCCTCCAACTCGTGTGACCCTTTCATGGTGCAAGTTCCCTGAGAGTCATTGCTATTTATGCTAACGCCTGATGCAACAGTGATGGTCAGTGTGTCTAATCCCCCACCTCCACGTCATCACATCCTATGTTGGTCCTCGAGGGTGCAGTCGAGGGTGTACATACTCAAATGAAGTATTACAGAGACTAGAAAGCACTCATAGACTATCTACCTACACTATATATAATCTTTTAAATTTGTATTTTAGTAATGTAAAACTTATTGCCAAGTATCTGTAGTGATACCTACTGCCAAATGCCATCAAATTTTGCAGGGTCACTCAGAGAAGGCTTCTAAATTTGGTTGATCATGTCTACGATTTGGCAACAAATTTTTGTAAAATTGTATGGTACATCAGAAAACAAATGTTGTGCTCATTCAGATATATTGCATACGGGCAAATTCACAAAGAATGGATTGCGGCCGCTGATAGCACCATGAATTGTGCATCACTTGCAACCGTTATCTGCCCCGTCTCAAGGTCCGATTCACAAAAGATATAGACTGATGATATCACAGCGCAAACACGCTCATAAAGTTTTTCAGCTGAGTGCAATTTGCCCTTGTTTTGCGTCTGATTACAATTATCCATGTGGCAAAGTCGGCTATAAATGGTGGCTTTGTGCCAAGAACACAGTTTCATCCATTGTTAATATTAAAATATTGATTAGAGCAGCTTTATAGCTTGGAGTAAATCTGTAAGACAATTGATGTGATTCATAGATTTGTCTTAACCAAGGAAACCAGGCCTACAGCCTAACTTTCCAGCAAATTTCATTTAAATCTATTTTGAAACAGGAACAAACATATACACTCCTTGGTGAAGGTAAAAACTGGATGATTCTATCTGCCTCTACGCTACATTTTACATTTTGAGCAAATTAATTCATTACAAAATAACAGGAAGATGCCCCCTGTCTTTCATAGGAGAGGGTCTGGCTATGGCATGAGTCGGGAGGAGTCAAGAGCAGAAAAATCACTTTCAATATGTTTGTCCTCATTATGGAAGCGAAAAGTACATTCGACCACATAATAGACATGAGGGCTGCTGGTGTGAGGAAGAGGCCCTCTGTCATCTCCACCATGGCTTCAGTTTTTTACAGTAATCACACCAAGATATTACAAATTCATCTGAAAATGACATATCGATGTTTACAAGCTAAATGTAGCATCTGTGAGTGTGAGAGGCCTGAGTGAGTGCTGTGGCTGTTTCCTCACCTGACCTGATCCTGTAGTGAGGTTGCTGGCAGTCTGCCTTTCTCAGTCCAGTCTCGGTCAGGCTGACCTCCAACACATTCAACCTGTGAGGGCCTGGAGAGAGAGAGAGAGAGAGAGAGAGAGAGAGTGTGTGTGTGTGTGTGTGTGTGTGTGTGTGTGTGTGCCACTGAGAGGATGAACTGGGTAGTGAGGTTATCATCCAAGAGTCTGTCAACTGCAGACAGACTTGACGCTTGCCAGGCAGGAATCAAGCAGGTCAGCTCACACACACACACATACACACACACTCACACAGATAGCCGTATTGCATACTGACCTTTACTTTCTCCTCTGTTCTTTGGCTATGGAGCAAAAGGCCCTACTGTGTTTATACACAAGGGGAATTCACCATTCATTACAGTGTCACTCACTGTTCCTCAGAGTGTGGCAGGTAAAGATATACTCTGGTGCGAGACTGTGCTTTCCCAACAGAACTGGTATTTTGCTTATGTTGGTTATGTGGTCAAATTCAGGATGTTTGTATTTGAATTTGGGGAAATAATTAGTTGGGACTGGCTGGAGTTTTGTGCATTCTGTCAAAAAGTGCAGCTCTGTTTTGACTTTGTCCTCCTTGCACAGCTGGCAGAACCGCTCCTCTTTGGGGATGATTGGGCATGATTTTTTTGTATCGGCCTGTTTCGAGGGCCAGGCTGTGCTCGCTGAGTCTGTACTTCATCAAGGTAGTTCTTTGTTTAGTGTCAGTCACTGTGGTCAGGTAATCTGCCACAATGTATTGTCTTTTTAGGGCCAGATAGCACTGCATTTTGCTTTGTGCTTTTATTTGTGTTCCAGTTGGTGATGTAGTTTTGTTTCTGGTGTTACAATTTGGTTGACTGTTACTGATTTGTTTCTCTCTCTGTCTTTCTCTCGGACTGTTTCCTCTCCACTATCATTTGTCCAATAAAGGTCAAACGTCAAAAATAAATAAATAAATAATAATAATTTGATTAAAACATGAAACTACAAATGAATACGAGGGAGATCAGACTGAAAGTGCAGGGTTGGAAATGGTCTGTGTGCTTTTTTACTACTTTTTCTGCAGAGAATAGAAGTGCAAAAGAAGACGCTCTGTGTCTTGTTGGATCCCGAATCTTTGTAATGTGTAAATGAATGTAGCTCAGCTTAAATCATGAATGTGATGTCCTTGGCTGATAAAGGTGATTCCAATTATAGCATGGCACTGAGAAATACAATTTTCTCGCAATACAGCGAGGGGTGTATCTCCTGAGAGAATGATACCGTCTAGGTGTGGAATAAGAGGATCGATACGTCAATGATCCCAGCTGTGATTTTATACAGAGTAGTTGGTTAGAACAGTGAGCTGCAGTGATGTTCTACTCCAATAAAATTCGAAAAGTCAAAGCCATGCCAAGTCCTCTACCTGCTGAGAGAGTGGCTGAATCGGTGGCGTTGTTTGCATTAAGATGGCAGACACTTCACTGTGAGAGCAGAGCCAGGCAGACACTCTCCGTGATTTGGACGGTGCTTCTCTGTATGGGGCGCCAGCAAAAGCAGGGATCTCCATAAATGTTTGCTCACACTGCAGCCAAAGGTGTCCCAATTATTTATTTTCTCCCTCACATGGCAGCTGTTGTCTAATCAGTATGAAAAGCAAAAGGTTGCATGGAGTCTTGGATTTTCAATTGACAATCTGGAGCACAAAAGGTGTGCGGTGCATAATCAGATGTGAGGCCTGCGGCGGCATGGAGGACAAGACACAACATGAATTGGCTGATTGAATTGCTGCATCTCCCTAAGTGCCAATCAAAATCCAACGGCACATAACTGAAAGGTGTTGAAAACAAGCAGGAGAAGTGTAGGCATATAAATGGACATGATGTATTTTGTTATTCTTACTGTGGTACACATGTACACATTTATTTAGAAAATTGCTGTCACTTCATGTTGCTGCTGAATATGGGTTACATCCTTGAAGAAAAAGAAGAAAAAACAAAACTGAGGAGCGATTCAAATTGGGCCTGGATTGTACAGCTTTGATATCAACACAACAATGCACCAGATCCTAGAGGAAGAAAAACTACCAACCTGTGCAAAATGACAAAGTGTTGTAAAGTGTGAGTAAAAGTAGGACAATGTAAAATTATGCAAAAGCTAATGACAGAATGTTTTTTTTAAAAACTGGTTTTGCAAAAATCTATAAATTAAAGACATTCAGAAAAAGGTCAAATAAGAGCAAACTCAAGCAGCAATAAAAGCAATCAAGACAAAGGCACAGCAGATATAAAAGCATAAGAAAAACGACCATCTAAAAAGCACAAGAGTTAAAAGTCTAAAATAATTAGGTAGGCCCTTCCATAGTGCTGACTTTTAATTTGACAAAATAAAAGTCTGGCATATAAAGCTGCTTAGAGTAAAATTTTGGTGCATCAAAATTCTAAAAATGTTTGCTTGCTCCATACAGAAACATTCATTAGCGTTAAGACTTGCTCTCTGCTCCCAAATTATTGGGCTGCAATCAATCAATCAATCAAACTTTATTTGTATAGCACCTTTCATACAGGTTAGTGCAGTTCAAAGTGCTTCACAAATGATAAGATAATAAGACAGAACAACTGTAGACCATAAAAACAACAACAAAAGACAATTTAAGAATTTGAGACCAATGCATGCGAGAAAATAAAAATGATGAAAATTTAATCAAATAGATTTAAAAGATATAATTAAAAATAAATAAATAAATAAATACAGAAAATAAATAGTAAAAAACAAACTAGATTAAATAGATTAAAAAGACAAATGACAAAACAAAGGGATAAAATCGAATAAGAGGGATAAAAAATAATTAAATTAAATTACATCTTTCCATGGACTACAGATGAAAAATAGCATTTTTGGCTAACTGGCGCATTTACAGCAGTGTTTATCATATATCAATTATACAATCATTATATTACCTGAGCTGTGAAATACAAGAATTCTGGTGAGTTTGAAAGACAATGAATAATAAATATAGCAATGACAAATTCAAATGATCCAAAACATATAAAACTTTCTATGGAAATGTTTCATTTTTAGGTTCAACCATTGTGTTCTCTGTTTTGGAAAAACAGAAACAATGAAATATATTTTTTATTCACATACAAACATCTTATAGGACCTCCACAGATGGTTCTCACTTCAGATGGTTACTATATCCTTCTTTTAGTCAATTAAGATTTCATAAAAATATCCCAAATAGCATATACTGATAATGTCATAACTGTAGGTTTCTTTTTGCATCTTTCAATATATTGATCCATGCAAACATTTGATACAGTGAACAATGGGTATTCTTAATCATGACAAGGTGTGCATAAAGCTTTAATGCAGCCATAACATGTCACCTTTGGAGGCCCGCTACTAGCTGATTTAGTGCATGAGGAAGAGCATTGTGGCTAGACAATTTTATCATCCATATTTTACAACACTTAGTAGTCACTGCAGTCAGTACTTAGGAATCACACTTAAACTTTTCTAAAAGTTACCTTTAGCTTCTTTAGACGAAGCTTCTAAGTCCTTCTTTTTACTATGATTTTTTTTTTACCCATAGGTCAAACTTGAGTCAATCTTTTTGTGTTTTATATATACTGTCGCCAGTCTATTTACTAGCCTTTTCCTGGAGCTTTCAGCCATATTTATCAGTCTTCATCATCTGAGTTTGCTCAGTTGTCATTATTGACAACTCAGGAAAAAGCTAGTAATTAGACCTTGAGTCAAGATTATGTTGTCAACAATTTCTAAGGTCAAGTATGAATTTACCTTTTAGTTTTTACGCCTGGATTTAGAGATTTAGGTAGCTGCTGTTGTGGTGACAGGTTGATTTATATGGATACATTTGGTCGTAAAATTAAATGTCAAAAATCATCAACAGAGATCTTGAGACTATCTTGAGACATGAGTCGCTGTCCAGATATGGAAAAATCTTTGAAACTCATCAAGCACTGAATACTGTAACTGTTTACACACGCTTCATTCTTAGACATATCATACTCACAACTTAATCAGACTTTCTGCTCTGTGCTTATGTTGGAATGACATGATACATCAATGCAGTAGTGGAGAAAATAAAATGAAAACTTAACTTCATTCAAATCTCTTCTGCCGATGTTTCTACAGATGACAGCAGAAGCCATTCTCCGCCTGGTCAATGATCCTGTGCTGCCATTCTACCCTCTGGACATTGCCCTGGATGTTCAAAACAAACTCAAAGGTAACACTGATGATGATGATATAATGGTAGTGATGGTGGTGATGATAACGTGCAGTGTTATAGCCTGTATTTAGCAGTTCATTCCATTTAAAAGGTGCATAGTACGTGAAACTAGTTCTGCCAACATTAGTGCATACTGTACATATGGAGTATCTAAGTTTGCAAAGTCATTGGATCGTGTACTGTAGTAACAAAGCCTAAATGAGAAAAGAGATGTGAGGTAGTCTGGCAGCTTAACCGGTAGAGCTTTAAAGATAAATATCATGAGATGATTATTTCTTCTTGTCACTTAGGAAGTCCATCCAACTTTGCAATACAGAGATCAATGATGAATACGAAATTTGGCATTAGTGACAAAGCATACTGCACTAGGGTAAACAGGGTATAGAAACAGAAACCCTAATTTGGTTGTTATATTTTGAGTTAAATGTTGAATATAAATCTTGAATGACAGTCTGCTATCAAGCCAGATTCCTCAGTATTTGTACGACTCAAAAAGAGTGATATGGGTTCCAATTTAAAGTTTTAATGGCAGGATAGTCAGAGACAGTGGTGGATGTGGATGTACTTGGTCTTATCTGCAGTCTATAATTAAGGAGTGGTAATAAGAAAGAATTAAAGGTAGAATGAAGATGAGTTAGAGCCTTGGCTGGGGAGGAGCCAGGTTGTATAAAATTGTATCATCTGCGTAGAAATGGACAATGAAGTACTCATTAGGAAGAATAATGTTATTTATGTACAATGTAAATAGTAATGGACAAGAATAGACCCCCATGGCACTCCATTATTGATGGTAAGAGGGCTTGACCCAGCACCATCAGCCACAACAATCTGAGTCCTCCCTGTAAGAATGGCATGGAACCAACTGAGTGCAACATCATCTAGACTAAACTAATGCTTTTGAGAGGTCAATAAAGACAGCAGCACAAAATAGTTTTTTATCCAGAGCAGAGACAGAGCAGAATATGTGCTAAGTGTGGACAATGCTCTGGGAACTAAGACAAAGGAGATAGGGGTCAAGGTTAACTGCACATGTGGTTTTGCAAGCATGTAACCTAAGCACTGCTTAAAGAACATCTGCAGTAACATTTGCAGTAAGAGGATGAAACTGGGGCATTGGGGACTCTGCTGGGCAGCTATGGTAATTATGTACAGCTGAATCAGCAGACATATTATTACATAGAAAACCAGAGGAGAGAAAATTATGCTTAAAAGCTTCAACCATGGGCAGTCTATCAGGAATGGGACCAGAATCTAGTTTGATTTGTGGTTGGAAATGTGACCTTGTCTTATTCTTAATAGATTTTACAATTTTCCAAAATTTAAAGGAGTTATTGTCACAAGAAGAGCGAGCTGTCAGGTAATAATTTGATTTAGCCATCCTAATCATGTTGGTGCAGATGTTTGTTTGCTGTCTAAAGGTTAACCAGTCCTCTGGAGTGCCCTGGACCAAGATTTATCTCTGTTGTGGATGACGCTGGACAATTGTGGCGAGAACCAAGAAGAGGTTTTCCAGTGCCAATGTAGGATTAGTAACAGAGAAAGCATTATTAATGTCAGAGTTACACAAATTATTTAAAAATCATGAATATTAAAATGTTTATAATGTCTTTTATTGGTAATTTGTGTCTGAGACAATTTTAGTGTCCCTGGCACAGGTACAGCGATCACTAGCGGGTTTAGATATAAACTGAAAGTGAAGTTATAGGCAATGGTTCTTTTAATTTGTTCCCAGCACCAAACAGCAGACAGGCAAAGTTGGCAATAAGCTGGTGAACATATTGGAGCATTTAGCAGCAAAGCCAAACCAGAGCTAAAAGGAGGGTGAGTATTGGACTTACATTCGTCAGGTGGCCAAAAACATGACTCCAAATAATGTTAACGTTGCTCCTTGTCTGCTGGAGGTGTAAATAGGCAACTGTTTGCTAAACAATATCTTGCTTGTTGCGCTGCCCCCAAGTGGCCAATTCAACAGAATTAAGAACAAAGAGTTAAGAGTTAAAATTACAGTTTATTACAGCTTGGGTTCAACTTTCATAGCTGCGACCATCAGTTCCATCAGTTACTGTATAATAACATTGGACTTAACAAAATAATTGCTGAGTTCTCGAAACACATACTAAAAATAGATCCAACAGGGCAAGAAACACAAGCATCAGATGGCCATTCAAGTTGACAACAAGCCAACATTTATGCCAGATTAGCTAGCACTTTATATGGAAGTAAAACCGAACGTGAATGCTGCTAAACGTCGCTAAAAATCCCTCATTTGATTTTTTTGCGTTGTTGCCACATTCCCAGATCTCAGAATAGACCTTTTTCCATAGCAGACATTTTGACTAGTCAGTGCAGGAAAAGCTCAGGTGAACCTTGGAACCTTGGAACTAGCTCATCTAAATGGAATGCATTCGATTTTAATGTTATCATTTATACCTGTGCTCTTCCTGCTATGACAAACTAAAATGTCTGCTGTGAAAAAGGTCTGTAACCTTGGCAAGTACAGCCTAGGCCAGAGCTAAGAATAATAACAATCCAAGTTGTAAATCCCTGTAATTTTACTTTAAGACAAAATGCAGGGAGCTATCATTTTAGCTAATGCTTTTTCTTTTCTGGTAAAAAAATGTAAGCACAAAAGCCCTGTAATTCATGATAAAACTGGGTTTTATCTATTTAAACAATTGTTAGTATGCAACTGTGTGATCTTATGTAGGCTTTATGTTTAGCTGATGAGTACAGGAACGGTCACATAACGACACACCAGGCCATACAATGTGTTCAAACCTACAGTAACATTTTTTAGAGTGATGCAGTTGCATTCAAAGACACACGTTTTGTTTTGTTTTTTGCATGGTTTTGCGGGTTCTTTCAATTCAATTCAATTCAATTCAGTTTTATTTATATAGTGGCAAATCATAACAGAAGTTATATCAGGGCACTTTTCTCTGTACTCTTTATAATAGTTATTTGACAGTGATAATTGATTCTGCACTGTGGAAACAACAGTCTCTGATTCTAGACAGAACACTGCAATGTGCAAAGCATAGTGTGTGTGTGTGTGTGTGTGTGTGTGTGTGTGTGTGTGTGTGTGTGTGTGTGTGTGTGTGTGTGTTCAGTGGCTGCTGTTTTGGCCTTTTATGCAGAGGTATAACTCATCTCCACTGTCCAGCCAGCTCGAGCATCAATCCCTAACACCCTTTCCAACAAACATGAACACTCACACACACACACACACAGAAAGCACAATGACAGGCTATGCGCGCACACAAGTACACAAGTGTGCACATGCCTCTCTGACATGTTTTTAGATTGTTTTTACGTGTACACACACACACACACACACATGCACGCGCAAAGCCTTTTCCCCAGACTTTCTCTCCCATGAGAATGATTTAGTGTTGGTTCATGTGTTAAGCTGAACATATCGATCTCTCCACTCATAATTCCACACCACAGGGACCTTGATTCCTGTGTTCAACACCTTCACTCTTTCTCCTGTAACTTCGGACCTTCACAGCCAGCCCTGAGAGACACTTTCTTCTTCTTCTCTCTTTTTGTTAAATCTATTTATTCCTTTTTTCTGGCATTCTCTCAGCCCTCTGTTCCCTCTCTCCCGGTTTTCCTTCTTTTTCCTCAGTGCCTTGTGTCTCATTGCATTCTGGTCTATTTAAACAATTGTTAGTATAGAAATTGTAATCTGTTACTCTTTAAGTAACACCAATAAACACCATAAATGACCTGAGCATGTTATGTAAAAGGCCATAACAACAAAATATAATTTAAGAATTTGACACCAATGCACGCAAGAAAATAAAAATGATGAAAATGTAATCAAATAGATTCAAAAGCTATAATAATAAAAACAAGAATAAAAAATAGAGCTAAATAAAAGCTAGACTAAAAAAACAAAACACAGATATAAAACCTAGAGTAACTTGACCGTGGTAGGAAACCCACACAGAAATTAAAACTTTTTAAACTGGGTTTAAACCCAGGACCTTGCTGTTGTGAGGCAACAGTGCTAGCTGCTGAGCCACCATGCTGCCCAGAGGTAGAGATGATGTCTTTAAACTAGGATCATAAAAACAACACAGTGATATGTTCAGTTTGTGGAAGCAGAAGCTCCACCTATGTTGTCAATGGATTCTTTTCAGTGGCCCTGACTCAGATCCCTCCAAAATCACAACAACCACAACTTTCAGTCATGTAGAGTTGTACTTCTTTTTTCTTCTCACTTACAAATGATTCACTTGAAATTGAATCTCTGGGCTCTTATTTTGTTGTCACACCGAGGTCATTATCTTGGCGACTCTCCGTGCGCCACAGTGGCATGACAGTAGAGGGTGTGGCGATGTCAATCCAGCCTCGTATTGCAATGTTGGTCTTGTGCGGTCCACTGCCCACCTGCTCAGAGGTCGACAGCTCAGCGCACTTGTGTTCTATAATATTTTGGTCACTTTATGTGGTGAAAGCACACCATATAAACTTCTATGAGCCAGGACCATCCGTTCCTGCCAGTCTTCACCCAATGTCTCCATCCAAAACACCAGCTGTGCGCGTCTGACCAAAGTCTCGCCTGGGTGACTGCATTTTTAATCATAATACAGGTAGATTTGTAGCTGTGATGAGCAACATGATGAATATTAAATAAAGAAAATATAGTATGTAGTAATAATGTAATAATGGAAACAATTTATGTGCTACAACTTAATGTAGACAAAGCCTTAACTGCACAGATGTAAATGTCTTCTAAAATATCAATATAAATCAATATCATCTTCCCTTGAAAGCTTATTTGGGGCAATATATAATAAATTAATTAAGTTAATATTTCAGTAGGCCTACAGTGAAATTTGGGGTAATGTATATGTGTAGGGGCACCACTTTGGCTAGAGCTAGCAGGGTATGATGTAATGTATCAAATAATGTTTAAGCTAAATTATAGATGACAGTACAGGTACCACTTTACATTTATGAAAGTGGTCCTCAGTGTAAAGATTACATAGTGATTTACATATTTATCACCCAAAGTGTGCAACTTGTATAGTAAGAAGAGTGCAGCACTTTAGTCAAGGTCTGAATTGGACCCTGTGTAAATTTACATTACATTCAGCTGTTAGCATGCCGCACGACCTCTCAGGCTTTCTGAACCGAAATCAGCTTACTCAGTCACAGTCTTGGAGCATGCAAAGACTCTGTCCTTGAATATTAAGATGACCTTTAAAAGAGGATGCACAGCAGAGGCTTTGACACGTTTAGCCTGCATGCCATCCTCACTTGCAAACTCAGAGTAAACTAAATGTTATGTTACTTTTGTTATGCACCAAGTACAAGAGTTGTCAAAGAGAGTGAGGTTTATGTCTGGATAATCAATACAGTACTTGAGTTGCTCTGTACCGCAATAATTGTGGATTTACAGAAAAAGCACACTGTACAGAATTAATTCTTCATGCTTGAGATCAAATAAATCTATATGCCAACATCTATCATCATTGCACACTGAGATAAGAGATTGAAAGAGATGGAGACAGAGAGACACTCTCCATCACATGTACCGTAGCTCCAACTTCAAGTCTCATTCATTGTACCACTAAGGCAATTGCTCAGTGGCTCAGGTTCACTGGCTCTGTCTAAGCATGTAAGCACCGTCCCATTAAGGCCTAGATTGAGTGGTTATGCTTCCCTGTCTGAGACTAATGGACAGATTATGACCTGAGAGGGAGAGATGACTGATTATTATACCTGCCTGTAGCCTCTGTCTATTTCTTCATCACTTTGTCCCTCATTGTACCCCTATTTCTGCTCCCCCACTTTCTCCCCTCAATCAATTCAATTCAAAAGCACTTTATTGGCATGAAAGATACACCTTCTTGGCAAATTTGCGGTGAGATGAAGAATGGTGCTACAAGTGAGCATCATTTCATCAAGGCTTAAAGGCCTCATCATCCAGCCAAAACAAAAACGACAGAGCAGAATTATGCCATTAATTAGCAATATGATATAATACAACTTTACTAAAAGGTGGGGTAGGCAGTATTTTTTGGGCGTCATTGGGCTAAAATTCCATAATAACCGTAATTCAAGTGGTCTGAGAGAAAACCTCTACTTCAGCCCCTCCTCTTGGCTCTGTTTTCAAGCTTCAGAAAATCTAGTGACGGGAGACTTTGGCCAATCACAGGTCATTTCAGAGAGAGGATGTTCCTATTGGCTATTCTACAAATCCAGATGCACGTGCATGTCCCTTCAGATGCCAGATTCAATGGCGGAAAATCCTGCGGAAAATCCTGCGACTTGTGATCAGATTGTGATAAATTTCCAACACCTCCTTTGCCTACAACAGCATATAGTACAAAACCTGCAGTAGAGGTTGTTAGGAGCAGTTAGCTCAAAGCCTGAAATGGTTGATTTTTGTCCACGAGTACCCTTACTTCTTATTGCGTACCGCCACCTCCTGGGGAGTCTAGGTATGCACTCCTAAACACCCGCGAAACGCTTGATTTCTTTCCCCCACCGGCATTCCGCAAAGACCCGCCCTGCTCTGTCTCTGATTGGCTAGTGTTTGTTGCCTTCGTTGGTTTGGTTGGTTAGGTGTTAGGCATGAGGAGTGAGATGGTTACGGTTAGAAAAAAATGTCAGGGTCAGAGCCAATCAAAGGCAGAGTAATGTATGTAATGAAATGCATACAAAAATACATTTGAAGTGGGATATATTTCCAAGATATGCATATCAATATGAATATATCCAAGAAACATGCAATGATCATGTCCTGTAACTGCTGAATTAGGGTACTGGCACCTTTTTTGGTCTAACTCAGGTACTATGTTAGCTTAAAGTTTTTCAAAACAATCAAAGATTTTTTTTGAGTTTAAGAGTTTATTTTAGTCGATTTACAACAATCTGTACAACTGAGTCAATCTCATCAACACTTGTCTCAATTTTTGTGGCCATTTTTCTTTCATGAATGTAGTAGCTAGGTGACTAGGTAGTTAGGAAGATGACATTGACAATTTGAATCCCAGTTGCTAAACTTTGATTGGTCGACTGTTTCTCTTGGAAATGGGCAGAACACCAGACCTGTTTGAATCTCGGGACAAATCAGAGATGTGGGTGGCAATCCCAATGTCTGGAACCAGGCTAGAGACAACCCGTCCATTGGTCTGTTCCAAGAAAATGAAAATGTTAGGGAATTTTATGCAGTAATGATCAAATTGCTTTAGCCACTAACTAATGTTTAGTACATATTTTTCATCATAGGGTTTAAAAGGTGTAAAGGAGAGTAAGTGAAAGATTATATGAAGTACCCCTCCACTCAAAAGTGGATGTGATTTTAACCAGTTTTAACTAGGTGAATTGACTTTTTTGTGGAAGAAAAAAAAATCATCTTCAAACATGTTTTAAGATATCTAAAAATCATCTGCTATGTTTTTTTCTACAAAACGTTTTGGTAGTAAAACTAAGCAAAAGGCATTTCTGAATGGAGTAGGAATCAGTTGTGAAAAATTTAAAATTTGACATGATGATGGAAGATTGACTTTGACATTTTTTTTGTGAACTGCTGTTTCCAAGGTCAAGAATGAACTTTCAATTTCAACTTTGAGATTAGTTCAGCTGGTGAACTACAGGTGCCTAACTGGCAGTGTGGCTCTGAAAGCAGCTGGTTATAGGTTCTACATCCATACCTCTCCTTTCTTTAGGACTGCTGGAGTAATGTGACCTATTGATCTACAAAAAGTCCCAAATCATTATGTAAATGTAGTACTTATACCCTATCTTAGTGTTTTATTTGTGTTTTCTTTACATTTGGTAATATTTACTCCACAGAGATGGAAAATAAGGAAAATACAATTAAATAAATCTGTAGTTTTACCAAAAGGTGTGAATGGGACCAGAGTAATGCTGCATCTCTTTTTTGGCCTTGTGTTAAGAAATGAGGTCGCTAGGGAACAGACTTTATTTTAATGCTTTATAATACACAATTGGACATCATGTCCCCACACTTCATCTCCAAGTGTCATTTACCTTATGCTTACATTTAATTTTATTATTTTCATCAGCTGTGTGTAATCAAAAAGAGGCTGCTTGTCACAGATTTTGGGCTCTTTATTGTGGTTATTAAATTGATATTAAATTTAATTCCAGGTGGCATTATAAATGTCTTAAAGTTATAAATCTGACTTAGTGAAACGTGCGGATACTCTTTAATGCTTTGTACCAAGCAGCTCCTGTTCAACCACAAAACAGGTGGCAGAGAGCTTTTATCTCCGCTGGTTAAAAATACAGAGAGGCACCAGATGGACAGAAGGAAGTGGAGGCGGAATAGGACAGTGAAATAAATACTTTTTGATGTGTGTGTGTGTGTGTGTGCGTGTGTGTGCAGTAACAGATAGTGAGGCATGATAAATAATTCCTGGTGTGTGTCAGGATGGCGTGTGGGTTGGTTAATGGCAGTGGTTGCAGGGTAAAAGCTGGCATGTAGATAGTAAAATTTAAACACCTTATAATTTTAACCAAGATAAAGGGACAAAAGAGTAGGATGAGCCACTGATTCCGGAATTTTTCAGCACTAAAAATTACCATTTCAAAGTTTACTTTTAATAATACCTTCAATGCTCCTCAACATAGATAACATAGTTTAACAATAGAATGGGTTTAAAGCAGCACTAAACAAAAATGTTTTCTGTTGCCTGAGAGCAACAGTGCAGGGATAACTCCATGTCCACTTACTAGCTGTTTCTGGCGCTTTCAGTGAATTGAAGTTGACTCAGTTATCATCACGTTTGACTTTCTTATTTTTTTACATTCACTCTCAAACTATCGGTTAAGGTTATGGCCATCAGTTTGAATAATTTCAACTTCCGTCAGTTTGGTATGGCGTACTATGATACCAAAAAGTCCCATTGCTATGGAGAAAAGGGGCAGATTCAAACTCATCTTTGTAGTAATCGAGAAGAAAACATAGCACCATCGTTTCCAAAATCATCCAAAATTGACTCCAAAAGTATTATACTGCTGAATGTTTTATCAGGTTTCCACAAAATGAAATCTTTATCTTTAGCTCGCCATTACGTAGTGGCTGTGGAAGGGCTGTAGAAAAGACCTGAGAAAAGTCAAAGTTCAAGCAGTTTCAAGATTGGTTCAAGTAAATTCAGCAACTAAAGCCCAGTTCAGACCAAAGATTTGTGGCGAGATGAAATATGCAATATGCGCTGGGTCTGGGACATTCTGAAACCTGACAGTTTACACCAATGCGACTAGACGAGATGGTGAATCGTTTCCATAGCAACGACTCTCTGTACTTCCATTCTAACTGCTGGCTTTTCAGGCTTTTTTTGTTGCTGGATATAATGGCCACTGGCGACTTGACAAGCTGAGTCACAGGCGACTCCATTAGCCAGGTTGAGTCGAGCTGAGACGAGCCAATTCACACAGCTGCAACTTTTCCCTGCGATGTTCTAAAACGGTTTTCTCTTGTCGCAAAGCTTTGGTCTGAACTGGCCTTAAGGCATTGTGTTTTGTTTCAATCTGCAATGACAAAGTGTTCTGAATTTGCTATAGCTTTGATTTGCGCCTCTGACTGGCTTCTTCTCCATAGCAACCATGACCGAGGCTCATGGGTATTGTACTACTTTGTCTTAGACATCGGCATCTTGTCAAAGCCTCATGGAATGTAGTTATTGAATGCTAAGAAAATCCTTGTTTTATCTGTGTTAAAATGACATGGTGCTCACATTTTACACTACAAGATGTACATTTAGCTGAGAATAAGGACAAAAAACCACACATTCAGCTTGGGGGAAAGTCTGATTACTGTAAACAACCCTGTATGAGAAAACCCATTGTGTTACAGAAGCTAATGGAACAGAGGCTAGCAAGAAGAGGGAGCAGGACTTTGACTCTCGACCATGTGTGCTCCAACAAAATACAGCCGATGTGTTATACTGGTCAGAGGCTGTCAAGAAACCAGGGTGAAGTCAAGAAAAAAAGTGCAGTTACTGAAAGTGTTTGTCTCCCTCCTGTATTTGTAGAAGTTGCTGTGTTAGTAGAATGTTGGTGGATGTGATCAGGAGTGTGCAGGTACAGCATACTGTGTGTGGATGTGGCTCAGTAAGTGAGGTCTTCATGTGTAGGCTACACATGAGAGGGTGGTGACGCATGTATTTTTTGGGCCTATTCAAAGATTAGTGTGAGTATATTTTGGGGGATGTGAAATGGCTGTGTGTGTGGGTGTATGAGTAGAAATGCCTGTGTGTGTGTGTGTGTGTGTGTGTGTGTTTTAGCAGCCCCCTGCGGCAGAGGTCCAGTGATATTTAATGGATTCTTCACAGTCGGCGTGGAGCACTGCAGTATTCATGACTGGCAGTCATGGAGGGGACTCAGATCAAACAACCAGAGCTAATTGAAACCCCCAAGAACCTTTTGTTCAACTTTTTTAATCACTATTCTCCTTTATTTTCTCTTTTCATATAAAATTGCCTTTGGTCTAGTCTGATCTGACATAAATCTCCATTAATTTACTGTAGTGATAGTGCTCAGTAGCAGGGCTGCCTTTGGTCCTCAACTGCAGCACCAAAGAAAGGTGGAGCAGGCTATTGTCAGAGCTGGGAATCACTCGAATACACTGAGGAAATCAAAGTAAATGTGTGTGCCTATATGAATTCATTATTTCTTACATCTGGAAGTCACTTAAAACCTATTGTATGATGTACATTTTCAAGTTTTAATTAGCAGTATCTCAGTGGTAAAGCCAAAGATGCACATTTTGTTCTACAACTCCAGAGGTAGAGACAGGAGAGACGGTGACCACTTTTATGAAGCCCAGCATTGTAAATTCAGAATGTAAAAAACTACAGATTGGTGACAAATGAAAGAAAAAAAACAAGTCATAGTGAGTTGTTGGGCCACCACAAGTATCCAGAACAGCTTCTGTGCTTTTTGTCTCTCCTGGAGGGATGAACAGCATTCTTCCAAAAGATACTCCCTCATTTGGAGTTGGATGACAGTGGTGGAGAGTGCTGTCTAAAGGCTAAGTCACATCAGAAGGGTGCACAGCGTGATTCATCTGTTCATCTTCGCGAATTATGTGGTTTTAGAAGCTTTGTGACACTAATTACTGCAGCTGGCAAGCTAACCATTTACACACCATCCAGCCGGGAACATGCTAACGCTAGTCAGTCAGTCACAATAGTTTTCTAAGCTAGGGAGCTTGCTAACTGTTAGCTAACTGTTAACCCTTCTGAGCTTGAGTTAGTTACTTAGATTAACTAGTTACCCTAGCTGGTCTTCCAAGATTGCAGATGACATACAGTATGAAGGGCAAGCAAAGGTTAACCAAGACCTGCTGCTGCTTCAAAGGATAATTCCATCTTAATATGATACTCGCTTCCTAGTATACAGTGAAATAGATGGGGGGTGGGGGGGGGAGTTGAAACCCAGAGTCATGGAAAGGTTTGTTAATGGGACACAGTACTAGCAGTAGACTTACACACAATTGCCATGACGCTCTTGACTGCTGAAGCCTCCTCCTTTTAGCTTCAGTGGAAATTTAGAATGCATTTTTGCATGGAACGAGGACTATGGATTTTGTTCCTCATCTTTTACAGTGTTTTTGCAGATCACTTCATGGCCAGTGCAGAGAGTAGAAATAATTACAGCAACCTTTCAAGGTACATATGGCATGTGAGTATTGTATTAAAGTAGACTTAAAAAAGTCCTTTAAAATCCCTTTGTGAAGCGTTAGCTAGAATGCCTAATGACATGTAAGGAGCTGTTAGAGTCATTGTCAACAGTCAACATGATTGCTTTGCATTGAATATGCATTCATGATCTCTTTCGCACAGCTCAGTGAACACAAACCCCAATATACATTTAGAACATGGTAACTTAGGAAGCTGTGCTTTGTTGGTACTGAGTGGTGTATTTTGTAAACATAAAAATGTGCTCTAACTAATTAATAACATATAACATTTCAGAATGAGAACTGGATGGTAGTTTGCCTACATCAAATCATTTGCTATTTACTGGAATAGACTGAACTGAATAACTGAATAAGAGCTGTGTGAAAGAGACCTATTTATGCTCATGAACTAAAAAGCCAATGTTGTGTATATTCGAGCATGCCAGTTAGTTAATTTGTGGTTCTAACAGTTTTCGTTGGCCTTCCTCATTCGTGCTCATTCGTAATAGTATAACTGAATTAGCACGAATGAGGAAGGCCACATTCGTCATTCGTATAACTGAATTAGCACGAATGACGAATGTGGTCTTCCTCATTCGTGCTAATTCAGTTATACTATTACTATTACTACTACTACTACTACTACTTTACTATCCAGAGTTCTGTGCTTCTGAACAATGTTTGTAGAACTAAAACACCAAACTACATGTGCGGAACCTTCTCCTTATACCTTTAACAGTAAAATGTTGGAGTGGTTTAAAAGGATCCTTTTGATTGTTTTCCCCCCAAGTTGAAAATCCATTTGTAATGGATTCCCTACTGTATGTGCATTAGTAAAACAAATGTCCAGGTATATGATAAGTAGAAGAGGCATGTTTCTTTCACAATTTCTCAAAACCATGGTCTGACCTTGACTTCAATGAACACTTTTCTGTGAACATAAAGCAGTGAAACACTCAGGTGCCTGCTTGTAATCAGTGAAGTAGTGTTAAATAAAAATATGGTTAAATTATGAATGTCCAATCAGTCATCACCAAGGACATAACAGTCACCAATATGAAACCATATGACCAACTGAATTCACTGTTTTGTTTCATTCTTTCAACACATGGATCAGCTGAAAAACATCATTAAACTCCACTTTATTGTGCAAAAAAGGTGATAGAGCGCGTTTACCACTGTTGCCTCACAGTAAAAAGGCCTCAAGGAGTGGAATCTCTGTCCTGGTCCTTTTGTGTGTTAGTCCTATGATGAACTGATGGTCTGTCTAGGATATTTCCTTGCATGCCCTCTGACTCAGCCCATGCTGAGATCCACCTATGTGACATTCTATATGCTTAGTTAACCCACTTTACTCCATTAGCATGAAATCATAGCAGAACACATCAGACTTCAAACGTAAAATATATGTTGACAGGTCTTTTAAGGAAAAGAAAGCACAAAGGAAAATATGTTTTAAAATACCATTTCCCACTATAAACTGTAATTAGAAACGAAGAACAGGCATCACCTCACACATAGTTCAGACTAGGCAAACACATGATTATCTAGAGTGGAAGTGGAAATATAAGGTGAGAGACTGAATCTAATATGCAGCGTTATTCTTTTAAGTTGTTAGTCAATTTTATTATGTGTTAATAGGTTTTCACAGTCTATATACTTAGAAATTAATGTATGCTCACTTTTATTATTCTTTATTTTTATTCTGCTTTGTGCATTTTCTTTTTTTCATCATTTCACTGTGTCCGTCCCCTCATGTGATCCTTTATTGTTAAGTACTTTGTGATGTGCATTTTGGTGTGAGAGCTACAGCCCATCATTACTGATTACCTTCCCACATTTGATGAGGATGATTGAGATGCAGCATCAATACTGTGCCAATGATAATTTACAGATACATTTTATGATTAATGAATTAACATGTGCTATAAATAGCACAGCTGTGTGTAATGGCATTATGACTAATTACTGTTTATGGCAGCCTAAATCTGCTTTTTTACTTACTTACTCAAATACTACAACAATAATTAGAGTCAGGATTCTTTAAAGGTAGTATATGTAACATTTTACATGTATTAATCACTTTGTATTGACTGTGTGACGTTACGCGCACTCCCGAGTGCCTTGCATCTCTTCAGCTCCAGTTCAGCGGCTCCCCTACAACTGCCATAAAACCAAACAAAGAAGAAGGAGAGCTAGCTAACGTTAGCCAACTTGCTTGCTAACGCAGACAATTTGCTCTCTAACTTGCATAGCAAAATATTGTCTTGAGTGGATAACGTCAGCTTATTCATCCAGACTCCCGAGGCTGATCTGGCTGGTAAATTAGCTAGCTTGCCGTTTGCAAATGACTTTATCAGCTAATGTTACGAAGCAACCAATGCCAAATCCATGCAGTGTAGCTAAGTTACAGCTAGCTGGCAAACCTTAGCTAGCTTGCTTGTTCACTAACGTTATCTCTAGCAAAATACTATCTGAGTGGATATGTTAGTTGGCTAGATTGCCAAATTACTTCACCAGCTAACCTGATCCATGATACTAACTTATGAATGATGACAAAGTGTTGATTTTAGCCAACAATAAATTATGTAACAGTACAAAGCAAAGGTAATGATTGCTTTTTAGTGCCATGCAAGGCAGGGGCAGCCAACTAGCTAACTGTAACCTTAGCTAAGGTTAGCCACCTAGCTGTAACTTACACTGCATGGATCTGGCATTGGTTGCTTCCTAACATTAGCTGATAAAGTAATTTGCAAACAGCAAGCTAGTTAGTATCATGGAGCCAATGGTGTAACGTTATTCTAAATATGATTGTAAATCACGTTCAGTCTTGTGTATGTCACATCTAATCACTGTTGTGGCTGATGCCCAGGATGCTCGCTCACGCCTACCTACGTAGCACAAGCATGAGTGCGTGCAACAGGTTGCTGACTGCAGCTCACTTAACGGCCACTAGGTGTCATTAATAACCATAGACTATATAAAGATGGATGGCATGACAGTTCCCCAAAAGTGAAGCCAAAACATCTCAATCGCCCCCTGGTGGCTGGCTGTAGTAAAGGTCATAAACCCCACCCTCTCCATGTTAGTGGATGGGACATGGGCCAAACTGAAAAATCAAAGTACACGTCAAATACATTTTCCCCAAAGATGGTTTCTGTCATTTTAGGTAGTTCTTATCACACTGATGTTTGTTCAAGTGTTCATTTTTCTGATAAGTTTGGTTTTAATTAGTTATTTGATGCTATAAAAAGGGGGTGTGATATCATGATTGACAACTGTGAGTGTGCTCGCGATTGGTTCATGGGGATGTATAGGCGGGAACTCGATACACTACTGCAGATTCTGGCTCTGACTCTGACGTCACCAGTGCAAGATGGCAGCTCCCGTATCCGGGATATTTTGGCTTCATTTTTGTACCGTGGGAGGAAGTGGAGACGCGCCGTCCATCTTTATATACAGTCTATGTTTATAACAAGGACTTTCTGAAATCTCTATATAGTACCTTTAAGAACCTATATCAATATAACCAAATGAGAATCAATTAAACCTACATGACAAGTAAGGCCAGCGTTCATAATCTGTAGATGTTGGTATACTAAAAAGGAAAACTATTCCATTGAATAAAAGCATTACCCTAAAGCTCTTTTGTTTTTCTCTCTCTTCTCTCTGCCAGTGTTATCACAGGAGGCCAAATCCCAACTGCATACCCAAACAGAATACACTCACACACGTCCCTGTGTGTCAAAAGATGTGATGGATTACAACAATCAAACAATATTTCATGAGTCCCAGCTGGCTGCTAGGAGCCAGAGACATTTAAATTTGTAGGAGGGAACAGTTCTCTTTGTCTATTTTTGGTCCCCACTGTCTTCCCCTCTCCTCTCCGATGAGTCACGCTCTGTTCCCAACCTACTGTGACACACTCTGATCCAAAGAATCACAAACACACACCAAGGTCTGTTGATTAAGACCAGTATGTTACATGTTATTAGTGTATAGTCTCCTTTTGATTAAAATAAAAACTACATATAATCCTAAACATGTGTGCACTGCCTACTGCTGTGACCTCAGACAACTTTTCACATTCATTCAACAACTATAGGAAGAAAGCCCTTTTACACCAATCCCAAACAAATATACAGTCCCTAATCTGAATTTTTGTGCACATAAACCATTCCGTCCATTAGCTATACGTGTTTATTCTTTAGAGGGTCACAGGGGGCTGGAGCCATTCCCAGCTGACAGTGAGTGGGAGATAGGGGATAGATAGACCCTGGACAGGTCGCCAGTCAATCACAGGGCTGACACATAGAGACAGAACTCAGTGTGCTATCAGTTCCACATAATCAACTCGTGGATCAGTCGAAAAACAACCCACCTTATTGTACAAAAAAGGTGATAGTGTTAAAAAAAGTGTTAGTCCTGTGATGAACTGGTGGTCTGTAGAAGATTTCCTTGGATGCCCTCTGACTCAGCCCATGCTGAGATGCACCTACGTGGTATTCTAGTTACTGTATCTCACTTTACCCAATTAGCATAAAATAGCAGTACACATCAAACTTCATACTACCATAAAAAAAATATGTTGACAGGTCTTTTAAGGAAAAGAAACCACAAAATAAAATATTTTTGAAAATATAACTGTGGTTGTTAAGATCGGGTGTTGCTATCAGTGTCAGTAGTAGTAAATGAATACCACCACAGCTCATTCATTTTGAGCCTACATCTTTCATGTACCTTATATTTTCAATACCATTTAGCCAAGCCTCTTAATAAGCATAATTATCATTGTTATTTTTATTGTTGTCTTTTGAAGTTGGGAGGGTACTGCTTTGGTATGAATTTTTGTTTTGTTTTTTATTCGTCACTCTTTTTTACAGATACAAGCAATGCAAAAATGTATAAAGGATCCAATGTCACAGCAAGACTTTGTGAAGAACCCATCCCAATGACATGCTCCTCTTCAAATATAGTATATATACAGTACTTGGATCACATTATCATCATGGGACATTGTCAGTGTAAGAAATCATGTAAACAGCTTATAGGAGTATTTCTTGACATTATGGCGTTATTGTGTCCATGTACTGTAAAAGCATCCATTTCTGGCTAATTGAATGTAAACCATTTCGAACACCGGAACATGAACGTTTGTGATCATATAGACAGTAACACAACAGATTCCAGCTTTTCCAACACAGGCCCACTGGATCCAGCCAGATATCATTTAATAGAGCCAAGAGTGTGTGTGTGTGTGTGTGTAGAGGCGGGTGGAGTAAATTGATCAGTAGTTGGAGGTAAGAAAGGAGAAGAGGCCCTGTTGTATTTAGTGTATTGAGTGTATGGCTAGTATGGGGGTTGAAAGAGAGACATTGGATGAAAGCTTTAAATTATATCCTTTTAATAGTTAATGTGATCATCTGTATCATCTTTAGTTTGCTGTTTGGAAAAAGGAGTTCATTCAGAATTCACCCAGCTGTTCATAAAACCACAGTTTTGCTTAGTATGTTTTTGGGCATACAGGACATGTAGGAACTTCATGTAGAAACAGTGTTTGCATGTGCAGTCCAATCAAAAAAAAAGATATTCAACGTTTAAAGAACCCCTTCTTCCTCCAAACATAAACTCGTCTAGATGAAGGGAAAAAGTCTGAAAGACTCATCAGACCACATTCATATTTCCATTAGTGGTCCAATATTTTCAAAGCCCTTGCACCATGTTATGCATTTTTTGTGAGGTGGGCCTTGATACATCTGGTCCCCAAATGCCCTTCAAGCCATAAAAAGCCATTGCACAGGTTTTGTTGAGAATGTGTCACAGAGATTTTGGTTTAATTTTTAAGATCCACAATGAGCTTCAACTTGAAACCACCGCCTCTTCCTTGCAATTTCATTGTGTTTTTCATATGTAGTTCTTTTACCCAATGCTTATATATTTAAGTCAACTAATATTTCTGCAGCAGACAATTACATAGCTTAAAGTTAAGGTACATTTTTTCATGTATTGTTTCTGTTACTTTGTCTTCTCCCTGTACTGTGTATGTGTCTAGACAAGAGCGTGGTATCTCAGCCCCTGCTGTCCTCAGCCTCCTCTCTAAGGGACCACGCAGCTTTCTTCCAGTCAGAAACTATGCGGCCGGCAAATGACCCTAAAGAGCGCGACCCCGCCCACGTGCGTATGCTGAATGATGTGCTCCGTGACCTGGAGAAGAGCTTCATCATCCCACAGACACCGCCTGGAGTGTACAGGTAGGAGACAAGTGGGTATACCACCCCCAATCCAGGAACGCTCACACACTCAGTATGGAAAATCTTAAAATGTGTGAAATTATGTTACATAAACTCAAGACCTCAAAATCTTGAGTTGAATTTAGCATTGGACATCTGAAAGTCCCTTCTAGCAATGTGTTTCTTGGTGTTCTGTTTTTCTGGTGAAAAATTATACAGGTCATGCAGACTGTGTTTTTATGGGTCAATAGTTCTTTTCTGTATATTTTTCCAGTGATGAAATTGGTGTTATTTTCCATTCCAGTTAGCATTAAAAGGTCTTGAATCTGAGCTGACTTTAAACTTGCAGCCAACCTGAATAACATCCATCTCAGAAAGTTTTTCCACCTTTGGCTCGCTAATCAGTGGGCACCTCCTCTTCACTGTCAGCTCAGCTGGTCCTCTTGCCTCTCTATTAACTTGGTTCTGTTATTTGTGCAGTCTAAAACACCCACTCAGCTCTCCTGAAATTGTCGAGCCTTTGCATCTGGCGGCCTCATTTCGCCAGCATTACATGACATTTATTAAAGGTACCCTGTGGATTTTTCTTGTGAACAAAAACTGTAATGCTCAATGTGTCAAATGCATTTCCTTCGTCACAACATTTGCAAAGCTGAATTTTTGAATATTTTGAAACCTACATTGTTTACACCCATTTTTGCTCGCTGTCAGTCTTTCTTCTCCCCTGCCTTCGTTCGTACATTGCTAAGTTTCTTGGTGCATTACTGCCACCAACTGTTGATCAGTGGAATGACCGTGTCTAAAAACATATCTCTATAATACCATTAGAGGTCAAAAACGCCACAGGAGACCTTTAAAACAAATTTTCACTATTTTTGCCTCATAACAACTTAACATCAACACTGACACGTGGAAGAAAAATGTAGACTTCAGTCACTTGTTACTCATGACATCTGTTGTTTTCTTAATAGTAGGGTTGTAATGTCATCTGTGATTACATTGCAGGCATTCAGAAAATGATTGTGAGTGTCAGGCGTTTACCAGCGTAACGTGTAGAATACACCAACAACTTGCACCTACAGTCTTTCAAAACTGATATACGACTGCTTTGATACTGTGGAGGGATTGGCCAGTTAGCCCCTTGGATCAGACTCATTGGGCTTCATGCGAGACCCACTGCTACGTGTTTAGAACTTTTTCTAAAACACTTGTCCAACATGAGAATTATAATGTTATAATGTGATCATTTGGAGTCAATCTTCCTCTGTTGCACCCGACAGTGACTATGTTTGCATGCACAAAATATTCTGGTTTTTGCCCTCATTCCGAAAAAGACAATATTCCTACTAAGCTGTTTACATACATGGCTAATAAAAATGAATATTCCACTAATATTCCCGTTTACATGCAGCCTTGTCGACCGTGCAAACAGCCTCCCTCTTTCATTCGTTCAACCACCTTCTTGAATCGACGTTGTGATATTTGCTCATTTCCAAAAAGCTGTTGATATCCAAGTCTTTCATAATGTTTAAAAGTAGGTGTGTTTCTCCTTCCTACCAGAAATGTGTTTTGTACATGCGTCTCTACCCCAGCCTTGCAAACTGTTGGCTAGTTGGTTTGTTTACAACGCACAGAGCTGACCGTAAACAGGGAAGAGGCCGTGTGTTGCAAACTGTGGTGATAAAACCCAACTGAGACGCATATTCTGAATGTGCTGTATACATGTCCAAAGAATGCTCCTAAAACCTGAATAATATCAGCACATCCCACATGTCTTAATGGGAAAATGCTACATTCAGAATGAGGCCTAATTTGGAATATCCAAACATAATACGCTGTCAAATCTCACCAACGCACACCGTCTCTGAAACAGGTGACATTCATAAGAGCACATGGAACGCTCGAACAATATGAAAATGTTCTTGCATGAGTGCTGCCATAGACTGCTTATATTGGTGTGACATGCAAGCTAATATAACAGTTTCTATTGGGTGTGATATCTATGTTCTACCACAATGTTGAGTGTGAGTTTTACCTCTCTCCCCACAGTGTAGCTACAGTATTCATGACAAAACACAAAATACATTTTTCAAGTCCAAAAGTAAGAGCTATTGCACTTATTCACAGCTTTCCTAGCATTTCATATGTCTGACTCATCATCTTATAGACAAATTACCCTTATGATACTTTGTTGAAATGTTTTTTAGAGCAGTAGTAATCTGCTCAGGGTGTTGATTACACACTTAACAGAATATTGTGTTTTATATGGAGGTAAAGCAGTAACCTGATCAGAAGGGATTGCTGGAATATGATGATTAAAAATGGCAAAGGCAAGTCAAGTCAAGAAAAAAATAATTTTTAGAGTGATTCCTATTCATGCAAGTGACATGACACTGGTGACATGATTTGAACCTAAAGGACCAGTGTTTTAGGGGGATCTACTGGCAGAAATGGAATATAATATTCATAAGTATGTTTTTGTTAGTGTATAATCACCTGAAAATAAGATTTGTGGTGTTTTCGTTACCTTAGAATGAGCCTTCATATCTACAGAGGGAGCGGGTCCTCTTCCATGTTGCACCGCCATGTTTCTACAGTAGCCCAGAACAGACAAACCAAACACTGGCTCTAGAGAGGGCCATATGCGTTTTTTGCGAGGCCACCGTACGTTCTCCTACATGCTCAGAAGGGGAGGATTAGATGCCACTAAATCCTACACACTTGTCCTTTAAAAGGCACATGGCTTCATGGTGGTGAGTGGTTTCAACGGAATGAACAAGAACTAATTCTCACACCGTGTCTGTAATATATCTTGAATGTTTTGAATTGAGCACGATTTCACTGTATTGTTTGGTCATTTATTGATTGCCTAAATCAGGGAGAGTTAAGTGATCACATGGTGCGTTGAAAGTGCCTATATATACAGTATCCCCTGGAGTTTTTTATATTAATGACTTGATTCCAAAAGGCCTTTTTAAATCTGGTCTGCTGCCATCAAATAGGTAATTAAAGAGGCATTTATTAATTGTTGACTATTTTACCCTTTATTGTAAGGATATTATGCAATATTGTGCACAGTGATTGTAGCGGTGGCCCACTGATGCTGAATGAATGTAGTGGTAACCTGGCTTATTCAGAACAAGCTGGCCTTTGAAACATTTAGAACGCACCAGTAGTCATTTTGGAACAGCAATTCCTGAGGTCAAACCCAGGAATTCATATTTGCTGATCACATTAGGAGTTACAGTAAGGGACTGTATGAAAGTTATTGGGGTGGGGAGGGGAGCTGACTCTCATGTTTCATCTTATAAAAGACCACCCTCCATTTAGAAATAGTGTAAAAATATATATTTTTTTCTTATTATCATATTAGTTTGGCTGACGTTGCACAGGTGTTATTTTTACATCGTGATCTGATTTTGAAGGCTGGCACTTTGCGTGACTAGACAGTAGATGGAAACTGAGGAGCTGAAGTTATGCACCGTCTCAAAAGTGCACGCAAAATGGCCAAGAGAGCTTTTCAGATTTTTGGCAGGGTTTGCAGCTTTCTCATTTCTTTTCATAAGAACATTAAAAAATGTCAGTGGAAAGCCATTTAACACAGAATATGAAGCAACAACTTCAGCTGTAGGCACCGACCTTTCTAGTAAAAATCTGACAGGTATGTTTGTTAAATAAACAGATACAGATAGTGGCTTTGCATTACACCTCCAGTTTGGACCTACCCCCTGCCTTAGAAAAAAACTGCAGTACCCTCGCCTCAATATAAAATAATTTGATTTGGCATGAACACTCCCAAGAATAACAAATAGAGGTGGTTAACATCCTCACTGCCCGAGTTCCTATGACTTGGGAAGAAAGATAACGATGACAATGATAATAATTCTAAAAATGTGCACATTTAGACTCAGCAAAAACGAAAAAAATGCATCACCCTCCCCCTTTTCAGACCCCCCCTCCTCGTCCTAATAATTTCCACACACTCCCTAAATCACATGCAGTCCTATATAGTGGCAGCCATGATTTAAATCCCCTGTCAGCCTTCTATCTTGCATTGGGTGCTTCCACTTCTTTTTCAACTTTTTCTACATACAGAGCAGAACAGCAATAATGTAACATAAAACTTGAGCTTCACAGTGAACACATATTTATTCCTTCTGACAAAAAAAGGGAGAAGTGAAATAATTTACACACAGCAGTGTCTGAATTGTTTCCAAGCAGCAGCTTTTCAGGGTAGAGCAGCAGTAATTCATAGGCTCCGTACAGTGCATGTACAGAGCTCCAGATTAGGTGGTGAAGTTGTTTTAGACAAACTGTCCAGCTAAAGAATAAACACAATAAATCATATCAAATCACATTTAGTTGGAGAACAGCTGACCTTGACTGATATCAGGGACTTTATCTCAGCGACTATATTTCTATCTCATAATAGTAACACCTCTGTTCTGTTTGATTTTAGCATCCTCACAGTGTCTGGTACACACTCTGTCTTCCCCCACAGCTCTTTAGTTGTCTACTTTTCAACTCGATTCTAACAGAGTAAATGGGCTCTGCTGTTCAGTGTTATTCACAGTTTATGGCAGTAATAGACATGTTAATTGTCCTAGACTTCCATTAGCATCCAAGCTAAAATTAGCTGCTCCATCATGCTCGGAAAGCATTAAGGCTTAATAGCACTCATTTATAAAGGAAGTTACCATTCCCTCACAGGACTGAGACAATTAGACTAAGAGCACTGAGCAGTCTTTGAAATGTTTACCATGACGGTTTATATATATTATTTTAAGCAACAAAACTTAAGGTACATTTTTAAGCAACAAAAACACATATTTAATGTGTCCAGCAGTGCAGTACTGCAAATTCATAATGATGCTTATGATTTGTAATGTTGTGGTTATGTGCATGATACTTGTGTTCGTAAGTAACCTCTCACTAACCTGAATCTCCCCTCTGGGGATCAATAAAGGCGTATCTTATTAAATTGCACACTGGGCCTTAAAACACGTTCCAGAGAATCCCATTCACTGTGTATCTGACTGCTATAAGATGTTATGAAGGGTATTCAGTGCAGACCAGTTTGTGGTCTAGCTGTAAATATTTCAATTCAAAGATGCAGTTGCTGCTGACACTGGACACGATCCAGGATAATAAGTACTCTTGGTCACCAACAGGGTCAGTGGGTGTCCTGCTGTGTGCCCTGAGGGGTTTGAACTCAATTTTAAATGCCATTTTTATCCAGAGTTATACAACTTTAGACTGAACAACTGCATTCTTGCTCAACCTTGGCGTCGATATACTATACTACAGAATACTACAGTGTACATTACACTGTATATTATTTAGAAGAATATATTTAGAATATCTGTTACAATTAGAAATCTAGTGTCCCACAGGCTCAAGCTCATGAATGACTACCATAGCATTAGTCTACTATCAATAAAGGCAAAAACATTAAGTAGAACTTACATTTTTCAACTAACATTACCATTATGTAATGGCTGAGCTCACTAACTAACCAACTACAAGAGTAAAAATGATGATGATGTTTAATGCCACCATTGGAGAAGGTGGCTCTCAGCAGGTTGAATAGTCCAGGGACTCTCCAGTTGTTACACACAGGTCACTGAAGTCAGACCAACCTGACCTATCCATTTTGCCTTCAGGCCTTGATGTCTAATACCAAGGATACTCTGGCAAGGTCTCTGACAGTCTAATTATCATTATTATTCAACATGTTTACCAAATGGGATATCCTTGTAATGTTGTAAATCCACTTTACATTTCACACATCAAACCTTGTTGGGCTTTAATAATAATATCTTAGGTGAGATGAATGTTCAAGCCAAGTCATTTACATGCCAGGAAACTTTGTTATTTAGCTTGCTTAGTACCTTGCATGATATACAAGCATTGAGAAACAAAAGGTGTTGAATTATGGGTAGGGCAACATGTCCAATTGCCTCCAACTGCATCAACAATGGTAGTGGGGAAACATCAATCAAGTCTAGCCGAACTTGCTCTTTTCATTCACTCCTGTTACATTTATATCTGAGGTTAAGTGTTTGGCTCAAGTAGACTGTATCTAGGGCAATACATGCAATATCCCCTCCTGCTTAGCTGGTTAAACTGCAAGATGTCAGGTGAAATTAGAACTGATTGATGTTAAAACCACTGGCAAATCGTGATTTAAATGCAACCTTCTTTAAAATCTGTGCCATGGATTTTAGTATTGGGAATCCAAGATTCTACAGCTCATTACAGATAATTTTAAGGAATGGACATGTCTAGGTCATTCACCTCAAGTTGCTAAATATTTAGTCAGACTATGAAGGCTTCTTACTTACTTTATAGGAATGTTGTCCATTATGCAACAGACAGGGATGTACATGTCAGAGCCCATTTAAGTTTGCAGTACATGTTAGGTGTTGCTAACTAATCAAGGAATGGGTCACAACCTCACCATGGTAGATTCTCTCACTGAACAATGTTTCCTTGAAAGTGCAAACCTGATAGTGAGAGTTTCACACAACAGTTGCATCTACCTTATTAGCAAGTGTCATGTGTGTGATGTGATCTTTGGTTATATAAAAATGCCAATATAAATTTAGATAGTTTGAAAAAAATCTTTTTCTGGTGTGGAGATGACATCCATTTTGGAAGTTAGAATACTATATCTTGAAGGTGAAAGACTTAAAAATCAATATGCTGATGCCTAGAACTAATACCAAAAAAAAAAAAAAAAAAACAATGAGGAACTTCCACATATGCACACCCAATATGTTACACTGAAAGCGATATCATCCAATATCAATATGTGGAGCTTCATATTGAATTGAGAACATATTTTGGAAGTCAGCACACTAGATTTGGAGGGTGCAAGACCTGGAAATGTTACTTCCAAAATCAATGTGCTGACTTCCAAAGCTGATGTGCAAACTTCCAAAACCAATAAGGAACTTCTGCACAGTTCCATTTCCAGTATCTTAAACCAAAAAGGGACAACTCCCCAAATCCACATGTGGAGCTGCCTATTGCATTGGGAAATTCCATATTGAATTTGGAGGGTGATCTTGGTTTTGGAGGTCAACATACTAGATTTAAAGTGTTACTTCCAAAATCAATGTGCTGACTTCCAGAACTAATATGCCAACATTCACATGTGCACAGAGAGGTTCCCTTCCCAGTACGTTACACAGAATAACATCCAAAACCAGTATGTGCAGCTGCACATTGGATTTGAAAGGATTCACATATTGGGTTCTGAAGGCACCATTCTAGCTTTGGAAGTTAAAAGACCTGGAACTAGACTTCTGAAATCAATAGGCTGACTTTCTGATCATGTCAACTCCCCAAACAAACATTAATTTTCTGCATAATATGCACACCGAAGTTCCTTTTCCAGTATGTTACACTGAAAAAGTAAGTAGCCTTTGGACTCTGGGGGTCACTCAGTTAAATTTTCATGAGGCATCATGCTTTTGTGACAAACATCTAAATCACGTTGAGTTAATAAGGAACTTTATACTGCCATGAGTGATGTCATATCTCAGTTAATGCATTTAGGGTTAATGCATTTATGCATTTGGACTTCACTTTTAATTTCAAGAAGTATAGTCTTGCAGGACATTTTTTTCTCCCAGTTCTAGATTTGGAACCGTTGCCTTGGGAATCGGGAAGTTGGACCTTTCACCTTCAAATTCTACATCCATACCATTTATTTGCAAATGTAGCACCAAAATAAAAGGTGTCCAAATTCACAAAATGACCAACCCATTAAATACGGACAAGTTAGGGATTTTTGCTTCTAACCTCATACCTAAACCCAATCCTTAATCTTTAAATTTCCTGTTGCAAAAGGGAGAATAAGCCATAATGTTCTCAGTGTGAAACTAAATCTTAAATTGGTTTTCACAAAGAGGTACCAGAACACACAGACACACCATGCAGCTGTCAGTGTTGGATGGATGCTGCTGCTGCTGCTGCTGTGTGAGTGACACCTGGGACCAATAGACGGCCTCCATTAAGAGTGGATGTCAGGCTGCCAAGGGCTACACCGATCGATAACAGATGTCTTTATGTACACTCTGAGGTGCTTCAAAAAGACTTCTTTCATAACTGGATATTCACAGGCAGACGGTGGATGACGTGGATAATGTTTAGGGGACGTGTACAAACAAGATTGCGTTGGTTCTGGGGCACTTTCAAGCATCGCATTGTTCCCCTATTGTTTTCTTTTTTGTGTGTTTTTGTTTGTTTGTTTCATTTTTGTTCTGTTTTCATTACTGCAGTTTTCCAATAAATTATTGTATACTAGTAATATTATAATAATATTCGTTTTTAGTATGTAAGGGATAATATACCTGAAAAGTTGTACATTCCATGGTTTGCAATGCGGAGGCAAAACACCCTCCACTTCACGTCAGGTGGATTTTAGCTTCTGCATCCTCCGTTACAGTCATGGAACGTATTACTTGGAGTGTATTATCCCGTTTATACCATGGCCACTTTCCAACAAAAGAACAGATGTATGAAAGTAAAAATACCAGTTGTTATGGTATTACTCTACTCTTACTGTACCTCAAAATGTCTACCGGCAATGTATCTTCCAGAACATTGTTCTTGGTGTACATTGAAAGCTACTAGAAACTGAACCGTCAAACAAACAGACACATTAGCTCTCTATTGCTGACTATCTTTCCCCCTCACACTTTTAACTGTGACTTCTCCAAACCTCTTTATTTTCTGTGCAGCTTTGACCAGCTTCACCATAGCTGACATTGCTGATTTTAAAAGTCCTTTTGTTTTTTACTTTTTGAAATTCAATTTGCTAGGCTCTCACTGAAAGGCTATTTATCTACTTTATTTTGTTGGTAACACAAATAACACTAGCTCCAAGCTCTTTAGATGAGCTTCACTATCGCTGTCTTTACAGTTTAATACTGGCACATTCATTTAGAACTACAAACAAACACCTGCGTTATAGGTATTCAGTTATACTGTCTGGTTACTTACATTTAATTCACACCTGCCAGCCAGTCAGAATAGAGAATTCTTAGTGGCCATGGTATAATATTAGGTCTTGCTTTATTTTGTCTGGCAAGACATCAGGCTGATATTGCCTTGTAATAATAATTAAAAAATACATCTGGGCAATCATTTGATCACCACTGTTCTCCAGCAGTGCAACCACTCTCTCACCTACCAAATGACAAATAAAGCATGAGCATTGCAGCTCTATCTGTAACGGCCCTGTTGTGTTTGAATAGAGCCACATATTTATGTAACAGAGACTTGTGACTGAAACAGATACATTAAGCCAAAAATGTTACAGATTTCAGTACATATTTGTTCATTTGTATTACTGAGTCGTATATTTCACCAAAAATCACCTTTGCTTGCTTTTTTTTTTTTAAAGTCAGGAGTTATGCTTCTAAATCATCATCTGGAAAATCATTGTTTCTTCAAATTTACTGCTGATCATGTTCCAAAGCTTACAAAGTGTTGTAGATTGTTGAATGTAGGTTGTCTCATCCCAGTATCCAAAGGAATTACGTCCATATTGGATGATTCGACACCTCACGATTTACGTCCTGTGCCGAAATTCTGTGCCTATACAGGAGGTAGTGTGCCCTTTTGGAGCAAGACAGAAAGTTAGGGTGTGGTAGTCTCGGTGGTGGATGAGTGTGTAGCATCTCAGGCTTTTATGCCTAGCCCTAACCATGCCTTAACCTTAAAGCTGCAGTAATAAATATTTTATATTCTCAATGGGTCACATGACTATGTGTAATTTGAAAGGCATCGCTCAAAATGATGAACTTGCAGAGAATTCAGTGATCTCTGCAGTTCCCCTCAGCTCTACAGAGTGTTTTAGCATCTTTCAGCTCATTGTTTTGTTTTCACGGCTAACAACATTACTGTTTTGACTGTTTCACCACTCTCAGACAGGCAGCAGTTTAGAGTGAAAAACCTCTGATAGACTGACTATACACAACCTTCACAGCGCTAAACAGCAGACAGAAAAAGTTAGCAAATAGTTGGTGAACATAGTGGAATATTTAGCAGTTAAAGAGCCAGATATTTCCCTCAGGAGATAGTGGAGACAAAAAAGAGCTAAAAGAAGAGTGAATATTGTACTTAAATTATTCAGGTGGCCAGAAACACAACTCAAAATAAATGTTGTCAGGTGTTGCTCCATTTCTGCTGGGTGTATACATTTACAACTCAATGTTGCGTTTACAGCTTGTTGTGCTGCACCCAAGTGGCCAAAAAAATATGTTTTAGTGACCTAACCCTAACCTTAAGTATACCAAAGTTGCCATGCACAGATATTGTAAACGGTGAGAGGTTTAAAATTGTAATGTTAAAATACATCATTAAACATAATCTAGGTTTTTGCAGAATCAATAGGCCTTTTTCACAGCAGACATTTGACTTGTCATAGTCAGAAAAGCACAGGTATAACTAAGCAGATAAATGGAATTAAGCTATCCTTCATTTTATCATTTACACCTGTGCTTTTCCGCTTGTGGCGTTTCAGAATATTTTCTATGAAAAAGGCCTATATTGACATTTTGTCTGTGATAGGGTTGATTTTTCAATCTTTCTGGTAGACACTGTTTTTTTTCAGAACAGTATGAAAATGAACTTGCAGAGACTTGAAAATTACTTAAGATAGGCAGTCCATTACAGCTGATATATTCTGTTTTATGTCAGTTGTTTTATTTTTGTCAAAGGTATTTTATCATTGTGTGGTAATTCAGTCGAAAGCACAGACTCATTTAAAAGTCTACTGCTGACTTATGTGTTCATGTGCTGGTCGGAAATCTAAGTTATGAGAGTTGGCTGCCACATAGCATTGCATTTATGAGCTACAGTATGTTGTGGTAAGACCAAACCCAGAAGATACAGAGAACATAAAAAGCAAACATGGACTTTGTGGTGAATATGACAGCTGCTTGCATTCAACAACTAAATTCTTTATATTGCTTTTATTTAATTAATAATGCCCACTGTCACTTTTGTCAACAAATATATATTACAATAGCCTAAACACCCTTACCCTACAGGACAGGACCTTTAATGGTGTCATGTGGTAGAATAGTTACAGAATCTTCACAGTCCTCTGACTTTGAGTCTAAATTGTATGCTGAAGGTCAGTGTTCCTTCACACCCTACAGCTCACGACCTGTGTCTTAACAGATGAAGAATCACTCCATTTACTCTCTAAGACTGTCCGTTCAGCCACTTTAAGAGAAATCAATGTACTTCAGCCCTGAGGAGAACAACACTCTGAAGTCTCTGCCATTCTGACCTACAAATGACTACTCTGCTATCCCCAAGGCTTGTCTGTGTTTATATATGTGCTTTGCTGAATGCGTGTGCATGCTGGTGTGTACTACAGTGTGACAGGAAGACAAAGAGACATAGATGGGGTGTCTTTAAAGGACAATAATTCATATGGTACAGCATGTTTGTGACTTGTTTGCAACAAAAAATTAAGCAGACGTCCAAACATGAAAAATAAGTTTTCATATGTCCTTGTTTCAGTTGTGACTGTCTTCCCGTGAGTCTATGAATGTCAAATCAAATCATCTCAAAGCAGTTTAGCATCAGTTTGCCAGTAAAACATTAACTGGCTGCAGATCACAGGTCAGTCAGTCACGGCACAGTCATTGAGAATCATTGTTCTAGACCAAAAGAAAAATAAGAAATAAAATTCTGTGACATGCCTTTTAGCCCACACAAAGCAATGTGGAGAACTGTTTAATTTTTACTGAGCACCACAGATGGTGAAAATCCAGTATCTCTGGCAGTCATCCAGAATTCATAGAACAATGATTACATGTTCGGATTGGCAGTCACAGCTCCTCCACTCTAGTGCTCAACACTGAAGCCCCCAGGGCTGTGTGCTCAGCCCCCTCCTGTTCACACTGTATACCCATGACTTCAGTCCCCAACATGGAGAGAACTCCATGAAGTTTGTGGACGACACTACCACCATACAAACGATGATGAGTATTCGTATCGGGAGGAAATCAACAATCTTGCAGAATGGTGTACAGAGAATAACCTACTGCTCAATGTCAGCAAAACCAAGGAGCTGATTGTTGATTTTAGGAAAAAGGAGGCAAAGACACACTCTTTTTTGGTTTTGGTTTTAGGTTCCTGGGAATCAGCATCATAGAGAACCTGTCATGGACATCACACATTTCCACCCCGGTAAAGAAAGCTCAGAAACAACTGTATTTCTTAAGGAAACTTAAGAAGGCATAATTCCCGTGCCAAGTTCTTATTAACTTCTACAGAGGAGCAATAGAAAGCATCCTGACTGGAAACATTACAAACTGGCATGGGATGTGCACGGCCCAGGACAGGAGGGCTCTGCAGTGGAGAACATCATGGGTACCCATCTACCGCGCATCAGGTATCGGAGAGATGAGGTGCCTATGCAGAGCCCAAAGGATACTAAAAGATAACACCCACCCCAGCCACAGCCTGTTCACCCTGCTGCTGTCTGGCAAGCGATACAGAAGTATCCGCTGCCGTACCACCAGACTATAGAGCAGCTTCTTTCCTCAGGCTGTGAGACTCCTCAACTCCACCTCATCCTCTGCACTCCAGCATAAATAAATTACATGGAACTTTCTGTTATGCTGGTTTTGCATGTTATCATACCATTACCTTTGTATATGTATACAAATAACTGTATGTATTTGTATAATATATGTATATAAGTAACTGTATATTGTTTTTATTTTTATTCTATTCTGATTTTGGATATTTGTATGTGTGTTCTGTGTGTAACGTGAAGGGGGCTACAACTTTAATTTTATGCAGAATGACTAATAAATGTACCTTGAACATTGAACATACATATTTGTTGTTTGGAGTTGTAATTTGAAAAAAGGTCAGAACAGGGGGGTGCTGTGGATTTGAATGCATTTATTTAATATGTGAAGGGGGTATATTCAAGTTAAAACAGCATTTTAAGTTGTCCAGAAGGTACAATGGTATTCTACAAACAAATTAAGGTTTTAAAGACTGCCATTTTTTATCCCACTGAGTAAAATCCTCCTACACCACACTACAAACTGGCATAAGAATAAAACATTTTGACTTCCACAAGCTGTGGTCAAGGGCAAACATCCTTCATGTCAGAGATGGATGATGATGACTTATTGCTATCTGACTGTTATAGTTCTCAAGCCATATTCTGCTTGTATGATCTAAGTTATTCATTAACACTCTCCTCTATATGTCTCTCTCTCCATAGGAACCTGTTATACAGTCTTCCAGGGAAGACTCCTCAGTTTTCCATCCTCAGGTTCTCACAGGAAGCCATCCTGCATTGCAACGTCACCAGCAAAGCAGTCAAAAACAACTCTGCAGTAAAGGAAGTACTTTGCCACAGCACCATAAACCAGTCTCTGTCTCTCATCCTCAGGGCCATCCGGTCAGCTGAGAGGCTGGTGTTTTTTGGCTTGGACTTGTTTGAAAATTACCCAAATGACGCAATATGATCTTGACTGGTACAGACCCACCAGTGAACTTGGATGCACTCAAGAGCAAAAACTGCCACTGATCAAGTCAATAAAATTTAAATACATTGCAAATATTAAAATACAATTGACCCTCCGAATGACATCATCCAAAATCTCAAATTACTCATTATACTACAGTCCTGGAAAAGTCGAGAATCAGAGGGAATCCACATATTGATACTGCTCAACAGAAAATAGATTGAAACTCCCACCACATAATGTCATTTATTCCCAATATTCTACACTATCTAAATAACCAATATTGAATCCATTTTTAATTATCTTGATATAAAGGTTTGTAAAAAGTCTGTTTTCTGATTAATGAATGTATTGAAACTAGCTTGTTGCACAGTAGCTCTCAGATATGCAAATAATATTGACACAACGGGGTCATTTAAATTGCACTATACTCTCTTCCAATGAAAGCAGACCAGTAACAAAAGGCATATAGTAATTTTTAGATTATTACTTTTCCTTCAGCTGATACTTGCTCTGTTGTCTAGAAAACTTTTATCCATCCTTTCCTGGACAAATCCCAGCACAGGAGGTTTTGAGAAAACTAAAACACCAACCCAGGAAGTGTTACCTGGTGGAGAAAAATGAGATTTAAATTTGTGATACTAAGGATGTAAAAATATTTAGGTTTTGTCTCTATAGGATGTCTCTGCCATGTTAGAGTTATTTGCACACACTGGGAGACAAGAATAAGCTGAAAAAAACAGACCTTGACCACGTCCAGGCTTGGTCAATGCCACTTTGTTATGGTACCTGTTTTCATAGTTTTGTTTGCCCATAAAGGGAAATTTTGGCATTTTATAACTGGGTCTTAATCATGTAATTGTGGCCATTCTGACTAATGTGTCATACAAACTTTGCACTCACCACTGACATTGTAGAGATACAGGAAACACAATTCCAGCAAAAGAAGGTATATCTGGGCAAGCAGCTTCCTAAAACTTTCCAAATAAAACTTTAGATTTGGTCCAGCCGAACCTAATGCTAGCTGGCTACCCAAACAGCTAGCTTGAGTAGCCGGCAAGTTGCCCTGGAAGTAGATCCCTGTGCAGTTAGCTACAGTTGCTAATCCGAGGGGTCAATTTCTGTGTTTCATTTGGACTCAGAGAGTGTTTTAGTGTTTTAAATGATTTATGTAAAATATCTCTGCAACAGAGGCGGGGAGTGCAAAGTTTGCATCAGAACGGCCAAAGTTCTGAGACTAAGACCCAGGTTAAAAAATACTACAATTTTCTTTGGATGAATTATATAATTGTTTCACCTGACAACTGTAAAATTCTACTACCTATTTATCCATAAGTCTTGTTAAGCAATAAGGCATTCTAGTATCGGCCTACCCAACAATACCCTTAGCTGTTCTAAAATCACTGTAAGCCATGGCATCTTATGGCTTGTCGCTTTTGTTAAAGAGCAATAAATGACATTTAAAACACAGAACAAGAGTATTCAAGGAATCTAATACTTTAAGCAATAAAAATGTAACTTTATATTTTCATCCTGCATTGCATTCAACAAACACCATATAAAAAGTAAAATACTTCATATAACTGTTTTAGGTGTGTGTTTATGGATGACTGTAATGAGGGTGTCCTAGCAGCATAAAACACTCACTCATCTCTGCAGAGACCTGGGTTCAATACCTGGTTACCAATGCCTCTGGCTTGGCCTGGAGCCCCAAACAACATCCACCTGTTAACTGGTGGGAAGCTGGTCGGGGAGTATGTCCCTGATGCTCACACTAGCCTCTCCTGCTGGTAAAACTGGAAAAACTCCTCACTGTCAGGTGAAAAGAAACAGTTGGTGACTCCATGTCCTTTGTAGGAGGCGCATGGTAGTTAGTCTATACCTGCGACAGGCCAACAAGGGGGGGTGGCAATGACAGAGGTCAACAACTAAATATGGGAGACAATGGGGGAAAATGCTAAAGAAGGACATTCTATAGACAAACGTGGTAAAAAGCTGTAATAATGTCTGTTATTAAAGACAAAAGTCTTTATTTGAGACCAAAAAATATTTCTTCTAATCTGAATCTGAATCAGCCATCACAAAACAAAAAACAGCCAAATGCTGCCATATTACTTGGCTACCCAGACACCCGGTCCTGTGTAGAACACTGAAAACACTCAAATGCTTTAGCATAAACAAGTGAAGTTAAATAGCAGAATGGGCATCACATCACACAGTAATTCCAGGATGCATTTACAACCATTATGCACTGTTTGACAACTGCTCTCTATCTCCACTTGTCATTCTCTCCCATTTTCCCAATGACTGCGCTACACCCTGCAAACTCTTAATGTTTTAAGTGGCAACAGTCAGTGTTATCTCTCTGCCTCCTCTTTCTCGTTATTCTTCTCACATTAGCTCCCTAATTAATGCCATCATCCAGTGATCTCTCTCATTGTGCAGCAGTTTGCTCTGCTCTGCTGACAAGAGAAATAGGAGTCTAAGGCTGATGTGCATGGCTTTAATAGCCTGAATAGAGCAATAAAATATTTTGTTTGGTACTGTTTAACAAATAATATAAATGAAATAAAAAAATAAATAATATGAAATAATATATAATATGAAATCTTAAAACATTATTATTGTGAGGAAGAGCAATAGTGTATGTTGGATTATGGTTCTTAAACTGTAACCAAATAGCTCAATCTAACCAACCAAAGCTGCAAACCACAGATCAGCAGCTTTAGCAATCCTTTCAAATTACAGTGAGTCATGTGATCCAACATGTATAAAAAAAACTATTGGTAAATGGGGCTTCAGGTTTTTTTGTAGTTAGGCATGATGTTTGCTAGAATAGTGTTTTTGTGAAAAGAAATGAGTAGAGCACTATTTTATAATGTGAAAAGACGATTTCATACGTTACCTTATTTGTAATAGTTTGAATGTGATAGACTTTTTTAGCATGATGGAAGGGTGGGAGGGCATGGGAAGGGCTTCGATTTTGCAGCTTGTAATTTCTTATTAAATCTGAATTTTGTAGAGTTTACACACTTTTAATATGTGAGAAAATGATTTAGCATCTGGAAAGATACCAACAGCATTGCCCAGATATTCTGTTTATTCTAGTAATTAGTGTTTCCACAGTCATAATGACTCATTCAAATAAGTTAATTTTTAGTCTCAAATATATGGTGTTTTTTTTATTAATTACATCTCAATTTGCAGCAAATATTTGATACACAAAATTTTGTAAGGTAAATTGATCATTTGTATTTAATTGTCCAGTTTGTAAATAAGCAGATTTGCAATACTGATTTTAGAAAATAGCTTTTCAGGGATCAAAAATACAAATGTTCATTGCTTTAAATCGTGTGCCTTTTATCAGAAAAAAAAAAAGCTTTAATTTACAAGTATAATGTCAAATTGTATACCAAAACATTGATTAAGCTCCAGACTTTAGTTGATGTAATGCTCTATTAGAGGTCCTCACCTGTGAGCAGATAGTCAGCTGTAGAATCTGATCAATTACCCACCCCTGTGTTGTTAATATATACTAACTAGTATTAGCATTAAATTGCGTTCAGACTGCACGCAAACTTAATTTTTTGTGGTGGCACAATTGCATATAAAATCAATACAAAGATTTCAATCAATAGAAAATGGAAAGAAAACACACACAGTCCATGTGTGTTGTTAGCTAGCTACATCTAACCTAGCTACAGTTTGTGCATTGGCTGCTTGAGGTAAATAAACAGATTGCAAAAACACCTCAACTTTCAAAATCGCATTCATATTTGCTTTATGTTTAATCTGAACACACCGCTTATACTGACTATTATTATGTTAACAATAACAAGACTTTGCTAAACAAGCCTACTTGCTAGTTAGCTAGTTAACACTGTAAAGACAGAATAACGATACTGGAACAATACTGTGTCGTATTATTTTTCCAGAAATTCAGTCCAGAAAGTTCTGAGGTGCTTTAAATTGACAAAGAAATGTTGGTTAGGTGTTTTAAAATACTGTGAATGTTTTGAAAAAGGCAAAGGTACAAGACTTACATACAAACCAAGCACATCAGTGGACTACAAATTCAATAAGCCAGTCACCATTTCCAGGAATGAAGAAGTTAGTGATATGCCTGCTACTGATTTCAAATCACCATCTTGAATATTTAAAACCGGTCCCCCATTGGAGAGAAACGTTGCATTGTTGGTTGGTCTTTGTACAATTTATAAAACCAATGTATATTGTGTGTTGTTTAATAGTGAGACATAGTGTATATTGATGCTGTCACTGTGGCACAAACTTGACATACTGTAAGGAGCACCAAGTCCTAGACAGCCAGCATCAGGTATTCCTGTAGGTGTCATGGACATGTAACTGGCATGCTGTCAGTAAAGTATGCCAAAGACCAATTGCTGCATTTTATCAGCCATCATTCAACTATGTAAGACTTTGCTGCACACTATGTAGCACTGACGCATATATAAATGTGTGGCACAGCACATTACTTGGTTATACCATAATAATACATTTTACAGTTTTAACATGTTAAAAAGTGACTTGGATTCCAGTTGGCCTGATGCGTTACAGTATGACAAGTCTGCCTCACAGCATGAATATTCTGCATCTGTTTTGGCTATTTGTTTTATACTTGCATGATAATACACCCATACAGAACTTCATTATTACTCACTCATGATTGTGCTATGACTTTATGATTATATGTTACACTGTTGTACATACAGATCTTAAGTGGTTCTCAACCTTTTTGCTCAAAATGTTTTATTATCTCTTTTGAGTTCAGCTTAATTAATGATTAGAGGTAACAGGGTACAGGCATTCACTACTTTAAAGTCAGTAAAACATAACACATGAATGTGATGATTTGCAGTACATAATGTATCATTGCACAGTCAGGGCCTACACCCTACCTCTTTATAATAAGAGGCCTCAACACAGGTTGAAAAATACTTGACTTGGTTGAACTTTGAACTGTTTACTGTGTACAGTATTTATTTGAAAAGGTTGATCTAATATGCAATGTTACAATTTTTATTTTTTTTTTTTTTGTATTTCTTAGTCTTAATAGAATTTGACCATACTGGAAACTGCTGTATTGTGAAATTTGCACAAAATTGTGAATGTTCTCTGTGATGTTACTGTTTTAAATTAATTCTCCAAACCTTTGCATTTACCCAGAACTAATGCTCACACTGTATACGCACTATTAGTTTTCTGAATTGTACTTGTACTTGTACTTGTAAAAAACAAAACAATTAAACTATGTTTTGTTTGAAATTGTTTGAAACCCTATGTGAAGTTTTATAATGTAACTTTTAAATATGCTGAATTGAACACTGTTATTCTTAAATGAATCATCTGATGATTCAGTATGGCCTGGTTTCAGTATGCATGACATAATAACTTCAGTAGCGTATGCAGGGATTTCGCTGGCATGCTTTTTTTGTCCTCTAAACTGTTCAAGTCTTGTTGAGTTTTTAATGCAATAAAGAACATTTTAAGCATCTGCCTTTGTTCCCACTAGTGTCACAGACAACTGGAAAGACAATACAAAAGGACATCCAATTTTGACGTTTTTGCTGACCTCCAGTGGTTTAACTTCTCACCTTGCTGCAATGATGTAGAAGTGTATGTCAGTACACCATGACATCACTGTTGGGTGTGGTTACAAATGCAACAAAGCACACTTCTGACAGTACACAGTACACTATACAGTTCAGAGGTGCAACAGACAGAGGGCATCACTGGAATTAAGTTACTCGTAAACTACACCAACCTTGGATTATTTTTCAAAGCCTAGTTTTCCTTGACTAACTATCCACCTAGCTACTCAACAGTGGTAATAATTGGATGATTGGTATGATCAGTATCATCTAACTAACTAAATCTGCGCCCAAAATGCCACATTATCTGCCACCATTTCAGTACAGTCAAGCCAACCATGATCCCAGCAGAAGCAGAGCACCAAGAAGAGACCATTGGACGTCATGACTGGATGTTACAGGAGGTCTCTGGTCCTGCTGTTCAGTCAATGTCTGCTCCATCTCCACCTTCAACTACCCTTCTTCAGCTCCTGCTCCACCCTTTGGTATGCCTATCTTTAAAGAACCCCACTTACCTCCACCTGAACGTTACAATGGGGACAGTCTGTGCCAGCTGCTCTTCTATTACAGAGGAGATGAAGAGTCTTTCTCACGGTGATTGGTAAAGAGTCTGCCAAGAGACCTTTGAACCTTCGCCAGGGCTCTTGTGCTGTGGCTGAATTTGCTATTGACTTTCGTACTTTGCAGCAGAGAGTGGCTGAAATAGGGAAGCTCTCATTTCCACCTTCCTTCATGAGCTATCTGAAGCCATAAAGGACAGGTTAGCCTCCCGGGAGCTCGACAACAACCTCGACAAGCTCATCTATCTGGCCATTTGGGTGGACAATCACCATGAGAGGAGAGAGAAGGGGGCATGTTCTTTAAGACCCAGCTCTTCACTCAGCCCTTTTCAGACGTCATCCTCGGTTTGTGTTGGAGGATGCAGTCACACTCTTTGCAGGCAGTCAGACTCTGCCTCTGATGAGATCCCCACTCTGCCCCTTGAGGCCAAAGCTCTGAATGGCTGTTATGATTCCATGTTATTGATTCTCCTGTGGTTCCCATTGTCCTTGGTTATCCTTGGTTATCCTCCCATTACTCCCTTGTTGATTGGTCTTCAGGCTCAATTCTTGGACCAAGTATTGCCATTCCCATGGTCTGCCCCTCCTGAAACATTCAGAGACTTACCTGACCTGTCTAACGTACCCAAGGTTTATACTGATCTGAAAGACATTTTCAGCAAGAAATGAGCAGCCACACTTCCCCCTTATCGACCTTATGACTGTGCCATTGATCTCCTGCCATCTCCTCCATGGAAATGGTTGTATTCCTTAACTTAGCAGAGTCTCTGGCCTCAGGATTCATCTGTCCCTCTACATCCCCCTCTGGAATGGGCCTCTTCTTTGTGGGTGAGTAAGAAATAAAAAATAAATAAATAAATTGAAAAATATATTGCCTAAACGAGGAAACAAAATAAGGGAAAATAAATAAATAAAAATAGGGACACATAAATACGAAATAAAATTTTTGGCCAAAAATGAATTCATATACTGATTTATTTCCTGTCTTTTATGAGCCCGCATACTGTAGGTCCCTGTCAATTCTGAGAGTTTTTTATGGAGCACTGTGGGACCATTATACTTCATGTTTATTTATACCTCATGAGTTGCTATAAAATGAAAAGGGATGAATTTGTGTTCTTCTGTCTGTGAACCATTAGCCTTATAGATATACATTCTGGTTTAGAGAATTGTCATCTATGGTTTTTGCACAGAGAAGTTGCCTGTATAGGCCTAGCCTATATTTTGTAGCTGTGGATGCTGCATTTGACCAGACTGTTCCCTGTCTATATGCCAAATGTACTATTCCCGTCACCTATCTGGAGCTAGTTTTCATTCATTCAATCTGAATGGGCTCATCCTCAAATACAGAAAGCATAATCGGGCACGTGCAGCATCCGGAGGACAATGCTCGTTCACGCGTCGCGAGTGAGAGAGAGAGGCGGGGGAGGAGGATGGGGGTGGTTTAGATAGGTACTGAAAACGATGGCGACCGATGCAGAGGAGATAAGAAACCAAACAAGCCCCTGTCCCATGCCCGACAACATTCTCAGCACTCTGTCCATCAAAATTACGCGGAAAAACCAGGATAGACACTGGAAGTTGCGGTTTATTTACCTGCAGTGCTGTGAGTACCGACACACATCACGACGTTTAGAGTCAAACACCAGTACAGGCCACACAAGCCCGGTCAGAAAACATTGAAAAATGTGCTGCCACACTATATTAACCAAAATTTGGTTTCTCACAACAGAATACATGTACAGTATCACATTTTTGAAGAACCGAACTCCATTTAACGTCTTATGGAGGGGGTTGGGGGGTACTGGCGGACCGGGATACAGCACTCGCGAGGACAAACGGGGAGAAATAGTGGGGGGAAAATAATCTTGCTCATACTGTAAAATACATATTCTACCTATCAAAACATGATCTCCAATGAGTCATTCGGATATGCCATTTAATTCGGCATGCATTTAATGAACCGAGTAGTGCTTACTTACCTCAAATGACTATATGCCTGCAATTCCTATTTTTCGCGTGAACTATTCAAAAAAGTTGACATTTTATTAAGGTGCGGCTTGGATTTTACCTTGTCAGTAATACCTGAATGTTTGCTAACAAGCAAAAGAACATTCAATTGCCGGATTTTTATGTTCTTAACAAGCTAATGTTTCTCAGCAGTGGGCTGTTTGTTAAAACTATGCATTAAATGTTCTCATTATTCAAACAATATAATATGGCTAAACGAGAAACAGAAGAATGAAGAAGCTGAATAAACTTTTTACACTGTCTCTAGCTACTTTAGCTAGCTGCTTTTAACAGTGTGTCTTCAGCTTTACTTAAAAAACGTTGAGATGTTCCTTGATGATATAGTGATCACAGTAAAATCTGACTTATATTCAATTCAATTCAATTCAGTTTTATTTATATAGCGCCATATCATAACAAAGTTATCTCAGGGCACTTTTTCATATAGAGCAGGTCTAGACCGACTCTTTATATTTACAGAGACCCAACAGTCTCATACTCAATACTATACTCAGTTGCTGCTTCAGTCCTGCCTTTCTTCATGCTCTCTCACTGTCATGGCTTACTGGGACACTTGAATAGAATAGAGCCAATGTTATTAGTAATACCTGTACCTCCGTGTGCTTGATGGTGAATACCCACTCGAATTGAACAAATTATGTGACACCGCCTCCGCCACTTCTTGTTTATCTCTGTGAGATTGAACTGCTGGATGGGCCCAGGGCAAACAAATTTGCTCCTAGGCCCACATTAATTCTTTCCATGCTTTGTGCAATGTGCACTAAGGCTGCACCTAATAATTATTTGCATTATCGATGAATCTTCTGAATATTCTTTAAATTAGTCCATTAATTATTTTGTCTGTAAAATGTCAGACAATAAGGGAAAATGCCCATCACAATTTCCCAGAGCTAAGCTTATGTCATAACATTTCAACCAAGTTTTGTTCAACAGAGTGAAACCCCTCCCAAAGATATTCAGCATGCTATCATAAAAGACAAAGAAAAGCAGCAAATCCTCATATTTCAGGAGACGGAACAAGCAAATGTTTGGCATTTTTGGCTGAAAGTGATTATAATGATTAATCTATTCCACACCTGATTAAGACTAGCCTACACTTCCTACACACGAGGCTCAGTGGGTCATCACCCTTACAGCTTCTCGTAGAAGCTCCTCACTGACAGGTGAGTTGAGGCAGGGGAAAGCGGCCATTCCACATTTTGAGAAAAAGGGGAAGAAAGCAAAAAAGTTGATGGTTTTGTTGGTCAGATTTTTTATTTATGGCAACCATGCAGCAAGTTGGGAAGTGAGCCCTTTGGTTAAATATGGCATTTATTTGAGATTTTGTTTAGCAACTTTTTGACATATAAACAATTGCTGTGTCTCAATTCAGATACTTCCATTAGTACACTTCCATGTAGAACACCGTGTACACTATGTACTTACTTGTGTAGTGCGTGAATTTTGACAGGGTAGTGTTGTCTGAAATAGAACACTGTGCACTTTCCAGAACATTTGACTGTTTCTTCTTCTTCTTTTTAATGGCGAATAGCAACTGGGATGAGCATTACTGCCAACATTTGACTGCAATTGTCGCCCGCCAAAATATCTGCCGGCTCGTTTGCTCACTTGACTTCAATTCAATTTTATTGAAATGAATAAAAATGAAAGTGCTTTTTCTTTAGTATGGTGTTCACCGTAGCAATCGCAACCGCTGCAGCTTCCTCGGCTGCCATTTTCATAGGTTGGTGGTTCCACTGAGGGTGAGAAGTGTCCAGCTTTTTGACCGTTATGAGTACACCATCCAGGTACCCATAGTACACTGCATTTTGCCATAATTGTCAGTGTGAATGCACTTAAAATAGCAAGCGTAAGTATGGAATAACTTGAATTGAGACACAGCAAATGTTCTGTAAGGCTGTGAGGTCAAACTGTTGCTTGTGAATAAGAAGTGCCAGACTGTAGCATGCCTAAAGACAAGGGATAACGTCAAAATCAAAATGCAATTAAATGTCTATTAAGGTCACTTTGTCCATGTTCCTCTCTCGCTCTTATTATTCTGTCTCTGTCTGTAACACAAGTTATTGAGTCATTGTATTACATGCCTCGGCAGCTGTGAGAACACAGACGAGATGAAAGAGATTATGATGACGTCTAATTACTGACGCCATATGTCCCTCAGCCATCTTTAGAGGGGTGGTGGGAGAGCACAGAAGAGGGTTGATAAGAGAATCATGAAAAACGATCAGGCTGATTCAAAATGACAGCTTATTTCTAGTGATGATGGGAGGTCCGTGGAGTGCAAGTGATGGATTTGAATGCCACAGAAAAGTGACCCACCTTGTCACTTCAACCATCAACATGTGGTGACAGAGGAGCTGGTTGATGGTGTTTATTGTCATCACAATAAAGAGTCTCATGGCTGCATTACAGTGTGTAGCAATGGACGTTTTGGAAATATGTAGTGTAAACATGAAAGATTTGCATCAAAGTAACCCTTCAGGAAAAAATGTTGTTGTCAGAGTCCATTTCTGCATCCAAAGCATTACATGAATACACCATTGATATAAATGTGAATTAATAGTATTAAGTAAGCCTTGTGTATTCTAGAGATTTCTTATTGTCAACAAATCCTATGTCAAGATAAAAGCAATAATGCAGTAGGCCGTCTGTCAATACTTTCCAAGGTTTTCCACAGGAAATAGGCTAGCAGGGAACAAATACAGATACATTTAGAACCATACATAACACTGCAAATCAAAACTGATTTGATTCTGCAGCAATTCAGACTGCTGGCTGTAGCTTCATAGTTATCGTACAGACATGAGAGTGGTATTGATCTAACTCTAGACAAGTATGTGGATACACATATTTCCCAAATATATTTCTAGTTATAGTATCAATCTGATCACATCCAACTTGCGCCATATTTTTATACCTTTGGTCATTGTACTGATCAATCTGATCAAAGTATCCTAGCTCTCAGGTTCCAGGCAGTACTTTTTTTAGTACACTCCCAAGGGGGAGTCACTCATCCCTTTAGTCAGTTAGATTAGTTTATTCTTCCTGAGGGGGAAATTGCAGGCACAAGATTGTTTGAGAACATTAGAAAACATGAAAACATCATAGGCAAGAAATCATACGGTTGTAAAAGACCCAGCAGCCAACATCATACAGCAATAACAACTGTATAAAATTACAGACTGCTGCACAGAGAACAGTGTGCAGTTCGCATAACATCATTGCAGTTGAGTTAGTGGTAATGATAGGGTACTGAGGGTGTGTATGGCACATGGTAACAACCTATTTTATCTTGCCTTTTGATTTCTTAGAGTATGTTAATATCTGCAGCTGGAAGGGAGTAGTTTTAAGGTAGGTGAGGAGTATAAATGATCTCAGAGATGATGTGTGCAGTTTTGAGAAATGTATTTTGTTCTACAACTGTGAATAAATTGAAAAAGCAGATGGAGCAATAGAGGGGGACTGGTTACAGTGAAAGCTCAGCTGAGATATCACGGCTGGTACCAAAGTTATTTGAGTTTGTGCTGCCTGTTGGTCATGTGGGTTTCTTTTTTCAACACAGTAGATTTTACACTGCAATCCTGCCTATATCTGCTTTTCTGACCTGGAAATTGAAGTTATCAATCAATATCTTTGGCAATTTTGACACAGCTTTAAAAATTGCTGTAGAGTTGACTCAACACTTTTTTGACACAGTCTCAACAAAAATGAAACAATACAAGTGTACCACAGATTGTTTTTTTTATTGTTGTAGTGTTATTGTAATGGATTACTTGAGACCGTACTGACATTTATCAAATTCCAGAAGTGTCAAGTAAGTCACATGACTTGGACTCATGTCAGACTTGAGTACAGAATCTAGTGACATTAGACCCAGCTTGACAAAATCAAGACTTGCGACTCTGCTTTGACTTTGACGCCAGTGACTCATGACTTCACTTGGACTTGGGCCTTTTGACTTGAAATGACTTGATATCCTCACCAAACCCAAGGAACGTGCGCAAATTGAATCTTCATTTTCTTGACAACAGATGCACTTTCAATCAGTCACAATCCCAGCAGCCAATCACATTGCACAATCAGGAGGGGAAGGTGCAATTTGCAGTGCACACCAGCAGACACATAAATAATGACTTGAAACACTTGTTGGTTTTGACTTGGGACTTACTTTCTTGACTTGGGACTTGTTGGTTTTGACTTAGTACTTACCTGTTTTGACTTAGAACTTGACTCGGAATAATTTATAGCCAAGCCTTGAGACCTACTTGTGGCAATTACTTTGTGACACCAACATGTTTCACCTAAAAAGAGCCTTTTTCACTCCTGAGCAGAAACATATTGGACACTTCCACTTTTCAGACTGCCACTTTTGCAGTCATATCAGTGCATTAGACCCCCTTTGTTTAGATTTTTTACTAATATTTTCTCGTATTATCTATTCTGCTATTTGTGGTATCAGGTTGGTCTTAATTTTGAGACTTTCTGAATACTTTGATTGATCTGACCAAGCTCTGTGTGTCTTCCTAGATTTCTTGACCATTGCAACAATATTGGGAACTGGAATCTTAGGTGAGTACTTCTATTTTTTTTACTTAAGCAGAAATCACAAAAGTGAATTGACAGTCCAAAAACCTGGACATCACACTAGGGCTGCAACTAACAATTTATCTGCCGATTATTTTCACGATTAATTGTTCAGTTTATAAAATGCCAGAAAATTGTGAAAAATGCTCATCACAATTTCCCAGAGCCCAAAGTGACATCTTCAGATTGCTTCTTTTGTCCAACCAGCAGTCCAAAACCCAAAGACTCTTCATTTACTGTCATAAAGGACAAAGAAAAGCCTCACATTTAAGAAGCTGGAACCAGCAAATGTTTGACATTTTTGCTTGAAAAATGACTGAAACGATTAATCAATTATCAAAATAGTTGGCAATTATTTTTCTATTGACCGACTAATTGATTAATCGATTAATCATTGCAGCTCTACATCACACTCAGTGAAACTATGGTGGATTTGGGGAATACGCTTCATTTGCATTTCTTGCACAACACAAACTTTATAGTAGGCTTGAGGAAAACACACTTACTGGTCAATAGGGGGGAACAAAAATGATGACCATTTAGATATGAGGATCACACACTTGGTACTTGGTTTGAGAAACTCCCAGTTGAGGAACACACATCAGACTTGATGATTAAGACTAGTATTAGGGTTTGGATAACATGCTTGACAAACAGTTGGATTTGGAGAACATAGGCTACATTTGATGACAAACTGAATTTAGGGTTCAGAATGACCAGTTAGAATCAGGGAACACAAGTAGTGACCATTATAAATCCAGGAAAACATGCCTGATGACTAGCTTGATTAAGGGAACACACATTTGATGGCAAATACTGAAAACAAATACTTGATGATGAGTTTGATTTGTGGATCACAAAATGCAGTTTCTTCACACTTGATGAGATTGGATTGATGGGATTTGGATCAGTTGGATACAATTAATTAGAGATCACGCAGTTGGCACACTTTTAATAAACAGCATTCCAGATAGGACAAAATAACAGGAACAACCTAGTATATAATTCAGTCTAAGATCTGCAACACGACAGACTACATCCTGAAAATGTACTGTAGAGTAGAATTAACATCTTTCTCACAGTCTCAACAAAACCTGAAGCTTTACAATGATATTTTTTGAAAGGTTAAGCCTATTGTACTGAATTGTGATTATACAGGTGTGTATAGGCACATTTGACTCAACTAATATGGTGGTAAAAACTTTGGTGAGCTATATTTGTTCTTTCTACTAGACTTCCTTTTTATAATATCAGTTCATTTGGAACATAATTAAGGCTCTGTCCATCTCTCAGCTTTCATTGGCAAAGCAAATCTAACTGTGGTTTATGGGGTGTAGTTAACACCGGAGAGATTTTTGTAGAGGTGGAAATTACATGGGACATTACATTTAACTACTTTGTTTTTAGCAGGGTCTTCATGTAGTTCCACAAAGGTGGAGGCCTTCCAAGTTAATACTTGTTCAATCACTTAAATCATCGTCTCATATTGAAATCAGTGCTATGCATTTAATTTTATGTTGAGTTTGAGCCAGAGCAGAAAGGAGTGTCTGTGAGAGAGAAAGATGAGCAGAGACAGTGATAGACAGGCAGGTAGATTGTCTAACACATGTCTTCAAATCTACTTAGGTGGGAATGAAATTCAGAAACAACTCTACATTATTTCAATTTCTAGGTCTTCCAGTAACAATATCCCATGCTGGACTGGTGCCTTTCCTCATCTCCTTTCTCATTGGCTTCTTTGTCCAGGTAAGTAATACATGACCTCAGTGGACTCTTATTTTCTTAAAAGACTGCCATCTTCTGTGGAAATTTAAGATATTGTGAAATAAGCACAAATGACTCTTAACAGTCTCCAAAATGAGATCCTTAGAAGTCATCATAAACGTGTTCAAAAGCAACTATTATAATGAAGATAACCCATTCTCTATTAGTAAGTAGAACTCAACCTAATGCCTTTAACAAGAAAATAAGACACAAATGAGATTACTCCCATCTTCCTTTTTAGGGGAACTGGCAAGGAGAGGGGTACGTGGTTCAGAAACATGCACTGCAGTCCTTCATACAGCCGTTTTATTTACATAATCGGAGTCTGATCGCTACTTTATATAAGAAAAACATTTCTCCTTTAGTGCTCAACTTAGGGCCTTCAAACATATATTTAGGCAACTCTGTCACTAACAAAGACTACACTGAGAAAACAGTCGAGATGAAACAGCATTTCCTAGACAGGAGCTACTCTGTTCAGTGTCTGGAAGAGGCTAAGGTGGCCTTGTCAAGGTCAAGACCTGACCTTTTTACAAAAGTACATAAAAGAAAAGAAACAAGGCACAGACATAGATAATAACATATCCTGTATGTATTGATGATTTAATGTCTTTTGATTGTCTTTCTATACACTGCCATTTATTCATGCACTCTCTATTTGAAGCCTGTCTGTGACTTGGGACTGCAGTTCCCAGAGATCTTACATGGTGTAATGGCACAGGTGTTTTACATCAGGATTCATCAAGTGATTCTGCTTGTTCATATAAGCCAGGCCTGGGCAGAATCGATCACCAGCGATCCACGCAATGCAATGCATACTGGTTAGATTAATGTCCGACTTGATTCCGATTTGCTCTGACATCATGCAAACAAAAGCAACAATAACCTCCTGAGATCAAAGCGGCTGCAGTTTTTGGAGCCAGGTGCCGCATTTGCTCTCCAGCGACTGCAAAACTTCAGGACATGATGGGAAATGCCTGGCTGTCCTCTGATTTAAGAGCTGATTGGTTTATTTTCCATCCTCTGTTATGCAGGCTTTGCTTATCTACCTGTTTGTGGAACTTCTTCAGAAATGTCAGGTGGTGCAGCTGGAATCACTGAAGGTAAGCACCTGAACAAACCCGGTACCTGTATTTTACTTTTTAGGCTAACACTGAGAACTGATTTTGACACCCAACTTCACTGACTAAAGTAGAAGCTATTGGAATACATTCAGGAGTACTAAGGACAATGTAGGACACGGCTGGAGCTCATTTACAGAAGGGTTAAGTGAATGAAAATTTGAAAGATGATATGGGGCAGTAAATTCTTGAAGATAAAATCAGAAAATGAAATACCAATTCTTTAACTAGTGTGTCATCATCAGTTTATTTTGGCTGAACAGAATGACAGTCTATGAAGTACTGTAGTTTACAACAAATGTGTGCTAAACTTAGACTTAGGAATAATAAAAGAGACCTTTTTCACGGCAGATGTTTTGACTCGTCAAAACAGGAAAAGCACAGTTGAAACAAGTTCTGTTAATGATGGCTCAGTTCCATCAAGTGTCCCAGTAAGCCATGACAACAAGTAAGCATGGACAAAACCAGGACCATAGAACTGGCTCACCTAAATGGAATGCCTTCATTTTTAATGTTATCAATGACACCTGTGACCTTCATTCTATGACATGCCAAAATGTCTGCTAGGAAAACGGACTATTTCAGTAATGTACAATTTACCCTACATGTCACTGACAGCTGAATTTTTTTTCTTGCGATTTTGTTTAATTTGGCTAATCATAGTAATGTATCATAGTAAAACTCATGGGTATTAGTAATAAATGTTGACAGACAACAGGGAGCAAACATTTTTTTTAATTTATAACTTGGATTCATCTTTCTATGTATCTTAGACAGGTGTCGCAGAGTGTATTGTGATGGACCAGGTGGGTGTGGCGGATCGCGTCCCCACAGAGGAAGAGGATGATGAGGATGAGGGTGAAAATGCAGAAGCAGGTAGAAAACCTTTCTGTTAAGCATTTTTAAGCATTTCTTCAGAAGGAAATCTTCCTATTAATTTCATTTACCTTCCAAGTTTTAAGTTAAACTATCAACAGCTAAACGTCTTCACACCAGTAACCTGCGCTGTCAGAACTTGGCCGATTCACGGATTACACCGATAACTCCATGGAATCGGTCTGAGGAGTACATGAGAAACACACAAGACATGCTTATCTTTAATCTTCGTCTCTGAATATTTAGAATGAAATTGAATCTTCTTAGTCTACTTTTCCATTCACCAGGGCCTACTTGGACTTCCTCTCACTCTGCATTTACAGTCCAACCCATCCAAAAATGATGCTAACTGTGGCCAGCTGTTGACTGTTTGATGCTGATTCAAATAGCCGACAGCATGGCGAATCACACACCTGCACTCGCATGCAAACAATAGTTGTTTGCATGCATTATGTATGCCTTTATTATATTCAGAATGATTCAGCTTTTAATAAAACAGAGGTTACACAGTGGGTGGTAGTTTGTGCTTGTGGTAGAACATCTAACAGAGGGATCATATAGAAATGAGGAAGTACTTCAACATTGAGTTTCCAAATTGTATGTTCACAACATTTTTCTCTAAATTGACGTACGTCTTCATCTAGGATTTTTAGCTGTTTCATAACTAAAAGAAAATTCAGTGCAGTACAGTGCACACTGTTGCAATACACTGTATTGAATTGCATCCTATTGCACCATAACCTGCTGCATTGGGACAGGGCTGATTTGAATTATATTGATCTGTTAACTAGATGTTTTGGATCACTGATTGCATAATGAGATTTATCAAGTAGGTTTGTGTTGGCAAGATACATACACACACCTCCTAAAGCCTTATTTGTAAAAATCAAATTTATAGGCATTTTTGAAACATTACCCAGGAGAGAATACTGAGGGTGATGGCAAGTTATCATATTTTAGTAAGATGCTCTGTTTTTTTGATCCTTTTAAATTTTACGTAGATGCTGTAATGCAAACTCAGTACTTCTTCCGCCATGTTTACTTGTCTTGATAAATTCAGGACAATACATTTGCACAGCACAAAGTCAATATGACAGTCTAGTCATGTCATTCTCATAACCGCAATGTTCTTAATTCTCCTCTACTTTGCCGTTTTTTCAATCTGTGTTTGTTTGCTATCAATGAAACTTAGCACTTAATGCACAGATGTTTCACAATAAAAGCCTTGCAGTGGATCAAAGGGCACAATCCCTCCCTTTCCTGGCATGGTTTTAATGTGAGACATCTGCAGAAAGTGTTGAGTTACATTGACGGTCGCTTAACAGTGATTAATAAAATGACAATGTAGAAGCAACTGGAGTTAAATAGTGAATGAATACAGTTTTTCTGTTAAAGTGCAGCTGATTGGTAAGTATGACTAGAGTCTGTTGTTGTATTGATGGAATTAATGCTGTGGAAATTTAAATTATACTAATATACCATGAAAGTAATTCTACACCCCCTCAATACTTTTTGCCCACCCTTTATTAGCAACTGGCCTGTATTTGTACATTGTTTAAAGATTTGAAAATGCCACTGTCTAACTTTAAAGGTTTGTGTATGTTGTTTTTCCTCAGTGGTGTTGCAGTCGTGGTAATACAATTCACACCTCAAATACCACACCTCACATACTTGAATACTATGTTGTGTTAAGTTTTTCTTCAACAAAACCCTTTAAACGGAAAAATGAAACCCTAGCATTGAGATCTTGTGCATGGAGCATTAGACTTTATTTTGTGCGAAGACTGTGAATGTGTAGTTGAGTTAGATTGCTCTTCTGTCTAGTGGCTTTTACATAGTCACCAAAGGCTCACATTTATCATAATGTGTGTGTGAGTATGTGTGCATGCACCAGTGTAGCCTGTGCTTGACCTTGGTTTGGATGAGCAACCAGCAATGACAAAGCCATCTTTTATATGCTGAATAACAAAATGTGCTTCTCCCTGAATGTGAGAAGGTCTGCTGAAGAAAAATAGCCAACTAATATTTTGATATTTAATTGTCAAGGTTTAATCTCCCCTGCACACCTGTTTATTTTTATCATCTCCACTACACGCCTCATGTGGCCAAAAACGATCCAGATGCATTTACACTCTCAGACCCTCAGGGATATCAGACAATACGCAGAAAACCTTTCAACCATGATTATTGGTGGATTAGTGATGAGGCTTAGTTCAGGCTGATCCTGTTATTTGCTAATGAAGTGTCTCATTACACTTCTGAATGGATTGCCATAACTGCACACATGCATAACTAACTTTATTTTCATAGGTTCATGTGTAGGAAGAAACGTTGCACATATCCACAATCAGTGACATTCCTAGCTTGACCTTGTTTATTAAGAAATACAATTGGATCACATTCCTCCCCAACACTGCCTGGAATAAAACCTCTGATAATTCAGTTCAGTTTTATTTATATAGTGCCATATCATAACAAAGTTATCTCAGGGCACTTTTTCGAGTAGAGCAGGTCTAGACCGAGTCTTTATATTTACAGAGACCCAACAATTCCCACCATGAGCAAGCACTAGGCGACAGTGGCAAGGAAAAACTCCCTTTAACAGGTAGAAACCTCGAGCAGAACCAGGCTCTGGGTGGGCGATCATCTGCCTCGACCGGTAGAGAGAGAGAGAGAGAGAGAGAGAGAGAGAAAATTAGTAACAAGCATTGATGGGATATGAGGGCGCTCAGTGTATCATGGGAAGTCTCCCGGCAGTCTAGGCCTATATCAGCATAACTAAGGGGTGGCTCAGGGCTCACCTGAGTCAGCCCTACTATAAGCTTTATCAAAGAGGAAAGTCTTAAGCCTACTCTTAAATGTGAAGAGGTTGTCCGCCTCCCGTACACAAACTGGGATCTGGTTCCACAGGAGAGGAGCTTGATAGCTGAAGGCTCTGGCTCCCACTCTACTTTTAGAGACTCTAGGAACCACAAGGAACCCTGCATTCTGGGAGCGCAGTGCTCTAGTGGGGTAATAGGGTACTATGAGCTCTTTAAGATATGATGCCTGACCATTAATGGCTTTGTAGGTGAGGAGAAGGATTTTTACAGGGAGCCAGTGTAGAGAAGCTAATATTGGAGAAATATGATCTCTTTTCCTGGTTCTTGTCAGTAAACGTGCCGCAGCATTCTGGATCAGCTGGAGAGTCTTAAGGGACTTATTGGGGCAGCCTGATAATAGAGAGTTGCAATAATCCAGCCTAGATGTAACAAATGCATGGACCAGTTTTTCTGCATCTTTTTGAGACAGGATGTGCCTGATTTTTGCAATGTTACGTAAGTGAAAAAAGGCAGTTCTTGAATTCAATTTTATTTATAATAGTGCCAAATCATAACGGAAGCCAAATCATATCAATGGGGGCACTTTTCATATAGAGCAGGTCTAGACCGTACTCTTTATAATATTATTTACACCATGAACAAGCACTAGGCGACAGTGGCAAGGAAAAACTTTTCCCTTAACAGGCAGAAACCTCGAGCAGAACCAGGCTCTGGGTGGGCGGTCATCTGCCTCGACCGGTTGATAATGGCTGTAGATATGTCACTTAAGGATTATGACAATCACTGAACACATTCATCATTCCTAAAATGCCATGAGCATCCACCTCTGCACTGCCTTAAATCTATGACTGACCTTTCAGAGTACTGTATGTGTGGAGAGCGTCAGTCATAGACAGGAGGTAAATGCCCCACAGTTTGTTCAAACTCTGGAACTGGAAAGGAAAGGCAGAATAACAGAGACTGTACAATTGCACTATTAATATTCCCCAAACACAACTTTACTCTTCAGGCTATGTGTCTGAGAATACCCGCTGCTTATTTTCTAAACTTCACTTTGATCCTTTTCCAGTGACAGGATAATTGGCGAGTGTTTAAAATTTTATAATATAATATTTAAACTTGTCCAGTTTGCTCAAGCGTAGCCTACAAGGAAATTAAGCAATTTATGCTGAAAGCTTCACAATGGGTTTAAACCATGATTTAAGAACTGATTTATAATTATATGGACCAGTGGCTTCTTAGGCCTACATGTCTAAGCTGCTTGGACTATCCCAGTGACAGGAGAAATTATAATGGCTAATTTGTTGTCTATGTAACTTGCCATATCATTTAATTTTCAATTAGACCTTAAGGCCATGGGCTCATGAACTGACTTTGAACTGGTTCTGTACTGACTAGTTCGGAGTACTGGTGCCTTTTATGGAATGCACCTTTTTTTAAAGTGAGACTATGTAACTTTTGCTGAACAGCGGCCACAAATGGTAATTACAGGATAATGGCACATTTAATATCCCTTCATTTTTCAAGATTTATTTTGAGTCGTTTGCTTCAGTTCACAGATTCGTAGTCACTATGTAGTTTGTTAAGCTAAGCTAAGCGGTGGTCAGTGAGTGAACACATCACTGTTCAAAGGCGTGACATTCAGCACTGATTCTGACTGTCCTCAGTTCAGTAGTACGTTCAGTCTGTTGCTAGTCCAAGCTTTCATGTTAAGTTCAGTACAGGGTTAGGGTTAACCTGTTAACCTTATTAGCCCACTGCTACTTGAGTAAGAGATCAGAATACTTCTTCCACCTCTGCCTTTAGTATTTGTCCCCACTAGTATAACCAAGCCATCATTATCTAATCAAATCAGACAAAAACACCTCTTACCCATAAAAGCTGCATGTGCATGCTGAGCAGTTGCTGGTATAGAGGACTGGCACCTTTTTTTTTTTTTTAATTTAAACTCGAGCACTGACACAGATGGTGATGTGTTAGTGTGTATGTGTCAACGCCCTACTCTTATGTAATGGACTGCATTGCCATTAATTTAACATGCTTGTTTGCTATGAATTTAATATGCTTGTTTTTAACTATCATGTTTAATAATGTACACGCTGCCAGGACCACTCACATCAAAGTTATTACACCATAAACAGGCAATACAATTAGGATTGACGTGGGTGGTTCTGTTCTGGAAGCTCCCCCGCCTGTCCATTCAGCATGCATGGGAGCTCAAACCAAGAAGAGCAGCAATAGACCCCCTGGGTTACTTGAAGAACAGAACCTCCTCAGATAAGTCAGCAGTTTAAGGAAGCTTTAATAGTCTTTAAAAGAAACACATAATGCAATTAATAGGTTAAGGTAGAACATGAAAATAATGGATGACATGGTGGAGCTGAGGTTGGCGACAAGGGACTGTGCTTTCCATTCTTCTCACATTTTTTTAACTTTTCTCATCTCTGTCTCCTGAAAACATTGAAATAAAGAATTCATTTATCCATGTTCACTCCCTCTCCAAGGGGTTAAAATGGGGGGGGTCATGACCTCCCAAAGGATCCCAGGATTAATCTGAGGAGTTACAAGAACATTTACACAATTAAAAAGGAAAAAAAATAAACATTTCTCTTACTGAAGATTTGTTTTCACTTGTGAAGTACTGGATATTTCCACCTCTTCAGGCCTCTAAAAATCCTTCAAATGAAACAGTCTGACAGATCACAGGTCATCTACATTGCTTTATTTTTAAAGTTTGGGAGGCACTGCTCTAAGCTGATACTTTGGTGACTTATATCTAATAATTTATGTCATTGACCAAATACGTATTTGTTAGCAGTCATTGCTCTACTTTATATGAGGTCAGGATGCTGCAGTAGTTTGGGGTTCAGTGGATTGACAGCCTTGTGCATCTGTCTGTCTGTGTCTTTCAGATACAGGTTTACTACAGCCAGATGCAGTAGCTTTGCACAACCAAACTGAGAGCCTGCAGCCCAACCTTCATATGCTCGGCCGTCTCTTCCTCTCCCGCCCCATGAGCCATGCCTTCAACTGCATCCTCCTCTTCCAGTTGTAAGTTGCCATGGTGATGACAGAGCCCACCATTTTGCAGGGTCTTGACGTGGCAACATCCACCAATCATACAATGAATAACACTGAGTGTAGGAGGAGTATGTGGGTGGATTTCCCATCACTTTATTTGTGCTGTATGTTAAGTTCAGACCTCCATCAAAGCTGTTTTCACAAAGAAGCAGCTCCCATGGGTTGATCACAATTGTCTCCCAACAATATGTTTAAACCTTTTCACCCATCTTGTTCAGTTGATGTCCACTTAACCACAAAATATTTAAACTGTGATTTTTAGTCCTTTAAAGTGGTGTGTGGAGACCTTTTTTTAAAACCTTTTCTAAGACCTTTTTTTTTTTTTTTACTCTCATTATGACTTGTAATGTCTTGACTGAGAAAGTTTCTCATAGTAATGTGATAGTAAGTCATTCTGATGCTGTCAACATACCTGCAAACTAGTCGCTTTTCTGCCTTTTTGAATCAAAATATGTAATTCACGTGAATCGTGTAGATCCGAAGAGTTTTTTTTTCTTTTTTTTGCAGGGGGGGGTCAAGTGGTCAGTGCAATTTCCCATAGATTGGAGTGAGAACAGAGATGTTTCAGAAAGCTGTTGTCACGTCGTGATCTTCTTCTCAATAGAACATCTTTCGAGTCCTTTGGCCAATCAGAATCAAGATAACTGCATCGTCTTCTTTTCTATGGATGTATAAAGGCAACTTTTCGCGGTACTACTACAATGGAATAGTTTTGAGGTTAGTCTTGTTTGCTGCCAACGACCTAATATGCTGTTTAACTAACTTAACGTTAGGTAACTAGTTGCTAAAGTAACAGTAACCTGCCAAATCAGGTTGTGTCGTGATAATTTTTTCCTAACGTTACCCCATCAAATCTTTCCCAACCTGTTTATAAAGTAAAGCTTGCCAGCTTAGCAAGCTTTAACGTTAGCACGTCAGCTAACGTTAACTTCAGTAAATTGTGTATTGCAACCATACAGTAAAGAGGAAGACGCTATTTATGTAGTGCAGCTTGAATCAGGGCTGAGGTGCAGATGGAGCTGGGCCTGGCTAAAGGTTGAGGTGAAAACGGAGGTGAAGGGAGTCCAGCACAGCTTCCAGCTGTCACAGAAAAAAAAAACTGATAAAGCGGGGTTTGCAAAATGCAGCCTCTGCACAAAAGAAATCAATTACAGCAACAAGGGCTCTCATGCCCTCTTGGCAAATGCTGTCTTTTCCCTTTATTTTCTTCTCAGAGTGCACCAGAATGCTTCCTTCACATGTTAAAATCACAAAAAAATGATTTGGGGGGGACGATGCCCCCAGACCCCCCTACAAGGGTTGAGTTTACAAACATGTCACCTTTTTCACCTCTTGTGAGTTTGCAGGTATGTGTCATAGTCAAAGTTACTTTTATTGGCTTGGATAAAACAAATTGCTGCATAAAAGACAGACGTGTTAAAAGCATAATAAAAAGCACATTTGCAAAACATTGGCCTGAACTAAAATAACCAGACAGTATGCACAAAAACATACTCAATGTTTTATGTTAAAAAAGGATTCTAAACCATGCTGTACATCTAAAAGGGCACACCTTAAAACTGCTCTAATCAATATTTGTATGTATTAATAATAGATCAAATCATTATGTGTAATGTTAAAGTAATTGAGAGCTCTCATCACACTTGTTTCCAGCTGCAGCAGGCAGCTGTTTTCAAAGAAATCCCAATGTACACTACCTACCTGGCACCAAACAGCAGACAGACAGAGTTAGCAACTAGCTGGTTGAGTGGAGCTGCTAGAGAGAGACCAAAATAGAGCTAAAAGAGAGTGAATACTGTTTCTCTGTGTCTGCTGGATGTGTTTCTTAACACATACGTCATATCGGCTTTATAGATAATGCAGTGTTGCATGTATAGCTTGTTGTGCTGCCCCCAAGTGACCATAAAATCAATGAATGCAGGTTTTCTTTTTTTGATGTCTGATTAACTTTGTTATACCACAACATTTACACCCACAGTAAACAGTACACAGTACTACACTGCACTGTCTGGCAGTGCTTTTAAAGTTTTCAGTATAAGTATAAACCATCCTACAGCCAAGACTGCCGCCTACCATGTGTACTGAGATCAATACAGACTGAAGCTAAAATACTGACTCCTGACCTCTATCATATTCTTGCAATTATAAGCCAAATCTGCTATAGAATCATAGCATTTGCACTGTCTGTTCTGCTTGGCCATTGTTAGTGGAATGCAGCTCAATATTCTAGCATGTTTAATAGAACAATGTTGGAGAGAAACCTGCCTCGTCATTCCCGTTTCAGTGTTCCAGTACAACTACTCTCAACTGAGCCAGGGCAGCAGACTTGTGTAAAAACTGTCCTTGAGCTTCAGACTTAATATCATTGGCTTCTTCTGCACAGTCCTGAGATGTTGAGATTTACAAGCCGGAGCCAAACACTGATAAAATATGATCGCTGCTGCAGCATCTGCAGTCCACCGACTTTTTAAGGTGTCCAACCTGTTTTCAGTCACTGTTTTCCGTCCTTAATTAAAATTTGACAGCTAGTAAGTTAACCTTTTGAAATTAAATTCTGAATCAATAGACCACTGTGGCTGGTTGTTGAAGAAATGTACCATACATTATTTTGAATTACAAACATTTAACAGTTTAAAGAAACTCACACCATATTTCCTGCTACAAAAGCAAATTAATGTTGAATTTTCCTTATGGAGAACTGCGTTCTGTTTCTGTTTCTGAACAGTTTTCTCCAATGGCTCCAAACAAATGGTCTATTTGTGTCACCCAGTAAAAGAAGTGGTCTGAGAAAGTCATTGTATAGGCTGATACTTCATTTTTAAAAAACACCCCAAAACAAGGCTTCAGTTAGGATAGGACCAACTGTGGCTACTGGAGATATTCACTTGTCCGCCATGTTATATGCAGCATAGTAATTTATTTATTTATTTATTTAATAAAGTAATTGTACACTAGTGTAGCATACAGGACAGGGTTGTGTGTCGATGTGTGTGTCCTTATGGGCACAGAGGAGGGGGAGAGGGCTTTTAGCATCGCTGGTGGAAAGTCTTGTTATCGGTGTGCGAGCAGCTCTGTAACACGTGGCCAATCGATAGTTCCCTCATTGTGTTCAAGGAGGCTTAGTGGTCGATCAATGCCGAGGCTTGACCCCCCCCCACACACACACACAGATGCACACACACACACCACACAAAACATGACCGGCGTCTTTTACCCTCAGCGCCCCTTGGTCTTTATGTACTGCCCTACACGGTGGAGCTGTTGTATGACACAGACACAATGACACACTCATACGTGCAGCACACAGAGGCATGCAAATATACACATGCATGCACGTACACAATTAAATGAATGCACATTATCCCCAGTGACCATGCAGTTTAAATAAGTTAGAAATACCAAAACGAATTGTTTGCTGACAAAAAATGTAATAATCACCTATAATTAATACGTAATAGAACTGTGTATATGTATTAGGTGCACATGCTTTAATGTAAAATATGTATGTACTTTTGTATAGTTTAGAAAATTTAAGTTTGGAGAATTGAACCCTAAAACTATTATACTTTATTCTGCCTCACCGAGCCAGCTAAATACGCACGCACACATGCAGACAGGTGACAAATTAAAGGGAATGCGAAAACATTTTTTCCTTATTGAACTTTCGTCAAAGCAAACCTTTAATTGTCATGTTCAGTATTAGGGGAGATTAGTTCTCAGAGAGCAGAGCATTTTTCGCCAAATCTGTGTAACCATTCGCTATAAATAGTAATTTCTTGATGTAATTTTCTCTCAGCACTGAAGTTGTTTTGGAGGTTTATGGTGGACCAACACCAATCTTCTTTTATTTTTGTCACCCATCTGTATGTATTGTGTTTGGATGGATAGTTTGGAATTTATTCCAAAGCCGCTGTATGTATATTAGTCTTGCACAAGCATGCAGGTGACACACATGCACAAAACCTCCATTGATTTAGCTACAAACAGCCATGCCAGTGCAGTAGATTTGCTGCAACCTTTTTCATACAGAGTGTATCAGTGTATGTTAACTCTTGAGGCCTTTACACACCGGGGACGTGACGAATAAACAACACAAAAATGTGAAATACTCGCCTGCGAATATTCCGCATCAAAACTATTCATACCGGCAGCGATGTAAGTTTGCAAAAGACAGATAGTTACATCCCCAACCCTGATGAGCAAGTGGAAACCAGCCGTGCCCGATCACTTCCTGCAGGAGGCGAAGGGTGGTACCTGGAGGAGCACAGGAGCAAGAGACCAGAGCATTAAATGCCCTTAATCCCTGATTATTTTTGTTACTTTTAATATCTCGAGTTTGAATCATTTTGCAGCTTTTTTTGACAAAGCATGGTGTCTGTTTTTTCCTGTGCAGCTTTGATAAGTTGTTCTTGTTCAAAAATACAGCTTAGACTGCTGCAGATGAGAGGACTAGCCTGCATGAAACTTCCTACATTTGTTGGTATTTCCTCTTAAGATTTGAAAGAGGGTGTAACTCAGCTCTCCAAAGTAACACTTAGCTGTCTGGAGAAACTGCTAATGGATTTGCACTCTCAACAACCAACTGTTGAGAGATTACAGAGGCTTAAAGTTATAAGGAATGGAACAGATGTTGAGCTACAAAAACCTGTCTTGTCATTCACTTTGGATAGAAGCCTACAGTAAAAACACTCATTTCTAATGTTCAGCAACATCCAGCTCCATCCAGCTTTCTGAAGGCACACAGATGTGTGGCTTGATGTGAGTGTGTGTGATGCTCAGAGTATGAAATGTACAAGTAAAACATTTGCTTTACGTATCCCCCAAAGGCAACTTTCTTCGTTTTGAGCAAATAGAGAAGATGTGGAGGATCAAGGCTCTGCGCTGCAAACAAGAAATCATTTTATCATTAAATCTCTTAGCTGTTCATAGCCTCAGACGCTATGAGGCAACATCCTAATGTTTAATATAACGGAGGAGTGCTAACCATGACAGTAGATGATGACCAATCACTGCCTAATACCTAACAACCTCTTTCTTTTGCCTGTCCCTTTTCTCCTTTTTTCTTTCTCTTATTCTATCTTTCTCCAGTATTTCTATTGGAATCAGTTATGTCTTAGCTGGCAGTGAGGCCTACGCTGCTCTTCTTAATGTCAGGTAAGTCTTCCACATATACAAAACATCTACTGAAAAAGAGAAAAACTTGCCCAAAGTGAGATATATTACTGCAATTACAATGTAAATTGTACTTATTATCTTGAGTAACTTACTGTAAGGTTACATGGGTTGGAGTTCAATAGCATTTTATCGAATCTGAATCCAGTATCAAATCTGCTCATTGACTACGTTTACATGCACACTGATTTTCCACTATTATTCCAAATATAACAATATTCCAATTTTGATATGGATCATGTAAACAGCATATTCCCTCTTGGATATTCCAAATGAGTCCTTATTCCGAATGTAACATTTTTCCATTAAGACATGTGGGATGTGCCAATATTATTTGGGTTTTAGGAGCATTCTTTGGACATGTATACAGCACATTCAGAATATGCGTCTCAGTTGGGTTTTTTACCGCAGTTTGCAACACGCGGCCTCTTCCCTGTTTACGGTCAGCTCTGTGCGTTGTAAACAAACCAACTAGCCAACAGTCTGCAAGGCTGGGGTAGAGACGCATGTACAAAAGAAAAGCCCACATTTCTGGTGGGAAAGAGAAACACACCTACTTTTAAACATTATGAAAGACTTGGATATCAACAGTTTTTTTGGGTATGCGCATATATCGCCGACCTTTTCAAAAAGGTGGTTGAACGAATGAAAGAGGGTTGGCACTGTCGAACAAGTCCACCACCGGTGGAAAACTGTGAAAAAATCCTATTTTGAAGCAAAGAAGCAAAATGGCTCAAGCAGCTCCAGCCGTTCCACTTTTCCATGTTTTGACATGATAAACAACATGTTAGGGCATCAAGCCCTGTCAAACACAGCCGGAGTATGCACGGTGCATGTAAACAGGAATATTAGTGGAATATTCATTTTTATTAGCCATGTAAACAGCTTAGTAGGAATATTGTCTTTTTTTGGAATGAGGGCAAAAAACGGAATATTTTCTGCATGCAAACATAGTCAATGAATCTGAATCCTTTGAAATCTCTAATCAAATCAATTTGGGTTCAGCTTTCAACAATTGTGAATTTGCTTAAATTTATTTATATGATATGAATTGAAGTTTAACTAGGACATTCCAACTCATGACACTGACATGATCAGCTAGATCATTTCACTATAGAAGACTCACCACTCTGTTAGTCTTGTTGAACTACAGCAACACACTGTCCACAATTGTAGACCAGGCAAAGGTTTCATTTTGGCATCTATCTGTGACAGTGATGTTAATTAGTTACATATCTCCCACCACAATATTTATCATTTTAAACCTGCAAAAGCAACGGCCATCGCAGGCTAAAAATGGGAAGTCTGAATGAAGAGATTTGTTGGCCTACAAGCAAAGAGTATCCTGCTATTGTATCAACCTAGAACCTGGTCCAAACCTGAACTGGCTCTTGGAAACCCTTTTCCTATTAATGTTCCTAAAGATGACACTGTATTGGATAATAATTAAAACTCAAGAGCCCATTTTCTCCTAAGGACATTGATAGATATTCATGATATTAGTTTTGGGATAAATAGAGGCTGGCCAAATCCTGTCCATAGGTCCTGATTTAAATGTAATACTTATATTTTATGACTTTGGTTGGATTCCAGGGTTAGTGTAATTTGTAAAAATCCACAGTATTATGTCCACTGCATAGTACACATGCAATGTGATGATTTGCTCCTTTGTCACATATGAGTTACTTTCATTCCGAGTTTGGTTTTCCTTCCACATATAAATCACTGTTATTCTTTTTATGGTTAGCAGCTCTTATGAGTAAGACATTCAAACAGTTTATATGTAAGGAAACTCTTTAAACAATTAACAAAACACTTCACTGTGCAGTGAAAAACATAATTGAAAAAATAAATAATATGCAAAGAAAATCAAATTCAGGTTTTCAGATTGTAGCATAAGAGGTGGAAACACTGATAATTAACAAAAACCTTCTATCTTTCTCCCACATCAGTCAGACTCTTCATCAGTTCCGCTTTAATTTCTCACAAAGCAAAAGGTTGAAAGTGAATTGTCAGTTCAGGGAAGTGTTGCTTAAGGCTACATGATCGCACAATAAAATATTTTTCATGATATTGAATTTTTTAAAAACTGATGCAACCCTGAGAGTTGATAGCTGCCCACTAGAGTGGGAGGCTCTGAAGGAATTCCATGAACTTACAGCATTCCTTTTTTAATTCAAACACACACACACACACACACACACACACACACACACACACACACACACACACACACACACACAGAGAGAGAGAGAGAGAAAACATGTTTCCAGAGGCAAAAATATTTCATTATCAGATGGCAAGGATTTACTTATTTATTTATATTTTCTTTCTGTGTTAGATGACTAACCCTAGTCTGAAATTTAATCTCTACTAATAAATACTAAATGAATGATTAGGACTGACTTCATTTAACACTGTGGCCACTACTTTCAAGAGGGTAAACTGGCTAAATTGGCTGACATGAGTCAGTATTTCTAAATGCATTAATGTACTTCTAAATGGATCAAATGTGCCTGTTTTTCTGATCTTCAACCTTTTGTAGCTGTCTAGTCCTCATAACGTTTGGGCAACACTTTGTGTACAGATATCTTGTCATGCTTTTAAACCTGACAATTTACTCTACTGTGGGTTAGTAAACTCACAATCAACAGTATTTTAGTCTTGAAATTGAAATCTTAATTTCAGAGACAACAATCTCACCACATAGTCCATTAGTAGCTGCTCTGGAGCTTTCCAACTGAAGTGCTACTAATGAGCTACTGGTCAGGTTTATTTACTTTCTTTTGCATGAGAAATGATAGTGAGTGTGAAAAACACAAAATGTCTGACTGATATTCAGTGTTGGGCAGTAACACCTTACAGTAATGTGATTACATTTTTAGTGAGGAGTAGTGTAAGAGATTCCATTTTGAAATTCAGTAATTACCTCACAGTTACTAATCCCAGTAACAATCTGTTACTTAGACAATTTGAGGGGTCGGCTTGGTCTTGGTCTTACCAGGAATTAGATGGAGGGCCGATATCAGTGTGATCTCCGTGTGTTCAGTGGATAGACTTGTCCGTCGTGGTTAGCTTGGCACAGGGGCCAAAACGGGAGGAATGCAACTCCCAGTAACTCCAACGTTGTCTTATTTACATGTTGTGTCTTCTTAGCTGGCTTGCTAATGTTAGCCACTGGTAAGCCTACATTCTGTTTGCTTCACTGCACACACAGTGAACTCCAGAGAAGTCCTCACAGTCACTGTTGGTGGTCAGTAAATACCTCAGCTGTCAGCTGGCTCCTTTTTAAAACATAATGTCTTGTTTTCTATTTCTACATGAGATAAATACGGACATGTGGGTGTGGAGGCTCTGGAGTTGTTTAAAGGCAGCTTTGTCAGAGGTGAGCTTAGTAACAAAAGTAATGTAACAAGTAACGTAACTTATCACTTTTGCTGTTGAGTAATTGGTATGTAATTACTTTTTTGATGAATAGTATGTAATGAGTAATTGATTACATTTTTCAAGTAACTTGCCCAACACTGCTGACATTTATATCTATTTCTTGAAAACACAGTACAAGATCTAATATGTTCTATTATACAGTGGGACTGCATGAAAAATGTAATTCTACGCACTAACTGTAACCTGTAGCCTTTATAGTTTAAAACCCTTTGTAATATTTGGATGAGAGAGTGCCCACGCCAGAAAAATTACAGCATTAGTTGTTTGTTCAAACCCTTAAAGTTCCCTTCCACTAAGAAATCTGTTTTTCTTCTTGTTCCTCAAGCTGAATGTTTGAGCTTCACTGTGCAGAATGATGTCTGTGCAGTTTGACACTAGAAGGATGTTTTCACATGAATCTGCTGAAAGTGGAAAGTTTCTATGCGCTCAGTGAAAATCTGATTTTAAGGGGCGGGCCTACGAACATGATTTGTGACATCACAAATAGCCTGGAAGCCAATCCTGGTCCAATATTCAACTTATACAAGTGTGATGTAGAAACCTGAAGCTGCCAGTGCACTTACACTGGGAATGGGCTTTACAGTGAAGTAGGAGACATGTTGTGTCCAGCAGGGAAACTTTAGAAATGAACATTTGCATATTCATAGATTCTGGAATTTGTAATGAGCTACAAGGAGTAGATGCCTTTTAAGGGTTTTAATGTGGAAATTATATATTTTTTTTTTTTTGTGAAAAAAAACATATGACACACATTGTTGTTCCAACAGACTATTTGTATTTATGTTTTAATACATGTCTGGAGGGGATCTTTAAAATGTTTAGGTTTTTCCTGACAATTGACTTCTTTTTGTAGTATGAATCAAAAACTTTGGTTTTCTTTTATCATGAAGATGATCCCCACAGAAGTCATTTTTATGGCAGTCATAATGGTAATACTGTGTTTATATAGAATAAAAGCTAAAATGTTACTGTGTTTAAACTAAGTTGTTCAAACAGAATAGTGCGTTATCATGCTGGCGTCGCTGACAGCACTCAAGTCACTAAAGCAAAAATCAATGCAGCGCCGTTAGCAGTCTCTTCAAGTGATTGTTGTCGCCCCCCCCCACCACCACCTCACACCTCCTCTTTCCCTCTCCCAAGCCTATAATTACCTTTATCAGTTAACAGGACTAATTTATTTTGTCATGCCCGAATAAATACCTTACCCAAATAATATTATTCAAACTTTGCGGGTCGGTTGGACCGCTTCATTGGCACGCCTGGATGCTTCATTATCGGCCTGCTCGGCGCCAGGGGAGATGCTGCGATGCGTTGGGGGAGTGGGAAGGCAGGGTTACTGGAGTGAAAAAACCTTGGGCAGCCTCCTTTGGATAAACCACCTTATTCCCCCTCCCCAGGGGCAGCAATCAATAGGTTACTGCAGGTCTCTGCACAAAAACTCTCCTCTCAGTCCCACTGCTGTAGGATGGTGGGTGTCCTGGAACAGACCAAGTAGAGCTCTGCAAGATTTGAAGCATTACTGAGATTCAGTCTCAACCCAGGGACCAGATTATTGTCCCTTTTTAATATTCCAGAGAGTTTTCGGTTTTAAAAGTGCTAATTTTCTATGTAGCTTAAAAATACTAGAGAATTAAAACACTACCGTAAACCATTAAGTATCAGTTAAATCTCATGTGTCTAATTAAAATGAATACAAGCTGGTGAACTTAAATCTTATAATCTTACTCCTGATAATTAATACAGTTGGCATAATGAGCTAACAGTCGACCATAGCTTTGAATGTTTTTGTTTTATTTCACTACTTTTTAATATTTCAATTTAAATACAAATGCACATATGCAACAATTATTACTGTTGATTGTCAGTTAGGGAGTTGTTCCTTGTAGAAGCTGATAATGTAATGTCTGTGAATGACATAATAACCTGCCAATTATGTATAAAAATGTTGAGCATGTTGTAGTTCGTAGTTGATACCCTCTCTAAGCACGGATATTTTACCTTGTGACGGCTGACTGATGCCCTATGACCAAGGTATCAGACAGGTTTCTGTATTCTACATACGCAGTTAAACATTGAGTTAGACCTTGCTTAAGGAACCTAAGACCAACTGGCGATAACCAGCTTGGTTGTATCACTTCTTTCAGACCACAGTGTCCTGTGAAGGTGCAGCGACGGGGCTGGATAAACAACCGAGTGTATGTGCTGCAGTTTTAAGGTGGATCTGGTGGTACCTCAGATAGTCTGAGGGAGGCTCGAGACTGGGTTCAAGAGCCTCAGCCCGTTTAATGAGGCAGCACTGAGCCTCTTCTAGCCCTATACCATCACTAGACAAGGCAATTCAATTTATTCCTTAGCATCAAATAGTTAAAATAACAATGTTCAATTGAGCATCAAGTAGTTAAACTTAAAATTGTTCGATTTAACATTCAGCAATTCAGCATTAATTTAGCAACTTAGCATCAAATAATTACACTCAAAATGTTCAGCCTATCCCAAGGAGGTTCTTACCTTTAGCAGTGAGGCTGTCGCAGGCGGCTTTCAGAGAAGAGACCAAAACCAGATTGCAGAGTGTACAATATGTTTTTATTTAAGGCTTAACACATCTTATGATACAGACGTTAAAGTCCTCTATGTAAAAAGATAATAATGCTCTATTAGCTAGCTTAAAAGACTCTCCCTCTCTACCTCTACCAAGAACAGTCAAAAGGGAAAAATGCAAAAACGAAGAAGAGACGTATGCCCTTCTGTGCCTCTGTTTTATACAGGTGGAGCACAGGAAAAATTCAAACTATCTTTCATATTTGGTCAAACATAAGGCACATACAAGACATTTTAAGGCTCAAGCCATCTACATCAATTATGAAGCACGTGATGAGATACATAAAGTTGCTTATCAAGCGTTTATTTAGCAAGCCATGATTATTTTTTGTCATGCGTGAAGCACATAGGTCAAAGGGCTTTGTCAGTCACAACCTGGAGGTTCTACCATATGGAAAATAACACAGGATGTTTTGCACAGCGAGAGACGCATATTGCAACCGGTCAAAAGGTTGCAATAAAAGGTCATACAGGATGTTATGCACAACGAGAGATGTAGAGAATAACCGTTAGCATAAAGGTCACACAGCAGCAAGAGGTGTCCTTTTTTTAATTCATATTCATATTTGTGTCCCTTTTTCATTGTTTGATTATTGTCCTTTTTTGTGTATTAAAGTTAAGTGGGGCTCCAAAGGGGTGAGGCTTGGCCATATTTCACATAGCTCGATCTCAACAAGTACATAATACACAACTTTTTGCATATAACATAACATTTTACATTATAATTTTAGTGGTGATTAAATGAAAAATGTAATATGTATTTTAATAAGACAAACAAAGAATTAAGGAAATTTCAAGAATAGTTATGATATTTTTATTACATCACTTTTATCAGTTTCTACATTCCTTCTCGACCGAACTAAAATTTGCCAGTGTATCTTTTCTCACCGGTAAAAAAATTCCAAAAATATTAATTCTATTCATTGGAAGAGAACATACAAAGAGAAGGCACACAACATATGTGGCTTTGTCTCTTTGGCCAGATGCTTCGACAGGAATTTGTCTTTATTATGGTAAAGTGAAACAAAGTCAGAAATATTCAGCTTTTTTTATTGTTCCATCTGCGGGATTGATGGAATATTAACATGGGTAGAGTTTACTGTCGCTCTTCGGTTGAAAACAACAAATATCTGGTTTGTCATGCACCACGTTCAATACCATCACAATGTGAACACAGCAAAATTTAAATGAGAGATTTCTAGAAGAAGGAGTGGGTTTGTAGGGTACTGTTTGTATAGCAAATTTCTGGGCTAAGATTGCGGACCCATATATTATGCTATATATATATATATATATATATATATATATATATTAAATAAATAAAGGTCAGATACTTCTTCAGCCGTGAGAATGCGTGAACATTCCTAGCTTGTCTTCCATGTTCAAACTGTGCAACAGGCATTTTGGTGTGTTTTCAAGCCTTACAGCTAACACAGCAGATGTTGCCGTTGTTAATGAGATCAGCAGACAGATGTTTCTTTGTAGAAGGTAGCTGAACTTTGGACCGCAGTTTGGAGGAGGTATGACATCACTTGGACGAGCCGGCTTTGCTGCTAGTAATCACATCACACCACTCTCATTTTTGCCTATGGAATTTACTCTTAAATTGCTCTTGTATAGTTTCTATTTTTATTTAGTATCTATTCTTATTTTACTTTTATATACCTCTCTTATTATTTATTTTTTACTTTTTCTATTTATCTGTACTTATCCCTGTCTTTGTGGTGCTGCAACAGAATTTTTCATCTGGGATCAATAAAGTCTTAATGTATCTTATTTGATCTTATTCACCACATCTGGAGAAGGCTCTACTACCTACACCTGTAGGTGTGTAGGTGTATCGTGACAGAGCAGGGGTCCAGACAGAAGTTGGTGTCGTTCAGTTCTTCTGTTTATTTAACGTTTTTAACATTTTTAAAAGCATTCAAATGTGTGACTGCTTGTGTGTTTTCTCCACAGCCACGTCTATGTGATCCCGGCTTTCACCTGGATTCTAACTCTGGCTATCTTACTAGCCCACACAATCATCCAGCCAATCACTTCGCTGCTTACCCTGCTGAAAGGAATCCTGCTCATTGTCACGGTAACCATTATCCTATTTTATTTAATTATTATTTGGTTTTTGTATTTCCCTTGGTAATTATTGGTCATCCCCAGCAATGAAACAAATTATTTTCAGTTGGGAAGAAGAATGGTGGCTTATCATTGTAATAAGAACATCAATATAGAGAAGAATGTTAGGAATAACAATGATTCATTTGATTAGTTACTCTAACAAGAACTAAGTTGCATCAGGTGTAATGTTGATTTTTAATGGTGGACTACTGAGAGTCTGACTTGTTTCAGTTCTGATGAATCTGAATGACCTGAGCATTGATGACATAGATATTAGACATCTAGTCAGGAATTAAGGTTACCACTGACTCAGTGTTTGCAATTCTGATGTGGTCTACATAGATTTAAGAAGTGGCAAACAAAAAAACTGAGTGGCTGGTAGAAATGTTCAGTAAGGAGGAAAAAAACTTCATTTCAGACCCTGCTTTCTGGTGTAGTAGGAGGTCTCCTGGTGGTAGTGTGTCCAGCGATGCTAACATGGAGAGAAAGAATTCTCATGTTTGATAGTTCTGCTGCAGATTAGACAACTGATTCCATAAAGTTGGGCGTGTGTGTCACCATTGTAAATGAATTATTGCTCATGAGTTCATCTGACTTTACCCACAGGGTTTATTTAGTTATTTTGTACAAATCCTATACTCAGCTAATCACAAATAGAGATTTATCACCAGCCTTTCATAATTAAAGAGGAATACATCAGGGTTCTTCTCCTTTCTATTGGCATTGTACTAACATGCTACATTCTGACAGCTATTAAAAGGATTATGTAGATGATGTATTTCTATACATGTCTGTTGTATACATTCAATACCTTGTTTGGAGATTTTGTTAAATGGGACGTGGCCAGATGCTATGAATGCATCTAGCACCCATCCGATATACTGGCTGATTTATAAAACTATGCAATACACACACAGATTTATTGAAGTGGCATACAGTATATACAGACATATATTTTTACGGGCAGTAGAGTAAAGGGAAAAAAGAGAGGCATTGCTTGGAAGAAAAAGATGTAAAGAGTAAAGTAAGAGAAAATAAAGGGTAGTAAGAGAGATGCAGTAGAGATTCAATTCAATTTTATTTATATAGCGCCAAATCCTAACAGAAGTTATCTCAGGGTTCTTTTCATATAGAGCAGGTCTAGACTCTTTATAGTATTATTTACAGAGACCCAACAATTCCCACCATGAGCAAGCACTAGGCGAGAGTGGCAAGGAAAAACTCCCTTTTAACAGGCAGAAAGCTCGAGCAGAACCAGGCTCTGGGTGGGCGGTCATCTGCCTCGACCGGTTGGGTTGAGAGAGAAATTTATTGCAGTTACAGTTTTTGAGAAAATAATAAAACTCCCAAAATCACAGTCTTTCTTTCATGTTTGTTTTCTCTTCTCTGTAAAACAAGTTTGACCCATCCAACTCTTTGTTTGTGTGCTTTGCTTTTGTATCTTTTGTCCATTACTCTGTCAGATGCTTTTTAAAAACATATAACCTTGTGAAAGTTATATTTACCCTTGACATTGCTGCCAGCCATGTATACTTGACATCATGTGATGAATTAAGGTTTGAGAAAAGGTGCACAAATTGTTCCATTTTAAAATCAAATGCACTAACTTTGAAACTGTGGCCAGTGGTTCCAATATTAAAATATCTCAATGTGAGTGATGTTATTACTTGGGATGTTAGTCTTCGAAGCTTAGCAGTTCACATTACTGTAGACCTCCCTGTCCTTTTACAGTAAATATTACTTTCCATTAAGAATTTCAAGGGAAATAAAAGCATAACTATTAAGAAATATTGTATAAATATCATAGTATATGATTTATTGTGTGTCTTCTTATTTGATTAAAAAAAAACTAAAAGGAAATGTTCTCCCCTCACCTTCACGCTTCACACTTTATAGGCTTTTCAGTTTTGTCTTTATTCACTCCCTAAAAGTGTATATCCTCAGGCCATTTTTGATGGATGTCATGTCGCCATGACTGCCGTGTTTGCGCGCGAGGTCATGCTGGCAAAATGGATGGAAGTGGCATTATACACTGGTCACCTCATGCAGAAGCTGTGGTGCTTATTGAGCTCCAGCTGTGTGTGGTGGTGGTTTTGGGCTTTTCCGGGTCAGCGCTTGCCAACATCAGGGAGTGTCAGTAGCTCAGCATGAGCTCTTGAAGGAAGTCTTTAGGCCTGGGCTAGAATACATTTAACACCATCACATCCCACAAGGTGACACTGCCTCAAAGAATTGTACAGCTAGCTGCTACATCTGCTGTGTTAGGTGTTGGCCAGCACTTTCATTGACACCCTCTTTCAGACATGACTTACACAATATTACATTAAAAATAATGAATTAAAGGATATATGTTCCATTTTCATTTTCAAGTCTAAATATAATACTCACATGTCAATCTTGTATGTAGATGAGTCAGCATTTTTGCACTTTCTCGAAGTCAGTGGGTTTCTTGAATGGGTTTTTGGTTAGATGCCTGAAATAAGGTCTGTGGTTAACACAAGCTTAAGAGATTTTCACATTTTGTTCTACGACTTGCGTCTTAAAAAAGACGGTTGCTAACAAGTGTCTAAATGAGACTACAGGGGTGGCGGGGACATTAAACGTCGTCACGCCGAACACAGAAACTCATCTACTCACTCGTCCGACTTTACAGCCTCGTTGTGTTTATACTCGCAGTCTTGCAAACTACGTTTGATTCGAAGTTGTGGGTTTGGTGGGAGGGGCTTAGCGGAGTGATACGAGGCAGCAGAGAGAGAGGCGGAAGGTTTTGTATAGATTGCACAGATTTTGCCTACCCCAGCTTTAACTGTAACAGTGTTCATTTGTAAAAATTATCTTGCTGAACAAAACGTGTAAGTATGATAAACTTTTGTTTGCCACAGAGCTTATTTTCTGCAGTAATCCAAAATCCAATGGAAAAATCCCATTGGCTTTACTAATGCTTAGGTAAAGCATTAGTGTGACTTTCTGATTGGGTAATATTGCTTTTGAACCAGAGGTGCTGAATACATTTTTCCCAGGGTGAGCCCAAAACACATGAATGTGTATATAAAGCCAACAAACTGTGCAAAGACTGTCACATCATCACATTATATTAGTCAGTTCATCAGTCAAAACAATCACCTCATCTCCACATAACGGTGATAAGGTGATCGATCGGGTAATCAAACTATCACCAACCAAGTGAAATCAATACCAAAGAAAAATAAAGATTGCTTGGGTTTCACCAAACATACATACAGACACACACACACACACACACACACACAGAGGCCTCACTCACATGCCCACCACATACGTATACACATGCTCTGTACATTTGATGCTCTTTGAACTAGCGACAAAGTAATGCAATGCAAGCAAAATTTGATCCAGACAGTCTAATATGGTTTTAATTCACTACAAGTGTCAACTGACTGGCATTGCTAGTGTGAGGCTCCAGCTCCCTGCAATCCTGCAAAGGATAAGCAGGTATAAATAATGGATGTATGGATTTATGACTATTATCTTTATTGGAAAACATTACAGTGTGGTCACCTCACAGTATGATTGCCCCCCTGAGTGCTCCCAGTTGAACGTGGGTGACCGAGCTCCTGAGCGCCCGTGTAATCGGAGCCTGTATTTTGGACCAACAGGCCCAGCGCTGCCTATGATTATGTAATGCAAGTAATTATGTCAGAACATTTGCATTTAAAGATTCAGAGTCATCTCCAGGGACTTTTAGGTCAGTTAAGAATGCATGGAAATGGCAGTATTTTATGTGCAGTAGATAAGATCTAATGCGTTCTAATGTGAAGTAGGAAGTAGGAGATCCCCAGTGCCTCTTTATGATCAAGTACATGATAACTTTTCAAAATTGCAGCCAGTCAGTGATAGGAACTATAAAACTTCTAAATGCGTTATGTACCGTTTGTTATTCCTTGGTGTCTCAGTCTGAGAACTCTACCAGTTCACCGTCACTGTAACTCTCTCCATCTTCCTAAAACATTACTTCCTAACTTACAAAAAAAAAAGAAGAAAAAAAGGCCTCAGTCAAGAAGAAATGCTTACGCAGCTTTCCATTGTTTTTCTACTGGGCTCGCCTCTCTTTTACTTTGCCGTTTTTGTTGCCAAAGACAGTTTGTCACAATTCTTTCATTACATAGAATCTCCCCAAGGACAGAGCGTTCACTTTTCTTTCTCTAACTTTGTTCCTCTGCACTTTATATACAACTTTAGTTCAGTTTAATAACTGACATATTGGCAGATGAGCTGATGCCGGATTAGTACCTGAAGAAATTACTGTCAGTGTTATTTAGTCATATCCCACTGGTAGCAAGGGAGTCACAGCCATGGGTTTTCTACTGTAACATAAGACAATAGTATGGCAGTTTATGGTCTTTTGGGAGGAACATCAGAGCTGTCTACATAAAAAAAGCACAAAATTAAACAAACTGACACAGTGATCTAAACCTGTGTATTCTTCTTTAAAGGACAGATTCAAGTATGTTTCCCATTATTGCTGACTTCACTGATAGCCATAGATTTGGGAAACTTGCCACTCTGCTACAGCTTCTTAAAACAAAGTTGAATTGGGCAATTATGTTGGCCCCCACAAACCATATTAAATATTGTAAAATATGAACAAATGTTCTGTAGTTTGTTGTTTAGTGGTGCTTGTGGTTGTTCTATATAGGTTGGTGAGGTTGTAAGAGAGTTTCATGTTTTCCTTGGTGTTAAGTTGATTTTGTCACTCTTGCTGCTGGCCTCTGGGACAGAGACATCAGAAGCCAAAAGGAGGAATCCATTATCTTTTATCTTAAAGTTTTCCTCATCACAGTACCACTCATGGACCTGGAACGGAAATCAGTTTCCACTCTTCAAATTAATCTTCCTATTAGCCCTTCCCTTCTCTCCTTATCTTGTCTTTTAGTTTCATTTTCCATTTCTTCTTTTCTATCTCTAAAACGATTAAACAGTACAGTTTTACTATTGTAATTTTCTTGGCTGCACTCACGATAGCAACAGATAATTGCTGAACACATTTCAAACTGCTCTGTTTTACAATTTTCACACATATCTTATAAATCTTCTTTCAGTCAAAATGTCAAAGTAACCCTAACCCTTAATTGAATGGAAGTGCACTGTCATACATACCCTCACACACACAGGTGTATGGTGTTTGGCTAATTAAATTTCTCCATGGGGAATTGTTGATTTGTGCACACAAGTTTCCTTGGTTGATACTGTGGCTCAGTGGTTAGAACAGCTGTTTCCCAATCAAAAGGTTTGTGGTTTAAACTACACTGTTGGTTCACTTGTTTACTTCACAAAAGTTCTGATTTAAACCTTGTGCAGACTACTTTGAAGAAGACATTGAAAATCTCTGAGTTACTGTGCTGATTTCAGACCAGGTGTATTGGTTACAAGATTATTCCACTTGGAGAAATCCAAGACTGGATTAAATTATTCTGATATTACAAGAAAATCACTTGTGAGGTCACTGTGGGGCAGATTGTGGCAGTTTTTCACGTGTAAATGTGATGCATTTTTCCCCTGCAAATTGCTATTCAAAATTCATTAAAGTATAAAATAGTGGGAGTAGAAGTAGTAGTAGTAGTAAATATATGTTTATTTCTCTTGATACAGATTTATTTCCTTTGGACATATATATTGGGAGTGATATTTATATTTTTCATTTAAGATTGAATCATTTATTGTCTTATCTTGTCTGTTCTCATTGCCCTTTATCAGTACCCTGGCCTTACATTTGGAGCTTTCTGATATCAGACTGCTTTGCTCTATGATATGCATTCAAACACTACCTTTTAGCTTATGTGAGCATACTCACATTTTTTTCAGAGAATTTTGCCTTTCCTATTTTACAAAAAGTCAGTGCAAAAAATGCGTGCTGTAATTCAAAACCTGGCTCAAGTGGGTGTCTTTGTGTGTGTTTATGTGTGTGACAGAGAGAAAGAGAGAGTCAGCAACAGTTCCATTAGACTCCACAGCAACCAGTAATTGTTCATAAGTGTAGCATCAGCACACTTGGGAGTGCATTTAGCACTACATGGGCATTTGTAACTGTATAATATTGGAACATAGGATTAAACATTGTGAACTCACAGCACACAATGCAAGTATTTGTGCCTGATCATCAAGGTGCCTCAGGAGGCTATTTCCTTTTGTATTCTTAGTTTCAACTAAGACAGGTAACTATTATATCTCCTTTTTAAATCTCTCTGTTGGCTCTGAAATAAAGGCAAACTGTTGCTGAAGCAATATTAAGTGTTGATGATCAGGCAATAGGCGTTTTCATACCTGAAGATCTTTTTCATAGTTCTAAGAACAGTTGGAGGGCCTTTTTTATTGTGTTTGCACTGCAAGAACTGGGAACGATTGTAGTTTTTAGAACGCCGTTTTGAGGGACTTTTTCAGCTCTTACTTCAGAGTAGGTACTCTCCCAGCACAGGAGGAACCTTGAGTGACATAAGTGTAGGGTGATTGGTCCAGACCTAAGTGTACGTTGATTGGTCAAACACATGAGCCAATGCAGGACCAGCAACCGCCATCTTTAGAAACCTGTGTAAAAGCTCGTAATGGTAGCCTTAAAAAATGGACCAGAACACGGACAAATGGACCAACAGTGAAGTCCAGGCTTTATTGTGCAACGGGGGAAATACAACACAATTTTGACTCTTCAAAGCAAAATATAAAAATCTTGTGTGTGACGTGAGTGATGTTGCTATACCAACCGCTGTCCAGCTTACATCACTTCAGCGTTCCTATTAGCGGTGCAAATGCAAACAGAAACGGTCCCCAGAACTGTTTGGTCCAAAAATACTTATTGTCACGCACACAAACTGTAGTCCTTCCCACTGACAAAAAATGTGTTCTTATTTTCTTTTAAGACATCTTGGGTTGAACAAATTCTTGGATTGAATTTTCACATTTTTGATGTCAGTGGGAAAATGAAGCAAATAAGTGTACCTTCCATTAAGTCTATTATACAAAATCATCATATACACAAAATGTCAACAAGTCCTCCAACCTAAACGACAGAACACGTGGTTAACGTTGTGAAACGGTCACAGTTTGGTTAGGTTTAGGCACCAAAACTATTTGGTTGGGTTTAAGGAAAAGATCATGGTAAGTCAATTTTGACTTTTGGTTTCACACAGGACACTGAGTGAAAGTCCTGAGTTCTACATACAATGTATATGGTCGTATTTTTGGGGAGGACAGTCTCCAAAATGTATATTGACGCCAGCGCCTTGTCCCAAAATAGTGGGGATGAATGAATAGTTGCTGGGGCTGTAGCAGAACAACTATCCAAACACCAACATCAGATCAATGACTTCATCCCTCCAGAGCAGGAGGCAGCCAGTGGAACCTTTATGACTCCCTAAAGGATCTTCTGTCCTTGAAGAACAATGGAGAAATTGGAGAGATTGATTTTAGATTGCATTGATAGAACACACACACACACACCCTTAAAACACTATAAATGCTTTCATGCACAAACGCAAGCACACGCTCACTCAGTTGTCTAACCACAACTGAGTCTGTGTCAGAGGTGTTGGTTCAATTCTGTAGTTTAAAAGCTTGTCAACTGCTGTTGTTTTAGGGAGATTGTTGTTTCATCTACGTCCTGTAGATGGAGATATTTACACAGAAACTCACATGTATCCGCATGCACACACATACACACAATATGAGAGAAATGTGTCCTAGAGCTAAGTCCCAAACAGGGGGAGGCTTTAAGATTTAGAGGTTCAGTTCTGGAGCAGGGCACTGAGAGCCATTCCCTGTACTCTGCATCAATATGAGAGAGACCAGGCAGGCAAGGCCGACTGCACCAGAATAAAACACACTATCGTCAAGCACCAGCCATTTATGGCCCAGGAAATGTGATTTTTCTCTTTATAGCTGAAATATTAATGTTCCTATTTTGGTATACTTAGAAAGAAAACAGCAGTTTCCAGGCCCTGAGCTGCCAAGATAGAGGGGGCAAAGAGAGGGACAGGGGAATTTAATAAGTGATGTCACGGCAAATAAAAGGGTGGGCAAAGTATGACCTTCAGTCAGCAACTACTGCAAAGCATCAAAGCCAATGTAACAGACAAAAAGTTTTTAAAGATGATTTCAATCCCATTTTTTACCATTTTACTGGAAAAGCATCCATCGACATACTTTGTATGTATGTCTTGCATCATTTGAGACTGAAATTATTCCCTTAGTCGAACAGAGCAGGCAGATCCCTCCTCTACCTGGCTAATCGTTGGTCAGATGTTCTTCCATGAGCTGATGTCATTGCCACCAGTTTCTCATTACTCTCCATTACCAGTCGGGACAGTAAAAAACAGTGCCTCTAAACTTCTTCTCATGTCGTTGCGTTTTCTGAGCGTGACGCAAACATGTGATGTTGAAGTGCTGACCATGTTGAATACCATGAAGGACATAACAATCTGTGACGGTGTACCATAACAGTATGTACCGATACATACATGTCGGTACAAGGGAACGAGATGTGTAGTTAGGGAATAAGGGGTTACTTTTTTTAACTACTTGGTCCTGTTATTATGGGTTACAGTATGATGAGTACTGACCAACAAAGCTAAGCAGTATATTGTTATTTTGAAATAAATTACAGCAGATTTATTTTAAAATAACCATATACTGCTTACCTACACTGGAAGGGTACAGATGATAACAAAATGAGGATAGGATTTGTGTTTTCACTTTGGAACAAACAGAAGTCCAGGGAAAAGGAGTGTTGTCAGGAACATACTGTAGGCCTACAGCCTCTGTGTTACTGTATATGTTGTAAAGTAGGTCTACTCACAGTATGGGGTACAACATTGTACTTACAGGGGACTTCAGAAGCCTGAGGTGGTACTAGTTTATGCAAATTGACACTGGTGTTACACATGGTGCTGTTCATTGTTGTTATGGAATAGAGTAAGTAGAAAAGCTTTTTTATGATGAGGCAGTTGTAGAAGATGATCAATTTGTAAGTTAAAATACTTAGTGTAATTTCTTCAAAGTTCCCACATTGTTGCCTACTTACTCCTTAACTTTACATCTTCGTGTGTATCTGTACTGTACTGGTACAATGTTAGTACAAACAATTACACTGTAAATTCAAGAGACTTACGCTTTACGTTGCTGGCCATAATCTAAAGTGTTATCAATTAATTTACAGTTGTGACTTTTTTAGTATTTTACTTGTTAAAGTATAACAGAGGCTTAAAATGAACACCTTGTTTTATTTATTTTCTTTTTCCACATTAAAAGTCAGAAAATGTAATGAAATGGCCCTTACAGCATTTACCAGGATTTCCAAACATTCTCAAAACAAAATCAATGCTGTTGTCTCTTTGATTGCCTCCCTTCACAGGAGTATAATCCTAAATAAAGCGGCCCATAATTTATTCAGTCTCCAAACACTGGCCTCAGGGAGATGTTTCTCCACTGCAAAAAACACTTTTTAGAAAGCCAAAGTTAGATTGGTACATCCAGCCCCTTTAAGTCAACTTTATGAAAAGTGAACGTGAAACCTTGGCAGTAAACAACTTATGAAGTTGACTGATGTTTTGAGCAGGATTTAAATAAGAGTTTATTGGCGAGGCAGAGTGGGACATGTAAGCAACCCCCAGGACAGCTTTGTTGATTGGGATTGATTCTGGTGAGAAATTGGCCAATGTAAGCAGTAAGCAGTGAGTGTGTTTTGATTTGTAGAGTGTGTGCATGTGTTTTAATTATCCTTACCTGTCAGTTTGGGTATGCCTGTGTATGTCAGACAGAACCTCCCACTTGTTCTCAGGTATTCTGGCTTATTGGACCTATCCTCAGGTTGAAGGTTGGTGGAGCTACACTGGAATCACATGACTTCACAGGACTCCCATGCACTGATAAGAATGATAATGGTGTAACTTGTCCCACCCATGGGTGCAACAAAGCCAACAGGAGAGTCAGGGAGATGTCAATTGAGATTTTGGACACTTACTAATCATTATTTAGCATTATCACTGACAGGTTTAGTCATTGACACAACTTTTTTTCCATTGTGGAATTTTTGAGGGCACTAAATAGTGGATACATTTACACACTCAGAAATTCAACACTCAAATAAAATGGCAGACGGTAAATAGGGAGTGATTTCTGACAGCCTTAGACTATATCCACATTACTATGTTTTTGTTTTAAAACGGTGTTTTAAAATGAAAATCTCCACACAAGCGTTTTATTACTGTTTCAGAAACAATCTCTGTCCATACTACACGCCTGAAAACGCATATCACGTGACCATTCACATGCACTGGGCATGCACGTGCCGGTGTAAACAGGAAGCAGATTGTCTACTCTGCGTTGGTTGATTAGTTAGTTTAAAGAAATACTACGAAGGAAGAACAGCAATGGAGAAAAGTAAGAGCAGAGATTTCTCTGCTTGGACTGACGAATCAAACTTGCAACTATGAGGCTCAAACAGTGTTCCTTCTTCTGACCTGACTGAAACCCTGTGTTTTGTCCAAAGTTCCAGTTGATTCTTAGGAAAGTTATAACTGATTTCATGTAATATATTAAAATTATCCATTTATTGAAAAATAATCAAGGTAATGGAGGCAAATCCTTTAACCATTTTAAGTAACCAATAATGAGACTGCATTGTGTAAGCTTTTTCAATACACAATGTGGATAGGAGTTAAAGGAATAGTTCTACATCTTGGGAAACAAATTTGCTTTCTTGAGGAGAGTTAGATTAGATGACTGATGTTAGTCTCATGTCAAGTCCGTAAAGACTGGAAGCAGGAGGAAACAGCTGCCCTGCTCTGTCCAAACCTACCAAACCAAACCTTCTAAAGCTCACAAATTCACACTTTGTATCTATTTCTTGCATATATTTGTTGAATATCTCACGACTTTGGACAGAGCGAGGTCAGCTTTTTCCCTGTGCTTCCAGTCTTTATGTTAAACTACATTACTGTAATTGCCTCCAGGCTCTAGAGAAGTGTATTTCCCAAAATATCAATAAAGAAAAAAGTAAAGAATAAAGTCACACCTGCTTCTCCCATATATAACCTCTCACTTCTTGTGAAAATGAATTTCTCCTTTCCTCTCCTCTCCTCTCCACTCCTCTATGATTTCATCCAAATCAATGTGCTGCTCCAGCAGCTCCTTTTGGCCTGATAGCTGACTGATTGCTTCACAAAAACCTGCAGCTAAATAAAACAGTGAGGCCCAAATGACGTTGATACACCTTGAGAAGAGCTCTATTCAGTCATTATGAAATAGGCCTGAATGAAGATTTGGCCATTACGTCAACCACACATAGAAATGTGGATGAACTTAGTTTTACACACACACACACACACTTTTTAAATGAATGTCATGCACCGAGCTGTGGAATTGTGTTGGAAGGTAGATTATTCACGGAGAATCGACTACAATTTCACGGCTTTCTGGAAATAATTAGCGTGACATTTATTCAGGCTTTATAATTGGTTAAGACTCCAGACCCTCACCTCTAATAAAGTTGTCATTGAACCTTTAATGCTGCTGGCTCCCATGACAGCAGGGGGATATTGCAGCCTGGTGCAGGGCAGTCAAATCATTTGGAAAAGGATAATGCAGTCAGGTTTATGGTGCGTGTTTGCATGTGTGTGTTTGTGTTTGTGTGTGTGTGTGTGGTGAGTAGTTAAGTAAAATGTGGTCCATCCTTCGTCCAAGCCCTAATGAAACCTGCCCATTGTGAGACGATGAGACAATTTCTCAAAGATTTTTAAAGGGGCCTCTCTGGTCTTTCAATCCATCTAAAAAGCATTCGTTGGCATACAGGACTTTCAGTCATTAGAACCAATCATCCTGTCCTCTTCCTCAACACTTCTCTCCTCCTTTCCACTTTTCTCATTCCTCTTCATCAGTTTTGTTCCATTTTGTGTCTTGCTTCCTCGTCCTCACTGCTTCCCCCCTTCTCAACTTATTCTCTTCTCTCCTTGCTTTTCCTCATTTTACGTTTCTCTTCTGCGTTGCTATTATTTAGTTTATTCACCCCGCTCCTCTCTCGTATTTTCCTCCCTCGCCTCCATTTCTTACCTGTGGCTGTGAAATGGTTTGCCTCTGTTCCTCTCTAAAGTTTTCACATCTCTTTGTCCATTAGGAAACAGACCACAGTGTGTTTTTTGTTGCACTAAAACACAAAGGTTACTCTTTACTATGTTTTCTGGGTACTCTCTTTTTGGCCATACACACACACAGAGACTGCACTCACTTATCTCCCTAAATGCTGTACAGGTTTCTGACTGTTGCAGTTGAGTGGTTTCACCAAAGCTTCCAGTGTGGATTTTGTTCATCTCAATATAGATCTTCACTCCTTTTTCCAGCCAGTAGACACTTTGCTTGTAAAAGAACTAAGACAGAAACGATCAACAAAAGCTATCAAGTCCTTTTTGTTGCTCAAAGACTAGAAATTCAGACGTCACAGATTAACATATCAAAAGACAAAGTATGAAATGAATAATAATAAATAAATAATAAAACATCTGTGGTCTTTCAAATCTACTGTCTATCCTGATACTTGCTACAGCAAGCATGAAAACAAAATAATGCCAAAGTCTTCAAATCAAACAGTTGTCAGTCTGCTTGTTACTTCATCTTGTGTCTGGTCTTAGTAAAGTAACTTGACGACCGTCTCCTGGTGTTATGAGTCTTTTTCAACTAAAAGACAAAGGACAAAAGTATTTACTCAGGTCCTCATGCTTCAGCCCATTAAGTCATAGCTATTGAAGCTCATGCTAAACTATAAGTTAGCTATAGCTACAAATACATGAATACAACTATTGATTTTAAATGTACTTTTGAGAGCAATTCTTTTTTTTCTTTATACAAAAACAATATGTATGTAAGAAGAGACAAGATCATGTGGACTATGGGACTGTCTGAAGACTTTTAAAGTTAATTAACCCATCTTATTCTTTTATGTATATCATGGTTTGTGCATTTCTCTCCACAACAGGGATTCTCCAAGTTAGATTGTTATATGGAAAAGAAAGCTTTATTCCACTGGCTGGTTGCATCATTGAAGGTGAATTTCAGCTGCTCCCAACTTTTTCAGCATTGACAAGACCAAAAGATTAAAAAATGCATTTGTACCATAGACTGTTTAAAGAGATGGACGCCATGACAGCTCCCCAAAAGTGAAGCCAAAACATCTCGATCGCCCCCTGGTGGCTGGCTGCAGTATAGGTCATAAACCCCTCCCCCTCCATGTTAGTGGATGGGACATGGGCCAAACTGAAAGTACACGTCAAATAAAATGTTCCCAAAGATGATTTCTGTCACACTGATAAGATGCTATAAAAGGGGGGTGTGACGTCATGATTGACAACTGTGATTTGATTGTGGTGTGTTCAGGCAGGTGTATGGGCAGGACCTCAATACTATGACGTCACCAGTAGAGGGTTTACATGACAAATATCTTGATTATCTGCTTTCATTTTGATCTTGAGTTTGACCGAATGCCTATTGCCTGTGTTGATACAAAAGACCTGTGTGTGTGTGTGTGTGTGTCTCAGGTGGCTGTGACATTTGCAGTGGGGTCAGAGGTCGGCCTTCAGAGCAGCAGTGACTTCAGTGAGATGGGGAAACCTTTCCTAATGGGCACAGTGGCTCTGGGTGAGAATCAGCTTCGTATAATATTGCTCACTGTCTATCTTTGTGTCTTAATCTTTTCACCTTTCTGGCCCTTTCAGCTTCTTCCTTTGTTCCAGTCTGTGCTCCCACTTCTACTGTACTTTCTTTTTTCGCGCTAAGCGTACTGAAGGCCCATGATGGACCTATTCTCGAGTTCACTAGCCACCTGTAATTAGAACTGCCAACTTGATTTGAAAAACGAACTTGTAGCAAGTTCTCAGCCAAGTGGCCAAAACATACTGTTCCATTAGAAAATAAAAAGATACAGTAGCTCATTCACTCAAGATCAATGATCGACTTTGTGGTCATATCATCAGATCTGCGGCCATATGTCTTGGACACTCGGGTGAAGCCATCTGATCCAACTCACCACCAGGTGACCTGGTAAACCCAAGCGTGTAGTGAGGGTGAACTGGGAACATCTGGCTGAGGCCCCTGTCCGCGAGAACTCCCACCTCCAGAAGAATTTCTCATGCATCCCGGGGGAAGTTGGGGACATATAATCCGAGCGGGCCTTGTTCAAAGACCCCTCCTTTGGAGGTTTTCCGGGCATGTCAAACTGGTAGGAGACACCGGGGTAGACCCAGAATATGCTGGAGGCATTATACATCTCATCTGGCTCGGGAGTGCCTCAGGATCCTCTGGGAGGAGCTGGAAAACGTTGCTGGGGAGAGGGACGTCTGGACTACCTTGCTTAGCCTAGAGTCATCACGACCCAGCCCTGGATAAGCGGGAGAAAATGGATGGACAGATGGACCATGAGCAAGTACTCTGGCTTCCTGAAGTCACTGCAACACATAAGCTGTGGCAGCATAACGGGTTATCGCTCTGTTTCATTCATTCCTGTAACAGCCCTGACTTCAGCTTTCATCACTTCAGAGGGCCATTTAAACATGCAAACTGCCAGCTATGACAGCTGCATTGCAGTTTGGAATTGCTAGTAAATCCTGGTGAAACAACATTCTTGCTAGGATGGGACTTATATTATTCACTGAAACCCAGACTAATACAATGCTTTTAGGTTGGTTTGCAGCTCCTTAATGATGAGTAAAAGGGCAGAAAGCACCATAATATCATAAATAGCGGACCCTAAACAAAGTGGAAACTAATTTCAAAAGTAGATGACATTGACTGGGTGATATCTATTATCATAAACCACAGTAATACTTGCACAGTAATTTTAGTCAGAAATGAAGTTTCCACTCAGAGTGCGGATCCAATCTCCTCTAAAGTAGCCATGCGGTATCTGTAGATTCCCATGATGAAAAGATCACATATTTTGTACGTTGAGTCTTTGCATCTCACTTTGTCCATTACATGTTGATGCTGGACAATATGACTTAAAATCTGTATTCCTATAATTTGTCTTATTTACATTGATAATGACAAATGAGAATTTGTTTTTTGTTTTTTTTATTAACTACATTATGTTTTCTCTCTGGATTCTGGTTTGACCATTGGTTGTTGTAGCTAATCTCAGTTTGATTATTATGGGATTGATACAAATAATTTATCGTAATAAATCATATTGTAATATGAATAGTATTAGGTCAGTAAGAGATTCATAATGCCAGTAATTTAATAAATTTGGTTTATTCTCTAGCCATACTAGAGTACCTCTAATAGGATATTATCTTTCAAGCTCTGTCATTGCCAGGAACGTGTTTGGTTATCATGTTGTCCCTGTGATAATGACTGTACCTTGTAATATTATACTGTATATGAACACTAAGAGCATGGAGAACAGCGATGACACAGTGGTGTGCCGGTACAGAGTGGAGTAAAGGTCTGGAACAGTAAAAGAAGCCCACAGATAGATGTACCATATCAACGAAGACCGCAAAAGCAATTTTTCATAATGTTTTGTCTGCATGCAGTAAAGAAGAAATGGCAAATGTCACACAGGCTGTGAGATTGACCTGCTGTTCTGTTTTTGTGTCAACAGGAGGGATTGTAAACGTGATGCCTCTGCTCTTCTCACAGATCTCACACAACAAAACACAGGTAAATCCTTTCCTCTACTATATCCTGCACTGCCTGCTGATCTGTAGACTCAATGTAGTGAATTCAGAAATGGCTTATGAGGCACTGTATTGTCATTCTTCTGCATTAATACAATGAGAAAAGTAGATTGTGGAGAACATGTGGAGAGCAGTGAAAGGCTGTGGCAACCTTTTGGCCATCTCTCAACACCAGACAGGCTGGCCAATATGGACGTAGGATGAGCAGGTCCAGCTGAGCAGCTCAGTGACCAACAGTACTGTGGTCGTACTGGGCAGCTCTACAGATGCTAGTAAATGGACACTGATATGGGACCTTGAATTCAGTGCTTGGTATTGAAATTTAAGTACCACACGCTTTTTAATACCCCATTTGGTCAGCACTGCTGGTCCCATTGGCTGTGCCTCACCACTCCTGCCAGGCGACTAACCCTGACTGCTGGCTGGGTCAGTGTTTATTGGTCAGGTCAGAAGTGCTGCTGTTTAGGGCACAGCTCTTTTCTAGGCACATGGTCTAGTTTTTGTTGGACAGGCTCCATCTGCTACTGTTACGTGAATATTAGTCGGGCACATCAAGATACTGTAAAGAGTTGGTGGCACTAATTTTTCAGTTGGGTGCCATTAAACCATTGCAGAAGAAGAGGGAGCAATAAGGTGACAATTACAAAATCGTAAATCAAACCTCAAACAACAGAAAACCATATGGAAAACGTGTCATTTTGAGGAACGTTACAGTCTCCTCACCGCCATACAGATCTGATGTTTTTGTCTCTTCAGTGGAGCGGAAGCTTAAGTGACATTTAAGTCACATGCTTCATGTATGCCATGATTTATTTGCTAAGTCTGTTTCCATTGTACTTTGTCACGTTTTTGCGATATTTCGAGCTTTTTCTTTTTTGAATTTCCGGTCCGGAATTTCCACTCAGGTTACTTTAAGCGCAAGTTCAAAATGCGAAACGGGTGGATGGAAACGCACTTACTGCTTCGAAGCAAACAGATACCCTGTATATGTCCTCCTGCCCCACTGTCACTGACTGCAAGACTGCCTTTCTGCTGCTGCAGTTCCTCGATGTCTTTGTCAGAGTATCATACTCTCCATCATATAAATAACCACCTACATCTGACATGGCTAAAACACTACAAAATATATCATCAGCCCTGACATGATTTGTATGTTTTCATTATGTATTCATTATCTCCAAAGTGCCTTTGAAGATGGATCTTTTGCATTAAACACAGAGATTTTGCATAAAACATACAAAGACAAGGTCAGACCCACTAAGTGTAGTGGCTGAAATCAAGTGTGTCACCATCGCTGACGTGCTAAGTGCCCAAATGACTGGATGCAAATGGAGGGAGCAGCAAATTGAAGTTTTCATTTTATGTACTGCTAAGGCTGGCTGATAATTCAACATTATTGTTACTGCATTTCACTGGTATTGTATGGTGATGATATAGTCATACTGTGTTATCGTTTTACAAACATCTGCTGTAACTCTGCTTGAGCAGGATGTTGGTCACCATGTACTGTATTTTATGTCCAGATCCTGTGGTTTCGGAGAGCAGTGCTTGGAGGTCTGACAACCTGCACTGTGCTCAACATCCTCTGGTAAGCACATTGTTCTTTTACTATCCCGCTCATCGACTTCTTCATTAATAAATAAGCTCCAGACAAAATATAGTTATTAGTTTATAGACCTTTTCAGGTTTCATTATCCTTTAAAGTCATAGTCTTTTTCAGCCATGTTCTGTGGATTTACCATCTACCAGTTTTTCTGAATCTACTCCTGTACCATGGCAGACATTTTCCCCCAGGAGATCATCTGGTGTATTGTCTCCCAGGGGAGAGCACCACAGGACACTTTGCTATTTCTGTCAATGACTGCCACAACCTCTCCCCAGGCAGAGGGTCAGGGATTATGGAGGCAGGAAATTCAGTTGTTTTAATCACAGTAATCATTAGGTTTAAGCTACTGTATGTTTCAGACATCATAAGGAGGTCTCGATTGTTTAATGTGTTGAAATCCTTGCAAGGAAAATATTTGGTGTACTTTTGGGAATAGCAATAGTTGGGTTGTTATCGGAATAAGGTTTTATCGGATGATTCTATAAGCAGTATGGATCTTGTTGACACAGTTTGATGTGATAACAGTGGGGTTGTGTTTGAAATGTCCATATGAGTTAAAAGCAGAGATAACAGCAGGGTGCTTTGTGGACAGCAGATGTGAAACTGTTTGGTTGGGATGAAGGCTGAAGGCTGTCATGCCTAGTGTGATAGGGTTCAAAAAGTACTATTTAAGCCAGATGTGGAAACTGGAAACCAGCTTTTATAAACTGACATGTGATAGACCATGATTGACACTGAGCATTGTGGTCAGATGATCACATGTTGACACCACTGACCATCTGGGAGACGGAGACGGTCACATTGGCTGAAGAGGCAGGAGCCTCTGAGACCTTCAGCAGAGGTTTGAGGAGAGCGGGCAGTAACCGCAGCAGCCAGGATGCTAGAGCAAATCTGGTCCAGAGAGAAAGGAGGCCATCTGGCATAACAACCATCGACAGAGGACTCCAGATGCACCAGAGAGCGCAGACCATCCACAATCTCTTGGAACCTGTTTTCCAGCTGAAGAGTCTAACACAGGTGCATTTGTGGGGATCCTCACTGGATCAATAAAGTACATCTATTTATCTATCTATCTACACACACACACACAGGTAGAGTTGCAGCAGGTCACCATATCAGAACAAAACAACTCGTCCAGAGTATTAGTAGATAACATTTAGCTTTATTTGTGGATATTTAACTATGTGTGCATTTGTTTCAATCAGTTAGAAAGAGAGCGAGTTTCATGAGAGAAAAAGAAACAAATGGAAAGACAAAATTTAAGGGGGCCGATTTTACACGTCTTGAGTCAATCATGGGGAGTTCTGCTCAGCCTATGAAAACAGTTGTATGACGTCTGCTGTTGCTCTGGAGAAGCTTTGTCAAGTCTGAGAGAATTACTCAAGTGACACCACCCAGGAGTCTCGGCTTGGGCTGGGAGACAACAAAGCTGTAATGGAAAGCCTGCATTACTTACTCTGGGGTTACCATTTACCAGGCAGACACGGTCCTAAGAAAATATGCTTTCTAGTTGCATTATGGGAAGTGTAGGATACATTATTTTTTAAGTTTGACCCCAACTAGGCAATACTGTAAAAGTCAGGATATCGCAGCCTCTGCTAATTTGCATGATTAGTGACCATTTTTTAAAAATCTGTCTCTTGCAAGCTCGACAACTTTATGGAAGTACATTCTAAATCGTTGGAAACCCTTTGAAACCCTTGCACAAACACTGTTATGATGGACAGGAGCTCTTAAATAAGTACTCTTCTAACTCGATTCTTCGGCCTCATTTGTGTCCTCCTCTCTGTTACATTGCTTGATCATATCATCACATTTTACAACTTCTCTACCACCACTATACTGATAGCACATATCAATAAATGTATTTCTGATCCTCTGACACTTTAAGTGCATATCCTACATATTAAGCCCAGCCTAAGCAAGATGACACCACACTAAATCTCGTCCAGTCTGCCGAGATCCCACGACACAAACAGCAATTTTAATCCAAATGCTGCAGGTCACTTGAATGGGAAAGTGTGTCCAAACATTTGACTGGTACTGTATATATGATGCAATATCCATTAAAGTCTTCAGATCTCTCTAAAATCATGTTGTGCACCTTGTTTCTATCAGATTTTTTAAAATAACTGGAGCAATTTGGATATTGTCAAAATGACAAAATGTTTCAATATAAAATGAACAGGCAAGCACATTTTAAACTCAAGAAAATGCTCTGTGGTACTACTGCTGCATGAGATAGTCTTTGCACACCCATGACAAATTTCACTGAGCTATACCCAACAATTGGCTGTATCTGACCTTTGGTGTACTTTACTGATCAGCTTCTGGCAAAACAACTTACAGCAGCTCCACACAATAAATCTCTCTCCTCTGGGATACTTCTCTGAGATTTATGAGCTTCAGGCTGCATTTTTTAGTTTTGTGTCCAACCTACACACCAGATTCTGAAAGCAGTGTTCCACAGCAAAGCAATGCCCTATAATGGCAGGGTTTTTCACAGGGGAGCTTCATTTATCGATTCATGATAACATTTCAGAGTTATTTCAATGCGCTGTAAACAGGCTTCACTTTCTCTCACCACACATACAGAGCCCTTTGGTCAACACATGCACCGCAGAAACCCAAACTATCCGAACCTCCTTTTAGTTCAGTAAATGCATGGTTAGATGAGCCTTCAACTAAGTGTTCTATTTCATATGGGTTCCCCCCTCTAACAGGGCTCTATGTGGTTTTACTTTTCATCTGATTCACATGAAAGATGAATTGTGGTGAACACTAGCCACTGCATCCACTTTCATTTACACTGAGTCCATGTGTGACCTTAGTCTGGATGACTGACAAGGAGATAGTAAGGAGAAGGACAAGGAAGAGGTAGAATATCTGAAGAAGAAATACCTTGCGGTGGCCCAGTTTTTGATGGTCTCATTCAGTGTTTTGCTGGTGGGTTAGGGTTAGGGTCCCTGGAGACCTCCACAATAGAGAATAAAACTGAGCTTATGTGCTTATGTGTGCAGCTGTGCACTTCAATAACATCTCCAGGGCTGGTGCCACAACCATGGAAAGAGTCACAAATCTAGCCATAACAGATGGCAAGTTTGACTGAGCATTGTCACCCCCCCGCTTTTGTGCCAGGAAGGTGTTGCAGGGAGCTCCTTTCTCTGTGTTTCTTTGTCTGGCACCTCCTGAGACGTTCAAGCAGCTGAAGGGAGTGAGCAAGGCCGCAGCTCCCTCTGGCCACAAACCTACTGGTTAGCCATCCATCCCTGACCAGCTGTTGTCGGCCAAGCTGCCATCTCACTCTGTCCCTCTAGGCAACAAGAGAGACCCAATACTACTGTATATCCCCTTATGTACGGACCCATCCATACAATTAATATGCTCTGCCTTGGCTGTATATTGTCAGGGACCCAGCCTGTGTGTAACACAACAACGAATGTGTATTATAATTGTGTTTCGATGAACAGCAGAGCCCACTAATTCTGCTACCCTGCCACTTTACAAGGCACTAAACTTCAGTGGATACAATAACTAGTGCACACCCCCTTTTATGGGGCTCATATTTACAGATTCATGTTGGGTTGGTTGGCAAAGTGTGCATTAAGGGGTCTTTATGCTTCAAATGAAGTGCTTGTCGAATCACTGAACAGCATTTGAAACCCCCTCTCCCCCCAAACCTAGGGCTGCATCCGACAATTTTTGTAATTTTCCAAAACCAGCAATCTGACAGGCATGCCCACTTCATGTAGCAGGTAACCAGGTATGTAGAGTTAAGGAAGTAGACAGGATTTGAACATCTTACTCACGCTCTTTTTTTTTCATTCTTCATACAGCTACTTCCATCACTTTTTGTGTGTGCAAACAATTGTAACACCACGAGGCCTTTCTAAAGGAGAGACTGTCCTGAAGTGTGCGCCGCTATCATTTTAACAACTATGCCGTATCACTTATCTCCATGACCGCAGGCTTTTCTCCCCACCTTGGAGCGTGGACATTTGTCAATCAATCAATTTTTATTTAAAGTGCAGAATCACCATGCAAGCATGGTTCCAATATACTTTACAATCAAAGAGAACAAAACAAACAATAATTAAAATAAAGCAAACACATTAAAAACATCAATGTTAAAAGGAGGTTTAAATATAATAAAAATTAAAATAAAATAACCACATAAAAAACATGGCATGTTGCAATACAATAGAAATAAAAATAGCCACATTAAAAAAGTCTTTGTTAAATGGATGTTTGAAAAGGTGATGGACACGAATAAATTCTCGGTTCTAGGGTAGGCTGTAATGAAGTGAATAAAGGTGTGTTTTCAGTCTTGATTTAAAGATTTCAACTGAACATGCTTCTTTAACATGTAATGGAAGGCCATTCCAGATTTAAGAGGCACGGTAGGCAAATGCTCTGAAGCCAGCTGATTTTTTGCTAACTGATGGAATGACCAGCAGGCCAGCTGGTGTGTATGGTGTAATTAGCTCAGATAAGTAAGGTGAGGTAAGTCCATGCAAGGCCTTATACATTAAAAGTAGACAGCTATGAACACTTTAGCCTCCAAGTTGTCAAATGACATGCTCTACAAAGTAGTTATTTTCAAACACACCCTGGTCTTGTACATTTTCAGTGTGTGGATTTATAAGGATGAGGGGTTTAACCCAGAGTTGTTTTACCTGTATGAAATTTAAACAAGAATTATAGTACGTAATCAGTGTTATTACCCACTTAGGAACATTGTGCAGACTAACAGCGTGCTTTCAGTCGTCCACAGAGAATGAAATTAGCACCTGCCACCTGCCAAATACAAGGTAAATATTGGCTGTGGCAGGTAAAAATTTCAGGTCATCTGCCACAATGGCAGATAGGTTTTTCTTATATATTATTATTTCTACTATCATGCACCACTGACTCAGTGTTTAAAAGCGTTCTACGTAGATTTAAGAAGTGGCAGAAAAACAAATTAGTGGCCGGTAGAAATGTTCAGTATCCTGCTACAGTGCACAGACGGATCACTGAAGCCGCCACTGTTGCTCTGCTAATGTGCTGCACCTCTACATGTGTAGACACTGTGTAAGGAAAGAAACTAGTCTAAGCATGATCATTTGTGCATAATATGGCCCTTTTCAGATGCACCTTCTAGTTTCCACTTCATTTCATTAGACATCATTGCGATGTGGGTAAATTCTAGCCACAAACTTAGGAATGTGATGTTTTCAAGAGTATAAGGATGTAGAACCCATTTCAACCTAATAAAAAGAAAACATTCAGTCAGTCACTGGAGGGACTTTCACACATCTTTTCACTAGCTCCCTTTTTGTAGACTGCCAGAGATTATAAACATTTCATATTACCTAATAGCTCAAAACTATGAAGGAATAAATTAACTGAAAGGTTATGTAATGCATTTGAATTGACATTATTTGTCCTTCAAAAGGCTTGAAGTCTGGCACAGTTTGTCACTATAAGTTGACTGAAATCATCATGGCTCACACTGCCCAGATGCAAATCCTCTCTCTCGCCTTGCTTTCTCTCACCTCTCCCTCTCTTATCACACTACTTCTTTTTGGGGTCCCTTTCCTGCTTGACGTCCTGGTAAGCAATTTCCTCTGCCTCTATTTTTTAGACCATAATTTTGATTGATAATTATCGTTGGGGGACATAATTCTGTTGAGCCACCCAGCAGAGTGAAAGACTAGTAGAATAAAATAGAAATGGTGTGTTGTTGGGTGCATTCGAGCGTAGCCACAACAAATGAATGGATAAATCTCTCAGAGCTGCACTCTGCACTGCCGATTCAAAGGGACCAACAGCCAGTGCCGCAGAGAGAGGAGAAAACTTACTTGTCCATGACTTGCTTTCTCTCTCTCCCTGCAGCCTAACTTTATGGCCTTTGGTTTCAAACATAGAACTTGTGACTCATCCTCTGCTTCCCAGTCTCCTGCTTTTGTTTTTAGAAAACCTTCAAAGACTAGCTGTGCCCTGAAGCATTCTCAGGCTGATGATCATCTCTCATAATACACATGTCTGAGCTGCTAATAATAGCACATTAGACATAGCAGTTGACAGTACAGTCTCAGTTATATTGTTATAGTGTGGGATACTCCACTGGTGTAATCCAGTGTGAACATCTTCAAATGAGTTACGAAAAACTATCATGTATGTGATGCAGTGGGAATCTAGATAAGCTTGTGAATTCATTCCTGGCCTTGGAAACAATAGTTTACAAAGCAATCTTAACTTAATCTGTTGATTCATGAATCTATCTTTGCAGTGTCTGCTGAGGCAGGTTAACACCAGGTTACTTTTTTCCGACAGGTAGCACATGCGACAGCCAATAAATGATATTGCCAAATTAATATGGCACATTTAACACATACAGTTTGCTAGATCATCTTCTGGACACTGGAACAAGATCAGAGACAGCAAAAGGTCTCACCAAAGAGACGTGACATTAAAATGTGCTCCGGCACCCGGACATGACAAGATTCTTTTAAACACATCAAAACATGTTTTTATATTCAACAGTTAGTTCAGCAATGGCGGTAATAATTCATTATACTGTTGCTTCAGAAGAACAGCTCAACATTTTGAAGTGAAATTGCCAATTGAAACACAAACTTCAAAAACTCATTTGTTGTTTTCAGATTGACACCTAATTAAAAGGTTACCAGATATAAATGGTTGACTAAGTGGAAAATTAGAGTAACTTATGATACATCTGTAAAAGCTTGCAACATTGATTTTTACCATAAAAATGGCTTGTTAGCACACATCTAACATGGTGAATCTGCCAACCTCAGTTAACACTCCTTTTTGTTTGCAGCAGGGAGATTGCCACCTTGTCAGATTGACATAAATCATAATGACATCAGACACCAGAGAAAGTATAGACAATAAAAAGGCAAAACATATATAAAAAACAACATATATATATTCAAACATTTCAGCAGAAGCAGAAGATGATCCTGTAAAATTAGTTCCATTTCATGCACTCTGCTGTATACATCACACTGACGGTGAAAATATGTCATGGAGATCACTTTATGTATTAGATGTTTGCTTGATAATGAGCGTCTTTTTTCACTTCATTTTTTGATGCAAATTTAGAGAATCTTCAGGGAATTATTAAAGCATGAAAATGTGATGTTTTCACAAAGTAAACTTTGGGGTGTGTAAAATGGATTTTAGTTCATATTGCTGTTTTTTTAGCTTATGATAATTATTGACTGGAGGTCATACCCAACTACAAAATAATACAAACATTGTATAACTGAGGCACAGAGGCATTTACTGCAGAAAATGATGTATATAGTATAGTATACTGTATGTTATAGTTAGGTTGAGCAGTGTGCTTCAGTAGTCGTGTTAGTAGTTCCTTCTTTCCTATTGGCTGGCTGGTAGTGGGCGGGGCTTATCAATTAACCCGGTGGCCCAGGTGTGAGAAGGTTTCTGGGTAGCAGCGACTAGGAGTGATTTTAGTGTTGAACAACTGTGAGAGTGAGAGACCCGACATCAGAGAAACTTTTGTCGTTGCCCTTGTGAGCTGAAAACCTACTACCTCCAGCTTTGTTTCGTTTCGGACCAACAAAAACCTGAACAAGAACCGTCTACTGACGTCGTCTCGGCTGGCCGCTCGCGTGGAGCTCTTGGTTGGAGGTAGTCGCTGTTGCTAACCGGAGGTAAGCCCACACAACCAAACTCACACTTTATGTTAGGGAATGAACTTGCCTTAGACACGTCAGGAACCGAACTGTCAGTCATTCTCGTAATGTATATGAACACACTTCTTTTACACAGCTCCTGTAATAATGTGTTTTACATGAAGGGCACTATTTTCTTGGCGGTAAAGGTCAGCGCAAGCAGCGCTCCAACAGTTTGGCGTTTTTCTGACCATGCCCGTTTGTGTGGTGTTTTGGTGCCCAGCGCACAGGTGGGAGGAGAGGTGCAAACAGGTGGGGAGTTCATTCAAATGAGGCAGCACGAAGCGAGTTGTAGTGATGTGTCGATCATGAGCGTATCGTTCATTTGAACTACTCTTTGACATGAACTAGATATGATTTTGTGATTAAGTGCACTGCCAGAACTAAGGCCATGCTTCATTTCAGCTTAGTATGGCTCAGTCTTGCTGATAAATGTGTACTTAATTCATGGTGGTGTCCTTATCAGACTTTAAGGTCTCTGTTTCCATGTCAGGCTTGGGGCAGTCTCGTTCTCAAAAAGGGAAGAAGTGAAACCAGGCTTGGAAGTGAGACGACCATGCCTCCAACGTTATGCAGTCGCTCTGAAAGTCTCAATTAAAAAGGGTACCCTGGTAAAACTGAAATCGCCCTAGGACCACCAAACTCCTGCTTATAAGTTAAATCTTCTCCTACTATGGGGAACATAAATTAGTAAATCAGTTATCTTGCAGAAAATATTAAGTTAAATGGGATAATCTAACGGTAAATAATCATCACTAAATGTTTTACAAAGACGAGTCTCATTGGGGAAATTATATTTTTGAGCTTTTTTCAAAGACAACTCCCCCTCCACCTTTCCCACACTTAGTACATTCCTCCTGGAATACCTCCATAAAAATAAATTGAGTCTGGTTTGGCAGTTCTTTGGTCTAAACAAGAGGTTGGTCAGGTGAAGCACAGAGTGAGTTTTTGCTAACACTGCCCCACAAACAATATCTTAACATTATTGTCAGTTGGGCTTACAAATAATTTACAATTGGTGCACATTACCAAATAACACAGGCACTTCAGTGCTAGCTAGATGTTAAAGCTGCTGATATGGCTAATGTGTTAGCAAACAGTTGTCTTACACATCCAGCAGACACAGAGCAACAGTGTCATTCATTTAGATTCTTGTTTCTGGCCACCTGATGAACGTAAGTCCAACATTCATTCTCCTTTTAGCTCCGATTTGTTCTCCACCAACTCCTGAGGAAAAACATCTGGCTGCTAAATGCTTCACTGTGTTCGCCAGCTTGTTGCTAACTTTGTCTGCTGTTTGGTGCTGAGCAGGTTGTGTATTGTGGGTCTGTCAGAGCTTTTTCACTGAAAACAGCCATCTGCTGCTTTTGGAAACGAGGTTGAAGAACAGTGGTGAGACGGAATCAAAACAGTTAAGTTCTGCAACATAAAATCAAAACGATGAGCAGGGCTGAGGGGAACTGCAGACTGGGATGATAATTCCATGTGGGTTAATCACTACGAGTGAGCCAGTTCACATTACACATAGTCATTTCATCCATTGTTCACATAGAAATATTGATTTGTGCAGCTTCGTGGCAGTGGTGGGTAAGCAGATTGTGTCTTTATTTAGATTTGAGGTCATGGTGTCGCCTTGGGACAGGACAGGACAATTTCCTGTCCTCTGGCAACCAATCTCAAACTGTTATATAGAAATCTACCCATTGTTTTTAATCCTTGTCTGTGTGCACGATGAAAATGATTTAATCCTGCTTCTTCCACTATAGAAATTTTGCTAAAATTAGATATGACATCCCTTGGAAATGTTGGGATGGCTTGTGGTTACATTGGCTCATGGTATCTTTATGTGAGCACAGAACAGCCATTAACGCTATAGCCACTCATGCTGGGTGATCATAAAACATCAAACCCTCTGCGCTGTGATTGGACATCAAACAGCAGCTTTTTGAAGCATGCTCTATCAAATCATTTGTTTAATGGAATACCAGAAAACGTAAGTTGCTATCAGGCTTTATAGGCAGCTATTTTTTTTTTTCCAATCTGTGTTGTTAAATCCTGTCCAGTTTTTGCCCTTTTAACCAAGTAAGTAACCATTAACCATTTAAGACCTCTTTGTAGGCTTAGCTTTATAGTGAACTCCATATAGCCCAAGGAAAACAAAATCATATTGGTTTAGAAACAAAAAATGTGTTTCAGCGGTAGGACGCCATTAGTGGCTGTTGAATATACAGTATTAGACAGTAAGTGTTTAAATTGTTGTTTTTTTTTTTAGTATCTGCTTTGATCAAAGTATGTGATGTCTTGTTTGAGCTATTGTGACGAAAATGTGCATATCCTGATGTAGAAAGAGTTGGTGACGGGGAGGACATGTTATAAATATTAGTTGGAGCTGGCATATTGACAGTGGCGTAACATGAGTGGAGGTATACTGCTCCAATGAAGTACATGTTTTTATTCATGTGATACTAATCCTCATCTGTCTTTAGTAACATTCTCTGGGTTTGTGCGTGTTTCAGGTGCTGGGCTGTGCTGGAAATTGTCCCCCAGACATCGTTACCAGAGAGGCGGATGGCAGCTGAGACGACAACCCAGCCCAACTCCAGCAGCCTGTCTGGTCCTCATTCCTCCATCTCCCCTCCACTGTACTCCAACATCTCACTAGAAGAGTGAGTCTTTACTCTTATTGCTCTCTTGTCTTGTTTTGTGCCTTTCATTAATAACCAACAATCATGAGCCCACAGACCTACTTCTGTAGTCTATAAGTTATTGCTGCCTAAACATATTCTGTCATTCAAGGGTAACTGGTATTTTTAAACCTGGGCTCTTATTTTGACAAATTTTGGGGTCTAAATGACAGTTAGTTGCATGAAGACGACTGTGGAAACGTGAGTCAGAGAAAAGAGTTCACATAGAGGAACTGCTAACTGGAATTTATTTCTAACATCAAGGCTGAATATTTAGCTGATTTCAACAATGCAGATGAGGCATTTGAATTTGATGGCCATGCCTATTTATTTGAGCCAGAGTAAACAGATCTTCCTGCAACAACTCAACCTCTCGTGAGATTTCAGAGCGAGACTTCTGTTTCTGGTTAAACAAAAAGGATCTTACTCTTTAACAGACGGTCTGTGTCTGTAGGGATCCTTTCCATAATGTTGTCAGACACTTAGAATAACAGTCTGAGCCTGTCAGTGGCAAAAACACTTTTAGTGGACGTACTTTTCACAGGCACAATTGCCCCAAAGGATTGTGTTGCTGACATTGCAGCCCGATCGCGGATGCTGGCTGAGGCGATCTACTGGACCAATTCCAAAACGTTAGGTAACTATTTAGACCTCAAAATTTGTTTAAAAAAAAAAAGAAAAAAAATGCGGCCCAGGTTTAAAAATAACCAGAATTATAAGGTCAGGCACTTCTTAGTCTGTCCTGCAGTAGACATTTTTTCTAGTTGATTCAATTATGTTTCCACAGACATTAGATGAACCAAGGGATATCATTTACTGTATAAGTGGCTTGTCTGACTTTTGGTTGCCTCTAGGTTCCAAAATATCAGATTCCAGTCCATTTAACTGTAGCTAAGCATGACGGGCCTGTCTGTGGTTTTGCTGTAATAGATGGATTGATTAAATAATAAATTCTAATGGGAAATTGCAAAATGTTCCTTGTTAGAAGACGTTGGTATAAATATGAGCATCAGTCCAGAGTACAGTTTGCCCTCTGTCATCTTCAGGTAAATAACTGCTTTATCCATCTCCTTGTGTGCATAAAAGTTTTTTGGAGTCTCCTCCTGTAGTCAGTTTGGATTACATTTTACAACCACATTTCTTGATTGAAGGTCAAGATTTTACTGTAAATGTCAGTAATTCAGTGCAGATGTTCAAAGGGCATTGCTATTACCTGATCAAATGAACCAAAATAGAGGAGTAAATGCTCCAGAGGTCAGTGGTTGATGAGAACAAGCCCTTGCATGATCTTGGGACCAAGCCAAACCATTGCCTTTGGGTTGTGCAGAACACAGCTGTAAAGCTATGGTGGAGAACATTTGTAGAACTGATTGACCCTCATTTTCAGTAAAACAGTCTTCAGTCACTTCAGTTGTCCGCATTTTCTGTCACCAACGGATGGGCTGACATTAGCAAAAATCCTCAGTTGAAACTCATTGCAAAACTATTAAAATAAGGTTTATTCTTGACCTTGTAAACAGCAGTTTACAGACAATCTCAAGGTCCACTTACTCGCTTGTTCTGGAGCTTTCAATTGTATTACATAGTCCATCATTACATAGATGCAGTTTGGTCAGTTGTCGTAGATTTAACAAATTTCCATGATTCTGAGAACCTGGCCTAAAGTTTGATTCATTTCATTCTCGACCTTGGAAACAGCAGTTGACAAGATCTCAACTCAAGGACCACTTATTCACTTGTTCTTGAATTTGAAATTGTTGTGAGAGATCAAGAGGCAGACTCAATAATAGATGAGGTATACTGTAGGTATGGATAGTAATGTATTTCAGGGCTACACCTTAAAAAACAAAACAAAAAAAACAACAGAACCACAGCCTATTAAAGCAACTATTCCAAACTGTCCTGTTATCTGAGGTAGAATGACATATTATTAAATAACATCCATTGACATCACATCAGTCCTTAAATAATTTGGCAGGCATGACGCTCTTTTTATTCCATTACATTGTCCAGTCCCATTCTGAGATCATAAAGCAGCACCAGATTGTCATTTCTGATGGTAAGTTATCTTTTTGTCATCGGAATTGTACAGTATGCTATTCCGTTGACGCCCAAAGGTGACAGTGATGATACATCAGCAGAGAATTATGTGAATGTGCACAATTAACAGCTCTTGTACTGAATGTGTAATTATTTCAAAGCATCTTTGAATTGTAATGGCTCCCTGGCTCAGGCCTTCCCTTTCCATTAAATCCTCCTTCATTCCACTGATTTGCAGAACAACCGTTTTTCATTCTGATTGCTTGGCATGAATTTTTATTTCTGTGTTATTCTTTCCCCCCATACTACATCACTGTTCATTGTTCATCTCTTTAAAAAGCAGAGCTCCTGTGACCCACATGGCTAAGACAACCTCTGACAGGTACTCTCCTCTCCCTGCCTGGCAGAGCTGTGGTTTTCATAGACCAACATTGCCCCCTAGTGGAGTTTAATACATTTTTGAAAAAAAGCATCTGTTAGGAGCACATGGTTGTTATACTGCTTCAAATCCCAATCCTCGAACCTTTTTTCCTCTCATCTGTTGAGTCTTTTAGAGCATCTATGTGCATTTAAAGCCATGTTCGGATGAAGGGGGTAATGACAAAGATAAAATAGCCTTGTGTTCTGTCAGGGATTAGTTTGCTTTTAGACACAGTTTTCTAAACACTTGGAATGAGTGGTACTCCTCTTGATTGGGGAGCAGTCTGTAAAAGTTTGGGAGATGCACAAATTGCAGGGAAATAAATATCTGGATTTTGTCCGTATTTTGCTGAGTCCAGGTATACACAAGCTGTGTTGGGCTGTTGTCAAGACTGCCTTAGTCAAGTCCAGGGGGCTTGTTTATCAAAGCCTGCGTAGAACAAGTTCTAAATGTATGCATAGGAACTGTCCTTATGAACAAGGAAAGTTGATATTCAGCAAAAATGCATACTCTCACCTTGTTTTGTTATGAGCAATGATAAATCTCACCTGTTCTACATCCATCTGCTCATGCACGTACAGGCTCATTTACATACAGAAACGCCCCCAGAATGCTTTATATGGTCAGCCCATCCCTTTGAAGGTCCTGGTGACCTTCATGTAGAGTTAGTTGTTGTGAACAATTGTGGCAAGCAAGAAAGATGGAAAAACATCACAGACAATGCAGTTAAGATACTGTAGCATCCTTGGAGCTTCCCAGCATGCACCGGTGCAGCAGACTTATGGACATAAGTCTATTTGTGTCAGTGAATGTGTGTTCCTGCATTGTCACTGGTGTTATTGTATTTAGATTGTGTTCTACAACATTTCCACTATTTACACATTTAATTTGTTGTCAAACTATCTGCACTTATGAACTTAGAGAGCGATTGATGTGTTGTGCGCAATTGGTCTCGCAGAAATGTGGGCCCTATTGACATAATGCTATGCCTGCTTCTGCCCCTCAACGATACTGTTTAATACTATTACAATTTGAAACCCAAGATCACTACTGTACAAAATTCAGCTAAACCAAACAGATTTATTGTACACTTTCAAAAGTGGCTTGTCCCTAAATGAATGAATAAAGATTCACTTTATGTAAATTACCACTTCAGTGTAATTCAAAGATTACAAATTTGTTTTTTATATTTTTTAAATTGTTGACCATTTAACAGTTTGAGCATTACAGAAACTATACCTGGCTACATTTAATCAATTAATTAAAATGAATGGTACTGAAACGTAACTTATTAATGCAGCTTGACAATTGTCATTAACAGATCTTTCATATGGACGCACAAGTGCTCAGTGATGCAGTATTGGAGAAATGAAAGGAAAAAAAAAAAAACGATAGTTGACAATGTAGCAGTTAGGCTTACATGTTTGACAGTAGAGTGTGTGTGTGTGTGTGTTCATTTGGTGGACCCTTTTGTCCAAAGCAATGTACAAATTAGGTACAATCCAAGCCACAGTAGATCAAGGAAAGCCTTCATGGTTAAGTGCCTCAACACTCAATTCCATGTTCCACCTGAAGTGCCACAAGGCCTGCAGATGCATGAAGTAACATAAGTGCCTAGCAAATGACAATTTGCGTATATCCTGACGACAATTTAGAGAGAGAGAGAGAATCTGATGAAAGCAAAGAATGTGAACATTAAAACATGGCTAGAGACATCGTTGAATGTAGTGGATCAAGGCTGGGGCAGATAAAAGGAAATACTTCACTAACTTCACTAAAATTTGCTGCAATAACTCAGTTCACTTTTATGAATATGGTAAAGTACAGACCAAGGGAAGATGAAAAAGTTTCATATTATGATTAAGAGACTTTTAAGCTGCAAAAACAAAACTTTATGGGAATGGAAAGACTATTGGAAACAAAGTGTCAATACTAATAATAACCATACTACTTAGAATAAAAACAGTCAAGATTATAGTTTTTGCCATATTAATTTAGCCAGTGTGTTTTTTGCTGTCTTTCTTCGGCCTTTCCTTGTCACTTTGCTTCTGGTCTTCCTCCTTTTAAACAGTTTACAACATGCTTAATAGACAGAAAAGGACATAAAGCAAAAAATAAAAGATCGCCCTGTTATAGTACATGTTTCCCTATCAAAAGGCTTTCATACCCAGTCACATTCTCCCTCATCTGTGAATCATTTAAAGGAAAATAGGAATAACAGCTAGTCAGTCAGTCTGTGCAATAAACTGTAGGACCGACATCAAGTCTGAATTTAAAAATAGATGTGCTTTTGACAGCAGAGTACACATGGCATCTCTCATACCTTCAGCAACAAGGTTAGACCATTTAAAAAAAACAAAAAAAACACCACACACTCATGTGAGTGTGTCCGCTCCTGTGAGAGCTGAAACCTTATCTTTGTTCAATCAGGATAGATCTGATGAATGCAGGCGTCAGAGAGTGTGCTCTTCTCAGAGGTCAAACAAGCAAGACAGCACGTTGCCCCAGGACAGCCCAGCCCATTCCAATGCATATTTGTATAAAATGCTGACATTAAATGCCCCTGCTTTGATCATGTTGATCATCTTAATTGACTTTTTGCTCGCTTTCAAACAGCGAATTATAGCTTAGCAACTGTAACTAGGCAACCATAACTGACGAGCTTTGGATTTCTAAATATACTGAAGTGGTGCACATTGGGAGATACTTAATATCTAAATAGTTTGGAAGTTTGTGCCTTTTTTTTTTTTGTTTTGTTTTTTATTGCAAAACCAAAAATGCAAATGCAAAAGTGTAAGGAATGGATTAAACGTTGAGTAACGTAAGCCACTAGCACAGTTGTAAGCTAGCGATGCCTCAGCTTAGAGCAGTGGTTCTCAACCTTTTTTGGGCCAGTGCCCCCCTATCCATAATCCAGGTCCCTTACCGCCCCCCATCAAATAAAATGTAGGCAAATTGTCTTCCCTGAATATTAATGTTGATTATTATTCTGTGTTATATCATTAAAAAAGTATGTCAATGAATGCCAAATAATGATTAGTATTATGATTATTATTTATTATATTTATACTATATTTAGTTCTTTATTATTATTATTGTTATTATTATTATTATTATTATTATTATTACTATTACGTGTTATATCTTAATAAAAGCATGTCACTGAATGCCAAATAACAGATTTGATATTAACTGGACAGTTGAAATATCATCATCATCATTAGTTTCCCACCCTAAAAGGGCTGCACCACCCATCCATGTCGGCCTTAACCATCCTCAGGTGGTCAGTGTACATGAGGAGGCGGTAATCGGTAAGAGCCTCAGACACCTGCAATGAGTGCAACCACCTAATTGTTCTCGGTGCAGATTTTTTGACTATTCGATTTTTAACTGGTTATTTTATTGCTAATTAGTCTACTAATAAATGTGTCATTATATTTATAGTGCACATACGTCACTTATTATCCAACATGTGACTTTTTGGTATTAAATCGGGCAGAATTAAGTCAGCAGATTTTTGAATGGAGTTTGGTCTGACATTATTTTGTGCTTTGTTGCAGCGGTAAACTCCGCCGTCTCAGCTGGAATCAAGCCGGCTGATGGTGTTGCTGTGACTCAGGTGGCAGGTGTCTGGTTTTAATATGGTTTCAAAAAATGTTTGTTTATGATGATTGTATAGTAGGGCTGCAGCTATCGATTATTTTAGTAATCGAGTATTCTACCGATTATTCCATCGAGTAATCGGATAAGAGATACTTTTGCCTTATTAAAGAGCAATAGCAAATTCACAAAAGAGAAAAGAAGACAGGTCTCTTAAAATGAACAACTAATTGGTTTCCTTTTTAGAGAAATTATTTTTAATCTTTAAATTGCATATCTGTCAAAACCAAACCCATTTTGTGCTTTAAAGTGCAAAACATTTTGCGAAATTCAAAAACAAATAAAAAAATTAAGGTAAACATTGCTTTTAAGTTGGTGCAACTTTCAGAACTACAATTTTAAACTTAACTACAGTTAAGAACGTACATTAGCCAGTCTTAAGAAACATGACATGAATAAAGCTCAGCAAAACATAGCTAACTTAGGAACATAATAACTAGCCACCATGTTTACTCCTTTCAGTAATAATCATCCGTGGAAACAGTGACCACTGAGCAGTATGGATTAAACGAAGCTTCGATGCAAAGAATTAGCATCGATGATTTTTAGTAATCGAGTTTCTCGAGGAATCGTTTCAGCCCTATTGTATAGTTTGTGTTAATATACTTTGGCAATGTTGTCTGGTATGCAGTCATGCCAACAAAGTCAAGTGAATAGAATAGTGTGTGTCTGGATGCTAGACGCTAAGTTGCTTTCACGGGAAATCCAACAGCGGAAGATCCCTCCTTGTAAATTTCTAAACCACGGGGACACCACGGCATTCACAGTGTAGCAATGAATGCTTTCAAGAGGAAGAAACTCTAAATTTCCTCCACGGGGAATACCAAGGAAGAGAGCGTCCATTTTCCTGAGTTGACATGGAAATGACACAGTAAACGGTGAAAGTTGGTGAAATTTGGTGTATTGAAATGATACACCGTCTCATCTAGTCGCATTGGTGTAAACTGGCAGGTTTTAGAGTGTTGCAGACGGTATTTATTTGAAAGTAGTTGCAAGTTTCAACTCGTCTCGCTGTGAATCTTTGGTGTACACTCGAACGCCCCCCAAGAACACCTCACCGCCCCCCTTTCGAAGATTTTGCTTCCAGCATCCCCCGACATTCTCTGAACGCACCCTGGGGGGTGGTACCACCCCCATTGAGAACCACTAGCTTAGAGTTAGCATATCATCAGCTAAATAAGTGTGTGGGGTCTTAGGTTAGTACGTTAGAAAACTGCGTGGAAACCGATTCAGTTTTCTTGTTTTCATACCAGTCGTCTGGAGTCAGCTGGTGACAGGGTTTTTAACAAACTCACTTAATGTTAGTTTGCTAGCTAGCTACAGCTAATAAAAATCTGTCAGCTACGTTTGTCATTTCAGTCAGCAAGCAGCCGTTTGTCTACTTCTATCTGAAATTAAGGATCCATTGTTTCAAAATATTACAACAAATTTCAAGTAGTAAATTTGCCATTATTATTGTAAAATGCAAAAGGGTCAGTTGCTGGCTGCAACATGTCATTTAAACGCGCAGTGTCATTTCTGTCGCTAGGGATCTCTCAATCAAAACACAAAAGACGTAGTTTGACGATGTCATGAAGTAGCGTGGGATCATGGGAGTTGTTGTCTTCATTGTTCCGATGAAAATCTATCCGACGTGACTCAGGCAGAAATTATGTTCAAGGAAATGAATTAAAGTTTTATTCAAGTTAAGTTTACTCACGTTATGTAATTTCATTATAATAGCCACGTGTAACGTTAGCTAACGTAACTTTAACTTACTAACTTACCATTAGATGAGTCGACTACCTATACTGTAGCTAACGTTATGTGGAGAATTCAATCGTGGAGTTATCCGTGGTCAAAGCAATCATAAAAATAACTTGACCATGTTGAACGTTGGCATAACGTTACTGCCCGCATTAGCTTGGTGGCTGGCATGTGGCTAGATTGATATTGAAATATCAATAAATTGGGTCTCTACTGGATTACTGTGTTGCAAAATGGCATGCAGTTAATGAAAGCTGTATTACTGTTACTGAGTGCAATTCTGTGACATTGTATTCCTACTTTCCTCACTCTGACGTATCATCTGGTGTTTCCTGTGTTTCCCCGGAAATTATAGCAGCTAGAGGGTGTAAAGGGGATATGACGCCATTGACAGGCGACCATTACCTTGAATAACATTACAGATTTCTCTGGGTTTGAACATTGTTGGAAACATTTGGGATAATGTAAGTACACAACGCAACAAAATGTATAACATAGGTCTAGTCAGTTTTAGACATTTTAATGCAGAAATGTTACATATGATACCTTTTTAAGTGAGCATGTAGCATTCAAAGGCAGCAACCTCAGTGGAGAAAACAAGCGGTAAAAATACTGACAGGAATCTCCTTCACCAGTGGGATAAACCCACTCTGCTTCTCATTATCACAGCTGCTCTGTCACCACATAAACCCACATAACTTGTCCACTGAAAACTCTGCAGTTATGAAGTTATTTATACAATCTGCTGATAGCTGCCCTCTTTGTCCGGTCTGTCAGTTTTGTAAGTTATGAACAATTTCATCACACTCAAGGTGTATCCCAGAAGGCAGTGAATGTGCATGTTTTGACACATACATGCCATCATAGAATGGGAATAGAAACACTGCTATTCTGGACTTTTTTCTTGCATTTGCTTACGTATCTTAACTCTGTCGCCTCTCCATTTGTATCTGAAAGTGGAACACTAGCTATCATTCCTGAAGCTTTCTTCCTTTCACACCATTTTCTTAAAGCCAGTGACAAAAGCTCTTCCCTGATTGTATGAGGCTTATTAGCTTTGGTGATTTGAAACACCCAAAAATGGTGCACAAAGTGCTGTGTCTGTGCCGTTGCTTGTTCTTTTAATTAGTTTTGTTTCCCTGATCCACCTGCTGTGAAACAGCCGCTGCAGTACAGCATCAGAAGAGGAAGAAAGTGAAAAAGAAGGAAAGAAATTAGAAAGTGAAGCAGATGTGAGTGATTGTGGCATGTTGGTGGGATGTTGCCAATTCAGGTCCCATCTGATGCTTCATGAAGCAATACCTCACATTATGCTTTATGAAAAACAATAACAATCACTGTCTAACATTGCCTTACACACCCGTACCAACACACTCACTCAGAGGTTTAAAGTGCAGTGTCTTAGTAACGCATGTCAGTAAACATATTAGGTATATTTTTTTCAATATATTCTGAATACGTTTGAGAATCAACCTGATGTTGATTCCTTATCCTTCCAGTGTCTGCGGACTTTTACCTAATAATGTAAAAGGCTTTTTTTTTTTTTTTTAACATTATCTGGCAATTTGAAGCACAGTTAAATAAATATGAGATGGCCCTTCAACACTAGAATTAATTATCTCACAACCATAACTTCTGTAGTTCTTTCAGTACATTATGTTGAATCACTGGCGTTTTTAAGGAAGGTGAGAGCAGCCGTGGATACAACTATTTTAATCCTTGTATCTCAAGATCATTTGTTCATTTTCTTCTTTCCCAGGATAACAAATTAAAAAAACATTCATGAAGGTTCAGTCTTTGTTGAAACTATTTTCAGAGGTATTGATTCAACTTAATTGTCACTTTTTTGAGGACGTAGTTTGTGGTGCCATTGAACTGTATTGTGTTACAGGTATACTGAGAGTTTCTAATATTTAGTCAATGCTCATTAATATAAATAGGGTGCAGCAAGGTGCAGACCAGTGCCAGCTTCAGTTCAAGTCCATCAAAATTAAAACGTTGCACAGTTCTCCAGACACAATCCTGTACTCACCAAATGTTGCAGTGAAAGCAAGATAGCCGAAATATTTGGTTTCTGGCTTTCATGGTAACTAATGTCTTTAATGCTAATGTCTTTACCAAACTTTGTGGCAATCCATCCAACAGTTGTTCAATCTGAATCAGTATCAATGTCAACCTGCTGGTGGGACTAAATGAAAAGTCAGGGCATCACCAAAGTCATTTAGGATACATCTTCTTGGAACTATGAATGTCTGTACAGAATTTAATGGCAGTTAAATTGGCATCTGTTGAATAATTATTAAAAATATTTCAGTCTGAACGAAAATGGTGAAGCGACGACCAACCAACCAACTGACATTACCATTCCACCATCACAGCCCTGCAGATAGTGTGGCTAAAAACGGTACGTTTACTGAATTTTTAAGGACAACTGAAAGTCACAAAAAGTTGCATGCCACCAATTTTACATGTCAAAGTCCATTTACTAGTTATCATGAGTACAACTCAGCCTGTGAAAAGTGTGTGTTTTCTGTGGCTCTGGAAGAGCTTTGACTAGTCTGAGAAAATAACACTGACAGTGTGAAAACTACACATTTTTTACATTTTTTTTTTGTTACAAGCTAAAGGTGTTTTTGCAGCTTAACCAGTACTAGTGACTAAAAGTCAGGATATCTTTGCCTCTTCTGCTTGAATTTTGGCCAGTCTTTTTAAAATATGTCTCTCAAGTCCCCCAAATGTATTGAATTGCGATACTAAATCAATGGAGTACATTTAACTGTAAAAGTGCTTTTACATGTGGTTGAAGCATATTACACAATTGCATATATTGCATATTACATAATTTCTTATTGGAGTTCTACACAGACACACTGATCATTCTAGAAGCATAAGTGTGATGAAATTATGGAATAACTCACTCTTCTGCTTCTAGAGTTCTCCTATCTGGTGCCATTAGTTAACCAAAAACCCCCACAAGAGACACACTCAAAGCAAACCAACCTGCATGAGATACACACAGAGAAAAGAAAACATGATGTCAAGACAACAAAGTCAACTTCAGCATGAAATGGAGATTAAGAATATCAGGAAACTGACCCCAGAGGAGAGAAGGAGCAAGCTCAGAAGAGAGATGTTTAGAGATGTGAGGGGAATGGAGATGGAGCGCAGAGCAAGAGCTGCTCTGGAAGTGCTTCAGAGGTGCAGGAGAGAAAAAGAGGAAAGAGACAAAGAAACGGAAAGATTAAAGAGGCAGGAAGAGAGAATTGAGGAGAGAAGGAGGCAGGAGGCCAAACGGAGGGAGGAGGAGGAGGAGAGCAGGGCAAATGAGCAAAAGGCCCTGGAGAAACAAAAACAAGACCAACTGAAGAAAAGAGAGGCTTAAGTGGAAGAAGGTGATGATGGTGGAGGAGGAGCCGCTCACAAGGCCCAGATTTACTCTGAGTGATCTGGAAAAGGAGCAGCAGAGGAGGTGCGAGGAGGCTGAGCTTTGCCATCTGCGAAGAGTGGAAGACAAAGCCCACTTCAAATGCCTAACCTCTGAGCTGAAGGGCCAGGAGCAGAGTAAAAGAAAAACCCTGTCCAACAACTGGGTTGGAGAGCAGAGAACAGACAGTGAGACTGACAAAGAGGAGCTCCATCCAAATGGCTCCACCCACACTGCCTCCACTGAGAAAGCAAGCCTCAAGTCTGAAAGTATATATCTTATTTGTATCAATTTGTTTCAAATAGCTATGTTCTACTTATTTAATACTACACCTTTTTATGCTTATCATTTTTTCTTTTCCTATAAAAAACCAGCATCACCAAAATCCACTGCCCCACTGTGGCTGCACAAGAAACTGAAGTTTGAACTCTGGTTTGAGTACCGGGATCAGATGGAGAGGAGGGAGGCTGGGAGGCTCGTAGGCTCAAAGCAGAGGAGTGCTGCGCAAAGTGGCCCGCCTTCAAGGACAGGCGCAGGAGCAGTTTGACTGCTACACTAAAGGTTTCACCATGTCCAGAAACAGCATCCTCAAAAGATCCATCTTCTGAAAGTATATATTGAGGGATTGTATTGACTGTTTTCTGAATTAATGTAATAAAACTGTGCTGCATTGAAAACATTTGAGTTGTACTTGTTAAGTAGTTAAGATGTGCTTAAATACACAAAAGTGATGGCCATGTCATGTATTTTGGATGACTGACAGTGCGTGGTAATTAAGCAGCCTCAACAATGCTGCCTGAAAACTGTAAAAAAAAAATTACATAAATAAAAAAATAATAATCCTCAAAGAGGAAAGAGGCTGAGCTTAATTAATTCTGAATTAATTCAGAATTCTGCTCGTTCCTGAGCTCAGAACACATTGTTAACTCATAAATGTGTGTTGTCTCTGACGTGGGAAGAAAATTCAAATGTATGTCACTGAGGTGGGTCAAAGTTATTTTGCAAGTCATGGGTAAGCCTCAAGTCGTAACTATGAAATCACAGGTGAAGTCCAAGTCAAGTCCAAGTCTTAAACTTGTGTGTCCAAAACAAGTCATTGTACCTTTCACCAAATTTAATGCCTTTTAAATGTTTTGCCATGCTAGCTGTGCAGCTCCAGGGATGGCAGCATTGGTTGTTTGGTCCACCACTTTGGTCTAGGCTGAAAAATTGGATAGATTTCAATGAAATGTACAGAAATTCATACATTCATGGCCCCCAGGGGATGAATCTTATAGACTTTGATGGTCCTCTGACTAGCACCACCATGATGCTGACATTTGTGGTTTTGAAACCGAGGTCAGCGACTAGACAATCATGTCCCCTCAGGATAAATTATAATAACCTTTGTGATATCATCAGGCCATCATTTCTGTTTGTCCAATACTTTAGTGTATGATGAAATACCTGCATACATGCTAACATGCTCACAATGACCATGCTAACATGCTAATGTAAGCATTTAGCTCAAAGCACCACTATGGCTAAGTGCAGCCTCACAGAGCTGCCAGCATGGCTGTAGACTCTTGTTCTTGCTCAGTAAATTAGAATAGTACATTTGAATTTGTAAATAAATGTTTTAAACATTTTAAAGCATGATGTGTATTCCTGTGACACAGTTACAAGCATTTGTAATCTCTGAGCAGTAGGTAGATAGGACAGACTATCATCTCATAAAAAATCCCCTTGCTCTCATAAGACCTGGTCCGCTTAATAATAGTAATAACAAGACAAAGAGTAAACAGAAAAATAAGTAGCATCTTTAGTATTCATCCTCTAGGGGACATGAATGTCAACATACCAAATTCTACAGCAGTCTGGCCAGTAAATATTGAGATATCTGCTGTGGACTAAAGACCAATTGACCTTAATGTGTGTAAAACAATCATGATATGATTCTCATAATATGTATTTGTTAATTTTGACAAGTACTGCTGATTTGGCAATTACACTATACGACCACTATGTTCATGCGGGACAGGGCACACAGTGGCTGTGTAACAGATGTCGTGCACACAACGTGCACCTGGGCTGTTTGTACCATAAGCTCATGTTTTCTAAATGTCTTAAGTCTTTCAATTGTTCACTTCCCACCTGCCTTTAAGCCGGAAAGCAGAGGGAAACAAACTAATGAAACCTACAGCACTTTACAGCAGCAGTAGACAAATGGCCAAAATTAGAGTTTAAAATGGAAACACTGATTCATAGGTTCAGCCCTGGCCTGCCATATGTTTTACTACCATTTGTGCATCATTTAATATTTAGGACAATATTTTCCCCTACTGTAGTATTCTTGTATCTCCCCAGGAGATCCCTCTGCAGGCTGGGAGCTGGCCAGCAACCAGAGGAATGGAGAGAGCCAGGCGCCATTTCAATGACTCTTAATGAAGATGAATTAATGTAGAGGGCAACCCTTTTATAAATGATGATTACTATTATAAGCGTAAGGAACAGGTAGAAGAATTTAGTGTGAAACCAAACTTTAGCTTTGTGATGCATTTTGCTGAGCACACAGGAAGTGTCGGTACAAATTGATGGCATATTTCAATTCTGTAAGCAAAAGTTTGGTCTGTGCTATTTCTGTGGCTTCACTAGCTCAAGACACACATGTACATAATCTTCCCAAAATCACATGAACCACTTAATTGTTAAAGTGTATTTTGTGTACTGTTTGACTACTACGCTCTTCATGTAAATGTTCATGTAAATTCATATGGCTATATGTTGAAGACTATAGCCATTTGAACATTTACACCCAAAAGTGATTCATATAAATAACACAAAAACATGTGAACACTACACTCTCTTTATTGGAATATGCTCTCAGGGTACATTGTGTCCAGATAGGAATTTTAACTGCATCAATATATACCAACAAGCAATTAATGGAAGTCGGATTTATGAGACTTAAGCCTTTACTTGTTTACCTGTGGTATGTTCAAGAGCTTCATACATTTCCTTAATAGATTCTACATGTCACTAACTTAATGAAGAATAAATCAATCCATTAGTAAAAGCCCTGAAAAGTAAAGTCCTAATATGAAAAGTAAGGCATTATAGCATTATATAAAACATCCCACCCCACAAGCATACACATGGCTCAGCTCAGGAGAGATAGGGGAGTGACCATAACATTACACATTGCCAGAGCCAAGTTCGCCATTTAAGCTTTTACTTGTTGACTTGTGAAAAAACTTCCTCAATTAAGCAAAAACGTTTTTACGCTCGCTTGAGGTGGTTTTTGCCTTTGTCGAAAAAGAGTTGATGCTCTAAATGGGATATGGCAACGCCTTTGCTGAAGAAGTTCTGACATAGCGAACATTTAACTCACATGACTGATCAGTTGTTGCCGCTGAACCGTTTCGCATTCATTTGTCTTCGTCTCCAGACAGCATGAAACATGGCCAATACTAGCTGACATGAAAAACCAATTAAAACTTGCCCAATAGAAACAAATCCCTGAGGACCTCTCTCCATTTTTCTCCTGTAAATGGGTTAGATGGCCAAGGCCACTTCTTTGGTTTTTGGCTCGCAACCTCTACTTCTTCTACTGTTTAGTAGATTACAGTCATGTGTAAAGTGTAGTCTACACCGCCAACTTCTGACCAAACTACGCTTTGCAACGAGCCTAGTTTATTCGCTCCAAACCAGTTGATGGAAGCACGCCTAATTCGCAATGTTTGCTAAAAATTCGCTTGAAAATTTAATGGACACAAGGCTAATGTCTTCAGACCATGATTGTGGGTGACAGAAAGCAAGTGACAACAATGTTGAAAGATTTGGGACTCTATTGTCAGGCTGGTGCAGGTAAAGTGGCATTACAGCTGTCAACAGGTCCTGCTTTGGTAAAGATTTGCGTTGCTCGATGACACATCGGCAGAAATGGCTGACCACCTTCCAGTTCCATAGCCTCCTCTGTAACCTTCAGACAAACCAACTTTTCTTCTGTTTGTTTTCTCTTCAGGTCTGAGAAAGCAGGAGAGATTGCAACCATTCCATTGACTAAGGTAAGACTTGACACTCCTTTTGTGTGTTTGTACTGGTGAGGTAGAGGCCAGAAGGCATATGTACATTCTGAAGTACTCCGAATTTACATAATGCCCGTCAACTCAAGCAGTTTTCCTACTGGTAAGCACTTTAACCTTAATTCATAACCTATACCTCTGTCATTTCATCAGAGATTAAAGACCAATTATGCTGTTAGCATCTAACAGCTACAGCTGCTATGAGACTTTTACTTGTTGCTGAATACTCACAATATTTAATTTTTGTTATTTGAGTTGCTCAAATATGTGTGTTGTTTTAATAAAATATGTAACCATTGGTATTGTTTGCTTATAGGGGTCAGTGTGATTATTGGCCAGATTAACTCAAATCAAGAGCTGTGAACGAGCACAGCACATAGCACTGATTATTTGTAGACAGACAGATTGCGTGGTTGTTGGTGCAGTCTGAGAACCTGGTAGATTAAAATGCAAAATAATCACAAGTGATCGTGAATGATCCATACTTAAAGATATTTTGACATTTTAAAATAATACTAATCTTGTTCTTCTCACCATTTCTCATAGAAACCAGTTGACATTGCTTAATGAGTTAGGTTTAGATAAACTAATATCAGTGCAGGTTGTTCGATTACACCATCTTTTCAAACACCTTGAAACATGTAACAGCATCATAAAATTAGACCATTATACTTTACTAGTACCTATTGATAGTCGCAAAGTGGATCTTTGTTATTTGTCTCAGTCTTTGTTGCAAAGTGGTAATTGTGCACGTAGTACATCTGTGAAACTGTACGTAGTGCAAGTACTTCAATAAAAAGCCATAATACAGTATAGTTAAAACAGGGTTCTTCATGCATCTTCAAGCAGTATACAGCTGGATCAGGTGCTTCTCAGGTAAAGGACAGCAAACTTCCAAGGGAAAAACAGACACTGGAGCACACTGATGGATTTGCAGCCTTTAATTGTGCAAACAAACTAACGTTTCGAAACTACTCTGTCTTCATCAGAGTCAAAATGGACAAGATACGAGACAAACAATATATTTAGTCAACCTAGAACAGATTGTCATTGGATATTTGGTTGAACAGGATTTCAAATCTACTGGATAATGAATCCCAGGGTGGGAGTGCCACACCCCATGCATTAACACCACATCAGGAACAAAAGAGCACAGACACATCGCAGGTTACAGAGAGTACATGTGCTGCATCCATCAAGTGCAACACATTAGAGGAAACATGGCAAATTCAGTTCTTCATTTAGGCCAAAGGACTCCACTGTGTTAAGAGCGTGAATCCAATATGCCTCTCTGCAGAGCAATTAGTGAGTACCATAATACAGTATATTTTGTATGTGTGTTAATGGCTTTTAAGTGCTCCTAGAGCCACATGCAGGGCCAGATAATGGTTTGTGGTGGAATCAGCTGCAGCAAGATGTGGTCAGCCTGTGTTTGGATCAAACTGATTCAATTCAGTTACACAGGAAGCAGTGCTTCTACCCTGCTAACAACTTCCTGGGTTGCTAATAGAAACATGCAGCAATTAGCTGTAGTGGCTGGCTGGGCCTGGCTGACAAACTAATTGGTAGTCAGCAATCGCACATTGGAGCTGGCCTGGCTTGACCTCTTTAAAGGGAATTTAGTTCAGGAGGATAAAACTGGACTGGGCTAGTCCCCTCAGCTCACCCTCTCTGGGTGTGCAGTTTATTTCAAGACTTAAACTAGCTTGAAGACGTGTACAAAAACGCGCCTCTCTTCTTCCTTGTCGTCACGTGTTCTCATTTTCAACATCCACCAACATTCATCACCCTCCCCACCAACCCCATGTAGATTATTAATGAACGTTACAGGGCGTACTCCTGGGTGGCTGAGCTGATCCAGGTGTTTATAGCCATCAGCGTCACCGTGTCCTTCCTGGTGATGGGGTCTGCCATGAAACACACCAGTAAGTTTACCCATGCTTGAATGTCATTCAGTAATTCACTCTGTTACCATGTATACATGATGTTGCTGCCATAGAGAGAAAGATGTTAGTGTTATTTTTACTGTAGTAGAAAGAAGTGTAATGATAATAACAGTAGTATTAGTCATGGCAATGCTAGTGGAATGCTATTATTTATATATAACGAGAATTATAATATTTAAAGGAAAAGGTCGACATTTTGAGAAATATGTTTATTCACTGTTTATTCATTTTTTTCGCAGAGTTAGATGAGAAGATGGATACCACTCTCCTGTCTGTAGAATAAATAGACGGTTCGCTTACCTTGGCATAAAGACTGGAGACGGGGAAACAGCTAGCCTGGCTGTTTCTAGGGCTGGCCACAGCAACTTCCTGGAGTCTTCTCTTGGTGTCTGGCAAAGTCAAGGGCTGTGGTCAAATAGTCTTTTTTGTTTAGGAAGGCTCCCAACTGAGTGAAATGACCCAGAAGTATCTAAGTGGCAGCCATGATGAGAGCTGGTCGAATTCTCTAAATGCTAAGGAAAGAAGCTTCAATGCTTCCTTTCTTATCTCTCTAATGCCGTCCCACAATTCCTTGCAGCAGCAACATTTAAAGTGACAACAGCAGACCACCGTCACATAATTACGTAGCCTAGTGTAAGTGGGATTCTCTTAGCACGGCGGTGGTCTTTTCCTAAGTCCTTGTGAATTCTCCTTCACATCTTTCATTGACCTCATGATGTTTTCCATTAAGGTCAAGAAAAAGTGTTAAGGAAAAGTAATTTTTTTTTGACTATTCGACCACAGCCACGATGACAACAAAACTCCAGGAAGTCACAGCACCCAACCAAAGAAATAGTCTGACACAAAGACATTTTTACACTTCAGTTTTTTGACTTTAGAGCTGCTGGTAGGGGGAATATTTTTACCTTTGGTCAGAGCCAAGCTAGCTGTTCCCCCCCTGCCTCCAGCCTTTATGGTAAGTTGAAGGTTCCCTGTGGAGTTTTAGACCTCTAGTAGCACTGTTTTCCTATGAGTGGGTGCCCATTTTGTTTATCTTGTGCACGCGGGTAATGCGATACACAGACCTGCCAATAATGATGTCACATTATTCCACTGATCAACAGGTGGCGGGTACACTCCAAGGTATGCAGCAATGCGCCAGAAAAGCCAGTGAAGAAGAATACTGCAAGCTAGTAAACATGGATGGAAACAATGCAGGATTTAAAATACTTAAAAAGTTATGAGGAAGGAAATGCATTCCACACATTTGTTAGAGCTCAAGGATAGACACGATGCGCTTTGAGTAACACTGAATGTAAACATAACTTGTTTCTTTACAGGAAAACAGGGCTCCTTTAAGACTGGCTCTAGCTTCATATTGAATGGAAAGATATTAGAGTGGTATCGACCTAACTCATCTAACTCTCAGCAAGAAAGTGAATAAGTAAAGTTTCCCAAAATATTGAACTGTTGCTTTAAGCATTAGGCGTAATGTGTTTTGTATTGACTGACTGGTTGTGTTTCTTTCAGTTGACGGTCTGGTGAGCTCGTTGTGGGGCAGCAGACTGGAGTGGCTGTCTAAAGCCTGGGAGCGAAACCTGCCAAACAAACAGCACATCTGCTCTGTGAGAAGGTGAGCACTCCCACTGGGTGAGAAGGGAGTGAGTATCATTGTGATAGCATGTAATGGCAGCAGTTTATGCTCTCACCTCTGCAAGAAAGAGCCTGAAAAAGCTGAAAAATGTGACCTGATATAAAGGTTGATTTTAGAAACTGCCAGCTATGCTTGCAATTAGGGCCGATTATTTTCATTATTAATCAATTAATCATTCAGTCTATAAAATGTCAAAAAAGTGACGTCTTCAGTTTGCTTCTTTTGTCCAACCAACAGTCCAAAACCCAAACAGTCTTCATTTACTGTCAGAAATGACAAAGAAAAGCAGCAAATCCTCACGTTCAAGAAGCTGGAACCAGCTAATGTTTTTGACATTTTTGCTTGAAAAATGACTGAAACAATTAATCAGTTATCAAAATAGCTGGCATTTAGTTTTCTTTCGATCAACTAATCGATTAATCGACTGATCGTTGCAGCTCTACTTGCATTTATATGATGTGATATTTGCTTGAAGGAAAGAACAATCACCTCTTACTTAACAATAATATTAAACAATGTTTTGCCAACATTTACAAAGAAAAAAACTGAAGTTGCAATAATAATCAAAACTTAACTGGTGGTGTTCACCATTTAAAATAAAATGGGGAAATATAATGTATAATTTCAGCCATTACAATAGAGTTTTTTCACAGCAGAGATTTTACTGTCAAAGCCGTGAAAGTACAGGTGTGAGTAATAACACTGATGGCTGCCTTTAATTAAAGTGCACCAGTAGTAAGTCATGTCAGAGAGCCAGCATGCACAATAGCAGCGCACTGGGATTCACACACTAAATGGAATACAGTGATTATTAATGTTATTAGTTACACCTGTGATTTTCCTGCCATGGTACATTCAAATGTCATCCATCAAACAAATGCCTATAGACTGGAGCTTAACATCTAAATATGTTAAGCAGTGTAGTGTGGGCTGATGAATAAAACAAGTGCCGTTTACTTCCAACAGGTGCATTCAGTAGGAGCCGCCATCTTGACTCTCTAGCTCTCTATATAAGCAACTAGTATTTGCTTTAAGACAGTAAAGTAAAGTAGACCTAGTGGTATAAAGTAGTAGACATATAAATGATAGAACACAACAAGCAGTTTAAAGGCCCCACACCTACACAGGTGTTGTCAGTTGCTTGCCTGATTAGACCTCAGGTTGATTGACATCTCCCTCACTCTCTTATTGACCTTATGCGGCCCACCCTTTTTTTTTTTTGTTTGTTTGTTCCATTTCCGTTTTTTTCCCTTGACTTCGGTTTCTGTTGCTCGCTATAATAAATACAAGTCAAAAGTCTTGGTTCCATTCGGTTCACTACTATACATTTCTTACACACATCCACATTTTTGAGGCGCCACCTCTGGAGGCGGTTTGAGACGCATTCTGGCCAGATGTTGAAATAGTGTAAAAACATATGTCTCTCCAAGATGCATGAGTTATGTTTCGAGGTCTGACTACATCAGCACTCTGTGGAAGTAGCCTCTACAGGGCCTATCCCCTGTGATAACAGCAGCCTAAGTGAAACTAGAAATTAGCCGTTGTTCTGCCTTTCTCATTAGAAAAAGCGCCTCCAGCGATTTCAACACATCCGATCATACAGAAGGCCTAACATGCTGTTGTGGCGTTTATCTCATACCCAGGTTAACCACTGAATGATCTGTGTGGGTGATCTGTATATGGGTGAGGGAGTGGCATGGATGAGAACCAGTGAAGCTCATGGATAGTTGTTAGCTAGCTAGCTAGCTAAACAGGTTTTTTTTTTTTTTTTTTTGTGAATAAGATGTTATTCTTCTACTGGTGTTTTTGTAGCAGTTACCAAACACCATCGGGTGCAGTCACACCACCCTCTGGACTGGAGTAGGGCTGACCCTGATTTGCATGTGGCCTGGGAAGACCAAGACAATCAGATCTGTGATCTGATCTGGCTAATGGAGACACGTGTGGCCAAGTGCAAAAGACAGTGTATTGAATTGCATCTGGGTTTTATCTGGATATCAGACACTTGGCAAGTGTAAATGGGGCCTGTTTCTCTTGCCACATGAATGTTTACTTCAAGACAGTACATGTAGGACGCATTGAGCTGCTGTCTCCACCAGCCTGACCAATATTAGAGTTTTTATTCTTGTAATCCAAAATATTTTACTCTACAGTGCTAGTCAATTTGGAGCTGAGGCCAAATTGTCACTATCGTGTTGTGAAACTATAAAAAACCTGGTACATGGTGTTCCTGGTGTTTTCCCAAGACATCTGTAGCTTTTAAGTGGGAAGTAAAAGCTCCTCAAACAGCCCAAGAAAAGCCTGTGTCAAAAAAAAGTTCAGTACTGATAGTCATTGTACAAATCATGTCATGCTGCAGCCAAAGTTATTACTTATTTAAAATGTTACTGTCTTGTCATAATTTTAGTTTAAAGCAAACATAAAATCTGTATTACACTGTTGAGGAAATTTCCTTCAGACATAAGACTTTCAAAGTTTCACTGCTCTTGCACCATATTTCCCCAAAAGCCAGCCGAACCTGTTTTTACAGTCTGTCTACTGTCGGGTTCTTCCTTTGTGTCTGCCTACAGCTCACTTACACACTACACTGGCCTTTATTATTTAACCTGCAGTATTTTTCTGTCTCCCTTCACATAAATGAAGATGAAGAGGCTCGGTGCGTGCGTGTTTACTTTGACTAATTAAGTTGATTTCATGCTCCCCTTCTCTGTCTCTCTCCCAGCATGGCTAAAGGATTCATGTCACTGCTTGGATTTGGTGTCATCTTCATCGTGTCAGTGTGTGATCCCAGGGTAAATGATGCAAACACACACACACACACACAGCTAACTTTGATGACTGAAGAAAATTCATATTGATGATGATGAAGTACTCGTCTGGAATTCCGCCAATCACCAGTGTTTTCTCTCTCTCTCTGCAGGGTTTTGTTGTCATGTTGGACAAAGTTGTGTCGTTCTCCCTCAACACTGAAGTTGGACTGTTTGTCTTCATCATGATGAGAGAATCCAGAGAAGATAGATTCCAGTGAGTGCCTCTGCTTTTTCTGAACCCTCTTAAACTTATATAGACAAAGAAACGCCTGGACATAGTTTTATATTTTTGCCAATTCTGAGCTTATTCTTTCAGTCAGTATCAAGTGTTATTCATCATATGATTCAGGGGAACCTACCCTTTCATTCTGGTGCACTTTAAGTCACCATCATGCATTACCTTTGTTTGAGCATACCAGATTTGATGCCCAGTGAAAAAAACTTGTGTTTTGTTCAATAACTCCAAAGTCAACCTGGGAATATTTTTCCTCAGTAAGTTACAGCCATTTATTGGACATTGTGCTGGGCGTTTTTTCAGTAGATAATGTGACAATATATACATTTTGGTGCTGTCTTCATATTTTGATCAATATCTAATCAAATACCTCTAAATATCAAAGTATTATATATCATTGGAAAACAGACAACCTAAACCCGTTGATATATTTCTAAATATGCAAATGTCCACTCCAGTGAGCCAGCAAGCTTCTGTTCCCTATCACGTGATCACACACACTGTAAATCAGCCCTGATTGTCATAAACGCACCATTCAAATTGCTTCAGAAAGCTGAGAATCTCACGGCTCAGACACAAATTAAAGATCGTCTCTATCATAAATGGCTCCAGTGTTATTTAATGTTTTGTAGAACATGTCTAGGGTAGCATCGATGCTACACTTGGTTCTAAAGGGTTTTAAAACATGTCATGTTAGGTGAGCTGATACTCAGTAAGTTTAAATTTAGCTTCTGTTTTTTGCACAAAACAGATATCTATATTAATGATGTCCATTACTGTAATTACTACTATTACTGGTGCTGTTACTCCTGTGATTACTGCTGTTTTCACCTCCTGGTGCAGATGTAAAACACTGCTGCACACAGTAACCTCACTTTGACTCAGTAATGCACACAGCTTATACATGTGGTCATATGTTCATTTGTTATTTTGCTGTGGTTTCTGGCTTCATATTGAGCCTTTATATACAATATTAAGTTTCACATGAAGTCCAGCTGTAATGTGAAAAGCCTTCATTTGAGCACATCTCATGATTTGCGATTTGCATTTAAAGCAACCTTTCTGCATATTAAGTCTTTTTTTATTCATTTGAGTCTCATTTTAACTTGGATTTTAGCAATATAGTATTTATTTATTTTATTAGGAAGTGATGAACCTGTGAAGTAAAGCGTTACCTTAAAGCTGGCCATATTTAACTCTCCCTAACATTCAGTTTTCCTCCATTGCACCGTTGCATCAAATGGAGACATTCTAGATGTCTTGTGGATCATTTTATACAAAATGTCCCCAAGTTCAGCTTGAGATATTTGGTATGTTTGGGATCTTCTCTAGAATTGAAAATTCTGCGAGTTTGAATGTTTGGCTGCACAGCTTGGTCAGTGAAGTTTAAGAGGTTAAAAAAAAAAACAATAATTTGACAACATTAATAATATCTGTTGTGCAATAATCAGTAACCAAAGATGAATGGCAGTCAGATTTGGAATGAAATGTTCCCTCTCTCTCTCTTTGTCCTATCAGAAACCTTGCAGTCCCTCTGCCAGTAGGCGACTGTGTCTTCAGCCTCAGCTGGCTGCTCCCCACCTACTTCCTGTTTGCAGTAACCTATGATGTCCTGCAGAGCGTGGCAGACGTGGCTCATTACCTGCCTTTCTACAGCCACAGCCAGGAAGCACCCAGCCACAATCTCACTGGGAGTGTAACAGCAGCCAATCTCTCCACCCTGCTCTGATCCTCAAGCAGCCACATAAGAGGCGGACTAGTAAGAGTTGAAATTGCCAAAAAATCAGAAGCTTCGCAAGTGCTTTTATATTGTATTCACACCTACCAAGCTCTTGATGTAATGTGAAAAATTCCCAATTAACTGGAAACATTCTTGTGCAGAGGATGTTCCCACCAGACACCTGGGGCCAGATGTATGAACGAGGCGTACGCACAAAAGACATTCCTATGCCAAACTACAGTTTCTTACAACTTGGGTTTCATTTTCAAAGCTTCAGCCATCGCATGTTCTAAAACAGAACCACGTATGCACAGTACAACTTTACAAATCTAATGAAATGAATTGAATGCATCTGGTCCCTGGTGCTGTAGAACTGTAAATATTCAAGTTTGAATGAAATACTACATAATAGACTATAGGTTGAGTCACTATCAATGCAGAGTATAAAAATGACCTAAATTAAAATGTGTATTATTATGTTCACTTAAGCTCTATTATCCCCTTGTACATCCAATTAGGATAAGTGTCTGTTATAATCGCTGAGTGTAGTCTCCACTCTGCGTCAGTATGCGAGTTGACATGCATGTTCACAAATCTAATAAGTTTTGGTTCAAGCATGTTCTCTCTCTATTTATCCTCCCGACACACAAACAAGCCTGATATCAAGTTAGGAAATGACATAGCCTATTAAAGTTAAATAATTATTTTAATTATTTATTGCTTTTCTGCAAAATTATATTGTTTCATCACAGCAAATGTTCCCAAGCCCAGTACCAGTCCGCAGCCCAGGGGTTGGGAAGGAATCCTATACATAAAAATAAATAAGTTAGCCGTGGATTCCAGTTTTTGCAGTCCACTAACTCTACAGTGCACGTCTGAGTGGAGCCAGTGGAATGCAACTACAAGGTTTCATCCAAATGGCTGCAAAGAAACCCACTTTGAAAACATGCACTGAGAACGAAGCACGCCTCTTTAGTTTCACTGCGTCTGCTGCGTACCGCAGGAAGCACCCGCATGAGGACATTAGCACGAGGGAGGTTCAAGCTCTTTAAAACTCAATGCTTTATCAGTTCATGAATATTTTTTGTGTTTTGACATGAATAAAACATGGGTTCATGATTGTCATTGACATGAGTACTCTTACTCCACGGCGTTAAGTCAGCACCGACACTACACAGCATTTCCACACACAAATAAAAACTCAAAACTCTTATCAAAATATATTTTATTCTGGACTTTTGTTTCACTGATCTGACTTAAATGATAACAGATCGATGTGATGCGAGTTGCAGAAAAAAACAGAAAGGCTTGGAGATCCCGTGGGAGAGATGCTGCTGGGCTGACATGATGCACTGTTGTGGTGGCACAGATAAAAGGCTGACTCAGCAACTTTGGCCATGTTTACCCAGACTAACTGTGTGGCACAGACCTAAGGATGGCATGAACACATGGGAGGAATTTCCCTGTGGGAGATAGTTTCAGAACTGTTGGCTCAAGTGCTTTAAATACAGGAAGGAAAAACAATTAAATAGTACACAGAACTCTAAATAGGAACACATGGAATCTCTAAGTCCATTAGTAGAAATCTCCAATTTATTACAGGGGATACAGGAGAAAATAAAGTCGATTTGTAGTTGTACAAATATTTCTCCGAAGCAGAGGTGCTCTGGAGGCAGATGTAATGTTTTTTTGGTTTAATTAAACCTCTGAGTGAAGCCAAACTAAAGCTTCAACTCTCACAAACTTGAATTAGTAGGTCAAAAAAATCCAGTTACAAATATCGAGTGTGGAATTATATGTCTCATTTGTGAGGGTGCGTTTTTAGCACAGAAAGATATTTTGCACATAAATGATGTTTTATGGACTTCCTTAGTGACCAGTGATCCTACTAATGATCGGATTGGAGACGAAACAGCCAATTGCAAATCACCCACTTCAGTTACCCAGTTGGCTGAAATGGAAGCATGCTGTTAAACACTCTGCCAGGTTGAACGAGCGTGCAGGCAAACCTGAGAATGCACAGAGCAGAGACGTGAGAGCAAAGACACCGTGAGTTTAAGTGCTCAAGGGTTTGAGAACGCAGAGCAGGGAATTTGAGAGGGGGCAAATGAGAAAAACGCTTATGTGAATAAATTGAGCAGAGAATAGATTTCAAATAAAATTATAATAAAGGGTTATCTATAACTGATTGTACAAAAAATTCCTTTTCTGTGCTCAAAATGTCCCATTGCACATTGACAATTTAGACACTCCATATTCAACCAATGAGATTATATCTGCTTCCAGAGCTTTTCTCCACAAAACATCTGTGTGTCTCCCAACTGTAGCAATGAAAAAAGGGGAACAAATTCCCTAGAGTCCTGGCTTGATTGAAAAATTGCAATTTTATTCAATTTAAAGAGTTACTTTTTTGAATTGTCTTACGTGTAAGCCAAGAGGAATTTCAGGAGAAAGTCATTTTCTGGGACAAAGTGCCCCAAAAAGATTCAAGCAAAAGAAAAAGTAAAACATTTCTTTATTAAAACATAGACAAATTTAGTGGTAATTTGCTCCTGGGAAAGCTCTTCCCAGTCAAGGTGCCTTCAGAATGACAGCTCCGCTCAGTGAGCCTTACATTACAGGGGCAACCTTTACTATTTGCAATAGCATCAAAGTAACAAAAGAAAATCTTTTAAAATGTATAGAACATGGAAATTAACACTGCCAATAAATCATCAATTCACATTTTTCCAAATCTACAAAGAAATTACAAAAATGTAACTTTAAATTCGTCTTTAAAAGAGTATAAAATGTCTCGTCAGTAAGGAACGTCAGAATAAAATGCGAGCAGGATTTTGGACGTTAAGAACCAAAGATGAAGGTGAGAAGGTAAAGGCAGCCCAAAGTCACACTGAGGCCCCCCTCTCCATGCCAGAGGAAACTGGGTGGTTGTATTAAAACAGTAAAAAAGAAAATAACAGCAGATTAAAATTTCAGTTATAGAAGTCTTGGAGGCAGAGCAGCTGTGGAATAATGAAGTTATTGTTTGAATTGAACCTTCAACAGAGCAGAGCCAAGGAACAGATGTTTCCCATGGTGGAAAAAGTTAGCAAACTGGCTAATTTAAATGGTTGAGACAAAACTTTGGTCAAAATATAATTTAAAAGATTTCAATGGCATTTTCCCATTCATTCATGACACAGCAATTAGGAGACTGAAACAAACAGGCACCCTCACTACATCTAGAAAATATGGCTATTTTTAAGTTGGAGGTTTGCTAAGCCAGCTAGCTTAATACAGCCAGGCCGAGGCCGTGTCCAAAATCATATATGTACTTACCGACATTTTATTTGACTATCTGAATGCGGGATATGTGTGCGCTAAATAATTCCCACATTGGAATATAAAATGTGAATTAAATATAAAAAGCTACTTTCTGCCTACAATTCCACAAAGAGTCGCATTTGATATATATTTGAGTTAACACTGTGGTGTCTGTTGAAAACAGGGACTGAGGGAGTGATTTCAGACACAGCTTGACTGTCTTTAAATGCTGCCTTCACATCGTTCAGACTGTTACATAATTATGATCAGCCAAGTGGGCAAAACTGTTAATGTCACTTGGTGAAAACGATGACATAACCTAAAAACTAAGTGTCAAACTGGTTTCAAAAAGGCCACCAATGCTGGTAGTCTCATGTAAATAATCCGGCTGTTTAAAAAGGACCTATAAACAGTTTAATGAACCACTACAGACTGAACAATTAATCAAAATATTATTGAAATCGCAATATGGCCAAGCACTATCCAAATCGCAGGAGCTGCATATGGTAAAATGTGTCCCAACATACCATTATAAATGAAGTGTTGTGGTGCTACAGAGATGCCCCGGCCTACAAATCATATTCTCCAGACGTAAGGAACATGCCTGTTTGGTACAGACCCCAGCAAAAATCACATCTTAATCATTTTTATATATTTTTCAGTGAAAATGAAATGCAAAAATGACCATTCCCACTAAAATCGTGACTCATATCTGTCAAAATAATCATAATATCGTTCAGCCCCAACTACAAATATGCAACACAATAGAAAGAGCTCGTTTAGGTTGTTGGAATAATGTGTGAATACTCCCACATGGACATAATAGAACAATGTTCTACCATTCTTGCGCAAATACAGCCACAGAGCTGAGCTCTAGAGTTCGTAACGTTATCGACCTCCTCTTTTACTCCAGGGATTTTTCTTTGGCTCTACCCTCTGTGGTTTAAGTCACTGAGATTATTTCTGCCTCCACAGCATCTACCTATGAGAATCTCCAATCTGCAAAACACAAACAAAAAAAAAACACTTTAAATGGGGTGATGAGCGTTTTCACCACCACTCTGCAGGGCATTGAATGTTTGATGATTTGAGGCCTTTGAGGGTGAATCAAATTAGAAATGTTTGAAGTTTTACAAATGATGAGTAAACTCACTAAAGCCTTTATCAGCAATGTAAAGGAGGACACTATTCATAGTGCACCACATGGTGATTTCTGTAAATTTGAGTGTGTTGTAAAGGAAGAACTGCTGGAATCCTACTGGCTGAGTACAGTATGTAATCTGCGATGGGACCTGACATACTGTTGCATTACCTAAAACTCAGAACATTCAGACAAGTTGAGGTCAGCTTCTTGCCAATTGAAACTTTCTTTTTTTGAGTCCAGAGAGGGGAACTGTGGGTAAAACCATCTAGATCAAATAGTGCACAGAGGAGCTGTTTTTAAAGCATCTAGATGTACATCATGTCCAGGTGGATGTACAAGGGGAATCCAGAGTTTGTCCTCTGGAGAAGACGACACAGTACGACGAATTACTGCATTTTGAGGTTAACCGCATGACCCACTCACAGCTGCAGAAACCACCACTGAAATACATGAAGAAAAAAAGCCTTTATGTTTGCCACATTGCTTTGAAATCATGACGAGGACACAGTTTTTGAGAACTGTTTGGTGTGCATGTTCGAGTGTGTTTGTGTGCATGAACTTCTCCAATTAATAAAACTCTGACCTGACCGGCCCCGGCCCCCTCCCCCAAAGATAAAAAATATAAAAACATTGAAACAAGAGATCTGAAATTTAAAAAAAACTAAGTGCCATCCTATTTTATGGTGGAGGAGTTGATATGTCTGCACAATGAGATCCAACTAGTAACAAAGATCAACACTTTTTTCATTGTTTTTCATTTTGATGACGATGAGCATGGTTTAAAGATCAAAAAAGAAAAAAAATAGCTTCCAAATTTTGGTACATATACGGATCTGTAACTTTTTTTTTTGTCTATCAGTTTTTTCTTTTTTTCCACTGCGTCCCTTCTGCATCTCAGTAAGAGTCTGCGCATATAGAGAGGGGCACTTCCATCCGCCCGTTTATCCATCCATCCGTCTGTCTGTCTGTCCATCTGTTCATCCGCGTGTCTGGACCTGCTGTGTCGGGTGCTTTGCTTCCTGTTCCCTGCTTCCTGTCTGTCGGTGGGCGGGGCCATGGTCGTAAGCGTGAGCAGTACGCAGGGCAGGCAGGGACAGTCATTTGGCTATGTACACATTCATGGTCGGTCCATGTCTTCCAACAAACAGCGGCACTATTTCCGAAGGTCTAGTACACACACCTGGGACAGAAGAGGAAAGAGATCAATCTGTAGGACTGATAAAAAACTATCACAATCAAAGCTAGAGACCAGTAGATATGCATGTAGAACATCCATCCAAACACTCCTGTGTAGACTTACAGATCCGTCTGATGCGCTGGCTCCCACTTTGTCCCCTGCTGCATTCCAGCAGACCTCAAAGATTCCCCCCGTCCCTCTGTAACTGTGGACTAAAGCGCCCGTCTGCAGCACAAGAGACAGAAGCAGAGAGTGAAGAGAGACTGTTTCCAGGGAAAAAAAATCCTATTTTCTTCTTTTTGCTGTATTTTGACCAATAATTGAGCGAAGAACCTTTCTCAACAGGAGGCTTAAAACTGCAGTAGCTTTCTTTGGCCACTTGGGGGCAGCAGTCACGTGTCTGCCCACATGGTGAATGCAAGTCCCATGTTCAGTATTTTCATTTAGCTCTGTTTTACATCTGTCTCTTTAGCTGCTAAATCTTGTGTGTATCTTCACTATGTTTACCAGCTACTCACTAACTGTATTTAGTCAAGTGTGTCTGCTGTTTGGTGCTGGACAGGTGGCATACAGCTGGTTTATCTGACTGCTGCTGCTGCTGAGAACAAGATGTGTGAGTTGCAGGCAAAACCAAAAACAATAATATGCATGATGCTAAAAAGCTCAACAGAGCAGAAGGGAACTGTAAAGTAAGGTGATAATTCTTTGTCGGTTTGTCACTATGGGCAACTTTTTACACATTTGAGCCATTAATATAAAAAATATTGATTGGTGCAGTTTTAAAGTACAACTCTCAACATCCACCCACTTTTCTCACTCTGTGCTTACAAAAAAATATGTATATATACTATAAAAAATGAAAAACTGAGGGATCAGTCAAATGACTTTGTCACATTCAATTTAACCCGTACTGGGCGCCATTTGGTTTACACCAGTGCAGTGGAAACCTGTGCATCTGGGCTCGCAGCTATATTTATATTCATCATTATGTTTGTCTGAACAGTGTGGTGTCACGACTTTATTGAGCTGGTCTTTATGAACAGCGATGATGTCCTGCCTTTAGTAGCTGACCTAAAAGATCTCCATTACTGTGGCTTTCAGAGTATTCACTGTTATGAGGTGTACAGGTCACATACACATTGCCCTTCGCATCCTCTTCCTACCTGTGTATTCCAGATGTGCACGCATTTGTCAAAGGAGCCACTGGCCAGATGCCGACCATCGGGGCTGAAAGCCACGCTGTAGACCGGCTCCTGGTGTTTAGTCAGCGTGTGGATACAGATGCCTCTCTCCACGTCCCAGAGACGAACTGTGGAGTCAAACGACGCACTGTGGAAGTAGGAGACGGGGACAGACAGGCTTATAGATGTACTGCTGTGGAATCAGGACACTTTGACGTGTCTTGCAGAACATAATGCACATCACCACTTAAAAGCCCATGAACACAGTCAAAAAAACGACTTCCCAACTCGGGAAATGGGAACATCCAAGGAGCACGTGAATGCAGCATTTGTCACTTTAATGAATCGCTACATAGCAGGTGTGCAAGTGCGTACAGCACGCGTTAAAAATTAAGACACTGCAAATACAGTTATACAACATTAATCTACAAACCGCTACAAGCTATGCACTGTACAAATTTAGTGTGTACAGCAAGCTAAAAGACCAGAGTGTGCATATTTCCTTTTGTGGGTATCTAACTAGCATACCATTACTAACGCTGTGTTGACACTCACCTGGCTAGCATGAGGTTAGCACTGGGATTGTTAGTTCCAGGGCCAGTGGGACTCCATTTGATGGTGTAGATTTCTTTACTGTGGGCCTGCAGGTCATGGACACACGAGTCCTGCTTCATACTCCAAATCTGGAAAAGAGAGCAAAGGAAAAATCAGCAACCTTGTCCTTCACTTTGATTGATCATTAAATAGCAGGTGTGTTAATGTGCAGCCTACAGCACACACAGCAAATACAGTTACACAAGTCAATACACAATTTGACCACTGTCTGTGGACTTTCCCGTTTCAGAATCCCCAGTCATCACGAACACATCATTACTTTCATGGCTCAGAACTTTCAGGTCAAGGGTAACAGTGATGGTGGTATTAATGACACAAGATGTCCAGTATTTTATAGTATTTTTTAGTATATTATCGCTGGCTTTAGCTCTCAGCTCACCTTCAACGTCATATCGTCTGAGCAGGAGGCGAGCAGGTTCCCTGTGGGATCCCACTTGATTGCATTTACTTCATTCTGGAGAGAGAAGAGAGGGGTGAAGGGGTGTAGGCGCACCTTGTATATTACAGTATGTTTCTTCAGGGATACCATTTGAAATGAAAATGCAAAATTGATCTTAAGGGCATTTATGAGGATTCATCCAAACCAGTATCCTATACACTTGACAGTAACACTTTTTTAATCTCCCTTGGGTCCACTTACTGTGTGTCCCTGGAATGTTTTAATGGGTCTGTCCTGTCCCAGTTTACAGACGTGGATGCACATGTCTGTACTACAGGAGGCGAACGTATTGTTGCTCTGCCAGTCCACGTCTAGTGCTGGAGCTGTGCGAGACAGAAAGATGGATGTTAGCCAGATCAAAAACACACTGTGAGATATTACAGCCAGGTAAACAGAACATGCTAAACACACAGTCACAACAAGAGCTGCTTTTGTACCTGAATGGAAGGGAAACTGTTGTTTGGCTTCTCCTGTATGGGCATCCCATATGATTGTTGTCTGGCAGAACACATGTACATGTATAGTTAGAGCTAACAATGACTACATAGTGCATTAGTTTCATCCATTTACTACAAAGTCACATGAAGAATCGTGCTATACAAGTTATTTAACATGTTGACCTCGGAGCAAAAGGAGCTAATTTAGAGAACAGATCCTGGTTTACCTTGTCTACTCCTGCACTGAGGATAAAATTGCCTTTTTTGTTCCACTTAAGGGCAAAGATGGGACCTTTGTGTTGGCCAAGTGTACTGGCCAGGTTTCCTGTGGAGCAAAACACAGAAAGGGAACGAAATGTTTAAGTATCAAATATGGAATAACAAGTAAACTAAGGTGGGGTGAGGGGGCGCCTTGAAAACCCCTGGTCTAAACAACACCTGACAGAAAATACACTGCAAGCCAGACAAACTGATTCAATGGCAGTATGCAAACCTGCCTCTAGGTGGCAGCATTTGTCCAAGGATTAACAAAGCCATGTGACATACAGGCTGAAGTAAAGAAAAAACATCAAGAAATACCACAGCACAGTCATTATAAGGGTGTCCATCCTGTAATACTTGCTAATATACAAATATCTGTATAGAAATACATTTTTATAATATTCAGAACTCTCATTTAAAAATTTTTTAATTTTACCCTAATCCTATGATATTGCAGGGTTTCCTAAGAACAATCCATGCGCATGTTAAATGAATTTAAGTCCTCTCACCATCCTTCGTCCATATTCTGGCAAAACCGTCGTAGGAGCCTGTTGCTAACAGCGTGCCCTCGCTCTGTCAGAGAGAAAGAACAAGTGTAAGAGTGTGTGTGTGTGTGTGTGTGTGTCAGACAGGTGAGTATGACGAGGCCAGTTTGGACACCTTTGCAGACCCATGTTGTCTTTTGCAGTTACAGAATTTGCCTTACAGAGTTCCAGGCTGAATGAACATTTGCTGCTATTATAAGAGAGGCCTGTGTTTTCCATCAGCCACATTTCCAGGAATTTTTTTTTTGCCTCTGCCGTTGGCTCAGGTTTACAATCTCTTGGCTGAAGTAAAGAACATTCCAGTCTCTGATACTCTTCCACTGTTGGACATCATCAACAGTTATGTTCAGGAGTTCCTCTGTGATGAGGTGTTTGTTGTTATTTGCCTGGTATCTGGTGTATACAGGACTTTACATGCACTTTAGGTACACAGCATGTTTAGTGTGTTTTGTTGTTTTTGCTTTCTGTGCATGTCTGTTAAGTGTTCAAATGTTTTCAATCAATAAGCATTAGCAACCAAAGTCAAAGTATTTGTCTTCATAACAAAAGAAGATAAACCCATTAAACACAACCATATTTTTTGGCTGTAAAGTAGCATGATAACATCTGAAGCAGCACTTTGACATTCAGAAATATTTCTACCATTCCCACAACTTTGACCTGCTCCCATATTTTGCAAAAATGCACCCGCGCAGGGTGACTCACATGTTACATAATGTGTGTGTGTGTTAGCGCGCTTACATTCCAGTCTAGCGAGGTGACGTCTTTGTTGCTGGGGACGTCCTGTCCTCCCTCGCGTATGCAGTGCCTCAGGACCAGCTGCGTGGAGCTGCTTGTACTGTTCTCGCTCAGGTTCCAGATGCGAGCCGTCGAATCGCCGGACCTGAGACAGACATTTCTCATTGTCACACTAGGCCCTCTATAGCTGCTAAAACTATGACAACACAGATACCACATAAACCTTGTTTCCACAGGAAACAGGCTCCTCTTAAAAGTTGTTTGGACGACTTTAAAGTTCATGGCATAGTACGTCATGAACTGGTAAAATTCAAACGTGTGCAAAACTTTAAGTAACTCCTTTCATTAGTTTCCAATTACAATTGGCTTGAAATCCTTAATTTAGACAACTGAAATGCATAAAACGTTAACAATATGATCGTATTATGTCACTGGAAGTCAATAAAAGATGATATACAATACACTGACTGCATATCAAGGAACCGCAAATAATCGTTTAATTCAATTATCAAGTAAAAATACCAAACACTTGCTGGTTTCGCCTTCTCAAATGTGAGAGTATGATGTTTGGGTATTGGGCTAAACCAAGAAATAAAGGGGCACCCCCCACTGGCTTAGGGTTAAGACGCCAACCATGAACCACAATGTCCTCCGTTCGAGTCCAGCTGGGGACTCTTGTCTCTCTACCACCGCTGTCTAATAAATAAAGGCAAAAAACGCCCAAAATAAATCATGGCATGCGAGCATGGAAGTAGCATTTAAGTCGTGTTCACTTGTTTGATTTATACAGAGAAAGAGAGGCCGGTGTCAGGGGGAGAATGGTAGGAAAGGGAAGGTGACTAACCCCGACGCCAGCAGATCACTGACTGGGTTCCAGGCACAGATGAAGACCTCCGACTCGTGACCCCTCAAGACCATGGCCTTGTTCTGAGGGATCTCCACATCTCCATCCACCTCCATCAGGTCTGCGTGGTTGTCTAAGCGGAGTGAGGCAGGGTGTCAAGTTAACAAGCCAGGAATGTCCAGAAAATGCAGTGTCATCGACCTTTTTGTAAGCTCTACCCTCATAGTGTTCTCTAATAGCCAAAATATGCATAGATACCAATATTGTTTCATACATTTACATTATAAAAATGTTTCACAAAAAAAATTCTTAACTCAAGGTTCACTTAAGAATTCCACTTTTTTTTAAATGTTTTTTGTCAAACTACTACTACCAAGGTCTTTCATCCAATAAAAATGATGCTCAAATAGTGAACAGTAGATTCATCATTGCACGTCCTTCTCTATTTATGAACACTGTACTCACTGGCTAAGGCATGGGCTCCATTCTCCTCCCCGTTGGCAGTATTCTCTCCATTCTTGGCGTTGCCGGCGATGCTGCCTCCAGTGGCTGTTGCCGGTGCTGAAGCGGCCGCCTGCTGCTGGGCCATCTTGTCCCGGTAGGCCTGCTGCCTTGTCTGAACAACGTCGGGCATCACCGCATCGATCAGAGACAGAGACTCGATGGGCCGTCCGTCAAATAATGTGCCGTCCTATAGAGCGGGAGAAAAAACAAGTTAGAGAGATAACACAGGACAGGAGAGTTTCCATCATCTTGCTTGTGTCCCACCTCATTGATGCTGACTTCGGCCTCGACATACTGCAGGCCCTTCTGGATGATGCTGATGAGGGCAGCAGGGGGAACCAGAGCACCATTGATGTTGGACTGGCTGATGTGACTCTCTATACCAAACGTAAATGCTGAGTGGGAGAACCCTGGAGAGGAGAGGGAGAAGAAATGTTGAGCATCAGGAAGACAACAACATACTGTATATCACAGGAAGTAATATTTCCCTCATATGTTTAACACATCATGATTTATTAAGGAAATATATTTTGTGTTTTCTCCACTGCCATAAAGCCATCTTTTTCCTTACACAATCACTGCTACCATTCTTTTCACATTCTTGAGAATTTCTAATACTGGCCAACATGTTTCTTTTTGAGGTTATAAAAGAGATATATTAGTATATATAGCACTGCAACCTCTGGCTACGACTGCCACCCAGCTTACTCTACAGATAACTGAACTGAATACACAACATCTGTCTTTTGGAAACTATTTCTGTTGCGCTGGTCACTACGCAGTAAAAAGGCTCAAACACTCGTAGTGCATTTTAAGTGATGTGACAAAATGTATTCAATAAACAAATGGCATTAGCAAGTCCATATTAATGGTGTACATCTCCACCGGTGTGTATTTCTATCAGTTAAGCTGTCCAACCTTTCATGATGATTTTAATTAGCAAATGGAACATGACCTTATGGGAATTTCTTTTCAGACCAACCTAGCTTAAGACGCGTGTTTGCTTTACTCACAAAAATCATCCAAAATACATTAGTCAGCTTGTCACTGCACATGGCAAGTACAGAATCTATATGTTGAAGTTTATATCAGTCAAAAGACTAATTTCACCACAACTGCACTAGCTGAGCACAGACTCCCTCCATCTATGAAAAATGATAGAATGGCTGGGCCATAACCCCGGCCTGTTGTCCACAGCAGAGAAATGATTTTATGCACAAATCTCTCAAGCTGTGTCTCAAATCACGTACTTCTGTACTTACACTTAGTATTTTGAGTGCATAAGTGCGTTCACACTGACAAGTATGGCAAAATGCAGTGTACTATGAGTACCCGGATGATGTACACATAATGGTCAGAAAGTTGAGTGCGGAACGCTGCACACTTCTCACCCCCAACGGTCGCCATCTTGGCTACGTAGCGGAAGGGGAGGGACCACCAACGTATAAAAATGGCGGCCGTGGTTGCGATTGTTATGGCTAAAAGTAAAAGCACGTTCATTTTTTATTCATTTTTAATATAATCAAATTGAAGTTAAGTGAGCAAACAAGCTGGCAGATATTTCGGCGTGCGGCAATCGTGGTAAAATGTTGGCGATAATGCTCCGCCCTGTTGCAGTCCGCCATTAAAAAGAAGAAGAAGAAGACGCGGTCAAAGGTTGTGATTGTCATTTCCAGTAAGCGCACAACAGCAGTATTCGATTTGGGACGACACTACCCTGTCAAAATGAACGCACTACACAAGTCAGTACATAGTGTACACAGTATACTGCATGTAAGTGTACTAACGGGAGTACCCGATTTGAGACACAGCATTAGTCTCTTTTTTTTTTTTTGCTCCACTTCTGTGTTTGAATGAAAGGTGGAACAATAATACAGCCGTGACAGGATTTTTTGATTTACATGAGCCATCTGTGCCTTACAAAATATATTATGTAATAAATATGATATGAGGCAGAGGAAGGTAAGTTACAGAGAGTATAATTATCTGCCTGTTCCATACACTTGTGTGTGTGTGTGTGTGTGTGGTGTCATTCTCCCCCAACAACTTCTCTTCACTATATTGTGCCTTTCATACAACAACAAGCTGACCCACACCGGTAAATGGTATTGTATATACACAGTGACCACGTTGATCTAATAAACTAACATGCAGCTTTCTGCTGGATATACCAATATTTCAAGCAACAACAGAGATGGAGATTTATCTCAGTCATCATGGAGGTACACACACACATATTTACACATGTAGATATATATACATATACTTCAGTCATTTAAAATGATGTGTGACTGCTTCCATATAAAACCAAAACTCCATTTGTTTATTTATTACATAATTGTAAAGCATTCACCACGATGGCAGTGCTAGTTCACATATTTTAAATTTGGAAATAATGAAAAACAGAATGATATTGGATGTAAAAGTCTGATTGGTAGGAAAGCAAACCACTAATAAAGGCATGTTATGACATTTAAAGATGTTGTTTTAAGCATGCAGACATGATGATGAATATAAGGACTTGGGAGGATACCTGACTCCTGTAGGTATCTGTAGACCAGGAAGTTGACCTCATCACTGCTAATGCTCATCTTTACTCCTGTTACACCATGAGGTCAGCACGCACACACCTAGCCTAGGAAACAGAGAGAGATTCATCAGTGAAGGGAAACACTCATCATTAACACTACTGCTCAATGCCCATGATATATGCACACATTAAATGTGACTGCATTATAATAAAGACAATTTGAAGATGGCTGTATCTGTTTGAATGTCAGCAATTTTCATCAGCCTAAAATGAGGACTTTTTAAAACCTTTTTTAATTTCAGCCAAAATACAAGGTAATTTTACTACTAAAATTATTGTGGAAATGAAAACAACTGTTGACCTAGTAAAATATGTGCAATTATAAAAATGTACAGACACATATAACAGATTTATCATATCTATTTTTTCAATATCTGTATCCTTGTTTGAATATACAATTTAAACATGATTACATACAGCATTTTAGAGGATTTATTCATTGGCATATTTAAGGCAGCTTGCCACAGCCTTTATAAACAGAGAGAAAGAAAGACCAGTTAGTTAGATGGTTGGTTGGATGTTGACTAACGCAGAGGGCTTTAACAGAAAATGTGAACCTGCTTCAACTTTTGCTGGAATGTCATCAGACAAGGCACAGTGTTGGCCAATCACATACATACATGCACACATTCCTGGTAGCTTTTTTTGTAAAGTGGACACTTGTTTTCTATTGTTACCTCACTAGTGCCACAATAGAAGATACAATTATTGTCACCATGATAATCAGAGCAGTCAAACTGGACTTCCAAGATCATATTTCATCATCTCAATGGTACCTGAAGCAACCAACCAAGCCCCTTGCATCATCTTTAGCATGGCTGTTTTCAAGGCTACCAAAAAGTAGCCTACAGATGCTTTCAGCTGCCTCCGTCTGTCATGTGACCCTCGCCTCACACATCACAGCGATCCCTCAAGAGTATCATTGCATTGCATAGCAAGCCTGTCAGTTCTGCCTACAATTTTTGCATATTGAGATGCAATCCAAATGCGCGCTGAATCAAGATAATAAGAACATATTTTAATGTGTGTGTAAATGCAAAGGTGTCATGATCAGATGTAATTCTTCAGCATTCAGATACACATCAGATGTTAAAGGTTAATTCCGGTGTTTTTAAACCTGGGCCCTATTTTTTACACATTTTGGGGTGTAAGTGACTAATAGTTACCATAAGTATTGGAATTGGTCCAGTAGATCGCCTCAGCCAGCAGCTGTGAAATGGGCTGCAATGGCTGCAACACCTTTTTGTTAAAGAGTAAGATCCTTTTTGTTTAACCAGAAACAGAAGTCTCGCTCAAGGAGAAGTCTCACTCTGAAATCTCGCAAGAGGTGAGAAGTTGTTGCAGGAAGACGACGATGGAAACGTGAGAGTTCTTCTTGCTCTTTAACAAAAAGGTCCATCTCTGTAGGGATCCTTTCCATAATGTTGTCAGACACTTAGAATAACAGTCTGAGCCTGTCAGTGGCAAAAACAAGCACTTTTAGTGGACAGACTTTTGATGGGCGTAGTTGCTCCAAAGGATTATGTTGCAGCCATTACAGCCCGTTTCACAGCTGCTGGCTGAGTCGATCTACTGGACCAATTCCAAAACTTTTGGTAACTATTAGTCATTTACGCCCCAAAATATGTTAAAAAAAATAGGGCCCAGGTTTAAAAACACCGAAATGACCCTTTAATATCAGGTGGAAATGGGATCCTGGTTGAGTATTCAGACCCATCTGGCATCCAGCGCATCCATAATACAACCGTCAAACATCAAGTTTCTCAACAGGTTTCACCAAGACTGAACAACATTTCCTGCCTGTGTTGTCACAAAACCAAATTTTCCAGTTTTGGTGGGGATCAAATGGACGGTAAAATGTGTCATACAACTTCAGCACAACTCTTCACAGCCTTAAGAGCTTAAAACTGTTTAAATACAATCAAGTACATTCCGTTGTTGAAATGCCGAGGCCAATGTACGATGATTTACTGTAGCTTCGGATTCGCTGGTGTATTTCCACAAAGTACCAGTTGTTGATTTTAATGAACAACACAAACCAAGCGCTCGCTAGGTGTATGCTGGTATGCATGTATGGAGGTGCAGCAATTCAGAATATTTTCTTCAGTTGCTCTTTTACCATGCTTCTTCAGTGTTAAATTGTGTTTCACTCTCCTAAAGTGAGCCTACACTCCAACAGGGGGTGGGGTACCTCCTGTGGTATGACTTCTTCAGTTTGTGCATCCAAGCACATGTCAGGGGATCATGATTCAACATTGCCTTTGTCTGTGGTTTCATGAACTAAAGAGGTTGGGAACCACAATTTTTAAAGCTTTCTGAGAGCCAGAGAGACGATTCCAAATAAGGACCAGCTCAAAGCCCATTTCCCCTGAGAATAATCAGCCATGTGATGCCTGGAGCTCAGTGTCTGCAGCCCCCTCTCCCAGGAGAAGGAGACTTTCTGTGCATTTAATGGCATTTAAGTGGATGAAACACTCTCCTGGGTACTGTGAGCACTAGGTTACATTTAATTTCCCAGGATGTTAGATTTTCGTCGTCTGATGCCTTGACATTGCAGAATGTCAAACTCAGGGGTGCAGGAAGTAGTAAAGATCCAACTGTGTTAACATTAACAAACATTTCTTGCTTTTCTGAGGAACTAACATGACAACAACAACTGCAGATTTCACACAGTGATGCTATCATCCTATATACCTTCCACAGGTAATTAGAAGAGAAGAATCTTTAATGACAACCTGAGGGGAAACTGATCACTGCAACAGTAATCTCTATAAACAGATATCTGCATATGAATGCAGGATCTGTAGGCAAGGGACAAGATTTTGGTATCGTTATGGTTTCCGTTTGTAGTCCAAGTAGTATTGACCAATTACATTTAAGCGTGCTTTGGTTGCATGAAGGTAAACAGCACGTGTGGAGAGCAAAACAGGCGGAAGAAATGCAATCCGGAACCCACTGGCTATCATCTGACAACAATTTAGCTTTTTATCAATTTCGGAGCCCTTTAGATTAGCTTTTTATTCGCTTTTTTGAAAATGTATCTGCGTTCAAATCATTTTCAGACGATAGCCGACGGGTTCCGAGATTGCTAATCGGACTGTAAACAATGACCGGTGCACGGAAGTGGAAGTCTTGGCCCGGATATCCGTTATTCAGATATCCGCTGGCTACACCGGAAGCCCTGAAACATTGGCCGTTGCCCCCAGAGGCTAAATCGTCATCATCAATCATCATCTGTTCCGAGATTGTTGCAACAGCAAACAGGCTACAATTACACAATACACATGGCATTGTGTAAATTAAGAGATGGCCAGTGGGCCAATTTTTGCTAATCCTGCGAAGTCAAGCCCCAACAACAACAATAACAACAACAACAACAACAACAACATCAATAGCAGAATCCACACTATAGACAGAGGCAGCAGACTCAGAGCCAGTTGCATCACCTTCACATGAGAATAAACTGCCACGGCTGAGCAGTTTGGTTATCTGTTCATGACCCAGGAGACGGGCAACAACTCTGTGGCCAAAACAGCAGAAGAAGCCGTGATGTTGTTCTCAGGCATGTTGGCTTAGCGATATGTATGTGACTGGACCGTCTGTCTCTGGTGAGAGAGGATTGTATTTTCCATAGAGACAACTGTCAGCATTGTTCTGAGGGTCAGATATACAGCAAGTACACAAAATAATGCAAACCACCTCAGATGAGGATTTCATCTCAGCACTAACTTAATCCCAATTACCAACACTGCTACAAAAATAGCTCAGTGCTAAATGGCAACATTTTGTGATGTTGAAATGAGTCGTTTCTACCGCCCCATGAAATATTGGCACTCCTGACATACTGTACTCTAAATTAGGTATATTATTAAATCATAAGCAGCTGTCGGGCTACTTTCACTTCCAATTTACAATGGTCCAATTTACATGATGCAGTCCAAGACAGAATCACAACCAACCACAGACACAAAAAAAATACATTTGAATAGCTAAGTGTTACATTGTGCAAGCGTTTAGATTTTTCTGCTCAGTGTAAATGCCACTTAAACTCTTAATACACTGGCTACATTGCCTTAATGCCACAGCTGGCTAAAAGTCAATGTTCAACATCCTAAGATTTGACCAAATTTATGACAAGTCACTCCAGAAATACAATGTTTCCTGCAGACCTTTGTTCTCAGAAGAGTGGAAAATGGCTCTGAAGCAACATTTACACCAAAGGACAGAAACTCGCCACTAAAACTCACACAAATGACATTATTACAGCTAAATTGGCAACTGTTTGAGGCAGGGTGAGGCAGAAATCATGCAACACCACTAAAACTTGATCTAAACTTAGAAAAATAGTATTCCTCTTACTATCACTGTAAGTGGGGAAAACCAGCCAAGAAAAAGACAGTAAGAGTCCTTTTAGGCTTTTTTTTTATGTTATAACCTGCTGCATAATAATTGTGACAATAAATTGTTACCAAGCTAGACAATCATAAGGAGACAAAGCAAGGTGGCAAGCTCTCACTCTCCGTGACACTCACTCCGTCTCTCTCTCTCTCTCTCTCTCCCACACACACTTTATCTATCTATATATCTATCTATTAGGGATGCCAGTTAATCAGCTCAAAGCTAGTAAGAATACGCTTCGGGTTGCGCGGTCTGTGTAGACAGCTTGATTGATTAAAATAGAAATCTATCTGTTCCATCAGAGGCGTGTGAGATGGATGACTGAAAAACACACTTGAGGCCCTTCCTGTGTACACACAGCATTAGTCATCAGCAGCAGCACGGTCTATTTAGGCAACTTAGATTTTTACCGAATACAAGCTTCCACTAGTAATTAAAATTTGTGGAGTGATCCAGCACCTAAAAACTTCCATTTTAAGAAGTCTAATCTCTCACTCAGCCTTAAACCCACTATTATTTTTGTGATGATAGCAATTTTCAAAGTATTCAGATGGCATGCGTTTATGTTTGTAGAAAAATGAGACAATTCTCCAGAGTTCCCGGATACTGGGTTTAAATATCTTGTCCTCTTAAAACAAACAAAAAGTCAAATGGAGTGAGATTAATTCTGCCTGTTTCTATTCTATTGACTGCTGCCTTGCCCAGTCATACTCAAATACAGGAAACTGAACAAAGCAATTGTCTTGTTTTAAGAAAAACAAATCTTAGAGGCTGAATCTAAGCCGTATTATAAAATGACTAATGACTATAAAATTATATTAATCTAGACATTTGTCAAAACAATTTTCTGCAATGATACATTTTATTTCATGCTCTATGGTAGTGGGTACAGAGTACATTTAGGCTATAGAGCATGCCAAACACAACAGCAGCTAATTGACTGTTGAGTCACAGATCACTATGACCCTCTGCTCAGATCCCATCTGACAGCAGCAGAGGACCACAGGTTTGTAAACAGAAAGCTGTAGTTCCCTCCACCACCATCCCATTGCAGTGGTGCTGTGGAGCCGCCATCTGCAGCCGGGATCGTCTGTGTTGACAGTGTGGGAGAACAGAGGGGGATGGGAGAGGAGAAGGGAATCTCTGTCTCTGCATTTCTCCCCTCCCCTCCCCTCTCTCTCTCTCTCTCTCTCTCTCTCTCTCTCCCTTTGTGACTGCTGCCAGTGGCAAACTGGCCTGTACAGTAAATCTTAAATCAAGTCACAGCTCAACAGGAGAGGAAGGGAGGGGGAGAAAGACCATCAGTCAACACCTAAAGAAAATCAGGACATGACAATTAAATACATGCAGCACATAACCTGTTTCCTAACCATGACGTGGTACTGAAAAAGCATGACTGAATTCATATTGACGGGAGTGAGGGAGGTTCTGTCCCTCACAATATGAAATCAATATCACTAGGGTGATAACTTGGGTTATCAGCTGCATACATAATTACTCATTAACTCAAACACAGGCTAATAAAACATCCAAAGTCTTTAGCTCACTCAAAGAGGTGGGATAAAAAATACACCTTATCAATATGCAGTTTTACCGCATACATACATACATACACCACTCCATACATATTTAATAATCAAATTTAAATGAGCCTTATCTTTTGTTTTGTCTTGATTAAAAAAATGTATTTGCCAATAAATCATTATCAGATGGCTTAAACTCTCGATGTCAGTCAAGCCTCCTAAATATTGATACCAGTATCAGCCTCAAACATCCAGCAGCGGTCGGACTATACTGGATATAATCATGGAAACACATTGAATGACCATTAAGGTTCCCTGGGAGTGCAAAATCTCGGGTGGTATTCCAATTTTTTCCAACTACAGCCCGACCATTACTGGATTTTTGAGGTCGTTACTGATATCGATACTTGGGAGCCCTGCAACATCTTGTTACTGATCAGCTGACATATACACAGATCGATATATGTACAATAAGTTAATATCGGCCAATATATCAACCTGGCCGATTTATCAGTCTAGCTCTATTCTGAACCCTATATTTAAAAGAAAGAAAAACACAGATTTACAGCTTATGCTCCCTACTGCCATATTACATGAACAAAAAGGAGAATGTCACGTCAGTGCTATTTGTACACCACTGCATTCTGAGACTGTACGGCACAATGTTTTTTAATTTTCTCAGTGAACTATTTCTCTGTATTTGTGGTAGTATGTGAATGGCCTAGCCTGGGAACCAGACAAATCTGCAAGCTCATGTTTTATTTGCTCTGGCAGATGCGTCTGGTCCCCCTCCCATTCAGACAGAGGTCCAGCTGACCTGGCCCGGGTCGGGCCAATCACAACCGTTTATCTAATATGGGGCAGGTTTGATACGATGACTGCACAGAGGAGCACCGTTGAGGTATTTTCGTAAACAACCAAGATGGCTGCCGCTGATGTGGATCGTTCTGAATCCGCTATCGCGTCAGTATTAAATGAACTGGATGGTATATTTTCTCTAAAAGAAGAACAACTGCACTTGCAGCTTTTGTTGATAAGAAAGATGTTTGCCATATTTCCAGCAGGATTCGCTCAGCACTACGTCACATGTTTCGTTGCTCTATCCAATTGCATCTAGAGGCATTTTGGTCTGTGCCTGTTGATCACGCCCCCTGGAAATCGAAAATGAACTGAGAGGTTCCAGACTAATTCGCATTTGCAAATTGGTTTGATGATGTCAGGCTATGAATGGCCACTTTATTTTAAAATAACAGTAAGGCATTTCTTATGTTAACAAATGAAACTGTTGCCTTTACTGGAACAGTGTGAACACGTTATTATGTTGATGGTACAGGCTGCATGTGTGAAAGGGCCTCTTTAAATGGGAGGTGCATGCCCTGAAACTCTAGCTGAGGAAACTCACAAACTGCCACCCTGCACTGATGTGTCTCACTGCATCATGTGTGCTCTTTTGTCCCTCCCAGTCTGTGATAATAATATCCACCATGTCGGTTTCATGTTCTTTGAACACTTTGCTGCATCAATACGTAAAGGAGGCCCAAGCTGTGATGGCTGCTGCTCTGAGTCTACTCTGCAGGTGGAAATGGGGCTCATTTCTATTTAAAGGCTCTGTCTGAGACCTGACGGTTTGGGTCTATTTTAAGAAAGTAGCAGAAAGAAATTCAGGCAGCGGGGGATGGGATGATTTAGGGCTGCTATTTTTCATAGTCTCTCACTCTAAAATGCATCCAATTCTCCTGTCCCCAGTTAGAGTCAAGCATCAAAAATAGATTCTCACTCATACTGTTGCCACAAACAGGAAAAAGACGCTGTGAACAAAAGCCAGAGATGGTTTACTGTCAGCCTGCAGCAGACCTTGGCTATGGATATAATCCCAACAAAAGAACTGCAAATGTGCAAAACATGGAACTGTACTACGAAAATATACCCATGGTAACACCAACCTTCTTACTAATTTAAGATGGTAGCATGGTTATTGGCGTCAAGGTCAACTCCACCGCTTTTACACATTAACATCTGTTTACAGGTCTTGGGGAGTACTACTGCATGTGTGAAAAAAGTAGCATGAAGCCTTTTGTAGCTCCAGAGGGAGCTGAGGGAAATCTGATAAATTGCCTCAAGTGACATCACTTGAGTCCACTTGGGGCTGAAGACTGCAAGTTTTAAAATGGAAAAAATCTAGGGGTGTGGAGTTTGAAAGAAGTGAGCTTACCAGACCTCTATAGCCCCACTCCTCATCTCTGCTTCAGGCTAGCGGCTCCTATTAGCCACTACTAGCAAAACACACCTGAATCTCTGACTGAACTGTTGACAGTCGAGTTTCACTGTAAGTAATGTAGGCGCCAGGTTTTGACAAGGAAGAAGAACGTGTGGAATATAGAAGGTATCTGCTGCATTGATTTTTTTTTTAAACTGTCCACCTGTGTTATATGCTAAATCGGTAGAGTACTCTTTTAACGTCAGGAACAGTCAACCTAGGTAACTAACAACAATGCTAGCGTTAGCTCCTCCTTAAAAACAATACTCGCCTCATTTAGCGTTGTTGAAAATGAGTGACTGAAACAGATGACACTGACTCTGGAACTGAGGTGGAAAATACCAACTGAAAAATACATCCCCATTGGGAATGCCCATAACCTTGCTCTATGTATCGCTGCTCATTGTGTACTATTGGTGGTGTAGCAGAAACATTATAAAATATGCAAACAGTATAAAAACATGACAAGTTTCAGATTTAAGCTTTAATACTGAATGACATCACTGTAAACCCAAGCAGAGGCTTTTTAAATTCCACTGTGCAGTTGTGTAAGGTGCAGTGACAACAGAAATGAACTCCAATCTGCATGTGGCTCTCCCTCCCCCTCTCTAGGGTTACTGGTCTCTTGGAGTGACAGATTGGATTGGCCAGCCTAGCTCTGCCTCACATGGCCTATGTGAGGTCAGCAAGGCTAGCTGCCTGTCGCTGACAGATGGTAGTATGTAGGCCTTGCCAGATAGCCTCGCTTGATGGGCAGTTAAACCTGCTCTAGGCAGCTCGTGTCCATCTGAATGCAGCAGGTCAGTGAGGGCCACTGAATCAGTGGTGGTTATCTCACTTGGAGCTTCCATGTTGGCTTAGAAGACTTCGCTTAAATTAGAATCCCAATCACTTTAAGAATCTCTTCAGAAGGTCAAATGTGTTGCACATATCAGGAACAAGTCATGGTTACTGCTTGCTTTGCAGTTCTCATAGTGGGACTGGACATCACACTGACTACAGCACAACAGGTCCAAGTGGACATGCACTAAAAAGTAAATGACATGCAGTACACAGTTAAACCATTATGGTACAGTATGGTATGGGTACACCAGTTAACATCATAGGTGAGATGTGTTCCTACGGTCAAAACATCGTTGAGATACAAAACGACCCAAAAGAACAACAAAACTACAAATAGAACCTACAGAGTTACATCTAGGTTTAAATCTATGATGTCATGAACAGGGTAATTAACATGACAAAACTCTGAACTGCAGCTGATGATATAAATGATCATCATGCTGTTATTAATGTCATGATGGCGTAAATCACCAAAGCATCAGTTGAGCAAGAACAATGTCATTATACCTTATGACACTAATTTTAATATGTTAGATTTCATATGTTTTTGTTGATCTTTGATTGACATATGAAGACATCTCATCACACCCAGTGGATGCTGATGGATTTATTCCATACAAAGGTTCTACAGGCACTTTGATGACATCCCGGATTAAAGCCTTGTTTTCAGTTGTTTCGAGTGGTTTTATCGTAGTAAGCTGTTAATCCACATACCCTTACCTAAGAACCAGGCGAGCATCTATTTGCAGTAACAGACTGAGGAAGCGGAGGAAGTGCGACAGACAAACAGGATGAGCTAATTTATTGACAGCTGGGGGTATTAGGCAACCATGCATGGGTAGGTGTAAGTGAGGCTGGAGTCTTAGAATAACATGTGGTAAACTCCATTACCTGTGTAAGCACCCAATGACCTGCCAGCGCACAACACTACTTTTATACAGAGGAAAACAAATACGGCTTACTTTACGCCTTGCAACTGAAGCGTTAGTGTCTTTATAAACTCAGACTGATGAAGAATAATTTAGTTATTTTCATCTTGGGCTTCATTTTCCAAGCTTTTATCATCATTGCAGTTCACTGCAAAGCTTTAAGAACCTCCAAAAATTGATAACATTTCATTTATTTATTTATTTTACAGCTCATTGAACCGGACATATGATTGGCTTCCAGTCTCCCATTGTCTGTCACTCTTTTAGAAAAATACTACTTCTTGGAACAACTCATCCATGTGATGTTTAGAAGATACTTGCTTTGACAGGAAAAAGTGAACCAAAAACAAAAGAAAGCTCTACAAAGTTGGTCGCCGTTGCTGCAAAGGTCAGCACTGTCAAGTTGGCGCACACTTCCATTGGAATGAATTGATTTCTCCACAAAATGTCATCGGGTTTTTTGGGTTTGTTTTTTTTTACTTTTTCTTTATTTGGTTAGTTCTCAAACCCCCTTTTACATTAACAATATTTCAACATAGTTGACAGTTTCCTATACAAGGGGTTACAATATTCTTAAGGTCTTTAATATCCGAACAATTCAACATGAAAATATGTATAAAAATAAATCAAACAAGTGTCATCATTTTAAATACAAGGTATAGTGACCAGGCCTTATCACAGATATATTGTATCTGTGCATATGTTCTGCGATAACCACCAGTAACAAGAAACTGGAGAAGCAGAACGCCAAAAATATGTTTGTAGCTAATGCAGAGACCGGAGTTTAGTTGGCAATGGTTATTAAAGCTGCCAGTTAGTTAGCAAAATCAAATTTGACAATTTAATTATTTAAATAATTTAAATTCAACTGAAATTCAAATATATTTGATAAAATTCATAATAGAGCCTGAACATCAGTGTTGTGGCATATTTTCTCCATGGTAGCCAGAGATTGTTTTATTGCATGGTTCTTGCTAAGCTCCAAGATGTATAATTCTGTATCTCTGCCAGAGATGTGGACAAATAAAAATAGAGCAGTGGCAAGACTAGCCTCACGCTCTATCAAACCATCTGTATCTTTCTGTCTCTTCATACCTCTCTGATTCTTCTGTTCTCTTGGACTAAGGCTAAAGGTTTTGAGCATCAGGGTTAACCTGGGACAAGTCCTTTGAAAGAGGTGTGGAATTTTTGGCTTCCTTTAGACACTACGTAGAGGAGAAGTGTCTTAAATATTTGTGGTGTATTTTGAGAATGGAGGCGCATTCTGGAAGAGGCGTAGCATATAAGCTAATTTCTAGGCAAACTGCTGCACTGAATCAATACTGTGGGTTGAATCATTTTTAAAACAAATACTTCTTTCTTCTCTTGTTTCATACAACAGCCTTGTGGGAGCAACACAGTTTTCCACACAACTGCATCAATAAAAAAATACAAAACACATCCTAAAACCAGAAGCCATTTTTTTTCTTTTCAAAGACTTTTGGCAATTCAGGAGAGACCTGACACCCTGCCAGCTTTCTCCTAAAACCAGTAGCAGGAAAGTCAAGACTCTGTAATGGTGTCCTGTCATTCATGTCGTTTTGTCTTGCTCCTGAGGTCATGAAAATTGTTTTACATGTGTGAAACAATACTAGGAGTCTGTGTGAAATTAAAGGCAAAGGGGGTGAAAGGTTTCTACAGGGCACAAATAAATTGGGTGTGTTGTTTGTCTTTAACTCCTGGCCTAAAGAGCTCTGATTCAAAGTCAGTAATTGCTCAGTATAGAGCTATTCCAAAAACACCAAAGCAAGCTGAGCTACATGCCATCCTCAACACAAAAACACACAAAACAACACCTGAGGATAAAAACATTCAACAACACAGACGTTTATGAGACCAACTGCGCCTGTGTCAGTTACACATTAATATCACAACAGAAAATTATTTCTGTGTGTGTTTATAGGCTATTTATGTAATACACTGGATGACATAAGAATTACAGTGCTTCCAATAAGGCTGACCTGACATTAACACAGCAAGTTGCCAAAATGGGTGGCATCAGTAGCATAGCTGTCACAGCAAAGCGTCTTGGTTGAACCAGAGAACCAAATGAACAATGGCAGCAAGTCAAGCAGAAAGTCCTTGGGTATCCAAGCGTAAACAAACATGACCATCACCATGGAGACTGATAGCTTCCATGGGTCCTATCCTGCATTATACATTGTGCACTGCTGGGTAGAGTTCACAGGAAATCTGCTGGATTCTTTAACAGTTCAAAACAGGAAGAATGCACTGTTCTTCCAATGGAAATCAAACTAAAGCTTTCAAACTTTCTGGCAATCACAGATGATTACAAGCGCAGAAATAAACTCACTTCCAACATTTTTGTTCTCCTCAGTAAAATAAGAAACTAGGGAGGGAAATGTGGTCCGAATGTGGGGAAACTGTGACACTAACAACACACAAGTGGTGTTACAGACTGCCAATCAGGTTAGGCATTTTCAAACATGCGCTGTTTACTCCGGTTGAATAGGACTCTGGTTTGTTTCCCCCTTGGTACGATTCACTGGTACGGACCAAAACAAGCACACCAAGACCCTTCAGAGGAAGTCGTCACAGTCCGGTCATAAACTAATTCTGGGGCAGTTCGTTTGTGGTGGGAATGTGATCCACCCTTGATCTGACCAAACTACAAGGCGTACTCTACAGGTTTGAGCTAAACAGCTCCCGTAGCCAGGTGCACTTTGCAGACTAGGATGCAGATGAGCGAAATCCAGCTAGCTGCTAGACGTGGAATGAATCAAGGTCTGAAGTGGACTAGCAAAGAAGTATGTTACCTTCTTGATATCTGGGCAGATAGGACCTTCTTCCTGTGTTTCTTTCTCTGTCCTACTCCAGACACATCTAACCAATGAGCGGCGTGTACATTCTCATGTGGCATTTTGGTTTGCTTGAATTTATTTCTGTGTAAAAAGAAACCGAACCGGGGCTTTCTGGTAGCCAAATGGTTAAGGCGCATACCACACAACTGTGACATCCCGGGTTTTATTTCACCCGAGGACCTGTGTTGCACATTTTCATGTCTAGGGCTCAGAAAACAAACTCAGCATGACCTATGATATGAATAGACAGGTAGAAACATTTTACAGCCCAACCCAGCCATAGATCACTCACCACAGTAGTAAGTCTGTATGCACCACCAGTATGTTCAGTCAGGGCCTTGTACCATGGGCTCAGAACCTGCAACAACAAGAGGTAGGAGACTCAGTTAGAGACTTCTGAATTAGATGAGATGAGAGAAAACCAAAGTATTTTGGTAAACGCTTTGGAAATCGGCGGGACTGTTGCATCCAATGTCAAAGGTCACATCATGTAATTAAAAATGGCTATCATATACTTAGATTTTACCCAAACACGACATACGTTTCACAGAGTTTCTATGCTAACTAAGTGTCAGTACAAGACCTGTAAAGCGATCATTCGACACAAACCATTTCTCACAGAACTCCAAAGGTAAGGTAAGGTCTATTTATAGTAGTAAACACATTTTAAACTTGAATTATTTATCATTTCACAGAACTTTATGTAAATGTGAACTGTATATACACACTTGGAAGGACCTTTGCCCATATTTCTTATAACATGAAAACTGAATTTGAGGAAAGTGAATAACTGCAAAGTATATCGAACGGACAGTCTGTAATTACTGTCAAATTTGGATTATTAGTCTTCACCAGCCTTGCCAGTGCTCTGATACTATTGCATTTATTGACAGTTGGTGGTGGTAACGTGTCAATAAACGTAGCAATATTCCAGCAAAGGCAGGGAAGAAGAGGGCTGCAATCTAGCAAACAATGCAGGTTATAAACTCTAAAAAAAGCTTTTGTTTTATGAGGAAGAAAGTGCATGTTTTTAGGCCTCAATGACACACACTGATTTTGGTGAGACACATTGAATGTAAAAATAACTGTGTTTGCTGAGAACAAAACTCCACAGGGCACCTTTAAAGCAGATTTCAATGCACTTACTAGGGCCAAGTAGCACCAATTTGCCAGTGTAACAAGAGACATTTTTATTGTAAAAGTCATCAAAATGTAAAATAATCCCTGACTAATGCCATGAACTGAAAGTAAAAAGCTCAAAGCGTCAGCCAGCAGTGCATGGGGAATGAATGGTCGGACCATGTGACTGACACTCATTCAGAATCCTGAACAATGGTTCACCTCTTCAGTCTGAGGACAGAGGGAGACAACAACACACCATTAGAGCATGTTCAATGCCAACATTTACAGCAGGTGGCCATCGTAAAAGCAACAACTGTGTAATGTCAAGCAATACATTGCACAAATCCCTGCAATCAACCCTACCTTTGTGAAGCCTATAATGTTCCGTTTTTGGTGATACTGTAATCCAATTCTGTGATAACTGTTAAGGATGCAGACTGATGTGGTGTTAGAGTGTTGCTGGATTGCATAATACTGTAAAGTGCACTGGAAATTACTGAACATTAATTTTTTTTCCAGGCTCCTTCTCCTGGCTCACTGCTTCCTTCCCTATTTTCCCTGACCTTGATTCCTTCTGTGCTTCTTTCCTTTTAGTCTCTGCTGCCCCTCTCTACAGTGTTGGCGAGGCTGTGGCAAAGGCTGCAGAGCAAAGGGAGAGATAATGTTACCACAAAGAAAGCAGGACTGGTTGGGTGTGGCCAGAGAAATGCTCAAGTGTTGAAGGTTGCAGAGGGCTCGCTAGAGGACGCGGCCTGGCATGGCAGGAATGAGGCTTGTACGCAGCACAAGGCTGTCAAGATAGTTATCTCTCTGATCAAACATGAAATATGAAACACGCGTTATCTCTGCCTTCATCAGTAACCCCTTTTAAACAGGGAAAGATGAACGCCAACATACTCATATCAGGCAGAACCCAGGGGGAGTAGCTAAGGGTGGGCTTGCCACAGAAATATTCATCAATTTTGCACAAAGAGTTCATTTTAATATAGGCTAATACAAACAACCTATCCCTTAACCCTATGCCTGCTGCTGCTGCTAGATAAAAGTTCAAAGGGAAATGCTGATGCACTGCAGTTTTTTAGATATGCACGGTAGCTAAGTGGGTAGCTTTAAGGAAACTCCAGAAGTAGCCTAAATAAAATATGATTTTTTTACCCCAGGAAAAAGCACACATTCAACTAAGTGAGCAAGCAAGACACCTTAGCTTGGCACAGTTGGCACTTTGATTTATTGAGATTAGCGAACTGGAACACCAGCCAGATTTCTTTTCACCCAGCACAGCTCATTTAAGTACTGACATTGGAACAGTTTCAACCTATGAGTACAAGTCAGTTTTTTAGCTAGTTTGTTTATCAGGCCATGAGGGCAGGTCGGTGGGGGGAACCGAGAGAGTGTGTGTAACAACAAGTTAACATTGAGCACAAGTCCTGTGTCAGTCAGGCTCTGATCCTCAAAAGCTGTCATACCCAGAAAACAATGACTTACAATACAGAACTGATCGGAAATGGTCAATGATCAATTTTCTTTTTTTAAACTTGATAATCCAGATACTGACCCCAGAGATCAGCCTGAGACAGCTCTATCTTTATCCTGCAAAATTTGAAACACACGGCACCATTCCTTGCTGTAAAAGCATCAACATTCACAGGTATAAATTTAGATTGATTCTAGGGGTGGGTGAAAAAAATCGATTCACTTAAGAATTGTGATTCTTTTTTTTTCTTTTTTTTACGATTTTTTAAAACATTTTTTGATTCCTGAATCGATATAAATTTAAATTCAATTGCTTCATTTTAGTGTATGCTTATTAGACAAGGTGGACAGAAGTTATCGCTTTTATCCAGCAGATGGCGAAATGTATTTGTTGTAATCGATGAGTATTATGTGACATCATACCAGTTTCAAGAAAAACAAAGCGGACGTGAGAAAGCACAAAATGTCCGAGATCTGCGGGGATACGACCAGTACCCTCACGTTTTAAATGCAAAGTACGGACACACTTTGGGTTTCACACATTGCCAGGAAATGCAGAGCTAGACATGACTAAATCAGTATGCAATGCTGCTGCTGAAATAAAACTCAGAGAGACTGACTGACATGTGATGTGCATTGTTTTAGGAAATATGACTCATGATATACAGTCTCTAGAAGTGTATGATTCAACTTTTTCCCATGGACTAATGTTAAAAAAGCAAAGAAAAATGGCAATTAATCGTAATATCGAATTGCAATACTTAAGAATTGCAATTACATACCGAATCCCATTTATCTTGATAGTATTGAATCGGGAAATAAGCATATCGTCCCAGCCCTAATTGATACGCTAACTCAATACACCAATTGTGCAGGTAAGATGTCAGCCTATGTTCTATATTATTGCCTGTACTTTACAAATCTATATGCAAACCATGTTTTTTTTTGATGGTTACAACACTGCCAACAATTTATTCATTAATTATTACATTTATTTCATTACAATGACTGCCATAATTTTCATAGGGCATGAACACACAAAGCTTCTGTCTTATTTAGCAGTTTTATTTTGCTTTGCCGCTGTGTATTTCTACAGAGGCAGAACAACCACAGCAATCTGAAAAGCTGTAACTGTCCGAAAAAGACATTTCCCCATACATCATCATAAAAGAAATGGCTGTAAAACAATTAATACAGTTCTCTGAGTGTCAAAAACACCCCGGAATGACTCTTTTTATAAAAACAATGTGATCAGTTGAGTCCAATAACACTTAAAAAGACTCAAAGAACCGCATCAGTAAATAATTTCACGTCATTCACGTGTGCGAGGAGCCAACTGGAACTCAGCCGGCTCGGCTAGAGGAAGTCTCTAATGTGCATGCTCTCAACAACCACAGCAGTCTGTCTAGACCGGAGAAGAACTCTAGTAGGCCCGAAAATGCAGACGCTTGCGGATATCTGACAAACTTATTTGGCGTATGCGCCCAGTGGGCAACTTTCATTGGAATGAATGGGGCAACACCTTGGAACACATTAACCAGTTTTTCTTAGTACATCTATTACTGTGGCCATAGCTTGCTCTGCTAACATTAGCTAGTCGAAGTACTGAAGCCTGTGTTTGTGCAGAGTTGCAACGTTAAGCGAGAAACAGAGAGCATGCATTTTATGTGACTAACAAAGAGGAAACTCACTGCCTCAAGATCGCGCACATTATGTTCTTATCACAGGTGAGTGTCAGCTCTGCCCATGGGAAAAATGATGTGAAGTAATTTTACATTATTTCTTCGATTTGTAGTATTTCAGGGAAGTTATTTTGGCAAAAAGAAGTTGTGTGAAAATTTGATACAGACACATGTCTGGTTGTCAACTTGCAAAAGTTGCATAACATCCCTGTAATGTCAGGCTTGACACATTTCTTTTCTTTTTACCAGGACTAATACAGTTACCATTAATGCCATTCATAACACATATCAAGTCTTTTCCAGCACTAGTTAATTGAATTGTGTGCATATTTGGAGGTAGCCCAACACAGCAGGGCCACCAACAAAATAAACCACAACAGCAAAGTACAACAACACTCCACTGAAAGTTGAACAATAATTTTGTTTCTTTTTAAATTAATGTTCTTCGATTCCTTTGTACTCTCCCACTTTGCATTAATGACGAGTTATTGGGTTGCCCCTCAAATCTCTCTTCTCTCCCATTAGAGATCCATGTCAGACATATCAACCACAATCATGAGCAAGCCACAACTGTAACATCACACCTTCCTAAAGACATAAAATCACTGCTTCCTTGTATATATGGGGAGCTTATGGACTGCAGGCCTTCCACTCAACAACAATGCCACGTCATAAACATGGGTCATATCACCAAGTACATGTTAACACCACAAATCCATGATGAGATCAGTCTTCTTTTAATGCTGGCCGATCCAAAGCCATATGAGACAAGCTCAACCAAAGCACAGATCCTTCAGATTTAACCCTGCATTACAGATAAACACATCAACTTCTGAAGCAGTGCTGAGCCCCGGCTATCCCTGATAATAACACGATACAATACATCAGAGCACTGCAAGGATCCCATGACATTTAGCTGGAGTTAAATACACCTCGGCTTTCTCTCACATGAAGTACACAAGCAACACCTCAGAGGGGAGAAACCCTGCTAAGTAAAATACTAAATCAAAGACACAGAGAGCTTGTTAGAGGGTGAGATAGGCTTGGGACATTTTATGCATTAGCTCTTAGCAACGTTTTATTTTTGAAATTCATATTGCAATAATGCGGGACTATATAAGATGGCATGCTCATAATCCGGTACTCATAATTAGTTCATTGGTATGTCACTGACATCACCAAAACCAGGGTTGAAATTAGCAGCCACCAGCCAAATGCTGGTAAAACATGAAAGTGGCTGGGAGATTTCAGAGACAAAATAATGATTTACTATTGAGTGGCTGGTAAATTTGAACATTTATCTGTCAGTGGCTGGCAGATGTTCACATTTTAATTAAACATTTCCCACCCTGGCCAAAACACATGAGCAAAAGTGTAAAGAATGAATTATCTGCTCTAATGTAAGCTGCAAATGTTAACATGCCTGGCTAATTAGCTTACTCCCTACAGTAGTGGAATACTAGCTACAGTAGTAAGCTAGCGTTACTTACAAAGCCACAGAATGTATCATTAGCTGCATTAACTTTTTGTTAGGGGGGTATATATTACATTAAAAAAAAAGCCTTTAGGACAGGCACACCCACTGTGTGGAGGCTGGTCCTGGATGCTACTAGAGTTAAGGCTACCGTTAGCTGTCCTGCTCTGAAACTTGTTTTTAAAAGGGAAATATATTGTTTGAAAATATGAACAATACAGTCTGTTTCTTATAGTTAGCAACAAGGTCATGCAAAAACATAATAACATTTAAATTCAGTTTTTTTTATAATGTTGAACCATAGTATTAGGACTGACTATCTACCCTGCAACAATACAAGAACAATACCGCATGTAGTTTTAATCTTTTAGGGCGTTATTATGTATGTGGCCATCAAGTGCATATAAGACCCTTTAACATGTTACTCATTTCAAAACGAGTCAGCTAGAAATATTAAAAGTTCAAATGGAGACAACCAACTTCAAGAGTTAGCGTTATTAGCTAGTAAGCTACCTACAGCTGATAAAATCTGGTAGCATCAGTAATCATTTCAGCCAACAAAATCAAAGGTCGGCAGCTAGAAATGAAACTCCTGCTTTTGTTTACTTTATTGCAATTATTGCAAATTTTAAGTGGTAAATCTGACACCATTATTATTGTGTAACTACCTGTGTGCCATGCTAGATTGGAAAGCTTGACCTGCTTAGTAATACAATCAACTGAATTTACTCACTAAAGCAGAAAAAGCACCCGATAAGGAAAAAACACAGCACAGCAGGAACAAAGGTAGCAGCCGTGCACAGATAACAGCAGGCCATTTGTCATATCTTCAGGAATCAGTGGACACTCTTCTACTGCATAGGCAGAATCACTAATCTGAACACAGGACCCCTTTTAGGAGCACAGGCTACCCAAGGCACCCATTTTACATGACTAGTGCTTCTGACATCTTTTCTGACGACAAAGCTTGTGCTTTAACGACTAGTCGGTTACCAATTTCCAACCCTACAATAAATGTGTTTATATACTGGTGCCTCTTCATGATGCTGCCTTATGATGTTTTTGGTTGCATTTTAACTTGTACCTCTCTGTATGGTCCGCTCCATCACTAACTAAATCAAGGCCTATCAGGGGTACAGGTTTGCAGTTCCAACCAGATCTTACCAGGCACTCAGACAGGTTCACAGATCCCGCAGGCACAGTACTACTACTACTACTACTACTACTTCAACAAAATAAATAACTTAATTGAGAAATTAGCCTTGAAAAAAACAATATTTTACTTGCTTCCAGTATTTTCTTGGATGAGCAACAATACTTACTGGTGCTTACATCACACAGTACATTAATAAAAATGAGTTTTAAATAACAGTAACTTATTATAAATTAGCCCTATGCTGCCCTTTGCAGCACTGACAATTTGTTAAAATTGCGACATCACTGAACGTATCACACTGAAATGTAAATTTCAATTGTCTACTTTCAAACGTCTACTACACTTCAATTGCCTAGGACCAGTATCATTTCAGTCACGCTACACATCCACAATGACACACAATGACAAAATCTGCACCCACAGTGCAGCTGCGGCATGGCATTTCCATGTTGGCGGGTCAACACGCACTGAACATCAGCTAGCCAACAAAGAGAAAGTCTCAAAGTCCCTTTAACACAAGCAGTCTGGTGTCAACCCTGTCCTGGAAGCCGTGGAATGCCCACTGTCCCTTTACCTACCCTTTGTCTTTTCTATCTGGCAACACGGCGACACCTGCTGTATAGGGGAATTTCCAGTAGCCAGTGAGCAATGTGAGCATTCCCCATCACACTTTACTACCAAATGCAATGCTTGGGGTTCAATCAGAGACACTTGTGACAAGGAGCTGACGATTTATAGCAAATTATTATTATACATTTAGATTTGGCAGAAACTCTTTGAGGGAACGCTCAAAGAATCAGACAGTGACGAGGATTCTGCTGCGAGAACTAATCCTCCATTATTAAACATACATAAAGATGAAATATTAGTAAAATGAACAACATTAAAATAAAGCACATTAGGAGGATGTTGGGGTGGTGGAGGGAGCTGCAGCAGCAAACAGCAATTGAGGTGAGCTGGGATCATCTTTTTGTTTGAAGAGGCATCATTCTGCAGCAGCACCGCTACTGTGCAAACTCAGTGGTCTCATTGAAATGAATGAGGAGGCTGCGATATTTTGAACCAGCACTGTTGTTGGTATAAATGCAGCCTAAATGTGAAGATTTACAAGGCTGACCTCAGTTGTGGCCAGTGAGTTAACAATGGGCTCTCTGCTTGTTAGGTGCTGGTTCACACACAGCAAGAAAATTCAAGCAACTCACTAAACACAAAATGAAACTGGCCCGATCTCAACACTGTAGTTGACTTTTTGCAGTAGTTAATAATTTGATCAAAAGCATTAATAAAGACAATAAAAAATATGTGCTTCCCGAAGGATCTTTTAACAAGTTGGATCCATCTACTCACTCGTCCGCCTCTACAGCCTCGTTGTGTTTATACTCGAGCTCTTGCAAACTATTCTAACTCAAACTTTCCCAAAGGCTTTTGTAGAGGAGGTAAGCGCACGTTGGAAGCTTAGTGGTGGTGACGTTGAAGGCATGCGACCATGGTGTGGTTGGTTTATAGCCTAACATTAGCTTTTTACTTCTGGTGATTGCATTCACGCTTCAAAAATCATAAAAGTGGTGTTCATTTGTGAAGATTATCTTGCTGAACAAAATGTGCAAGTATCATGTATAAACTTTTGTTTGCCACAGAGCTTATTTTCTGCAATAATCCAAAATTCCAAATATGTCATCCCTGCAGCACTGTATCAGGTTATTATCCTCAGTACCTGTATTAGTTGTGATACATTCTAATGGAATATATCAGATGATCCAGCACCTCTAATTTCAACTAAACTGTGATCTGGGACTTTCCCAGAGGTTGGGGCGGAAGCTACAGGGTACAAATAATCACCCTTGGTCTCTCTGCAGCAGAGGGGAAGAGGGGAAGAGGGGCTGCAGGCCTGTAAACTTCAAAGTCTTGTGGGTGAAGTCGGGGGAGGGCCGCAGAGCACAGGCACATTCTTCACAATGTTGAACTTGACCCCTGGGGTTGCCACACACACACACCACGTGACTGCTGTCAACTGTGTGTGTGTGTGCTCGCGCATGTGAGCAGGCCTGGGTGTGTATGCATAGTGTGATAGCCTATGTGTGTGTGTGTGAGCCTCTAATATTATCCACTCCTTTAAACCTGTTTGAGCACTTAAATCTTAACAAATCATAGAACTGTTCTGCATTTTATTGGAACAAACACACTGAAAAGGACCTAAATATAACATGCATTTTTGCACGTGACGACTTATAAAATACAGCATATTATTTCTGCTTTTTTTTTTATTAACAACTTGTCTACCTTATCAACACTATCACGACTGAGTAAGCTGTCAAATAAAATTTCATTTCCACACAACACCCTGGACAAATCACCAGACGATCAGAGTGCTGACAAGAGGAAACCCACGCACGCAGACATGGGGAGAGCATGAAAACTCCACACAGGAAGGCCCCAGGTAGCCAGTGGATTCAAACCAAACGACCATCTTGCTCTAAAGCTTCATTTATACTTTCAGCATCTGCGAAGCCGCAATGGCCTACACGGCGTACAAATCGTCAAAATATATGAGCGTACATAGAAACAGAACCACATATGCGTCCATTTTGCTATTAAGGTTAACGGTGCTAACCACTGTGCCACACTAGCTCACATTAAATAAGATGTTGAAACTGATAATGGCAAAGTTGTCCACTGACTCTAATAATAACAATATCTGACTGATGACCACTGTAAGACACCGTTGACAGCTGTACACTGTAACTGCTTGAGCTAATGTTATCTTCATAAACTGACTGTATGAGCTGCTTCAGAACTCACTGCAGGAGCTTTTAAAGTGATAGCTAAAGCTAAAACAGTAATTGGATATGTTCAAAGTCTGGCTGAGAGAAAGTTAAAAGTTTTCACCTCTTTCAAACTTTTTAAGATTACTATGTTAATAATGTAGGTTATACTTAGGGGTGACCCCGAATAGTTGAATATTCGACAATTCAATCTAAGAAGCCTGATTCAACTCGCCACAGTGGCTGGAAAATGTGGTTATGAAACAAAGGATCATTCCATTCGGGCTATATGGGCGTGCTGAATGTTTGATTTTACATAGAATTGCTTGGTTTCTCCAATAAATCATATATAGCCAAGGTCCGGACCCAGGCTCCATCCTATCTGGACCCGGACATGTAACCAAAAATTGTTGAGAATTATTAAATTTTATCACGTGATGCTACTCAGCATTCAAATAAGCATTGCGACTCAGTCAGTGAGTGAGACACACACTGGAGAGACAAGACAAGAGACAACAGTCAGAGAAAAGTCATTTCACGTGGCGTGCTCTAAAAACAGAAAAGTATAAAGCGAAAACAGAGCTTTTAATCAAGAATGGACAGACTCTTACATGTTCATTCTTCCCACGGCAGTTTAAAACCAGCATGTCTCATATGTTCTGAGACTGTGGCAATTATTAAAAAAATTAAAGCAGGAGCAAAAAAAAAAAACATGATTTGACGAACATATAAACAAGCCGGTCTTGACTTTGATTTTTTTTTTTTGTGAATGGTGATTCCCCCAAACACCACCATTACAATACACAGAATTGTATTTCTATCTATCAGTCGATTTGATTTAGGCAATCATTCAAATTACCGGCATCACTAAATTGATACACACAAGCGTCACAATTGTGGAGGTAGGGCTCATTTATATTAAAAATTGTAGCTAATATTTCTCCTCATGTCTGCATAAGGACAGGATCCAGGGCTGTTCCATATTTGTGTCTCCCCATCTCATGTCTGGCCGTTACCTAACTAAGGAAGACATTTTCACTCCCCACACTTCTTTGTCCATTTTCTCTTTCCCTCTTCAATCCACAACAGTGACGAGCACTGGTTACATAACTGTACTACTCCACTTTTTCTCTGTGATTTAATAAGGCCAACTAATCAGTGTGTCCTGAGAAGATAACGTGACTCAGCTGCCTGCTCTGTAACTAACCATGTTCTTGTGTCCTGTTCTCAACATTCGCTCTGGGAAAGCAACACTGAGGACAAATGAGCAAATCCAACAGTGTTCACATTATATTTCAAAGACCCTTCTGGTCACAGCTTAGCTGCACTATAGAAAATTTAAATGTACATGACTAGCTTTCTTCTCAGTCTAAATTACCAAGTGAAGCTGCAAAAGAAACGAGTGACTATATACAGACAGTAAGTAAAGTTTATTTAGTATAGCACCTTTCACAGAGCAAGATCACAAAGTGCTTCACAAAAGTACAAAAGTAAAAAATAAGACAATAGCAACAATAAAAAGAAACAAGCAATGAAACATAGGCAACCAGACCTTAAAAACGCCATCAACCAATTCATACAGCACCAGACTATACAAAGGCCAGGTTAAATAAATAAGTCTTCAGCTGTTTTTTAAAGGCATCAACAGAGACCGCAGATCGTATGTCTATAGGGAGGGCGTTCCACAATGTTGGAGCCACCACTTCACAGGCACGATCACCTTTTGTTTTTAGCCAGGCACGAGGAACAACCAGTAAGCCCTTGTCAGAAGACCTCAGTGACCTACTGGTGGTGTAAGGATGGAGCAGGTCAGAGATGTACACTGGTGCCTGACCATGCAGGGCTCTATACGTAAAAACAAGAACCTTAAAATGAATCCGAAACAGACACACCATAGATTTTTCTCACAGCCACATTTCATATTCTGATGTCAGGAACAGAATGGTCATTAATAGAAACCTTGCTTGCAGTACAGTCACGGTTAATAGGCCAATGTGTGGTTGGTCAACAAGCTTGTTGCGTAAGAAAAAGGTGGCCACGGCCATCAGCTGTCAAATACCATATCAGATTTCCATGCATCTATGCTTCCCCACTTTTCTGCCATGCATCAGCTCAGGAACCTGTAAAATGTACAAGAAAGCCATCCCAAAGCTTTCTACTACTCTATAGTTTATCTTTAAAAGACTGAAAAACACTGCTCACGAATTCCATAATTGAGGTCAAATTTAATTCATTCATTTTACTAAGCTTTTCACCACTTACATGGCTTATTAAGTGCACGCTAGCTTGTTCCACTAACCCATCAAAGGCATCATGGAAGGAAATCCATAAGTAGAAGAAAACTGCATTGCCAGTTGATGACACAAGATCATCTGTTGCTTACATAATTCTACTGCTGTAACCGTTTTTCTAACAGTACCTATTACTGCCACTGAAGCCAACAATATACAAAGTTGTCAGGTTCAGGACAAGTTGTGTTTTGCATTTATAGAAATACTACTTGTAAATGTCCTGTGTATCACTGTAGTCGGCAGGTGTGGCAGTCTAGTTTACTTCTATCATTCTCTGAGGTATTCTGATGTCAAAGGATGACAGAGGGAGGTACTACAGGGAGAGTTTGGCTTTGGGATTTTTTGGGGGTTTTCTCCTCTCAGCCTGGGAGCATTGCTACAGAGTTGAAAAAGAAAAAAAACACCAAAAAGAAGGATTTTTGGTGGGGGAAAAACAATATAGCTAGCCAGCCAACACAATTATAATATGAATGTTATTTACTAAAATTGAGATACCTGCTAAAAGGTTCAGCAGTAGAGCGGAGGGGAACCCAACACATGCTGCATATGATTGACCAATTAATTGCTCAGACCAAACAATCCCACAATTACATGTGCAGGTGTGACACTGATCTTAACGTTGGTCATCCATGATGGTTATAGTTCATGAAAAATACTGGTGTAGTAACCAGTAATAAATCAGTACTTAAAATATAATAATCCTGGTACCTACTCCTACTAACAACCATATAAGACCGATAAACTAATATAAATGGAAAAGAGGTGAAGGCTGTGATCATGACAGCACAAAACAATAGAAGAAATATCTATGGAAAGTGATCCCCTCCAGTCTCAATGAACTGGATTTTTGTTTCCAATAAAGTGACACCCAAATACAGAGCCAAAGTCGCATCCCACTTTTGTACTAGCTTCAGTTGCACTAGCCTCCATTGCGCACTATATTTACGCATACAGCGTTTCCTTCATCACTGTGAAAAGCTGACAAGTGACACTGGAGTTTCTGTTCATATACTAAGCTAAATGGGTCCTACAGTTGTACCTAAGACAATTTTAGAGATTATATTGTTAGCATTAAACACCTACAGATTACATACGTCTTGTTTCTGTGTGTTTGGCAGGTGTCCTTGCTTGACACACTAAGCCAACCTCAATGCACCAGCGTAAACAAAGACCGAAGGATGCGTTGCCTCACATCTTCTGTTATAAGTTGCACTTGAATGCACCACAAAGACTGACAGCCAGCTGACTGCTGACATGCACATATGTTGTGCACCTGTGTGAGAGGAAATAATTAAGACGGTAGTCTGTGATCCTAATCCAAAAAAACTGATTAAATAGTCTCGTCATGTGGTCGGAAAGAAATGCAAATGTATGGGATATATTAAACATGCTCAGCCAGCTAAATGCAGGATAATAAGGATCAAGAAAAGTCAATGATGCCTGACAAACCGCAGTAACTATGGGCAACCATTGACTACACATTACTACAACCAATAAAAAAATACATACACACAGCCTTTTTTTCCTTTGTTAAGTGGCCATGGTTTATATGTGATAATGCACTCCAAGGATTTCCAATATATTAAATAATGGCTCCAGCACCTCTACCTCATCAGAACACCTTCTCATACATTATTATTTACATAACCTACTTTAAATATTAGCTGCAATATGTTATCTGAACAAGACAGTACAAGCAAAAACTCATGTGGGCAACAACAGGGTAATAGAAAATATTCCATAGAAATTTGAAGAAGTTGCTGGACTTCAAAAACAAAATGATTTGATTTCAATTTCAATTCCCGCCTACAAATACCTTAAGCCAATTAGCCTGAGAAACCCTGACAGAGTCTGTATTACCAGCCTTTTCCTTCCTAGCACAGATACCCAAGGCTTATCTGGGACTGGTACATTGTGTCATTGAGTTGAGCTTCACAAGGTTGGCAAGTGGCCCTCCTGGGTGTGTGTGTGGGTGTGGGTGTGTGTGTCTGTGTTCACCCCTCCCCCCCCACACTGCCAATGGCTTTGGAGCAACCAGCTGAAAAGCACTACAGAAAGCTTAAAATAAGATTGACACAAAGGTAAAAATATAACATAACAAATAATGTATAAAATTAACTTTGTCACAGTTATGAATCAACTGTATGTTGCAGACAATCAAGGTTAAACAGCAACATTATCTGGTTATGTTGTAATATGTGTTAATAACTATGGGCCTGTAAAGTACAACAAACGTTACCTCACACTGGTGAGTACAACTATGGGACAAAATGCTAACATTGCTCAAACTACAGTTTCTGTTGATATTGTTTTTAAACAATACTAACTTAATTTAACACTCAAGTATTCATCAAAACAGGTACAACGTGTATTCAAACACAAAGCAATCAAAGTAAGAGATAAAAGCATGAATCCATAACTGAAAAAGTATCTAAATTAACAAAAAAATAAAACAAAATAGTTCAGTAAAAAGTTAAATTGCTAAGTAAAACAAATACATTTTCAGTGTTAATGAAAATAAGCATGTAATATATGTTATAAATGATATACTGAGATTGAGGTTGAGAATAAAAATCACTCAAGTGTTTTTAATTCAAAACTAGCAGTAGTTGCAGGAAGGAAGGGCGCGCTCACAAACACAAACCGACCGCGAGAAGTGCCCTACGAACACATGCACAGTGCGCGCGCGCCTACTCACGCGCTGACGCTGCCCATCCCCCACCCCCGAGAGAAAATATGAAAATAAACGTTCAAAACAGCGCAATAACCCACCCAAACCTTGTATTTACATCAATACAGGATCACTCTACACGGGGATATAATTTATAACGGCATAATAACGTAAAATGACGATAAACACTCACCAAAAGCTCCAAATCACACAAGGGGGGTGCCTTCTCCTCTGTGCTCCTAATATGGAATCTCCTCCTCCTCCACCACCGTTGTTTTCTAGCTCTAATTAAACCTCGAAAAAGCGTTATAACGGCCTTCAGACCCGGCCAATCGGTGCTAGGAATCCCCAATGGCCGATGTGTTTTGGATACACGGGCATATATAATGATAAATCCCCTTAAAAATGAGCTGGATGGACAGTTGGGTCTAGATTGTAGGTTTGCTCGCTAGTAGAGAAAAGAGCCAAACGGTTCAGTAGCAGCCAACGGCTTCAGACTGAAACACAGAGAAGCTGACCTGCCAGGCGAAAATGAGGTAGGCCTGAGCTCCTCGCTGCAGGAAGCACACTCCAGTCACATAAACATCAAAATGGGTGTCGCAGTATGGAAAATGATGGTGTATTCGGGCTGGGGTTGGCGGTAACACGTCAAAAACAACTTACAAATATTAGGTTAAAATAAATTTTGGGGAAATTTGATTTTTTTAAGCTCAATATTATGATTAATACATAGCTATTTTTGGATTGTGTAGGCATGCTAGTTTTGCTGTTATAAGTGAAAGCTACTGAAAAGGGAAGCTAAAGTGTTACACCAACATTAAATATTGTAGTTGTTTTTGTTTTATATTTGAACTACTTCATTGCCTAAATAAATGGTAATAGCAGTGAATGGAAATACTTTTAAATTAAGTTCTGTCTATAGATTTAGCCTATGTTTTTCAGACTGGGCTCCATCAAACTGTCAAATGCTCCACCCCACCCCCACCAAAAACTGGAATGATTTCTCAGCCATCTTAGGTAAAATGGACCATGCTGCTTTTTACAAAAAACCCAATGTAATTTAATGCGATGTTGCCAGATTTGACTGATGTATGAAAAGTTTTCCGTCCTTAATCTGGATTGATACTTCTGTGTTATGGCGGCTATATGCTCCAAAGCTAGCTGACTTGTGCCTCCTCAAAAGTGTAACTTCAAGTCAGGGCAATGGCTGCTACAGAGATACCACACAGAGTCTGCAAGAACTGTAATTGGTCAGTTTGGGTTGCTTGTTTTTTCTCCTACAAGTTTCACATTCTGACAGAGATTGTTGACCGTGAAGACAACATTTAGCAAGTTGAAAAAAGTTCAGTTATCTTCTCCTTTTCAGGAAGACACACCTAGCCAAGCAATTTCCAATGCAAACCTTCTGCCTCTGTAGCACAGTGAATAAAACAATGTAAATACGCAGACTGCACAGAATAGTCCCATATTCAGTAATGAAAGAAGGCAAATCTTCTCTCTGTCGCTCATATCACAAAGTAATAAAAGGACATAAACACAGTTACTGTGGGGAATATAAATAAAGCAGGACACGGCCTGATCGTGTACCATACATCTGTCTGGTATTGTAGAGTTGATTTCAACAGGAGAAATATGAAATGTAATATTGTTTTGTTGTTCATCAGTTATCCGTCATAATGTATCAAGCCTACTGAACTCAATATATTTCAATCCTACCTGTTGTAACTGAAGGAGAGGTCAATGCATTGGAATGATGCCTAACTTTTCATTGGGGTAGACCTCCCTAACACTACAAAAAGTAGCCCACATTAGCACAAGTGGTCCAAACCATTTTTACCTGACCAATCAAATAAAAAGTAGCCCAATTTTAGTAATAGTAATTAAGTAATTGAACCATATTACAGTTGTTTTACAGTTGGTAGCTTTTATTTATTCCAACATATTCATTTTTCATTGCAACGTAGAATTCTGGATCTTTTTGAAATTGTTATATTTAACTAGAATTAGGCGACTATATGTTTTATGTGACAGTAGCAAATTAAACTAATCGGTGTGGTACTAGGGAGGAAAGCGGTAGCCATGAGTTGGTGGCGGGGTGGTAGAGGTGGGGGTGGGGTGTCTTTTTTAAACCACATCATATGAGGAGAGACTGGGGCGCGAGACATTGCTAGAAAGATGCATAAGACACATACAGATGCATATTGTGCAGACATAAACAATGAAAAATAGATAACTACTCATGCGTGCAAGCAGCATTACGTGAAAGCATATGCTCATCAACATGCACACACACACACACACACACATGCACACCACAGATAAGGCCCAGCTGAGACAAACAAACAGACACACAGAACGAATACCCTGGGGTGGTGTGTAGTGTGAGCTTTAGCGTGGCTATAACAGGAAAGTGGAGGATCGGTAATGATTTTTATATGAGGGGGGGGGCTGTACTTTCACATGCCTGGGGAGGTTTGTAGTACAACAGAGCCCCTATAATTTAGATGGTGGAAATCATTTTACGTTGTTCTCATTTGAACACTTCAATGCCTATACTTGTTTTGATTTGGGTTGAAATGCAACGATCCCAGCAGTTGTGGCCCATCACTGCTGAATGAATGAAGAGAAAAACAGTGATGTAGAAACAGCTTCAGCGTGGCAGATTGTGAAGTGAAGCACCTCAGGGCAAAGCAGACCACTGTCAGGGTAATGACTTTCTGGGAAACCACAACACACCATCTATACGCAGCATTCGGCCTCTGTGTTTTCTTCTTTTCTCTGTTAACTCTGCAGCAAACACCCCCTCCACTACTACTGTTAATGCATTTTTACTTTGATAAAGTATCTTATGAAAAATACGATTTTAATACTAAAACCCAGGACTGGGACTCAAACAGGGATGAATTTTAAAATCCTCTTCGGCTACTGTACATAAAATCACAAAACTAGCATACTATTAGTACTTCTGTATTTGCAGAATCTGCATTATCTTGAGCTCAATTAAGTGAAATAGAAGTGATCTCATTTTAAAGGTATTACATGGACTGTATAGCAGGGTTGACATAATCTGTTAAACCTTGCTTCACTTTGTGAAGCTCATTAACTTGTGTCCTTGGCTTGATTTTCATGATGCAAAAGGTGAGCCTTTTTTTTTTTTCTATGGCATGGTAGACCAAATAAGAGTTGACAGAGCTTATTTGTATAATCTTTACAATGGTTTTGGCTTGAAGCTATTGCATTTAAAGGAACAGTTCAGCATTTTGGGAAATATGCTTATTCGCTTTCTCAATAAGCTAAGTTAAGAATTGGAAATGGTGTGAAGCAGCTAGCCTCGCTCTGTCCCAAGATGAAAAAAATCTGACTCTAGCACCTCTACAGCTCACTAATTAATACGTTGATAAAAGATTTGTTTAACAAGTACATACACAAAAATGCAAAAATGACAAATTTTGGTTTTACAGGGAGAGTATAAAGTAGCATATATATGGAAATACCCAGGTAAAGTACCTTTAAATTATACTTAAGTACAGTTCTTGAGTGCTGTTATGGCTTATTGGGACACTTGTAAACCATTTACATCTGTATCTGGATATCAAATCTGGATAAGGAAAAACGTATATTAATGCAGGTGTAAATGCACGCAGAACACGTTGGGATCTGAATGCAATCGGCTCAAGTAGCGTTGTGATCGGACCTCAGCCAGTGTGACCACATGAAAAAACTCAGCCAAGCAAGTTGAAAGGTCACCTAACTATGCATCTTCCTGCTAGCTTAAGCAATCCTGGCAAAAGCTATATGTAGTAGCAGTAGCTAGCAAGTCCTCCCTCGCAAAAAGGCGTTTAAGAATGAATGACGCCCATCCATGGCATTGCTTCCCTTGACCTGAGACGGGCAACTAATTTGCAATATTGAAATTTGATCAATGTTTGATCAATCAGGCAGAATCGAGTTAAAAAGAACGCTTATTAGTACCAGGTGTAAATCCAAAGGCCCATTGATCAGATGTCATTATTCAGATAATGTAGATGCAGTTACAGATCCCATATAACCAGGTGGTACTGGGGCCTTGAATAGAACTGGGCCATTGTTACTGTTATTAATACCACCTATGCTTTTCCTACTATGACAAGTCAAAATGTCTGCTGTGAAAAAGGACTATGTACTTAGTTACTTTCCACCACTGATGATTGGTGTTTTTGTAATGAAAAGTTTGTAAAGTCTTTGAAAACCAAAGACAGACAAGGGAAATAGAAGAAGAATTTTACTAATGCATTTGAAATTTACATATTCCCACAAGTAAAACTTTCAAATCATTTGAATACAACAGGAAGTGGAGGTGATATATAGGTGAATAATAAAATAAATGTAATCTACAACCATACCAGCAGGATTATGCTTGAGAGTAGCTTTATTAAGAGTACTCAGCTAGTTACAAAGGAATGGCACTGTGCCATTTCATCTTTCTGCCGTGTGTTCCAATGACTGTTATCATCTGATTCAGCCAGGAGGTATTAAATGACAGCTGAGCAAAAACAGCAATAAGGTTGCCTGTTTCTTTTACACATGTTTACCTTGAGTGGAATAGTAGGAGTTACAACCTGTGCCACTGGAATTCTCCTTTGGAAAAGATACTGATGACTTTCTCTTCTGCCAATTGAAGCTTTATTTGCATAGCTCATAGTGAGACCTGCCATGAAAAATAAGGAGAACAGGAGAACAGGAATATCTTACTAAAATTGGTCAAATTGAGTCACAGTTTGTTGTTGTACTGTTGGATTGCATTTTATTGTAATGTGGTCAAAGTGTTGCTGAGATGTATGTGTGCAGTAATTGCATATGAATGGTCAGGCAGGGTTGAAAGCACATTTGCTATGTTGAACACCCAAAATGGTAAAGTAAGTAAAACAATATTTTTGACGACGGTTGCACAGCAAGGTTAGGTCATTTACAAAGACTGTAAGATTTATTAGAACTCTATATACTTTAGAATATTATATATATATACCAAACAAATGTGTAGAGTTTCTGCTGTTCTGATGCCAATGGGGAGCTTGTTCCACCATTGTGGAGCCAGGACCGCAAACAGTTGTGGTTTTGTTGAGCGGTAGCCGGGCCCCCCTTTTAGTAAGGGAGTAGCAAGCCGATTGGCAGTAGCAGAACCTGCGGCGCCTCCTGGGTGAGGAATAGACGTACCCTACTGATGTTGTGGAGGATATATCCTCCAGCTGGTCATCCAGTGTCACACCCAGGTTCCTTGCAGTCTGAGCCGGGGACACTACAGAGTCCTCAATGGTAATGGAGAGGTCATGGACGGGAGCTGTATTCTCTGGATGGAAAAGCAGCTCAGTCGTGTCGAGGTTGAGCTTCAGGTGGTGAGACAAGATATCCACTGAGAGTTGTCAGCCAGACACGCAGAGATTCATGCTGCCACCTGGGTTTCAGACCTCCAGGCTGACAATGTAATTTGATATGACATTGTCATAGTGTCATTTTTAGCTGCAGCAGGCAGCCATTTTCAGCAAAAAGCTCTAAAAACCCTGTACACCACCTGCTCAGCATCAAACACCCCCTTCCCTCAGGAGTAGGTGGAGACTAAAACTGAGCTAAAAGAGAGTGGATATTGGACTTACATTCATCAGGGGACCAGAAACATGACTCTACATGAATGTTGCTCCATAACTGCTGGATGTGTAAACAGGCAACTGGTTACTAACAAGTTCACCATATCAACGTGATGATATGTTAAATTTGTGTTGCCCCCAAGTGGCCAAAAACATCAGTTATTGTTTTGTTTGCCTCGAAACAAATTACAGAATGTCTGTAACACACTTTGTGTGTCATCTGAGGGATCCATCACAGACATGCTAGAGCTTTTGAACTGCCAAATGTTCCACTATTCACTAGCTAGTCGCTAAGTTTGCCATGCGGTGCTGGGCAGGCATACTGGGATTATCAACTTTTTTGCTGAAAAGCCTGCTGCTGTTGGAAACCATGTTGATGAAAGTGGTGAGACTTAACCAAAACAGTCAAGTTGTGGATCGTAAAACCAAAACAATGAGCTGGAAGACGCTAAAACGCTCCGAGGACCTGCAGAGTCAGGTGACAATTCTCACAACGAGCAACTCACTTCATCTTTCACATAGTCACTTGATCCATTGTTAATATAAAAACATTGACTGGTGCAGCTTAAGTTAAAATGATATATGTACTATACATTTGCGTAGCTGCAAGGGTCGACACTTGCCTATGTCCATAAGGGTTCGCATTGACTTTGTGTGGACGTTTGCGTGCAGCCCACAGTTTATGACCGTGCACAGGAGCTCCCTACCGATGACAGGAGATATGAATAGGTCGTTTGGCAATGACTCCCAAAACGATATATATGGGCATACCGGACCTTTGTCCTAATGGTAACAACAATAAACATGTGGTTAACATGAAATGGTTGCAGTTTGGTTAGGTTTAGGAAAAGATCATGGTTTGGGTTCAAATAAGTCCATTAGTAAGTTAAGTTATGTGAGTAACTAAAACCAAATGTTTCACACGGGACATGAACAGCAGTCTGCTTATCTGCTGTATGTATGTGAGTATGTCTGGCCCTCTCCGTTAGCTGTGCTCTCACCTCCCGTTCCCTATACTCTCCTCCTCCCTTCTCTCTAGCTAACTGGAAAACCCATACATACACATTGAAACACACACACACACACACACACACACACCCTTCCTTTGGCCACTTTGTTCAGTCATTGCACATCCAACAATAACAGCCTCGGCCTTAAAAACCCATACCAGCATTATACTATATCCACTTCAAAGGGCATGTAATACTTCACTCCACCTCTGGCATATTTAGTGCTTTGACAATGACAAGGTCTCAACAAAGCATGGCTTCATAATATGTCTTCATAAGGCCTTACAGTAATGGCTGTTCTCTACCTACGGAGCTATAATTTACTCTCCATGGTGGAGACTGGAATAGCATGGTTGGCTGTTAAGTGATTAAATTATTTAGCATGGCAGAGATGGAGACGGATATTGCATGAGTGTGTGTGTGTGGGCTTTCATGTGGGTGTGCGAGGGGGAGAAGAAAAACTGAAAGAAATGACTTGTATCTTTTATGTATGCTTGTGTGTGTGTGTGTGTGTACGAATGAGAAAGAGAGCAGCACGGTGTGTTCTGCCTCATCAGGCTGATAAGACAAAGAGGTTGGTCGGTTTAATATCCTCATCGATCCCAGCTCACCTTGTTACACATTAACATTTACAACTAGGAAATCCAACTCAGACAGTTAAAGACTCTCCTGAGTGAAAGGGAAATGAAAGACAGAGAAGTGATCTTAGAGGGAGGAGGGGAAAACACCAATAATAAATCCCAGAGTGTGCAAACAAGCTTGAGTTATTAAATCTACCCAGTCAGTACTGGTGATTTTGGCTGCTTATAATGAGAAGTTGTCTTCTACTGAAACTCCAAACACTAATAATTTCCAGTAACAGAGAAAAGAGATACTAAAATCTTGGAGATATGCTCACTGGAGCTTGTGATATAAAAATACTGCAAAACAGGGCCCACAATTATGGTCCAGACTGAAATATCTCGACAAATATGGGGTGGATTGGAACAAAATTTGGTTCATACGTTCATGTTCCCCAAAGAATGAATTGTAATAACTTTGGTGATCCCTTAACCTTTCCTCCAGGTCAAATCAGGTCAAAATTTCGATTTGTCCAATACTTTATGACACTTGCAAAACTAATGACATTCTCATCAGGTTCAGCCGTACTTTCTCTTTAGTGCTAATTAGCAAATGTTAGCACGCTAACAGGCTAAACTGAGATGATGTACTTGGTAAACATTATACCTGCTAAACATTGGCATGTTAACATACTCATTGCAAGCGTGTTAGCATGCTGATATTAGCATTTAGCTCAAAGTGTTATCAGAAAACCAGATATTTTCTAACACAGTTGTATATCTTTTGTTCTGATGCTTCAACTAGGAGAGTTTCATGCCTATCCAAGCTGTAGAAGTGCTCCAACTGTGACTCACCTCACATTGTCTAAGGGAAAAATGAATGGGACTTTTACTTGCAGAACCAGGGGCAACCAAAATAGCTCCTCCCAATTCACAACTCTATGCTTTGGCCATTAAAATTAGGGCAACTACCGTTTATTCCCATATTGATTAATCTGTCAATTTTAATCACCCATCACTTCCCAGAGCCCAAGGTGACGATATAAAACAGTGTGAAAAATCAAATAGTCACATTTGATAAATGACAAACAATAAACTGATCATCAAAAATGCTTCTGTATCCTGAATTGCACCAGCTCTGGGCGTCGTTTAACACATCCAAGTCATGTCATATGCCAGATTATGATTGACTTCCATAAATAGGGCTGCTCTGTGGGGATCACTTTGACAAAAATGGAGTGAGAGGCTGTGTGTGATGGCTCGTACCACATGCTGTACCTCCTCCTGAAGGGAGTGCAATAATCTCAGTTCACAATTCCATTTTGCAGTAGTATTTTACTTTGTTTTTAAACCCTCTCTGCTGTTTCTAGCCCTGGGGTAAAATATGGATTTCTATATGACTCCAGCAGTAATATGGACCCCTGTGAGATGTAACCTTGAGATAAAAGGTAAATCAAGGCTTAAAGGCAATTCCTCTTACTCAGCCCTGAGTAGCGTCTGCAGGTATTCTTTTCAGGCTGCAAACAACAACCCCAATAACCTTTACCAATAAGAAAGGGCCTCGTGTATGTTGCCTGAGAGGCGAAACTCAGGGTTAAAAAAAAACTCTACCAAGCATTCGCTGCTGCTTGTTAAGATTATTGTTTTATTGCCTAATTTAAGTCAACTCCGATGATGAATGTATCGACATTTTATCCACTCAGATCTTATATAATCTGGACTATGGTGGCTGGACAGTAAGAGGACAATGTTCAGAGAGGTTTTAGTATGAAGATCAAGGTATAAAAAAACATGACTGACACCTTTTCACGTAGACCACTGGATAAACATTTAGTTTTCACTAGTATTCCTTGTCTGATAACATATGGTCAATGCATGAAATGTTTATGTGTTAACAAGACCTCTATCACTGAGCTGTAAAATTGTATTGTTGACATTCAATCACACAGTCAACATCCCCCCATGCTACTACAGCTGACATTCACAAATGTACAATAACCCTTTACATCTTGGACATTGATGTACTTATGTCATATGAATCTATAGCATGTCATGAATGTATGTCAGGCCTCAGCTTCTTGCTGCATTTTGAATTTCTTAAAGCAAGACTGTGTAACTCTTCAAGTCAGAAATAACACATTCCTCCTCTTACTAATGAAATGTTACACTTATGAGCAATAAAACTCACCCTGTTCAATTCAATGCACCTAGGGGTTTTACCACTACAGCCTTTCTTGGTCTGGTATGACCAGTGGCTTACAGTGGTTAATGTTAGATACATTTAGGTACTTTAGGTACAAAATCCGCATTTGTAACTTCGTTGTGCGGCCCACTGTACATGCGCATTAGTGTTCCTCCCGCTTTAAAAATTCATACTTCAAAGAGTAATAATGGACCTTGTTTGCAGTTCCAGGTGACCTGTCAACAGTTTTACAGATGTCTCTTTTTATAATGGTGATCTGTGGGGGAAATGCTTTCTGGGCCACAGGGGACTTTTCCGTTGCATTACCACGAGTGGCCACTGGGACAAATTGGCAGCAAGGCTGAGTGGCGGCTCCATATCCAGCTCTCTCAATACATCAATGGCAGGTCGTCTGACAATGACGTCTTTAAAGCAGCTGGTTCAGGACTATCTTGGGAAATGACAGGAAATTCAATGTGCCATTGTTCTACAGTTTTTTCTTATGGCCACAGTTGCAGCTGCTTACATTGAGGTGTCAAGTCTTCAGTACCAAAGAGATCCCAGTTGTTTCAGCAACATTTGAAACAACTTGTAAACCGAGTTAGATGTCTAGATGTGTTTTGACTTGCAAATTATGAACCAACAGTACTCTCAGTAAATTAGAATGTGATGCAGCCACAAGACCTTGTGTTTAACTAAAGGAAAAATTTGGATAATGGAATTTGATATGGTGGGTATACTGGAAATACCCCAAAAATCACTGAAACTCTTCAGAACAATAGAACTTTTGAACTGCAGTCAACATCACAGACTGATGGCGTCTAAACTGTATTACAGTATCTGTGGGTTAATTCTTCCTCCAAGAAATTCATCTTTGTATTAAGAAACGATTTTCAATACAAGGTCTTCCATTGATTTCCAACCATGTAGAATGGTCTACATACTGTATTTTAGATTTAGTAAAAGCTTCTTTGTTTTCACATCCCAAGGGTAATATTTGCACAGAACTGAATGTGCTCTTTGTGTAAAGGCAATGCCTCAGCTGAAAGACAGAAAAGGTGAAAAGCCCTTAGAATGGAGAGCACACAGAAACAGAAAGGGTTGTGACGCATGGAAGACATGACCATAAGCTTTAGGGTGAATATCAAATAGTGTGTGGGAGCAGTTCAAATGTGTGAATCTCAATCCATCTAACTAAAGCCCTTTTATACATGGAATATGTAACATTGCTGGCTTCATCTGTCTGTAAAAGTAATTGCTTTTGGGCTTTCAAATACAGGTCTGTTACGCAAATGTTCCGTAATGGCTTTATTCAAACACAAGACAACTGCTACGAAAAGAGCCACAGTGCTCACAAGCTATTTGGAATTTCAAACATGAGAGGGAGCGGCGGCTACTGAAGGAGACCATACAACATATGAAATTGTCAGCAAATTTACATAATTAAGTGGATGAATATGTCCCCACAAAGCCGGTTTGATTTGAAAATGCCATTTATGAGTGACGACATGCATCCACTAGTGCTTTCAGTGGTGTGCTACTGTCTAGAGAAAGTCATGCTTTATATCCTGTGAACGTTGCTATAAGACATTTTGTCCCCTTTTTACAACAAGTCCACATAGGGTTAACTCATAACTGTTAAACCACGACGTAAGCCATCTGTCCCTTTACAACATTCAACGTTTTGGACAACCTATCAGTCTGTTAAGTTCGTATTCCACTTGGAAAGTGGAAGCTAGTTAGCCTAGCTTGCTAACGTTAGCACTGATACCCACTACTTTTTGCTCATGTTTTTTTTTCTCACCGGCTCAGTCACCAATCAAATACAGTACCGACATCATCAGGGGTACCAAAATATTCTGGCCTCCTAGAAAACACCAATGTAGGTGGCGCTGTCACTGCAGAAAAATAGATGAAATTAAAGTTTCTTCTTTATGGTAGTTACAATTTTGACACAACACCTATATACTGTACATATACATATCTTATATAAACATGAAATATGAATTTAAATTTTTGTTTAACAGATCATACCAGTTTATTTTAGTTATAACTCTTTAAGTACAAAACGTGTACTTTACTTTGCTGACCATTATTCAAATGCATGCTTCACAGTTGTACATTTTTTATGTATTTTTCCTACCATTCTAAGAAGCCATTGTCTTCCATTCATTTTCTTTCAATATCAATATCAATAAGCAGACTCTTGAAATTTAATTGGGCTGCATAATCAATCACGGTGAACATAATTCTTGTCAATGGTCACATTATTGTTATGAGGTGTTGCTGTTTGGACCACACACCAATAATGTAACTTTGACAAAAATGACTGCAGACTTGATGTTCACTGTTACAGATTACACAACATGAGCAAGATTCAGGAAGGAGTGCACTAATAGATTTTTATGTTTTACAGAAATGAATGAAAACCAGTGATTCCCTGCAACAGAGTAGAAAAATACATTAAAATGTCTAAACATTAGTACAGTTTGAAACATGGCTAACTGTTACGTGAAGTACATGTTATATGCTGTAAATAGGCTAAGCATACAAAACCACTGTTATGGCCCTTTATACTCAGTTAAATCAGGCCCTATTTCTAGTAAGATGTGCTGTGCCCTGTAGTGTTTCTTACTGCTTATTTAGAAATAGATATACACATATAGCACCCTAGAAATGTCCAACACATAGTAAGCAGTGTGGTCTTGCAAGGTCATTTCACCAAAAGTCATATCTAAGCTCACTTTATTATTGTTGGTCCTCTCTGTTTTACTCCTTGTCTTACTGCCCATTATGTCCATCTCTCTGCCTTGCTACTCAGATGGAATCATCCATCTCTACACAAGAGGAGAGAGAGAGAGGAAGAGAAAGCAAGAGAGAGAGGAGTGGGGGAGGGGTAGAGAGAGAGAGGGAGAGAGAGAGAGAGCTTATTGTAAACTGTAAGAGGTGTGCAGCAACTGGGACAGATTATGTCTGCGGAAACGAGGACTGCAGGATCCCACCCATCCCCCACACCACACACACACACACACACACACACACACACACACACACACACACACACACACACTAGAGCTCATTTGTGCCTGGCTGGTCACCTCACTGCAATAGATAGATTCCACCCCACCCCCTATCCTCTGCTCAGTCATTCAGACCTGGGAGAGTCAATAACAAGCTGACATCATCATTGGTTTTGTAGGATACAGTGCTGCCTTTATTCTAGCAGCCGTATGAGAGGGAGAGAGTAGAATCTTCTGTGCCACTGATGAGGCCGGGGTCGAGCAACCGAATGCAGGTCAGAGAGCCGAGGTAGAGATAGGTGGACAGAAGCAGAGAGAGAGAGAGAGAGGTGGCAGGATGGGGGAGGGGAAGATTGGTTGGTTGGCCTTTCTAGTCTGGCTGTATCAGTGACATGAACTAAGATGCTTATCACACACACATGCAGAGGGACACCCTGGTACGCACATGTACGCACAATCACACATACCTACATGCACACACATGCAGCTATATACACTGTTATGCTATCATACACAGACAAAATCTCAAACACAAACACACACACACACTTAACAGTTTAACATTTTAGGAATATGCTTTCTTTTCAAGAGTAAGATGACAAGGTCTGACAAGGTCAGTATCAAACTCATGTCTTTGTGTTAAGTATGGAGCTAGAGTCAGGACTTAGGGTTAGCTAGCTTAGCAAAGACTGGAAGCAGGGGGAAACCGCAAGCCTGGCTAGCAACCCAAAGTTGTGCCTGTACAAAGACCTGTACTAAAACTTCTGCTCACTGACATTAATGCCCTAAAAACTCTAAATCGTCGTTTATATATTTCTGTTCATGTATGGGTTAAACAAACAAGATACATTGTTTACATTAGTCAGCTTTAGAGGTGCTAGTAGACATATTTTAAAACTTCGGAGAGAACTAGACTAGCTGTTTCCCTCTGCCTCTGGTCTTTATGCTAAGCTAGGAACTCCAGCTCTATAGGCTAGCTGTGGAGTGTTTGACTAGTAGTAGTGCTAAGGAGCAATGTTTTTATTAGCGGATCGCGATGTTGTTTCGTGCACACATAGGAGGACGCACATGAAAGTGCACAAGGATGCATATGCATGCGTACAGGCATACAAATGGTGCAATAGAGTTGTGAAGTGATCTATTTTGGCTGCCCCTGTTTCTGGAAGTAAAAGTCCCATTAATATTTCTGATAGACAATTTTGCGTGACTCACTTAGCACTACTGGATGAACATGAAACTCTTCTGGTTGAATCATCAGAATAAAAGAGAAAATATCTGGTTCTTTGACAAAACGCCAAAGCCTGTAGACATAAAAACCTGGAGCAATTAACTACGGCCAACGTGCATTTTGGCAAGAAACATTCAATCACCAAGCTTAAAATTCTGTTATGTCCGCCCCTAATGCTGGGTGGAAGATTAAGATTGTGGTTGCACGTTGACCTCAAGGATGACATCCAATGCGTTTTTTTGTGAGAGTGTAAACATAGCTTTTGTCTGTAAAGTATGGAGCTAGAGCTGAGACATGATTAGCCTAGCTTAGCATAAAGACTGGAAACAGCTTGTTCATGTCATGGTTAAACAAACAATTTTATTTTTGAACTTCGGACAGAGGTAGGCTAGCTGTCGACGCGTGCTTATGATGTATGCCTACAGGTCCCCAACGAGGAAAAGCTACACCGATGGTTATCAGTGTTTGTCATCACTGTCAATTGCTTTCTCTTTTTGACTGTAATCCTTCCTCTGAACGCAGCGTTTTTTTTTATCTGGAGCATCAGAAACTTTTCTTAGGTTTTTCCACCATACCCCTAGTTGCTGTAGCCTACTCCATTGCTACGGTTGCTCCTCTCAGCTCTGGAAAACCAATCATTGCTGGTTGACGTAAAACGCATCACTACGGATGTGCCAGTGAGGGAATGTCGCCACAGACACTAGATTTAAAAACTTTTTTACCTGGCGGTGATAGGCTTAATCAGCATTGTGTGAACTTGTCTGGCAATGGCTTGAATGAACTATTCCTTTAAAGGCACACACACACACACACACACACACACACACTATCAGTGTCTCAGCCCTAACTCCCTTACCCTCCCCCCATTACACACAGACATACACACACAGCCTACACAACATTCCAATCAATTCTCCACACTCAGGTTCAGCATACCAGCCTGGTGTTGCTTTCGTCCCACTGCACACAGGAAGCCCTGTGTGTGTGTGTGTGTGTGTGTGTGTGTGTGTAAAAAGCTTTACATGTTGCTATAGCAGAGGGCCCCAGTGAAAGGCTTTCTCTGTCAGATCAGCTGCCCTGAGCTCAACTACTAATCCATGGCTGCAGCACTCTGCTCTGCCTTCCCCAAACTGCACAGTCTGTTTGCTATTACTTGACCAGCAGGGGGCAGTAGCCACGTCTGGTGTCCAGTTTAAAATTGTTGCTATAAATAATGTTCATTGTTTTAGGTTTTTAATCATTTTCTCAAATCACATTTTGTTGTGTTTCCTGTAAGAAGACCCCGACCACACTAGTTTACAGTAAACAAGGTCCTTTTGCAAAGAACACATCTCTAAAATGCAAATGAGCAGCAGATTATGCCCCATAATCCTAAAAAACAAGAAGAACAAATGGTAAAACTGTTGGCATCGCAGGATATGCAGGAATGGACAAAAGTTAGCTCCCACAAACTGTCAACACTCTCGTACATTTATTTAGGGCTATACTTTGGTGGTTGGTGGTGTGGCTGGCACATAACCCTAAATAAATGTACCAGAAGTGTTGACAGTTTGTGGGAGCTTACTTTTGTTTTTGTCTGACTGCATATAATAGAAATGCCTCTACATTCCTGACTTCCGGTCTCCCATCAGGACAGACAGACTAATCTATGCTGGGGTTTAAACCTGTCCTCTAAAACGTACCTTAACTGACGTCCATATTTGTTCTGTACAGAGCACAAACATAGCATTTCGTGGACTGGAAAAACAACCTTCAACAACATTACAACATTGGACATGTGGGAAAGCACAAACTTAACAGCACCCAGTGTTCTGGAATTTAAGTGTTAGCTTTCTCTTTAATGAGTCCAGTTGTAGTGATGAACAATTACCAGACTGTCAAAATTCATAACAGCGGATAGTCCTTGAACCTCACCACTCCGTGTGTTACCCCATAATTCAAATCATGACAAAGAGAAACATGCATGGATAAACGTTGAAAGTGCTGAAATCACAGGTGGGACTAAGCAACTGCTAAAAATGTCAGTCCCAACTAGTTAACTAGTTGGATGAAGTGTTATTATGAACCATTTTAGTGCCCGCCCACACAGACATTACACCAATCAAATAACAGTACTGACAGAGTCACCAGAAGTCGAACCAAAAGTTCATGCTCCTTGGAGAAAACAAATGTAGGGAGGCTATCACTGCAGAAAACTAAATACAACTTAACTTCTTCTTTGTGGTAATAACAATTTTGACCAAATAAGTACACGTCACAACAAAAACCAAACCATATTTAAATATGTTTAAATTTTAATTCCAGTTCAACTTTTAAGTATTTTATACTTAAATTTAGACTACACAGCACATGTATACCTACTTAAGTTTCCTAAAGTTTATAGTGACATCTTCATCATCATCTACACTTTTACAGATCTGATGAAGTTGATGTACTCACATGATTCTTGCAATTTTTGGATTGTATCCACATGGTTGAATGCACTTATTGTAAGTCGCTTTGGATAAAAGCATCAGCTAAATAAATGTAACGTTATGTAATGTACACTGCATGGATCACTGTTTGCTCACATGAAACACTGCACTTGTTGACCAAGTGGGTGGTTAAGTAAAATACTGTATACACAAAAAATAAATGTAAAGAGGAATGCATGCCAGGGTTTTAAAAAGTCACACACTCAAACAACCCCAGACACACTCCCACAGACCTCTAGCATGACTGCAAACCCACATATAAAATGAAGTGCGTATAAAAGAATAAAAAGCAAACATAATCCCCATCAAACTCCCACACACACAGAAAAACAAGGAAAAACTGAGATAGTGAAGTGTGTGTGTTCAGCCATGGCTGGGAACACGATGATGTGTCTGCGCCTCTGTGTGTGTGTGTGTGTGTGTGTGTGCGCACTGTGGGCTACACAGTGGACAAAATTAAGGCAATTTCATGGCCTAGTGAAGCTGACTTGTAGTTTGCTTTCCTTGCTGTCGCAGTATGGCCAGTGAAATGTACATATTGGTGTAAATGCTGCTGTGAATGGCACTCCAAACCTAGTGAAAACTAGTCAACAGTGGGTAGCTATAAAGCTACACACTAATATTTTGGAGTTTAAGATACTTGCAGTTGATGGTAAATGGACTTCACTTACACAGCGCTTTTCAACCTTAATGGTTCCCAAAGCGCTATTACAGATTGGTCTCATTCACCCATTAACACAGAGCTGCCATGCAAGGAGCTGGCCTCCATCAGGAGCAACTTGTCTTGGCCAAGGACACTTTAACATGTGGATAGGAGGAGCCAGGGTTCGAACCACCAACCCTGGGGTTAATGGATGACCCGCTCTATCCCCTGAACCACAGCCACTCCAGATGATACAGAAACATATTTTTAGATTTATTCAAATTGGGCTGTTTTGATGTCATTCAGCTGGATAACAGGTTTTCTCCAGCATTTATTCTTATCAGCAGGAAGACACTCAAACCTTTCAAAAAGATTAATGGTGATACTACTATTACCTCTTGTGATAACAATGGTAATGAAAACGTTTACAGTATTTGATTTGAAGACACATTAAAATCCAATTAGGTAAAGGGTTTTCGCAGTGTCAGTTATGCCATAAAAAGAATCAATCCAACTGCACAATATCCTGTCAGAAGTGGAGGACACTGACTGGACAGATGGGATCTAATCTTTAAAAAGAAGCCAGTCTCTTTCCCTTAAATTAGTATAACCCTAGCAGAAACACCTTGTGAGAGCACACATTTTGACTGTGGTGATATTCACCTGTAAAGTCTCATGTTTTACACATGAGACTCACGTTTTAGAGTCTTTCCTGCTATCTCACAGCTGTGAAATGAAAATCTCTCCAACTGTTACTCTATCAAAGAACATACAAACCCTTTCTGGCTTCAGTAGCTCCTTAAATGGTGTGTGTGGTGATTACACCAGCCAGCAGTAGATAAAGTGGTAAATAAAGTCATTTCCATTGTCTCCTGTGGTTCAGGGGTGTTATTGCTGTTTTTTACTACTGCTGGGAAACTGTGTGTATGAAGTCAGAACTGCTAAATAAAACAAACTTTAGAGTAAGGTTTTTATTTCTTATCTTCGATCAAGCTGTCTGTTCTTGTTCATCTTTTAGGCCAGCTACTACACCTTGTATTTGCCATATGCAAATCTGTCCTACAGCAATTGTTCAATCATAGCTTAGCAATCATAACTAGGCACAGCAGGCCTGTCAAGCTTTGAATTTCTCTACACGCTGAAGCGGTGTGCATGGAGTACTAGACCAATAATCATTATACTGTGAATTTTGGGATGGTGTATTTTTTTTTTTTTTTTTGGCCTTTCCAAAACCAGTAACACACGAGAAAAAGACTAAGTAATGAATTAAACTGTATGTCTGTCTGCTCAAGCGTGAGCTGCAAACGTTAGCATCACTGGCTAGCTAGTTACCTACAGTAGTTATGTAGCAGGCTATTACTTCCAAAGCTGAGGAGCATATCATTAGCTAAAAACATTATTATGTGGGTTTACAGGTCACGTTACAAAAAGCCCCATTCAGGACCTAAACATTCCCTGTGTGGGAGCAAGCTCCAGCTATGACTTTAGGCTAACGTTGGTGGCTCTGGTCTGTTTTTTATTTGGTTTAGGTTAACATGCCAACAACCCCTATCTCGGGTAATTCCTTACCCTGTGCATATTTAAGACCCTTTTACCTAGTTCTCCTTTTAAAACAAGTCAGCTGGAGCTGACTGTTTTTAGCTGACTCAAGGAGTGTTAATTAGCTAGCTAGCTAGCTATAGCTGATAAAATCTGCTAGCGACAGTCATCATTTTAGCTGACAAAATCAATGCTCGTTGGCTAGAAATGAGAAGCCTGTATATGTTTACTTTAAATCCAGCACCCATTGTTTCAAAAATGACAAAGAACGCTGACTGCAACTGTTATTGTAAATTGCCCATGTGCAGTGCTAGAATGGAAAGCTTGACAGGTGTAGCAGCAGTAACTAATGCCTCATGTCCACTGCATGGTACGGCACGGCACGGCTCGACTAAACTCGCTTGGAACCATTCTTTTTTGGTTTTCCATTGGCAAAAGCTGTAAAGAGTACCTGGTACTTTTTTGGTATCACCTCTGCTGAGGCTCCAAGCCAGCTGAGTCTATACTAAAAGGTGGTTAAAATATGGCAGACCACTGATTGGTCAGAGAGAATCGTCACTTGCGCCACACGGGACATCCTGCACAAACCCGCCATTTTTAAAATGCCAAGCTATCATCAATAGCGGCTGCAATTTTTTTCTTTACTCGACTCAGATTTTTAAAAAATGGAGGCCCGCAAAACCACACCGTGGTCACTTGACGAAATGCAGATGTTCCTCTGTTTGTTTGCCGATGAAAGGACCCAGCGAGAGTTCCTGTATTTCTGTCGCATTGAAGATTATGTCACGGCAGTTTCTCGTGCCATCAGCTAAGAATCCCACCTACATTGAGGAGGTATTATCTGCAGTGGAAAATGAAATCGAGAAAAGTACCTGGTACCAAAAGTGAGTTGAATTGTAGCATGCAGTGGAAATTAGCCTTAAGAGGGGTGGAGCTTAGTGAAGCGTCCATTGACAGGCCGGGTGTTCCAAGCAAAAACAGCCCTACGTTAAAACAATGGGAGGAGCTCCACTGGTGGGGGCGTGTTTCTTCAGGAGATGATGAAATATGATGAAGGAACAAGGTTTGAATACATCCACACGACTGGATTTTACAAGTTATCACGCCGACAATCATTTTATCCTCCGTCTTGACAAATTACACTCCTCACAACACAAAGTAAACTACCAGGAATGTGTGCTCAAACATATTTGTTGCCATTGCAGTTGAGCCAGGTTCAACTTTTTTTGCTGGACAACCCTGCAACTTTTGTTGAAGGCCTCCATCTCAGGCAGTTTTCATGCAGTGCTAATGTCTGAACACAGCCAAAATAATAATCTGTGACACTATTAGAAGACAGTATTCCTTAAGAGACCGAACAGCAGTAGACATCCAGACATAACAGCATCAAGTCATATACTGTCACAGACATACGCATTCACCTGGTGTGTGTAACATCTTACAGACACATACACACACACACACACACACACACACATATATATATATATGTATAGAGTTCCAAGTAACAGATACCTAAGTCAGGGCAGTGATAGTCCAGATAGTCTGCTTTCAGCAGTGACCTACATAGACCTAGAAAGACCAACTGGAAGAACTGAGTAATACACAGGATGTGTGTGTATGTGTGTGTTTTTCCTGTAGGACAGAGGAAAAAAGGGAGCAATTACACCACATTTATGAGTGAATCTAAACTGAGTATTTCCAAAGCAATTTATTCCCCTGGGTCAAGTTTAGTTTTAGTGGCCAATTTAGCATGAATTCATAACAGTGTTAAAAAGGTGAGTGTTATAATGATGCACTGCAACACATCATCAGCCTACTAAGTACTTCCTGAAGGATAAAGTATTTCTGTCACATTATGACACTCTTATCAAAGGTGATGTTCCTCATTTCCATTCATTTCATGATAATGTGAAGCTGCTCTGATTAATATTTCATATTAGCAGTAAATTGGCCCTTTTTCTATGTGACAGACAAACATCAATACCGGTATATCCCTTTTCCACCACAGATCTGCAAGCCAGCTTGTTGTTGCTGTTGCCAGGTTTGAGCTGTCTAGCTTTCCTTGCCAGACTGATGACGAGCTCCGCCTCAGCTCTCACCACTTACCCCCTCAACTCTTTGGTTGTCTGATCAGCCCCCACTCTATAAAAAAAAACAACTCTCAGATCTTTCCTCCAGGATGGGCTTAATTTCCACACCAAATAATACCAGTGCTAGGATCCTGAAACCAGTACTGATACTAACTATTCTTGCGTGATATGGGGAAGCATGCACTGACTATTGTTATGAATTTAAACACTGACTAGATGTCAGCTCCTTTTAATGATCAGAAATACCATGGAAACAACTGGTCTTTTCAGTGTACAAAAGTTGTTTGCAGGAGGCTTCACAATAGGTATGTGTCAGCAGAATAAATATGGGGTGAGAGTCCTGTTTTTATTTTATTGTATTCATATGAGTTTCACAACACCAGCCCACCAATGTTAACTTCTCCCACAGTGCTCTGGTAAAACCCCAAAGGCATCTGCTTTAGACAGATGTCTTTTCAAGGAAGATTCAGTTCTCTCATCAGACGAGCACACCTCTCTCTAGGCTGCAACTGGTTTCAGTTTCTGATTTTCAAAGAAAAAAAACATAGTTGATGCACTGGGGATGACTAATGTCTCTTAAACTACGCACCAAACTCAGTTTCAGAATGAATATGAGGCACAAAATAGGTCATTGGTCTGACGCAGGCTTGGCTCAAATCATTGTAGGTAGGTGCTTTCCAGACTTTAGTCTTACAGCTTGCTCATAGTTCACAAGTTATCAATATATAGAAAGTAGAGTGTTAAAGTTCCTTCTTGACATTGGAAATAGTAATCTGACAAACAAAATCTTAACTCAAGGTCCACTTGTCAGATTAGGTAATTTCCTGACCTAAGTATGGACTGTAATCCCTCTCAAGGATAATTTTTAGCGCTGGTTGTTATCATGTGACCGAAGTTCCATACTTGGGTCACGTGATGACAACTTAGCCATCTCTGTGGCAACTGATCAAACTCCATCTGCTGATAAAGATTGTAGGATGCAGTTGAAAGCTCTGGAAAATGTTGGTAAGTGGACCTTGATTTCCAATTTCCAATTTTTAGTCAAATAGAGAAAGTAGAATTTTTGTGCAATTTGAACGGCTGACAGCGATGTTTCATGCTTCAATAGGCACACTAGATAAAAACTCAGAGCATAAAAAACAGATGTGTACAGACTGTATGACATACTTTAAAGTAACACTAATGCAGAAAAGTTAATTTAATTTAATCATGATAGCTTTTGATACAAATCTGCCTTTCTCCTCCTTTCAGCTTTAAAGCTATTTAGTAAATTATGTATTATGTGTAATGTGAAATTTGTTGCTTGTAGTGACAAACTCACGAAGAAGTATCACCTCACTTTGCACTTCCACTTAGCTCAGTGGAACGTTTTAGCGTCTTTCAGTTCATTGTTTTGGTTTCACGGCTCATAACTTTACTGTTTTGGTTGGTGAATTAATAACTAGCCAGTGAACATAGTGGAGCAAATATTTCCCTCAAGAGTTGGTTGATTCCAAACCAGAGCTTAACGTAGAGTAAATATTGGACTTTTTGATTTATTGGGTGGCCAGACACACGTCTCTAAATGAATGCTAATGTCACTCCGTGTCTGCTGAATATAAATAGGCAACTGTTAGCTAACATGCTCACCATATCAGCTGTATAAGGTGATAATATATCAATGTTGTGTTTACAGCTTGTTGTGCTGCCCCCAAGTGGCCAAAAAATCAATGAGGATATATAGAGATTGAACTCTGCCCAAGTTTCTCTGCCAATTGTTCCTGTCCTTCTTCCACCTCCACATCACTCTGACTCTCTGTCCCCTGGTTGTACCCAACACTGGCTGGTCTTGCTGAAATCAACTCTGCAAATAAATGCAACACAGACTAAACATTACTCAACTTTATTTACTCTTGAAAAGGTGTAGCTGGTCAGCTGCACAAACCTTTATGCTAGTGGGCAGACTCTCTAGGGACCGCTACGACCTGCAAGGCAAGGGCTACATGAAAGACAGAGACAGCTGAAGACGTCACTGTGCTACTTATCAGTAGCCTTGCTAGCTTGTTGTACTGAGAGAAGGTAAATGTCCTTGAACAATTAATAAATCTCTCAACAGCAGAAAAAAAGATTTAAAGCTTGTAATCTTCCACATTTCATTGTACTTTCAACTCTGTTTTGTTTGACAAAGCAGTACCTTATCACCGATTTGAATGCATTCAATGCAAAAAAAATGTTGTTTTTTTTAAATTTAAAATTTAAATTTTTATTTTTCCAATTTCTGTATTTCCCTCAAATTCTTTAACACGTGAGTTAGCAAAAGACCAGCTCTGTTCGGAATGTCTGGTTGGAAACACATGAGTGAAATAAGGTTCACTGTAAGGTTCAATGCCACTGTAGCAAAAAGACAACAAAGGCCATTTTCAATAATCACTTCCTACTGAAATGTATCCATTGTAACATTTTTAAATAAAAACTTAATATTCAATCCCACTGCCAGCTGTGGTCTATAAGATAACACTAATAATAGCACACGCATCTAAGTGGTGTGCTAGCTGGCAGTAAACATGCTAGCAGACTAGCTTGCTAGCGGCAGTGCCAGAGCTTGGTCACTTGACCTTTGCCTTCCAGGTCGTAGCGGTCCCTTGAGAGTCTCCCATGTCTATATCACCTTGCTAAATTAGCTTGTTATTGCTAAATCTGATTTCACAAAAAGTAATTATTCTCCGTTGTGCACTTACGGGAAATGACGTCGCAACATTTGACAGCTTGTTCTTCTTTTTAATGGTGAATAGCAACTGGGTGGAGCATTATTGCCAAAATTTGACCGAGATTGTCACCCACCAAAATATCTGCCGGCTTCTTTGCTCACTTGACTTCAATTCAATTTTATTAAAAATGAATAAAAATGAACATGCTTTTACTTTACCCCGTTCCACGCAAGGTGGAAATTACACCGCCATCTGCGCTGACGACATGGTTGGTTGTAGCCAAGATGGCGACCATTGAGGGTGAGAAGTGTACAGCGCTCCACACTCAACTTTTTGACCGTTATGAGTACACCATCTGGGTACTCATAGTGCACTGCATTTTGCCATAATTGTCAGTGTGAATGCACTTATGCACTCGAAATAGCAAGTGTAAGTATGGAAGAACGCAAATTGAGACACAGCATCTGTCAGACATGTTTGTATACTATGAAGTTAATTACACAGATATATATTCCCTTGCCATAGTTGTAAACATAGTGGTGACTTTTTTGTTGGTATATGGAGTACCTACATTTTGTTTATCCATAGTGTTCCAGTAAAGCTTGGCCTCTATAGTACAGTAGCCTTACATCTAATTTAGGGAGAAAGGAAAGGTGTGGTGGATAATGAGTAATGAGTTCAGGATTGTTATGCAATGTTTGCCATACCCTTCAAGTAGTCCCAGAAAGGCACTGAAGATATTTAAAGATATTTTGATGAAAAAAGCTAAACCAGTTGGAAACATGTAGAGACAGAGGTGTCATTAAATGCGTACAGGCAGGGGAAATGCTTTTGCTGGAAATCATGCAGGCAGGAATGTTTGGCAGAACACAAACCGCCATAAAACCCTTTCAAGGAAAAAGGAAAAAAACTCGCCCTGTTATCCAAGCCTCACATTCTTTTGTCACAGATGGTTCTGCTTAGTGAGCACCTCGTACTGAATCTGGATTGGATGGAATTTCAAGAGAACCCACGTTTTAAAAAGAACTGGCTCATTTGGGGGAAACAAACGTCAGCTGCTTCTTTTCAGGCATTATGATTTGTGGTTCTTGTGGGCTACTGCACATGGAAACTTTTCTTTTCAACTTGCTTGCCTACTTCCAGCAGACAACGTGAGCGCTGTTTTTGATTTGTTGTAACTGGGAAAAGAGTAGGGGCCCATTTATATAGTACACATGGTGTTCTGAAATTGTTATTTGGGTCCACCTCAACAACACTGTGTACCAGTTCTAGCTAACAGGGACAATCTGAGGGTACAACAAGCCACTCCTACTTTTTGTTTTCTTGGCTTTGGCGGAAAAAATGACTTTAATTCAGTTAGACCCACACTTTCCAATTACATTTAAACCAAACACCCTTGTAAACATAAATTACAGGAACTAACAAGTATGGTTTTTATTGGAGAACGTATTATCCTGTTATCCTGCCAGGTTGTTTCAGTCAAAACATATCTGACTCCAGTCATTTGAACTTGGAATGACGGACTCGTCTGCAGTCTTGCTGTGATTTCCCCTCCCTTGTATTTTAAAAGGTAAGAAGATATGAAGAAATAGCTGATAATTATCATGAGTCCAGACTGTGGTCTGCCCTCAGTTTGTTTTGTTATGCCAGGCTTTCCAAGCAGGACAAACTTGTGACTATCAGATGTCAACATCTGTCTCCTTATATCCCCAAACCCTTGCATGTTGGTCTAATTTCATCCAAACGCCTCCTAACACTTTCAACAAACCACACTGCAGTTGTCTTGGAAGTGAACAGAGACAATCATTCTCAGTTTTAGAGTAGTTAGTGCCACCCAAGTTCAACTGGCACTATTCCCGCTTGGCCAAGCAAACCAAACTTATGAAACACAGTCACCAGAGTATATATAATGTGTTCCAACATGCTTGGCATGAACACACCCTCATTCAAAAGGCTCAGTCTGAAAATCAGTCCTGGAGAAGAATGTGAGACTCAGAATGCCAAGGCATGCCTGCAAAAGAGCATGTGTGTTGAGTCTTTTTTGTTTCGTCATGTTAGCTGACTGACTATTGTCCTTGAAAGTGAGTGAATAACACCTCTCTCCTCCCTGAAACAAACGAACTCCAGTTCATTAAAAGCAACAAAAGCCTGCTTCCCTCAGTGGATACATGTACATTGCTCACTGTACAACGATAGATAGATAGTTAGATAGATAGATAGATCGATAGATTAGATCAGGGTCACAGCTCCATTAAAACATTTACATGGCTCAAAATGGTGCACTGTTATACCTACTAACCCAGATTTATATAACTCAAAAAGTACAAAAGTATTAATGGAAAAAGGTACTTAAATGCCCTGATTATATTGTATTTTATACACTGTTGGGTAGTTCAATGTGCAGCACTTGATAATATTCCATAAGCTTTTCATTTGTTTCATATTTAAAATATTTACCTGCAAAGTGACCGAGTCAAGTCTATGTACTTAACTTATCTGCATATGTACATGATTGTGTATTGTGCTGTGAATGCTCATTAGAAATAGCTAATGTGCTTGTTTGACAGACCTGACATTAGTCAATTATATTCATATTTTAATTTCAAGAAGAATGTGTGCCCCTTGAGGCAAATTGTGATTTGTGATATTGGGCTATATAAATAAAACTGACTTGAAATGTGTCTTTAGGACATCGGGTCCTTTTTCAAGGAGAGTCTAAATGTAAGTGAGAACTTTTCTAACTTGATAAGAATATTTTGTAACCATAGTTAGCCGCACATTATCATGTATAACCTGCATAATGTCAAGTTGATCAGTCAGCATTGTTTGGATCCTCATTACCATACACACCAGTTCAATGCAAAATTAGCCATAGTACGCTCATCTGATTTGCATGGGAATGTCATGCATGACTTCATCAGGGAAATCCTGGCAGCAGCAGCCGTAGCGGTGAATGTAGAGAGGCAGGTGGAGCTATGACCTCTTTTTGAGGTCCAAAGACACTAAACTCTCACCAGACTTATGTGGGTGGGACCCTGACCTCTGACCTCCCTGTTGGCTTGGCATTTGGCAAAAATGGCCTTTAGTGACCTGTCATACTTCATTTGCGTTCATCAATTTTAACATCACTTGCACTGTCATTATGAATGGCAAATTCTTCCCCAACCCATTCTCTTTGTACTGTATCTCTACTGCACCACCCGCTCCTCTCACTCCCTCTCTCCTGTAGCTCTAAGTAAAGAGACTGCCATGACAGGCTGCCTGTTTTCAGAAGTCTGGCAGAGAAGAGCTTAACTCTAGGGAGCTCTGGAGATCAAAGTATTTACACACACACACACACACACACAAATGTTCCTGCTCTCAGTAATCACAAATACATCCTCACATACACACACACAGATGGAGGAATGTGAAATATCAGCATCAAAATGGAAGTGACAAGGTCTTTCCCAAGGCGCTCTCTGCCGCCTCTTCATGAATACACACACACACACGGAAAATATTTGAAATCTGTAAGGGCAGATTAGGAGAAATCTCTACGGGTGTTTCAGCAACCCCTTCTCTTTGACAAGAGGATCCCTTTGTGTATGCACTGCACTGACAGCTTTTTAGTAGTGTGTGTGTGTGTGTGTGTGTGTGTGTGTGGAAGTTGAATAGGTGTGACCCACATTTCCTGCGTGCACCATTTTAGCTTGGACCAAAAATATTTTCCTCCATTCCATCCACCCTGCTGTCTTTCACTCTTTCACTTTTCTCTTCCTCGTTCTCTTTTGTCTCTCTCACCCCTCTGCAGCATCCTGACATTAATACGAGGGGGCGAGATTATCCAGGCGAAGCTGCTGTGGTTTCAACACAAACCCCGGGATCTCCAGAGAGCTCCAGATTCTTTTACATAACAGCTCATCATTTACCAAGCAAGCACCGGGGAGATTAGGACGCAATTTCAGATCTGTCTCTGAAGGCGAATAATAAAGAGCGCCTTGGGTTTTCATTTGGCACTTGAATGGGATTGTCTGTGATGCTTCAAGCCCAGGATCTGCAGTTCAGGATTTCTCTGCATGCAAACAAATCTGTTCCTTCTTTCCAATCGTGTGTTCACAGACAGACCACTGTTATAACTATAGAGAAGTCTCGGAGGCACGGACTTGGCATGTGTGTCCTTGTGCGCGCGTGCATGAGACAAACAAAGCGGGGACCCACTCAAAAAAAAAAAGTGCTACTAGAGGTCAGACATTCCTTTAAGACAAGTGGATAAGGCACAGTGAGTCAGCCTGCAACCACAATTCCCCAGTGGCCCAAGAAGCATTTTCCACATAGACCAGTATAAAGTAAACTGTTGACAGGACACCTCCAACTGCAAACAAAGGTCTATTTTACCTCTTTGTATTATGAAATCATGAATATATACAATTTTGTAAAACTTCCTCAGAGCTCAGAAAAGCAATTTTTATGTGTGTAAATCCATAACAGTGTAAAATCTATGTGCCAAGGACAGAGAAACTAATGTTCATGTACAGTGGTCCGCACAGCATGGAAGCAGACTGAAGCCAACAAGGAAGAGAGAAAACCTTTTTGGCGTATGTGGTGGATGAGCAACTTTCATTGGAATAAATAGGCGCCATCTTGGAGTCCGGTATCCAGGGCTGTGTCCAACATCACTCCCTATATAATAGAAACTCAAGAGTTTATTCTATGGTGAGCAGTAATATGAGATTTCAGACACTTGTTATGGGCACTATGTATTGGATACATTTTACACTCAGAATTCAGACACTCAAATAAAATGGCAGACAGTAAATATGGTGCACTATAGACCAGTTCTCATAATACATCCATGCACCACAAGCAGGAAACAATAATGTCTCCTGGAGAGGTACAATGTGTTTCTTTTTTTTTTTTTTTTTTACTTTTGTGATCAGTTACAAGTAAGTATCACAGTACCACAGCAGAGAAAAACCATAAAGTCAGCAAAATGATGCAGCAATATCTCTCGAAAGCTTGCTAACATTAGCTAACATTATAGCCACAGTGTATTGAATTGAGCAAGGGTGCACTATATTTCAACATTGTATTGCTTCAACTTATCATTTGCAGGGGGAAGTTTATGGGTTTTTTCTTTGAAAGAGTACATAGTCTTGCTTTAAAGTGATTAACCTGTAGCCATAACACATTCTAAATAAGGTACATTTTAGCTTTGCTTTTTTCTTAACAGCTCTTCTTTATTTTACTTCCCCTAAAGATGAGTGAAATACATGTAGCAATATTAGTTGTCTAAGTTGTCTTAATACTCAGACACAGTTCAACAATCACATTGCGTAAATGCTGTTATAGTTTAACATAGTCCAAAAGCCCTTCTGACGTGTGCTCATGTTTCTTGGAACTATTTGTCCATAAGGACTTACAGTCAGCTTTGCTTCCGTTATGGATTTAGTGCTTCCCAGTATCATTATTATCAATTCGGACATGTGTGTTTTCTTGTGCAGCAAACTCATCGGATGGGGTTTTAAGCAGACAATTGTGACAGATGAAGGTTGGGAAATCCTGATAAAAGCTGCCATGCACAGAAAACAGCACAACAGGCAGAAATAAGGAGAGATAATTGTCTTCATTAGGCAGATTATCTAGATAATAGATTCAGGTGGGCCATTCAGCAGGAGGAGAAGCACTACGATACTCTTCTCTTAGGAATTAGTTTGTTCTTAAAGAGTAAGCTTTCATGTGTCTTTAAACAAAACATTCAAGAACAAGTATGTGCCAATAAGTAGAAAATCAGAAATCTAACATATCCAATTGGGCTCTTTCATCAGGTCTTTCAATGAATAACAATATCTCTTAGTAGAGGCGCCCTTGAGCAAGAAACTGAAGAAACAACTGACAGTGGATGATTAGTGCTACAGTTTCAGTATGATATTTTGAACTCTAAATAATTGACTAACTCTGGAAAAAGGAAGCAAGAATCAAGGATGGAATTAAGGTTAAAAAAAAATGGAGAGATATGGGACATTGAGCAGAAAAAGGCACAAGAGTTCAAATGTAATGTTATCTAGTAAATATACACTATAGAGTTTCGAAAAAGCAGATATGCTATGCACAGCAGTTTCAGTTTTCACTCAGTTTGTTTGGCCTTTGCTGTAGACAGAAACACAAATGTCACATCTTCTCTCCCAGGATCGACCAGTGGATTTATTAACACCCTACTTCTGCTTTTGCTCTGAAGGTAAAGCAAACTCCCTCTGTTCATGGCTTTGAATAGTGTCCTCCAGTTACCCGAGTTTTGTTTTGTGTCATAGGCTGCTACACGATGATGTCATCCACAGCAGCATACAGTGAATGTAAAAGCAAATGAAGCACAAAACCAATATTACACTAAAGGGTACAAAATAAAACAAAACAGTACAATGAAGATTAAAATAGCCCACGAATCAGTGACGCAAGGATCTATCAAGAAAAACCTATTTAACCTGGAATGAATAAACTCACCTTTGTCTTGTTAGCCACACTTGCAGCGTGGCTCTAGGGATGGCAATATTTGTTGGTCCACACAGACTATCTCAACAACTATTGAATGGATTGCAATGATTCATGGTCCTCAGAGGATGAAGCCTATTGGCTTTTGTGATACCCTGACTTTTTCTTTAGCGCCGCCATGGTTGAAATTTGGGGTTTCGTATGAAAATATCTTGAAATGGACAGATTCCCACACTCAACTTTGGTACCGACATCCATGGTGGTACAGACATCCCCTGGCTTTTCTTATAGCACCATCATCCGGTCAAAATTTCAATTTGTCTAATACTTTAGTTTATGACCAAATACCTGCAAAACTAATGGCATTCCCATCAGCCTCAGCTGTACCTGTGTTTAGTGCTAATTAGCAAATGTTAGCATGCTAACACCCTAAACTAAGATGGCGAACATCGTGTTATTCCTGCTAAACACCAGCATGTTAGCAATGTCATTGTGCAGCCTCACAGAGCCGTTAGCATGGCTAGCATGTAGACTCTTAGTCTTGTTCATGTCTGTGTCTTGTTGCATGTCTATAGTGGAATTAATTGACTGAATCCCTTGGACCCTGAAATGCTTTGTTCATCCATCCAGTCACTCATTTCTACTCGGTATCAATACTAATTCACAAGTCGGGAGAAAGACAGAATCCACAACCACTAAGTGCAACCAATTGGGCAACTTGACTATAAATCTGCCATATGTGACCATAATTGTAAAGGTTATGGTTAATCAATACGTCACTCATTTATTCATTTTATATAAATTGTTTTTAGAACCTAGCGTCTGCAGCGTGTAGTTAAGTACTTTATCTAACTCTTCTTTTTTTACCATTCCTCTCCAGTCTTTATAGGTGTCGCTTGCTTTGCCTTACATGGTGTCTCAGCTTGTATAAACCTTTAAATGATTTACATTTATCTGCATATGTATGTGGATATAGTAGAAACCATATGCCCTCAAACATTTGATAAATATGGTGACAGTTGCTTGCTCTTAAATGTATACAATAAAAGTTAGTCACACACTGACAAAAGTATGCATAATACAGACTCCAAAAAGGTTACTTGGTTGACTTTTACCTGGAAATCCTGCAAGGTGACATCATTCAACTAAACATCTTCTTAGTGGTTGCTGGTGGTGAAGGTGGTACGTGTTGAGATTTGGTTAGTGTAGATTTTTCTGAATGTGTGCACACTTGTTCCACTTATTTTCTTGAGGATTTTCAACCAGTGATCATTCCAACATCATAATTTCCTTGTTTGCGTAATGTGCTACGGGGAAACCGCTTGCTGTTGACTGACTTGCTTCACAGATTTTGTTCTTATCTCCTAAGAAGAAACACTCCCTGTAAAACCACTACTGATGTGAATCTAACATCAGGGTACACAAATAAATGGCACCCATGCACTGGTAGTTTGGCAGTTTTCCCACTTTTTGCCTCATGTTGTAGAAAAATCTCTCCTCTCCAATGTTAAAATATTGACAAATTCACATCATGTATGTTTGTACATATTAAGCTTTCGACATGACTCACTAAAATATACACTCCAATTTTATTCACCTTATGCTTTAGTCAAAAGTTTTTGTAGCTGTACATTACTGCTTTTGTTTAGTGCCTGAGAAACCAATCTGAACCAGGCAAAACTACATTTTAAATTCTAAAAGCCTAAATATTATACTTTGGTAACATATACTATAAATTGAAAATAGAAATACAGAGCTTGTGTTCCTAGTTACTTCTTATTGTAATCAAAAATGTATTGAATATATGTATATATGTGATACCTGTGAATTGTGCCGATTTCCTACACCCCCCTGAGTGTAGGCATACTGTTTGTGTAAGAGGGAGAGCATTATAATGTTTCTGTGTGTGTGTGTGTGGTAATATAGGCTGCCTGGATACAGCTGAGCCAATAACAGACATATCCTGAGTTTCCTTGGCAACACTATAGCGAACTTTGGCTGCTATTTCCAGGAGAATCAAAAGGATGAAAAACATGTGTACAGTATATGTACAGTTCAGAGTTTTTGCTCCAGGGTGATTTTAAAAATAGCTGCATGAACAGCACTGATACATGGATCATGGTTTACTACCATTGAAGCCTTGAAACTTATATGAATATAAAATCATTTTATTTTCAATGTTTGACATTGAAACTGGCGTGCGGGGGGAATCATCAGAGACAGAGCAAATGCAGAATCCCAATTAGAATCTCCTTTATTGGCCAAGTAAAGCTACATGCACTTACATACCTGCTTTAACCAACTTAAAAATTCATCTTCAAAACTTGAAGGTGCATTAAGTAGACCTCTTATCTATATGGCAGATTGCATAAGGATGTTTCTGGATGGTTTGAATTTCCAAACCCAGTCTGAATATATAATGTCAGAACATTTACCACACAGTATTTCACAATTACAGTTTTTGCCAAACCTTTCTATCATAAGCTTGTAGCTCGTTGGCTTGACCCCCTTTTGCTTTTTTTTTTTTTTTGTTGTTTCTTATTTAGCAGACAGGAAGGGAGAGAGGAAGGAAGCAGGATGCAACTTGTGTCACTTTTTTTTTTGTCACTTTAAATAATAAATCATCATTCAACCGGAATGAATTCTACATAGTTCAAAAAATGTCTGAATACGAAATGGGGAGTGTGTGTGTTAAAGGGTCCAATATGTCCATAGCCTGAAGCCAACAGAGAGACTGAGAAAGCCACCTGTTTGACTGAGAGAGAATGAGCAACAAAATAGTTTTAATGTGGCTGTGATTACAACAATGTGATGGTTACAGTACAGAGTTTGCCTCTTGTTTATAACTTCAGTACTGTTAACATTTTTGAACACAACATTCTTCGGTGTAAAATTGCCCTATTCACCCTTCTAGGCAGGGTTTTAAATTATGTGTCTTAGGGTGTTTTCACACCTAACCTGTTTGGTTCGGTTAAAACGAACCCTGGTGCGCTTGCCCGGTTATTGCGGTTCGTTTGGGCAGGTGTGAACACAGTAATCACACTTGGGTGCGGACCAAAACAACTGCACCGAGACCCTTTAGAGGAGGTTGTTCGGTCCGATTCCAAACGAACTCTGGAGCGGTTCGTTTGTGGTGGGAACGTGATCTGACCTCAATCCGACCCAACAACGCAGTATATACCTGTAGCCCGCTGTGCTTTGCATTCTGCGATGTGGCAGAGCCCGCAAACTGTTTCTAGTAGTAGCAGCTAGCCGGAGAACGAACCAGCAATGTTTCTCTCACAGAAATATGCTCTAGTTCACAACACAGGACCTTCTGCCTGTATTTACTTTCTTCTTCTTCTTAGGTTTTACTGGCGGACTGCAAATCAACATCAATTGTGCATGCCACCACCTACTGTTACTGTGTGTAACATCCCCAGACACATCTGACCAATAAGCGGAGTGAACGTTCTCACATGGTTTGTAGTGATGCATTTTGGTTCACTTGGATTTTTCTCTGTGTGAAAAGAGAAAGGAGGAAGACGCTCCAAGTTTACAAACTTATCAACTGATTCGGACCAGAGGAAACAAACTATAGGTGTGAAAATGCCCTTACTGTTAGTTACATTTATGCTATGAGATTTACAAATTGATACAGTAGTACGGATTAAAGTAGCATGGTAAATCTAGTATTTATATTAATCCTTCTACTTCTACAACAAATTGCATGCATGACGAATGGAGTGCTTTACTTGGTAATGTGATCTTTCCATTTATAGTAATTTCTGCAATGTGCTCTCATTAGTATGTAGATAAGATACCAGTTTGCATATGTGCATATTTGTTTGAGAGTGATAACATATGAGTTGGAAGCTACTTCAAGCAGTCACACTATATTCTGAGTTGCTGACAGGAAGCTTTAGCAGGATGAAATAATGGTGTGTGTGTGTGTGTGAGAGAGAGAGAGAGAGAGAGAGAGAGAGAGTGAGCAAGCCCAAATCAGCACAGTCTAATTTTAGTCCCAGCCAACCCTGAGGTGCCCTAATGAAGACAGAGCTAACAATCAGCTGCCCTGCTGGAAGACAGGGAAGACAAAAGATTGTACTTATTCCAAATTGCACCATCCTGCTTGGTTATTATGTACAGGACATGAAACCTGACAAGCTGTTCAGCCACACGTAACATCTCCCAGCATTCAAATAGTTGCTTAACCTGTTCATGTACTGTATATTGCAGTGCTGATCTATTAACTTGTGTGCAGTCGCCTTTTGACACATAGACAGCAGATTGGTGATTTTAACCCACCTGCTTGTATTTTTTGAGTAATGGTTCTTTTTTGACACTTGGGGTCAGCTCAACAAGTTGTAATCACAACGCTGACATATTATCACCTTGCCTTTTTACACATCCATCAGAGATGAAGCAATGTTAGCATTTATTTGGATACAGGAAACTGTAAGTCCAATATTCAGTCTCCTTTTAGTTCTATTTTGGTCTTCACCAACTCCTGAGGGAAATATCTACCTGTTTAGCTGCTAAATTTTAGGTTTCTAACTTTGTCTGCCGTTTGGTGCTTGGCTAGTAGTGTAGTATAAAGATGTAAGAGTTAGCCAAAACAGTTGCAGCCCCTAAAACCAAAACATAAGTTAAAAGACATTAAACAGCTTTGTTAAGCTGAGGGGAATTGTAGCGATAATTTTCTGTGGGCTTGTAAGTATGAGTGACCCCTCTAACATTAAACATAGTCAATGTATTTTTAATATAAAATATTGAATAGAGCAGCTTTAAGGAGGTGAGTTTGGACAATTTAGTAGGTTTCATATCTTTTGCCAGGCAGAAGTCGGAGCAATATTTCAATAATGGATCTCAGAATATTGGACCTCAGTTTGCATCAACAAAACTACTTTGTACGATGTGTTGGCCTACCACTTCCAAAGGCGAAAGTGTTTATACCCATTCTGAATGGCCACAGTGACGTGAATAGCCTTTTTGGACAGTCACCTCAAACGGATTCATGGTTTGTTTAACAAAAGTACAGTAGCTGAAAAATGTAAAAAGTGAGCTGGCGAGAAGTTTAAACACACCTAGCCAACTGGATTGTCGGATTGTCTTTTTCAGAAAGTTATGAAAAATACAAAATCTTGAAAATGAATGGTTTATAATAATTTAGATATGTGGACATTCGTGGTCACCAGAGGATAAATCTTAATGTTGCTGATGAGCCAGATATGCTACACTTACATTAGAAATACCAATGTCTTTTAGAATACGTTAAATTCTCTGAGCACATCCATGCTCCTCAGAGGATGAACCCTTATTTCTAGCACCACTCTAAGGTCAAAATGTCAACTTTTCACACAAGATATCTCATAATCTAAAAGGCAGTTTACCTTTAAATTTGCTGAGCACATTCATGTTCCAGGATGGGTGAACCCCTTTGAATGTAATGACCTTTTCTCTAGTGCCACGCTCAGAACAAACTTTTTTCCTTCTGCTGGTAAAGCTGTACAAATAGCAAAACTGGCAGTATGTTGATGTAATGAACAGTGAACAGTTTGTTTGAGCTGTTAAGTTGTTGAATTTGTTTTTATATAGGTTTTTCTTTGAAACTTGAAAACAATTCTTCGTCTCTGGGCAAAGGTGTTTTAATCAATAAATCAGAATCAGAATCAGCTTTATTGGCCAGATATGTGTACACATACAAGGAATCTGACTCTGGTTTTTCATTGCTCTCGATGTACATACACAGAAATAGACATACATACAGCTAAAAACAAGGACAACAAGCTCGACAAGGTAAACATAAACATCAAAACTACTATGTACAGATATAAATATAAATATATATAAAAAAGTATATATATATATATGTAGACAGACAACAGCAACAATAACATTTGTAGACAGTATGACAATAGTGCAATAGTGCAGAGTGCAAAAGGTGCTGAAATAAATATGAATATAAATATGATTAATGTAACAGGTTGCTTTATATACACGAAGTAGGTGGCTATGACATTATATACAGTATGCCAGAGGTATACAGTATATAAAATCAACTGATATAATATTTTTGTGGGAATTAAAGGCTAAAGACTCCTTGTAAGAACCAGTGCTATAAAGTTCACTGGATCTAATTTACTGTAGTTATCTGTACTCCAAATACTCACAGAAAGGCCGCCTAACTTCACAGGCTTATGCAGACTGAACTGAGCAACAGCACCCCAGAGACAAGCTCTCGTGGGAGAAATTACACACTGACTTTCATCATTCCAAAGAAAAAGAAAGAAGAGCACAACGAACCTGCACAGAATCCAATTAGCAGAGACCAAGAGGCACTGCAGTGAAACCTTTATATCCTCCAAAGCTCGTACACACGAGTAAACATTAACACTGAAAAACAAGATGACACTGTATGGACAAGATATTATTATACAGTAAAATTGGCTTATTTTTGGTACTTTTATCTAAAGATGAAAACCATGAGATGCACTTATTCTAGAGGCATGTATTCTAGTGCTCAAGACTGCAACAGACCAATGAGTGTTGGATATTGTATGACTTGTATGACTAGCCAGGGTTTTAGAAGTACTGAAGTCATAAAGTCCAAATTTGCGCAATCCACCGCTTCTAAGAAATTGTTGATTAGCCACCAAAAAAAGCACCTATACATTTCATTTTTTGTTTTGGTTTTATAGCCCACAACTTTACTATTTTTGTTCATTCACGCCACTCTCCTAACATTTTCTAACTTCGAAATGTCCATTATTGCAACATCACTCGTCAACTCTGATTAAACTTGGGATGATGGATCCCACTGCTTATTTCCAAAGAGGCTCCAAAGGGACAACTTGTTTAATGTGTTTAATTAAAACTGTAAATAGTAGATATAACTATAGATATTCAGGTTTTACATTTGACCATTTTTATGCCAATTAAATTGCTAGAAATGTTATATATTCTAAAAGAGTTGTGTTCCCCTAGAAATCATTTTTGGCAAAGAAAATAAGTGTAATCCTAGATAGTGCATCAGTTATGTTGTACAGTAACATAAAGCTAAATAATCACCATTTTGCTTATGAAACAACCAATTGTAGAACACACAGCTCTTTGCAGCTCCTCTCCTTTCACTCCATCTGGTCTCCTCCTACAGCATTTCCTCCGCCTCTCTCTCCCCCCGCCTCTGCTTTCTTTTACTCTTCTTGTGTCTATTTTGGAGAGAGGGAGAGCTGAAGGAGAGGAAGGAAGACAAGGGTAAAGGAGAAAAGATAGAGAGAATGTAAATGTAGACAGATGGTAAATACTTCCCTCCTGTAGGGAGCCATGTCAGACTGTAGAGCCCTGCTGCACTCTGCATGACAAGACCAGGCAGGCAGACTGTGTGTGTGTGTGTGTGTGTGTGTGTGTGTGTGTGTGTATAACTAGGCAGGCAGGCAGACTCTCAGTGAATGTAGGTGAAAGGGCTTTGCTGTCAGAGCGAGGCAATGCAGAGTCGAGCAGAGCAGGGATAAGCTATAATCTACACTCCCCCGCCATCTTTCCCAAGGGGGTGGGGTGGAGAGGCGGATCGATGTGGGAGGAGGAAGGGAGGGCAGCAGGAGAGAAAGATACTGAAGTCATTTGATTAACTTTTCGAGTACAGGCAGCGGTTTCTGTTGTTCTCTCAAGCAGGGATCTTTTCAGTATTACATCTGTAGCCTTGAAAGGTGGCTGTAAAAAGATAACAGAAGCTGCAGTCAGCTTGGATTCATGCTGGTAAAAATGGCTTTTCATCCCATATTTTGGTGAAAATATAAAGATAGAAAAGTAGAAATATTATTTTAAAGGCAATAGGCTTTTTAAATGAATACTGTTTCTTTTTTTACCTTGGAATAAGCAAGTACCCCCAGCAAGTACAAGAAGATGTAGTCTAGGAGCAGCTGAAACTAGAGCCTTCCAGCTACAGCAACAGTGTTCATTTCATACAGTGTTGAGGCTGCTGTATATGTTAGAGTGGTGTAGATATGGATATCCCTGATTGTGACACCCATCAACAAACACCCATGGTTTATATGACACAAATGGAGAAAAGAAACTTCAGTCAAGTCTGTTGTTAATCTGGATATTAAATAGGCATTTCAAGGAACAAAACAGCCATTGTCTTTTATACATTGTACTATATCTTACTACATAGTTCAACCAAAACAAGGAAGAAGCCAAAGACATCCTTTATTCCCACTTCCTCTGGATTTCGTCTTTAAACCATCCATTAAAATAACAACATTTATAGTTTCAAGACTGCTGTAAATGAGCACAAAGTATATCTATACGCTGATGACCTAATTTTATATTTAACAGACCCATAAGCCTAATGTTCTAATAATGTATTGCATATATGCACTAAATACACCAAGTCTGAGGCTTCTCTGTATACTGGTTCAAATCTTAAATCCTTGCATTTTGACCCCAATACTTTAATTTTTGCTAGACTTTTGGGCGGGTTAGTCAAGAATGTAGAAAATCCATTGCTGCTTGACTGACTGACTCCCCATTTTTCAAACCCACATGTGCAAGATGAGATGTACAGCTCACTCACTTAACAGTAGTTTCAGTTTCCTCATTTCAGCCAGGAAACTCACGTCACGGAAAAATCTGAGCAAGCTTGACTGTCACTGAGCTCACAAACCAGGCACAACATTCTGTAAACATAAACACATATTAACGAAACACTCAAAATTCATCAACAACTAAATGCTAAACAGCTAACAGGGACTTACAGTTCTGAAAGCAGGCAGCAGTATGTACAGTATGTAAGTCATGAACATACATGTGACTATAAAACAACTTCCATACCTGCTTGAACTGCGAGGTTCCATTTTCTTTCTAGACCAGAGATTTAAAAACAACTTTTACACCTATGAGTTAGTCCATGCAGTCAAAGTGGGACAGAGACAACTTGTAAGGATATATTCACTGACTGTGCCAACATTCTGGACCGCCAAGGGTGAATATATGTACGCAGAATATGTGCCAAAGGGATGTTCAAACCTAATTTGCTAATGCTACTGTGGTTAAATTACATCTGTTCAGAGTTCAGTAAATGTAACTCTCTACCTTTAACCCTTTGAACTCTGCAATAGAAATGGTCCGCCAGTGCCTACATTGGTGTTTTTGCTTATTGTGATGTCATTTCTTGAAGTATCTTGGAATGCTTCAAATCCCTAAAATCTGTACAACCTAAGCTAAAACGTAAGTCAATAAACCATAATAATTGATAAAAGTATTATTTTTATTTTACATCACTTTAAACAGGATTATGCAGCAGTAGGAGAGCGGCCAGTTCGGGGCCACCCACGGGAGGTCCGTTTTCAAAGGGTTAAGTGATTGGTTATAAGCTGTAAGTACAAACACATTAGGCAATAGTATGAGAAAGCAAAAAGTAAAAGTTGTGATTCTTAAAGAGGAACAGTGTTTCATTGCCCTGTCTGGTTGAAAGTTACAGGCCTGTTTTACATATACGCTGGGTGTGGTTGGGTGTGGTCAGAACTGCACCTTTAACTACAGTACAAGTGAATGGGAAAGTGTGTGTACATATAAACAGTGATGTCACGGGGTTCTGTTGTACAACTCTACATCACTGCAGCAAGGTCAGAAGTTAAACCACTTGAGGTCAGCAAAAACAAGATTTTCAAGGGTGTGAAGTTACTCTTTAAAGCTTTAGCACTCTGCTGTACCTCTCTCTGAACAGGGGTTTTATTTTTAGGTTTAGTGCTCCGGGATTGGCTAGATGGGACCATAGAATATCAATGAATTTGGAGTAGCTAATATCGATCTATATGATTTTTCCAGTGTTTACCCCCAGCCTGTTTATTGATAGTAACATTTACCAGTCAGTATGTATACTCTCTCATTCTGTTAGAAACACCAGAATATACAGACTCCTGTATTTATCTGCACTTTTTGTGTGTGCTGGCTGAACTCAACTGCTTAGCCCTGTTTAGTGGATGTTGGGTTTTTACACATGCAGGAGGAGTGTTTAAATTCGCTTCAGTCCAGCAGATGAGAATACACCTTGTACTTTTGGGCTTGTGATGTTATAAATAAACACTGTCAGACCAAAACCACAGCTTCCTCTTAGTGGTTTCATAACTGTCTCGCAAAGAAATCTAAAAGCACAAACAACCATAACATTCATGTATTTCATATTTAGAGAACATCAATAATACGGCTGGAGTTGGAAATGGAGTTTAGATGAACTGTTCATACTTTTGTGGCATACTTTTAAGTCCCTTGTTATATAACACAGCAGTTTTGGCTGCAGGAGGTGCTTACTGTTCATTGGGGAGAAATCTGCTTTCACTCCCTAACAAGACAGAGCTATAAAAAGATAAAGATTCAGTGAGTGTGTGTGTGTGTGTGTGTGTGTGTATGTGTGTGTGTGGGCGCCTACGTGAGCTTGCTGCAGGCATAAACTGGAAAGGACAATCAACAATTACAGGCAGGCAGGCGTGGGGATGAAGGAGGTGGTGGGGGAGGTTTTGCAGAGAGAGAGAGAAGGAGAAAAATGAATCAGGGCTTGTGTGCTTGGTTAGGTCAGATAATGAATTGCTGACTGGATGGGGTGGGGGTGGGTGGGGCTGAGGTCACTTTAGGCCAACTTATTTCACAGGCATAGGCAGATGAAAACAGCACAACTAAACAACGGCCAACATACACACAGAAACTGAAATGTTGAGAAACCTTGACTTATTGTGGAAATGCTGAAGGAATATGTTTCCATTTTTTTGTCCTGCATCACCCTTCAGTCCCACATAGTATCTACCCTTGGAGCTTTAGTGCCCACTGCCTCGCTTGCAGGTGCCCTGTGAAATTTCTGACCACTAGCAGCACTGCAGAGCAACATTTATACAAATGGGTTGCATTTTGCTTGTATTGTGCACATGCAGGAGGACTCACATGCACATGCGCGAGCGTGTGGCTGATGCAATACACATACCTGACCTAGGTTTCACGCTATTCATTTCACAAGACAGGGAGGAAGACTGCAAGGTGATAAACATGGATGTAAACAATGTAGGATTTTTAAAAATCAACTTTACAAATGTTTTATGAGGAAGTAAGTGGATTCAACGTGTTTCATAGACCTCGCACAATGCATTTTGCTGAAAACACTGAATGTAAACTTAACTTTTGTTTGTTTGCAAGGAAACTCCACACGGCACCTTTAAAGAGTAAGTCCACACTCAAACTCTGCTAGGACCCCTCCCTCCTTTTTAAATTTAAAAAATTTACTTTTATAACTTTTCTTTGTTTTGGTACTGGTTAAGACCTGCTTATAGCCACTTCTTCAAACTGATTACGTTGGGAGCCGTTTATATTCACTATTAACAAACAGTGCTGGCTGCGTAAAAATATTCTAAGTCTAGAAAATAGCCAGTGTACCCCCAGGCGAGTATATTTCCATGATAACAATGACAATGGTGCTACAAACCAGCCCTGTGCAGGCCTCTACAGTGCATACACACATCGCCGTAGCTACCGTTGAGGTCCCTGAGGTCTGGACCTTTACCACAGGCAACTGTTTCTTTGGGTTGTTTTTGTCACTGAAAGCAATTTTTGTAGTCTAAATTACATCATTTTAAGTGCCCCATGGCTCTCAAGTCATGGGACATCTGTAATGAAACAGGAAAATAAAAGTGAGTGAATCAAAATCTAGTAAAGAGGCGCACCTGCCTGGCTGCTGTGACTGCACAGGAGGATAACGTCAATATGAGTGAGTGACGTCAGGCATTCATGTAGGAAATACAGTGCTTGTGTAGGCTTGCATAGTGTTCATATATACATAGCATAACCCGCGCAAACATGGGGGGAACATGCAAACTCCACACAGCCGGGATTCAAACCCAGAACCTTCTTGCTGTGTGTGTGTTAACCACTGAGCCACTGTGCTGCTCAAAACTCAGAACTCTGCTTTGAAACAAATACTGCATACACTTAAATGCGTGATTCATACATTAACCATCTTAAACCTGATGTCCTCAACTACTGTTGTCCTCTAGGAGCATTTTCTATAAAGCGTGTGTGTGTGTGTTTGTGTGTGTGTGTGTGTGTGTGAGATGTGGGTGGTGGTGGTAGCATTCTGGAAGGTGGGGTAGGGGGGTCTGGGAAAGTGATTCCCTTAAGTGCTTGTCCTAATAAATCAGGAGGTGTGTGAGAGAGAGAGGGAGGGAAGGGATAAGCGTATTGAACAAATGCAGAGGATAATAAGGAGAGATGGAGCAGTGAGGTGGGGAGGGGAAGGGGAAAGGAGGCAAACAAATCATAGAAGTATGATAGAAGGAAGAGGGGGTGGATGAAGACGAGAAAAAAGGGGTGAAAGACAGAGACAGAGAAGATAGCATGGATAGATACAGTAGATGGATTGGATTACAAATGAGGTTCAGAGGAACATATAATGCAACTGATAATATAAACACTCAGAATGCTGCTTATGAATAAATCACATAAAAAAGTCCAGCCTTTACAGGATGTGATATTGCAGCTTCAGTCTCAGCAGAATCTGCTACAAAAGAAGAAGAGAAAAGTTTGTACAAAATTTACAGTACAGAAAGGCGTCAGTATGCTTGAAACAAACTAGTGTGTACGACAAGTCGTCCAAAACAAGACAAAAGTGTTTATAACTGTTCAAAACTGCCACAATCGGAGGGGGTATTAGCCCACACGTTTGGACAATCTCTCCTCGAAGGCATTCATAGTGTTGCATATATTTGTTCACACGAAAAGTGATGGAAGTCGTGTGAGAGCTCGATAGAGAAGTTAAAACCCTTCTCTACTACTTTCTCACCTTTGCACACCTGACAAATTGCTGCATGAAGTGGGCCAGATGCAGCCTCCCCAATTCCGTTGAAAAGGTGGGTTTCAGATGCTAGTCAAGCATCAGACAACCACCTCGGTTGATGCATATTGACATCTTTTTTCACCAATGGAGATACTGTAATATGTACAGACTGCATGTTCGTAGAATGGATTGATGGATGAATGGTAGAGCCGGGAAGTTCGAGGCGCATGTTGCTTCAGTTTAAACCAGGTCAGGACCTCTAAATATATAAAACATTTTAATATTATAGTATAAAGTATTAGGCATTTAGGCCACAAGAGTGCTATATACAGTATACAGCACTGTTACTGTGATAATTGTGTTGATTCTACTTCTATTTTTACAGTAAATGAACAAAAATCTACCAACGCGTACGTATGTTGTATCATGACAGTTGCAGAAATAAGGAATGGAGATGATTGGAGAATGGAGTTCTGCACTAATTTAGCATTGAACTCCTATAACATTGTTGGCCTAACAATGGACAGTTTTAAAAAGAAAAAGGACAGTTCAGTAAGAGATTCGGATGTATTATGCTAGCAGTCGCTTATGTAGCCTCAAGCCACTAGCCTCAAGCAGAGATGAGGAGTGGGCTACAGAGGTCTGGTAAACTCACTTCTTTCTAGCTCCCCAGATTTTTTTCATTTTCAAACCTGTAGTCAGCCCCCAACCTTTATCAGACTTTCTGCAGCTCCCTCTGGAGCCACCAAAGGCTTTACACATCTGTTTTCACATATGCAATGGTACTTTCCAAGGCCTGTAAACAGACTTAGTACTAAAAGCAACAACTTATTTGAACTTAAATATATGAACACTGACTCGCACTTCAAGCAATCTAACTATCATCCAAACTGCAGCAGTGAGTCATGCCCATACCTGTATATAAAGATGGACGACATGACAGCTCCCCAACGTGAAGCCAAAACATCTCGACCGCTGGCTGCAGTATAGGTCATAAACCCCGCCCCCTCCATGTTAGTGGATGGGACATGGGCCAAACTGAAAAATCACATACATGTCAAATAAAATGTTCCCAAAGATGGTTCTGTTCTGTTAGGTAGTTCTTATCACGCTGATGTTTGTTCAAGTGTTGATTTTTCTGATAAGTTTGGTTTTAATTAGTTATTTGATGCTATAAGACGTCATGATAGACAACTTTGATTTGCTCGCGATTGGTTCGGGTGGGTGTATGGGTGGGATCTCTGTGGATCACTACTGGCTCCAAATGACGTTGACAGCGCAAGATGGCAGCTCCCATATCCGGGGTATTTTAGCTTCATTTTTGTACAGTGGGAGGAAGTAGAGACACACCATCCATCTTTATATACATGACGCTCTTGACAGCTAGCCAGTAATAGCATCCACAGGCGATTAAGTACTGAGCCGACTAAGTCTAAGTCTGGTACATGAAGGAATTTGGCGAGCCCCAGCACCCCAAGGTGGTATCTTCTGAATTCTTCAGTAGGCACAAAGCAGTTTGGTAGGAAGTCTCGAGGGGAGCAAGTATGTGCTGGTCAGGTTGAGTTGAGCATACATTAATCAACAATCTCGGTAATGAGCGGATACAGCTATGGTAAGCTCTGAGGGAAATATGTGTCTGTCACTACCTGCTTAAAGCAAGCTAAACTTTGTCACACAGTACTGAGTTAGTCTGTAACACCGTTTAAAGGTTTAATGCTCCCATTTCCATCACCAGCAGTTAGTGGGCGAAAGAAGGTGACCTTTTTTGTATTGGGCTCATAGGGCGAGACTGTGGCTATTTCCTGGAAGCAGTACTTATCAGTATAGCCGGTATATAGCGACGACACGAAAAAGTACAGATTTGTTGGTTCATTTTTTGCCAGCACTAATGGATGGATGGACGGATGAGGGGAATGGGGCGGTGTGAGAGGAGGGATAGAAGGCAGAGTAGACAGCCAGACAGTGAGCACTGGGTCAGGGTTAATGGATAACGTCCCCCCGGACCGCAAATTACTTCCACCTAGACATGACTGGTATTCATCGGGAGTGCACTCATCATTCAGCTCACATGAGCTCACTAATATAACTGTTACAGATTTGTGTGGCAAGAAAGAAAGCACTGACCTTAAGAAGACTTGTAATTGTAAAAATAGATTGTAATTTTGTTTTTTTTTAACTCTTCAATAAAGATTTAGCACATTCATTTTTGATATATTAGGACAGTTCGAGGAAACAAACCAGATTTTTGCAAAGATCTAGCGACTCACAGGTAGTGTTGCACGATGTACCAATACCAAGAAGCTACCGCGATACCTTGCCGTTAAAAACGGTCCAAACGTGTAACTCAGACAAACTTCATAGACACCTCTCCAAAACTATGCGTAATATTACGCACAGCTGGCACAGTGTGAATACCTTCATTAACTCACCGGGATTTAACTGTTAACTGATCTTGTGAGCTTTTCGGACACCGGTGAGCTGTTCTGAAAGAGTCACTGTTTATACAGTGACAACATGAATAGCAGCGGAACCGCGGAGTCAGAATGTATTATTGCGCCGCAGAATTACAACCGGCACCGGTAACCACGTCAGCAGCTGCCTGTTCGCTGTCATCAGTCACACTGTGTTGCTCCTCACCTTTCAATATTTAAACATGAAACTACATTTTACAATAAAGATAATTAGTAAATAATTAGCTTAATTTTGAGACCCCCTCAAAATTTGATTTTGCCGTCTTCAGGGGGTCCTAGCTGTTAATTAACCTGGTGGAAGAGTCATGCAGCCACCCTGCCAATTCTTGCACATTTTGCCAGGCAGTACCTGTGCATTCCAGCCTCAAGCTGCGCTTCAGAACTAGTGTTCAGCACATCAGACATTACGTACAGTCCTACATCTTTTACATAGCTATAAAGCTCAGCAGCTGCAACAAAATATTTTTGTTAAAACATGTTCAATAGTTATATAGCTAAGCAGCTGACACAAAATATATTTTATTTATTTTGAATTTTAAGTTTTTTAATTAATAAGTTTCATGTTGCGTCATCTATTATTCCCTTACTTTTCCTGATGTTTTAGATTTTTGCCGTGGTATCGTTTCAGTATTGGTATCGAGATACTTTAGGCTGGTATCGTACCGAAGTCATAATTTTGGTACCGTGACAACACTACTCACAGGGTGTGGTTAATGCTGAATCAACACAAAACTGACATGTGAAAGTGAATAAAATAAGTAGTGTGATTTAAAATTAGACACCATCTGTCAGCTGTCATGTGTAGTATTGAGGCCACAGAGACAGACAGAGCAGTTTCCAGACTGAGGTGGACAAATGTAGTGGATTCCAAATTTAAAGAGAAACTACTCTCGTGCAGTCTGAAGTGTAGCTGAGAACACTCCACAATAACTATTGGATGGATTGCCATGAAATTTGCACAGATGCCCATGATGCCCAGAAGATGATGATGACTTTGGTGATCCCCTGACTATTCCTCTTTCGCCACCATGAGGTTGACATTTGTGGTTTTGAGTGAAATATCTTGACAGCTATGGATTGCTATTAAATTGGGTATCTTTCCATTTAGCACATCATCAGGCCAACATTTTAATTTGCACAATACTTTGATTTATGACTAAATACTTGACATTCAATAAATTTCCATCAGCTTTAGCTGTACTTTGTTTTTAGTGCTAATTAGCAAATGTTAGCATGCTAACACAATAAACTAAACTGGTGACCATGGTCAATTTTACCTACTAAAAGTTAGCAAGACAGCATTGTCATTGTGAGCATTGCAACCGTTGATGTTAGCATCAACACTGTTCCTAAGTACAGCCTCACAGAGCTGCCAGCGTGGCTTAGTCTTGTTTCCCACGGGGTTACTGAGAAATTAATCTGTAGAATAAGCCTACAAACTGCAAAACTTTACCCTTTATTTATTAGGTAGATCAGTTGATCATTCAAAACAGCCTCATCATCAACATATAAGAATGAATAAACAAATGACCTCCAACCAAGTGAAAGCACTATTAGAGCAGAAATCACATTTGATACACAGATGCTATACAGTCGGCGACCATTACAGGCTTACCCACCACAGTTGTCCATTGCTGGTGTCAAGGCTGGTCACTGAACATTGCTGCAGCTAGCTGTTTCCTTTTTACATTTCATTAAAAACGTACCAATTTCACCATTGACGCAGCTATACAGATTGTTGTAAGTCGACTTACAGAAATAAAAACCTCAAGTTTTTAAACTTTCTTAAACTCCTGAACTTCCTTCGGTCGTTGTTATGCTCCTAGTAACTGTTACCACAGCTTCCATGTTGACTGAAAATGGCGTCAGTGAGATAGATATGTCAATCGCTACTGATTGGTTAGGGCAAAACTCAACAAAATATCACTACTTTGACATAGTGTTCAGTCCTCTATTTAGCTTCAATGGACGATTTTACCAATCTCTGGATATGGTCACACCACATTATTATTTCCCTGCGCTCATGAGCTCTGTGATTGTTGTAAACATCTATGGCACCTATGTATCTGTGCATATCATGCTCCAAAGAATCATATTCAGAGGAACTGAGTCCAGCAAGCTGTCGCTATTCTACTGTGTCTACAACTACAGTACAGCCACACTGTCTCTCATTAAATCAGTCAGCACTGCCACTTCCTCTTTCCCTCCATCCATCCATCTATCCATCTCTGTGTGTGAAAGTAAGTGACTGGCTGGGTTTAAAGTTAATGAGGACGAGAGAGGGGAACACTAAACACATTTTGAAGGTGGATGGAAGGAAGGTGGAAATATCACGGGGGTAAGGAGAGGGAGACTGGAATCCAACGAGGAGAGAAATTAGAGAGCTAGAGAGAGAAATGAGGGGAAGCATAATGAGGGAATTGAGATAAAACGAGAGACAGAGTGAGGGAAGGAGGGGCGAGGAGTCAGAGAAAATGAGAGTGGAATAGGAGAGGGAAAAGTGTGTAGGTGTGTGTGTGAGCTGCAGAGAACAGGCAGGGTGAAGGCAGGCTGTGCTGCATGATCAGCACTGCTATTTATAGATCTGTGGAAACAGGCAAAGGAAGACAAGACCAGAAGCACTGCAGACCTGTACTATTATCAGCCTTAATATAGTCTTATATTATACCCGGTTCAGTAGAGAGGGGCATCTGTGCGCGTGTGTGTGTGCAATATTTGTGTCCACCAAATACAGGCATGTTAAGGTGTGGAAAGAGTATTATGCCACTCCTCACTGCTAGATTAGGGTTCACTTTCTGTCTTGCTCTCTTGTTCATACAGAGATCCTCATATGCAATGCAGTAAAGAAGTATTAAGGACTCAGCGTGCTTCAAACAAAGTGCGTGTCGGCTTGTCTAACAGCATCTGAAACCCCCTTTCTGAGGACAGCATCATGGGCCTGCATCCGGCATTTTTGGTTTAACTCTCTGAAATAGACATTCTGACAATTATGCCCACTTCATGTACTGATTGGCCAGGTGTCGGAAGTAGGCGTGGTTTAAACTTCTCTTTCAAGCATTGTTTTTTCATTCCTTATACAGTGGAAACCTCTTATAGTGATCACGTCTGTCCAGGTCAAGTTGGTCACTATATATGATTATTATAACCACATTTTTTTAACCAAATAAAGTGAAAATAAAGTGGACAGCTTCACTATTTACTGAATTTGACTGTTTCTAAATACAGTACAGCTGTTTCAAATGACTGTACTAATTAAATTACTGTACTTAGCTTAGTACTTACTGTAGCATGAGGAACACTAATGCTGTGTCTCAATTTGGATACTTACGTTAGTACACTTCCATGTAGAACACTGTGTACACTATGTACTTAATTGCATAGTGCGTGAATTTTGACAGGGTAGTGCACTGCATTTTGCCATACTTGTCAGTGTGAACGCACTTATGCACTCAAAATAATAAAAAAGTGTAAGTATGGAAGAACGTGAATTGAGACACAGTTTATGGCTACGTTCAACCACAAGCCTTAGTGCTCAATTCAGATTTATTACTCAGATCCGTGTTTTTGTTTGGCTGTTCACATTATTTTTTAAATGTGGCCAATATCAGATTCCAGTGTGAAATGGTCACGGTCCTGCTGGTGCAAAAGAACAATAACAAAGGCATCACATGCAGCACGCATGGAGGTCACTGAAGTCAGGGTTTACTGTGATTTGCAGTGAAGCCAGCGAATTCGTGAGCAGATGATAACGAGGACGAGGATGAGGAGAAAGAAGCAGCTGTCTTCCACGTTTGCATTTGTCACTGACCGATCCCTGCATCCTGCCCGATCAGTACTGCACATGTCCAGCTCTCAACAGAGATGAGAAGGAAGCGAGATGGCTCACTAGTTAGCTACTTCCCTCATCAGCTCCGGAAGAAACTATGTGTTTAATTCAGAATGTTATTGATTGAAACTTTTTTGAAACAAGTTTTAACGTCTTCTGGTTGCAGTCTGAGGAGGTGGTTACATACTCTGACCCTCAGACTTGCTAATTCCCGCCAACACCCTCTGACTTCTTAACCCACGGCGACATTCGAATCACTAGTAAAACGATCACAAACGTTCTGGAATTAACTACGTCAGTAAAACTGCAGTCCTGTCAAAGAGCCAAAATTCCCATCACTAATGCCTTGTGGGGGGAAAGGTGTATGTTGCAGCTGATAAATGTTTAATGTGCAATATTCACTCTATGTGTGGCCTTTCCTCACACATTCTCCACAAGTGGCCTCATATTTTACAGAAATATCCATGTTTCACTGTAGATGGACATACAGAGTTTTTAAAACTGGAACACACAACAGCAGCCAGGTGAGATTAGACACACATTCACTCAGCCTTAAAGTAGTATGGAGTAAAAATCTAACAGAATTGACAGCCTTTGAAATTAAAACATTTAATCCTAGAGTTATGTGTACTTGTTTGCTTATGACTGTCAGTACAAAGAGAAGAGGAGGGCAATGTGTTTGGCAGAGCAAGAGGAATAACCTGATTACTGCTCACAGATGCATAGCTGTACTTAGTTGAGCATGAATAAATAAACAATACTTTGTAAGGCTCAATAACTTATTTTGAGTGAGATTAACAGTATGTAGGCCTTACTGTGGTCTAAAAGGAAGCATATTTTGCATTTCAAATTGTTTGAAAATGGTGTATTTGGCAGTCCTCCCTTACAGCATGCTTCTCCAATTGAGTCCCCCAGTAAAATCTGTCCATTTCTAATGAGTTAATTTTGTCTTTTTTATGCAATCAAAAAATAGTTTTGAGAGCAAAATTATTGACACTGCAATCAAAAAATTGTTTAGTTTTGCTTGCAAATCCAAAAGTTTTGCTTGCGAATCTAAAAGCTTTTCAAGTATTTGTGTGACTCAGCAAGAGTAATATGGTATGATATCACATCTCTGCACATTTACAACACTGGAGTTTGTTGGAGAGATACTAAATGATGCAGCAAAGAACAGCTAGCTACGTTAGTACCTGCAATTACCAAGGACAAGCCACAGTAGCTACCTAGTGGTAGAAGACACTCTTTACACTCTTTGCACAGGACAGCATACTGAGGCTACATCTACACTAATACGTTTTCATTTTAGCGTTTTATCACCATTTCAGTAATAATCTCCGTCCATACTACACGCCTGAAAACGGATTTCACGTGACCATTCACGTGCACTGGCAATGCACGTGCCGGTGTAAACAGGAAGCAGATTGTCTACTCTGCAGAAAATACTACAAACGAGATTTCTCTGCTTGGACCAACGATCAGGTGGAACTGTAGTAAAGGTGTTGTAAATCATCACGTTGAATTAGTAGTCAAGGCTGATGTTGTTTGTTTTTTTCCAGAAAAGGGTCACGTGATAGGGGCATGACGAATCAGGGAAGGACACGTCGTGGCTGATTAGATCCAATCAAGAAGCGAACGTGGGTGTCTGCGTCATCGTTTCTGTCCATCCTCACTAAAACGCAGTCCTGGAGTTTTCAATCTAAACGGGGTCAGCAGCGTTTTCAAAAGTCTCCATTTTAGGGGTTTGAAAACGCTGGAGTAGTGTGGATGCTAGGTGTAAATGTAGCAAGCATAGTAGTATGGATGTAGCCTGAATCACACAGGAGAGGACGTACTGTACAGTAGTTATCAAATTGTACAAGACACTCATTACACAATACAAGGCACTCAGTTACACAGAACAAGATAGTTCATTAAACAGGGTGGGGTACTGTGTTAGAGGAGAAGACAATCCAACTCTTCTCTCCTCTGTTTCCTCCTTCTGTTGATTTCTCTTCTCATTGTCATTGTCTCATTGCCAAGGTCAGCCGAATGGTGTGAAAACAAAAGTCTCACATTACATTCTCACCCTCCATCCCATCTGAACTGCTCATGCTGAAACGCTCTGACTCACTAATAAATACTTCAGGGCTTTTAGCCTTGTGCTCATTAGTATTATTATACCGATTAAATGTTCTGCAGTGACACATACGAATACAGCTCTGTTTATCCACAACTACAACACCAACAATGAGTAACATCATTGTAAAACAGTGTTAGCTGTTGCCCACAAAGCTATCATTCACCTAACCTTAAACTCATTTACAGGCCACACCAGTGCATTTGGCTTCATTTCAAGAAAGACATTCCATGATTGATATAAAACCAGTGCTCAGACCCTTTCTGTGTCGCAGAATGTATTTTTTCATATTAGCAGTTCACAACTGGGGTTTTCAAAAAACCTTTATGTACACAAATGAAGCACAAAGGAACATTTTTTTATGGGAACATGCACAGGTTATAACCAAGCCAACAGTTCAGCCAGATTATCTAAACCACTTTGTTTGGAGGTAAAATAAGTGATATTGCAATGTCAGTAGTAATCCTTCATTGCAAATAAGTTAGGAAAGATAATCTGAGTACTTGTGTTTGTTGCCCTGTAGAACCTGTCTTTAGCTATGCCACCTGATACCACACTGAGATCTCAGAGATTACTTCAGGAAGAACGATGTTATCATAACCAAATCAATGGTCAGAACAATAGTTTTCCTTTAATGGGGATCTGCAACATGTAGCTATGCACAACTGAGGTTTCAGGCTTGCTATAATTCAGTGATGTCTTTTTTTTCTCTTGATATATTCTCAATAAACTCATATCAGTTGACATATCGCATAATGTATTGGTCTAGCCCTACTTCTTTAATGGAGTGCCCTTGAAAACAAAATGTGTATCATTAAATACATAAACATACAATATGTCCCAGGCCCGGACTGGCCATCAGGCTAACCTTCCCGAGTTGATTCTATGTTTTAGAAATGAATAAATGGCATCAACACTTAATCATGCTCTGTAGGAAAGCAGGAGATGTGTTTTCATTGAGATAATATTGAAATTGAAGATACTCCTGATTCTGTCAGGTGGAAGTACCTCCAGTTACTCAAAGCTACCAGAGCTTCATCATGGTCAACATCAGTCCATCAGTGCTCTGAGGAAATGGAAGGCATAAAACAAACACTGCAAAAGTGCACAAAAATGATATATATGAAGATTTATTTCTGCATCCTTAATTATGGAAGTGCACTCTTGAAACTGAACACATTTGGTGTTTTGTTTTTTGAGGCTGTTTTTGTGTGTAGTAATAAAACTAAAAGAAATGTTACTGGCATAAACATATGAATATCTATTTAAACAAGACGTTTACAGTATACATGGTCTGTTTTGAATGTGAGGAGGTTGGCCTGGGCTGATGTCTGATTCCAGTCCTGAATTATTATCGTAGTCTGGCCCTGGTATGTCCCATCAGTGATTTTAGGGAGCCAAAATATTCGATATTGAATAAATAATTACGTTGAAGCAATACACACATACATACATACATATATATATATGTATACATATATACACTATATATATATATATATATATATATATATATTTATATTTATAAAAAACACTCAGTTTCCACTTTATTAGGTACACCTGTAAAATCTAATCAATTTGATACAACTCAGCCATAAACAAATTTACAAATGTACCCATTTACAAACATGAGGGGGGGAAATATTAATAAATTGTAAAGTAATAATTCCATATATTTTTAAAAATCAAACCATTATGAAATGTTATTTATCATTCTTCTTTCATTATCATGTTTAGAGTTTTATTGGAGTTATTTATTTTTTTATTATTATTTTTAAAATGCCCTGTCTATTTTTATTTCATGGTGGCAATTTTTTCCAGTGACACTTTTGATTTATAATGTAGCTTTTCATGACAGCGGAGTTGTCAGTAGTAATCATGGGAGAATACATCTTGTAGGTGTAATCAAAACATTCATCCCATGTCAATATTATGTCAGTGTTACACACATCAGCATGAAAATATTGAACAAATGACTGTGTGTGACTTCTACTCAATCAGTATCACAGATAAATAGATGCCCATTCATTGCATAATATACAGTAGAAACTGTTTCAGCGAAGCCTGTAAAATTCAAACATCCTTTCGCCATTTCTCCGAAAGGCTCCAAATTGAGTCTCTGAACTCAATGACACAGAAGGCAATGAAATCGAGAGAGAGAAGCTCTTCAATCTAAAAGTAGTGCAGATGGAGAGGAGCCAGTGGGTGGTTGAAGAGGTAGCGACACTGAGGCCATGTGAAGGCGAGGTAGAGGAGGAACATTAAGAAATTGGATGAATTAATGATGAATCTGCAGGAAGGCAGCCAAGAGCTGAGAAAGGGTGTGTATGTGTGAGAAAGACACACACACGCACACAAAGAGATAAACACAGTGGAAGAGGGGGAGAAGCATACAGAATGAAAGACCCAGAAATAGCTAGTGTGAAGCAGAGTGTGTATGTAGAAGAGGTTGAGATGGGCTCAGTGCCAGCTGTGTCAGAGCAGCAGTCTGTAGCAATACTAGGTTGGGCTGAAACTGGGAGGTTTGGGAGTATTTATCATGATAGACAAGCTATAAGCTATATCATACCAAAAAAGCATAGTTGACGTAAACGCTCACCAAATCACTTAGCATTTGTGCTTTGGCAGTATCCTTGCATTATACCAAGGAATCTGAAAATGCCCAAGGCTTTTGCGAGTGGTTGACTTTTGTTCACCACAGTGCCACTTTTAGTTTAGGGCTGGAGCTCCATTTTTGTTCCCCTCTGACAAAAGTCATCTCATGCAGAAACAGCCACAGGGAGAGGAAGCTGAGGGGTATGAAAAAGAGAAGTGCTGCTGCAGCTGTTTGGCAGTTCTTCAGCTCGGATGACATCAGAAAGCCACCTGATTTGGACTAAGCCGTGTGGAGCTCTGCGTGAAAAACCTTAAGTAAATTATGCTCTTGCTCTGCTCATCAGCTTAATTATTGCAAACTATACAGGCCTGCAGTCAAACGAAGTCCTGACTTACAGTAAGTAATAATAAGCGTAATTGGCATTTAATTTACTGTACATGTGTTGTTAGGCAGAACAAAAATGAAAAAATAAAACTTATTTTAATTAAGAATATTTCAACATTTTGGGAAAATATGCTTACTAGCATTCTTTCCAAGAGCTAGATGAGAAGATTGATACCACACTCGCATCTGTGCATTGTGCGGAGCTGGAGCCTGGAGGCAGTTAGCCTAGCTTAGCATAAGGACCGGAAGCAGAGGGAAACAGCTAGCCTGGCTCCGTCCCAAAGTCATAAATACATCTACCAAGACCTCTAAAGCTCACTAATTAACACATTGTATGTTGCTTATTTAATCTGTACACAAACAGAAATGTAAAAATGACAATTTTTGGGGTGGGGGTGTATGCTGTTATTTCTTGGCAAACACTAGCCGGGCACAATGACTTTCTGGAGGTTTGGTAGCATCGTGCCTGTGGAGACCTATACAATGTGCTCACTGACTGTATCTGGCAACTTGCGCTATAGCTAGTTAAACACAACAAGAGACAACGTGTTTGGACAGAGCCTGGCTAGCTATTTCCCCCTGCTTTCAGCCTTTATGATCAGCTAGGCTAACCACCATACTCTAGCTCCATATTTAAAGTCACAGTTAAACGTCAGGTAGGAGCGTCTTAAGCTTCCATAAAGTGACGTATTTTTGAGTGAAGCAGAATGTGTCCATGGGCGGGGTGTAATTACCAGAGGGATTTAATTAGATCCTTCAGATTTTATTACTGTGACAAGCTGTACGGTGCTGTAGAGGTTAGCCTTCTCCCACACCTCCCTCACAGGAGTCGGACAAGGGAGAAATTAATAAATTAGTGCGCAACTACACACAGGTTTTTGCCAACTGAGATCCAAACACACACCTTGCCCATGCTATTCCTTTTTCAAGCTATGACCCGCAAGCTAACTGTCACGTGTGGTTTACTATGATGGGTGGGGTTAGCTAGTCACTCCAAATCCTATTGATTGGATACATTAATGGATGAGTTCTAGATGAGTCATCAGATTTCTTTTTGTTTTACACATATATTTGACATATACCAAGAGATAACTAAACAATTTAACATAGGGACACAGGATTAGAACTTTATTTCACTGCGTCTTTAATGCACAGACATGAGAGCAGTATTGATCTTATTTAACTCTTATCTAAAGAAAGCAAATAAGCACATTTCCCAAAATGCTGAACTATTCCTTTAATTGGTTCAAATTGACAAATGAATTGTTGGTTTGTTTAGAGCCTGTATGAGTCCTTTACTAATGTTCCTTAATCCTTATCTGTTTTGTTTTTTATACAGTGCGGCGCCTGCCAGGTGGCTTTTCTCTCCCAACTCTGCCCAAGTGACTAGAATAAGAATACTTTTATATAAGTGTTCGTGAACTTGCAAGTTGCAATGGTGCCAGCACACGTTTCCAGCCTGCCAGAGAAAATGTGTGCACGGAAAGTGAATGAGTAACCGTCTCTCTCTCCAATATTACCGTCAAGGTGCCTTTGAAGATGCTGCAGCATAGCAATAATAGAATGTGGTTATACTGGAAGCAGCATGATAGTGAAGGTTGGTGTAAGGCTGACAGTCAATCCACCTGTAAATATGAAGTGAAGTAAACACACAGAGAATCAAATCTCCTCTGTGATATTTGAAAAAATGCCTCAACATAAATAAAGCCAAAAGGTGACATATGGGTACCAACTGTGTGTAGTTGTGTGTGTTCTTGTGCGTGACTCAAGTGTGCTCACTTACAAAGCCTTATACAGAAATATATGTGTGTGTGTGTGGGTGTGGGTGTGTAAGCAGGCACTGACATGATGTCGTGTGACAGATAGAGGCCACTATGAAGCAATCATGAAAGAGTGGCTCCAGTTATTGATCCTGGGATTAACAGTGGGGCTGCACAGATAACACAAACACTGGAGCACAGGAGGGAATGTACACGTGCTTGCACACGCACAAAAACCACCAGACACACACATGCATACTCTCCCACGCTCTATGTTCATGTCTATGATATGATGCTATCATACTTTGTCCTGCGATGTCTTAGAAATCTGAAATCGCATCTGTAAGGTACTGACACCGTGGTGTCATTTCCAAACACCCCTTGCCGCATACAGGTAACCAAGCCTGTAAGATTTTACAGACAGGAACTGAAACAACCGCAGGCAAGTTCACCCTGCACTATTGATGTCCTAAGAGAGGTGACAGACTTCATTCAACGCCTCCAGCTGGCTCAGCAAGGAGACACAAACAAAAATGTGGTTGTTGCAAGGTCTGAATTTTTTTTTGTGCACAGGCAATAAAATTAGAGGATTCATAGATACTGTATAAGAAAAGGTGACAAATAGGGTAGTCACATCATTACCTTAATGATTAAATTTTAACAAATTATATATAATGTGAATATATTCTTGTTTTTTTTCTATCCAAACATGGACCAAATCAAGGAGAGGTTAACTGAGGAAGGGTTAGGCTTCTGCCTCAATAGGTTCAATGGTTGTACACACCAACTACTCCGGCGTCTTGCTAGTTTCATCTCAAACATGACCTGCTCAGTTTCAGTCACCATTGGTTGGTAGAAACCGGAAGAAACTCATTACAGTGGTATAGAAACCCCGCCGCCATCTAGCATTTTGGCGGTGTAATTGCAGAGCGATGCAGACACACCAACGCAAAAGTATAAATACTCACAACGGCGTAGGTCACCTGCGTAGGCTACGGCGTGGTCTGCGTAGATTCAACGCAGAAGTATAAATCAGCCTTTAGGCATCACATTTTGGGCCACTTAGGGCCATCCATCAAAATATCTAACGATATATATCTGCCAATAATCTTACAGTAATATGTAAAATAATTAAAATAACTTTTTAATTTACATTTTCACAGTTCAAAAAATGATAATAAACTTTCACAGAATAACACACAGTGAGGCAGGCCGACTCCTGACTCCTGAGTTTTCTGAAAGCAGAGCAGATATTTTAAGATAAATTCTTCCTCCTTTTGTGCTCCCATTGAGACCTTATAATTAGAGGCACACTAGTTCAGGTGTTGATGGAGCAATACCCAGTGTAGCTCACTTAATCTTAAATTAGTGCCTTTGCTTGTACTGACATGCCCAACCACCAAACCATGATAGGACACAGAGAGAGAACAGATCCATATCATTCACAGAAGAATCAAACCTTACGCCTTCTGGCTTCAGACTAAAACAAGGTTAGCTACCTTTCATACCCAGAGTGGAGTGTAATTTTTGTGTCATTTTCTCGTAATCCATCATGCAATTAATTTTAAATCCATTGACCCCTTTGGACCTCAAGTGGACTCTCACATACGGGAAGTGAAAACAGACTTGTCCACATCCTTCAATTTTTGCCACTTCACATACCTCCAGTAAGTAGCTGTTACTTTTTCTTATTGCTTCAATTGCTTATTGTCATTGAATAAAAATGAATAAAAAAGTGTGACTGTTCAGACAGATGAGAAGTGTCTTATGCATCTGAGTTCCTTATTTTCTTCAAGAAGTATTTGAACTGTGGTAGCCCGTCAGCTTTAGGAGTCAATAGTGTGCAACTCAAATTTCCCTGAAATCCTCTCTGTTAACCTGCAATTATTATTCAAGACATTGTTTTATCAGTGATAATTTAAAGCTGCATTACTCATACTTTGGCCACTAGAGGGAAGAAACATCAATACAAGCTGACAGACACATATCCCTGACATTCAGTATTATAATGTTGTTACAGCTAACATATTAGCACAACCAGAAAACATGGTGCAATGTTAGCATTCATTTTGAGGCATGTTTCTATCCACCTGATGAAACCAAATCAAATATGCACTTGTTTTAGAGAACAATATCTTCTCTTTAGCTGCTAAACGTTTGACTTTATTTTGCTACTTGCTAGCTTTCTCTGTCTGCCATTTAGTGTTGGGCATGTAGCATACAGTGGGTTTATCAGAGCTTTTTTGCTAGAATTAGCTGCCTGCTGTGGCTGGAAATGGTTAATAAAAGCAGGAAGATTGAACCATACACTACTTGCTGGCTGTAAAACCAAAATTATGAGCTAAAAGAGGCTAAAAAGCTCTGTAGAGCTGGAGTGCTGGTTGTTTATTCTGTGTGGAATAGTGACAGCAGGCTCTACTCTGCTACAAATACTACTACAAATACAGAAAAAGAACCGTCTGTGATGAATATAGGCTTCCTTGTTGGCTGCTATCATGACTGTTCTTCCCGTCAGACTGGACTAACTAAACTTTTACATGAAAACTAATAGAGAACAATGTGCTGTCTTCACATTAGAAACAGCCTAGCATACAATTATAGCATGGAGACGACAATACTGTAAGGTCAGGTCACTACCATAAAGCCATAACGTTACAGCTAGCGCGCTCGACGTGCCCAGATTAGCTATGGAAGCTAGCGTTAGTTAGCGGCCTTATTTTCTGACATAGATAACCTTGTAAACATAATAACATGGCACCACAAATGAAAATAATCTTAAGATAAATGTATATGGTGCTTGTGCACTTTTCCTCACCTGCAATACAGCAAAAGTGCAGTTTTGAATACAGGCTTCCTTGTTGACTGTTCTACTGGTGCCTTTAAATGGGGTCATGTTTACCGTGTTTACGAGAAGAGTCCATATGAATGCCCCCCCTCTTGTGGTATTCATAACCTCGGAAGTAAAAATTTTCTGAAAGCTCAAAGTTCACGAGTTGTGTTTGCTGATGTATTTAGAAATGGCGGAGGCCATGGAAGTTCATTTTTCGGTGGATATTAAGTTAATATATTGTAATTTTAGTCGTATAGAGTTTTTCTTCATAATTTTGAAAATGTTGATAAATAGAAAGTAAGTCAACATTTCTTGGAAAGAAGCGAAGAATGTCAAAAGAACAATGAGGAGTCTTTTGGCGTCCATTTTGCCGTTGCCTAGCAGCAGTGTTCTCACGACCGCTTGAAGGCCAAGCATATTGTGTATACGACTTCCCATGTCATTTGAAGGCAGCATGCGTTCAGACTGAGCTAACTTCCTTCTTAGCCAGTCACTAACCTTACGAAGTCGCTACTGCCATCTACTGGTGAAAACGGATATCACAGGTGAAAGCAGGTGAGTTTTCCACTGTTTTACAAGTGACACAAGGCTTTTTAAATAATAATGACCAGAAAAATAATGGTGGGGGGACCAATGCAATAACACAGACTAATATAATAATAGTTCTGGGCACTACCATTTACCACTAAAATGTCCAGGGTGCCACATTAGCATCTACTGCATCTACATGACACAATCCAGTCATTCTCTTGTAACAAAAGCAAGTTCTAGTTTGCTGAATTAAAACTCAAGCCTCTCTCTATCTATGAGGGATAAAATCAGTGCTAGATGGCAGCTGACAACACGGTGCACTACGTGGACATTTTCCTGTTATAGTGTTTTGTTTTGTTTCAAATCAAAAAGATTTAAAGAGAAAGAGGTTAAAGTAGAATCAGGGCATTCATAATCCAACATGAGCTCCTTCTGCATCTCTCTCGCTGTCTTCCACAGTCTGATGTGCTGCTGTGTCCTTATGCAACTCTGCCAATGTCAGTTATAAATAGGAGTGTAGCCTAGAGTGCTCACCACTCACACCCCTAAAACACACACACACACACACACACGCACATGAAAATACTGCTTGAGAATACATTCTGCATTATAATGACATAGCTGTTGTTGCTGTCTTATGGCTGTAGACCTTTATACTGATGATGAATAAAGGCTTACATTTTTCACATTTCCTCGGCTGCTATACAATGACACAGTAGAGATCAAAATGTGGATTGTGAAGCTGCAGTTTATTACGCAGTATGAAAGAAGAAAAATCAGGGCATCTCAGTTCGCTGAGCTCCACTGAACTTTGCTTGGACATCTTAACTTAGCCTGAACTTCCATGTAGCTAGGCTTCTCTTTTAATCATTTCTCAGTTTTTTTTTTTTCCTCTGGAAATCTGTCTGTTGCAGACTTGCCATCTTTTCTTCTCTGCCTGCCTTTATTTCTACAGGCTGGCAATCCTCCTATGTGTCTGTCTGTTCAGCTTGTCTCTCTGTTGGATGCTGAGCACTTCTAAAGACTCTCACCCTCTCTCTCTCTTGAGGGAGGGAGAAACAGAGAGAAACTGAGGGTTAGGAGGACGGAGGGGAACTGAGAAAGGGGATTGAAGTATGTTTCAGATACTGTCAGGATTTCAAACGAACACTGACTTATGTAGGGTTTTACTTTTTCACTATTGTTTGAGTGAATTCTAAACCTTCATTAAAACCAGCAAGATGATTCTGGCAATGAAGTGCTATTTGTGCTTATACATATTAACACATATAAATCTGCCAAACTATCTTCACTGGTCAGCTCGGTTCCTAGTAACCGAGAACTAACCAGGGTCCAAAATCTATTCAATGTAATTGAATTGGGGTGGAGTCCAGTTGTATTGCTGCAGGTGTCGTGTCTGTGTGTCAGTATGTCTGTTACTGAGTGGATCCAAGCGGACTGGCTCTGATCACATGGTGTGTCATAATCATTGATGAAGGAAAATGTGTTTTGTGAGGCAAGACAAAGAGTGCTGCTGTTCTCTTTCTCTGTTTGGATCCGTTCAGGTTGACCGCATTTTGGATCAGGTCCTATTATTCAGGTCAGGTCTTATTTTTTGAAAATAAATGTATGCACCTCAGGTTCAGGTAGCTTATCAGTGAACTCACCTTTTCAGAACTGCTTGTGTGTAATTTATGTTGTTTGTTATATGTTTTTAGTGTGTTGCTTTTAATAACCATTTAACTAAAGCGCTCTACAAATAAAATGTATCACTATTATTATTATAGTTAAGAACTCTATGCAGAACCTGATCAAAATGTTGAAAAGAAAGCAGTCCATGGAATACATGCCCTGTGGAGTTAACAGAGTTATGTTTACAGTCAGTGTTTCTCACCCACACACATCGTGTGTATCCTTAAGGCCTAACAAAGAAATACGTTTCCATTTTTTGAATATTTTGAAACCTGCATTGTTTACATCAGTCTTTACATCAGCTAATAGTTCTTCTTCCCCTTCTTTCTTACAACCAACAACTTTTAATCAGTGGAAAATCAGGTTACATTGTTTCTATTGCATTTTAATTTTCAAATTTTAATTAACATTTGATTATTGTCCACTGTACAGCGGGGCACAACTTTGAAAATTAAATGTCAAACAGCTTTTCCATTTTCCATGTTTACTCAAATAACACATACATATGTGGAAAATTATAGTTTAAGTTTACATTATCATTTTAATAAAGTCCCCTGTAGGCTTCCATATCTTTCAGGTAAATGCCAACTTTATTTACCACAACACTGGCTTCACTTTCTCCACTTGATGTGTCCAACTTGTTTCACCTGTTTGTCCGCTTCTTCTTCATGTTTTTTAACTTGCATGCACTACACACTGGCATTGTTGTCCTCGGCAGTTGGCAGGGAATGCTCAGAGAACGACGCCCAGAAATGTGCATCCTTTTGCCAGTGGAGCATGTGATACGAACAAAACAGGGACCCACTCATCAAAACACTGCTCCATTGCAATATTTGTGGTCAAGTACTCCACAGGGTACATTTAAGTAATTAACAGTGTTGCACTGATTAATTCTGTACCAAATTTGTAATAAATCATACTTCATTATGTCTGTCAAATCAGTGGTAGACCACACTGACTCAACATAATCTAATTTAAATAAAACATATTTACTGACACCACCATTACCAGATATGTCAGTCCTCCATCTGGTCCTCACATGAATAAAAAACCTTTTAATGTAAATCTGTTTAATTATCTGTACAGCAGCACAAGGGTACAACAAAGCCAGGCTATGTGATGAAACACATTCATCTGTGTGGGGATTCAATATGAGCCCTGATGGTCTGAAGCTTGAGTAATCAGGAGCCACCACCTCTCTTCATTTAACTGCAGCAGAGCTTCAGAGTCATTTTTCCTTTGGTTTATCAGATATTTATTATCAGAGCGCAGGGCAGTTTAAACAAAACACTGAAATCTATTTCACATGCTCAATAATTACATTTATTTCTTTATGTTTTAGAATCATGCCAGGCCAGTTGGTGAGGTTGTCACACACACACACACACACACAAACACACACACACACACACACACACACACACACACACACACACACACACACACACACACACACAAAAAACACACACACACACACACACACACACACACACACACACACACACACACACAGCTCTGGGATTGTTAGTAGTGAATTGATGTTCCAGTTCTATTTAAAGCTCCTGCTGCAGTGAGAGACAGATAACTTCTTTCATTAGTGATAACCTGAAATATTCAACAGGAGGCAGGCAGAGAGTCAGAAGGAGGTCGACGGAGAGAGAAGGGTGTGAGAGAGAGGGTGTTAGAAAGCTTTCCTGGTACATCTCTGGTTAAACTGTTCAGTCATCATTAGCTGTTTCCATCCAACTGTCAAGTGGTGTTGTAAAGCCCCCAGTCACTGTTACAGTCTCAAAGGGTCAAGTGAAGTCTAAAAGTAAGTCATTTATGACCTTAATTGACCTCTAATGGTAGGAGGGGGAGCAAGAGTTAGAGTTTATCTCCTCACACATGATCCTCCTCAGGTGATCAAAGCCCCCCTGCCTCCACCCAGTCACATCAGGGTAACCTTGGACTATAGCAGCCTGAAAAAAATAGCAAATATCCAACAGATACCACACAGACAGACATTTATCACCAAATTGGCACCTAAGAAGTATGCTGCTGGGTTTGTGTCCCCAGGCAGAGGGGAGTTTGTGCACAGAGCTAAAAGAGTATGAATATTAGACTTACATTCGCCAGGTGGCCAGAGACACGACTCCAAATGAAGGATAAAGTTGCTCTGTAACTGCTAGATGTGTGAGCTACTGTTTGCTAACAAGCACGCAACATATCAACTTAAAGTGTAACTCCACCCTTAAATTCAGCTAGAACCCTCTCTCCCAGTAAATTTAAAACAATGCAACAGTGACGGAACAACAACTGTAGGAGGCGTGGCCTCGTGGCTACATAGTGTGTGGGTCAGGGGACACGGGGGAGACTGACTGACACTGATTAGAGTCTTTTTTTATATAAATTTCATGACGTAGACAGGTCCCAATTGGTTGACTCTATGTCCTCTATGGCCTCGCAGGTTCAGGGCTGATTTAAAACAGTAGATGGCGTGTTGAGCCATTTTCAACCCATGAAATGCAGATTTTTATACATTTGGTAAGAAATGTCAATATTAACACCTGCACTGATGTGTTTCCTCACAGTACAGTCATATCATTTAGTTTACAGCTCAAATAACATGTTTAAGTGTGCAGCACCTCTTTAAAAGGGTGATGATATGTCAATGTTGTGTTGACAACTTGTTTGCGCTGCCCCCAAGTTGCCAAAAAAAAAGTTACACTTGAAGAAATATGCAGATTTATCAATTCTTAAATCTCACTGTAAGTCGACATACAACAACCTCTGCAGCTGCATCAATCTCATCCATGCATGTTGTTTTTTGTGGCCATTTTCTGTCACTGTTTTTCATGGGTTTAGCTAGATAGTTGGGCAGCTATGGAGGAAGATGACGTCCCCATTTTTAATCCCTCTGACAGGAACGGAAAAATAACCCGCAATCACTGTGTCTCCAAGCTCGCAGCACACCCTGTTACAACTTGACAAACAAATGAAGGTCAGTGTGACATTTTTGGTGATGATGCCTTCAGTACTGATAAGCAATGTATAAAATGACACCAATAAAGACTTTGGTCTTCTTATGAGTCCAGTAAGAAATGATCATTGTTTATTCAGCAGATGTGTTTCCGTTTCATGTTTCCACCTCAAGTGAGCCAAAAATTTTGTTGGATTCTCATTTCCATTATTCATTAACACACATTTACCTTACACACATTCACAGAGAAGCAAACGTTGTAGAATTCCCTTGAGGAGAGAAAGAACACCAACATTCAGCATCTCCATCTCCATCTAATCACACAACCTCTAGAACAGATGGTTCAGTGGTCTTATCCTCACTTGCTGGTCTGGGATCAAGCCTAACCAGAATCATTTCCTTTCCTCTCCTGTTTTTCCCTTTACTCTGTCTCTGTCAGTCTGTGTCAGTGCAGAGAAAATACTCAGGGGAGTAGAATGGCCTCTTTCTCTTGTAAAAATAAAAACAGAAGCACTCCACGAGCACCACACACCAAAATCTGTCTTGACATACGCCTTGCACGACACAGAGGCATGGGCTTTTCAAGGCCAGTGCCAATTCAAGCTCACAATTCAGTGTAATTTAAAAGATGAGGAATTTCATTTTTGAACGGTTGCCTAACATGTGTAAAAGCATATATATGTTCCAAGCCCTGAAACAGTTTCTACAATGTGGATAAGTGTTTTTCATTATATAAAGTGGTGCAAACACTCCACTGTGCAGCCAAAATGCTTTACAGCATAATGGACAAAACACTAGCAATTCAAAAGCCAGTACTTTATTAACCTTTTGTATCAAAAAGTGGCTGAACCTTATGTAACACACTCAGAGGGTTTGTGTCTTTCTAATTCCATATTCAGATATTGCGCACTTATCGTAGATAGTTTGAGGAAAAATACGCCATTGGAAAATAAAAGTAAGCTTTGGAACTGTTGACCTCAATCAAAACACTCAAGCGTCTTGTTTGGTGTGAAGTCTTAGTGAGCACAGTAAAAGGTTGCAGTGCAGAGGATTCACAAAACAGTGGTGATGTTCTGTTTGTTCTGCTGCTAGGCTTTTATTATAAGGGGATATGCACAAATGTGTGCTATATAACATTACCAAAAAGCTAGAGTCATTTGAAGCCAATTATAGTCTGCTGTGACTGTAAGCAACTAGTACCACTAATGCACTAGGTTGTATTGAGAAAGGATTTTTAAAAATGCCTACAAAATATGTTATATTTTATACTGATTTCCACTGCTGATTTCAACTTCTTCACTTTTTCTTTATCATGTCCTGCAGATCTACTTAGCCCTATTGTCTTTTCTTTGTTTATTTCCTATTTTATTATTTCTTCTTTCACGTTTTGGCTTAAAATTTAAAAAGCTTTAACATTCAAAAAAGACCCTGGTGACAGAAGTATTGTTAAAAGGCACAGCACTCTAAATTTTGATTATCTCCTCAGCAATTTGTCCAAGGATGTTGTCAGTTTGCGACTTCCCGTGTCGTAACCACGAGCTCATGGGTTCCATTTGAAGGCAGCAATAGTCACTTGATATATGTTATGCAGTGTAATGCGTAGTTATCATGCAGATTTGTTTCAGTGTGAAACTATTGATTAATGCAAGCTCAAGAGACAAATTCAGATCGAACAGTCCCTATGAGACAATGAACTCCTCTATAGCTATACAGTATCAAACCTCTCCCCTGTAGGTGTGGACACTGAAATACCAAAGTTTGAAAACCAGGTAAAGAGCCTTTGTCCCTGTCATATAATTTACTTTGTGATATTTCCCCCTGCATTGCAGTGCTGCCGTGCACTCAGGTGATGTCCTTGGTGAATTAGTAGGAGGTTATTTGCATCTCCAGATGGCTCACTTATCAATAATTCATCATGTTTTGAATACTTTCTCTTGCTCTTCATTCTTTGCGCTGAAACATCTAAATGTGAAATTTAACATAGAATGCTCCCCTGGAGTGCTTTGTCACCCGAACCTTGGAAACACAAAGTTGCTTTGACATTGTATTTTCAAACTTAACTAATGTAAAGCACATTTTCTGGACAATTCATTAATTCTCAAAACCAGCTCATCATTCTATTCCTATAAACAAAACTAAACTGACATCAGTGTAAATGTAGTTATCAGTCAAAATCAGTCAAGTGATTTTCTATATTTGTCTTCTTTTCAACAAATCCCATAAAAAGACCAAAACCAATAATGTATTTAAGTCTGTGTAGTCAAAGCATGATATCTTATTCCTCTGTGCAACAGAGCTCCATTAAAATCACATCAATAAGCCACACTATTGCAATAGGTGACATATTCCTTCATTACCATGAACACACACACACACACACAGTAGTTTATAATGTCTCAGTTCCACATACACTGTCCTATCCTTTTAACACTCACTACAGCACCAAATGTGGATTAATCCGCAGTCTCCAACTACAGCACTATTCACTCCTGTTTGAGTAATGTTGCTAAAAACTACAGTGCCCAGCTGTTTTAGGAAGTTAATCAGCCTTTTTTTAAATTTAACTGGATATTTGTGAGCCATTTTTCAAGATTTACGTCTTTGGAAAGTACTGAGGGAAATTTGTTGATTTTGGTATTTTCATGGCATTTGTTGACAATAAGAAAAACGGCAGCCTTATCCTTTAAGTTCTGGTGAGCAGGGCAGGTCTCCACCCATTCAGACTCTCTTAAACTCCACTCGACTTTTTTGGATTACGGCCCAGTCTCACCAGCAAGTGGAACAGCGAAGTTCATCTGCGCGTCCAAGGGAAAGAGGTGGTGTTAGAAGGTTGGTGGTATAATGACTACTTGCAGGAATAGTTGTAGGCTTTTCACACTGCATATTCTTAGCCCAGGGCTATCCTTACCACACACTGGCACCTTTTAGTCCCCTGTTTATTGGATTTTCAGGGGATAACCCTGCAAACCTGGGGGTAACCCTTCCACGGAGCAGGGCCAGCAAGCCCTAGGCTAAAGTCAGGGTTAGAATGTGCCAGGACTGTGGCAGTGTGAAAGCTTTCTTAGCCTGGGGCTAAGTGCAGTGTGACAAGCCCATTGGTGAACTACTGTAGCTGATGAGCTAACTGCTAATATGCTAGCCAGCCAACTAGAGCTAATCAGTCACAATAACTGCTTGGTCGCTGATGGGGAACATGCTGTATGTTTATTGATCTTTTGTGCCAACAAATGCTTGCACTTCATAGATAAATATAATCAAATTATTTCTTACAACTCATTGGTTTGGGTATTTGCATTCCTGCCAAAAAGGAGTGTGATCAGTCAAAGGTAATCTCAATACTGTAAATGTAGCTAGTGTGTCTGGGTGTGGTGTGTCAGTGATCATGACTGTGCCACTTAAGATGACACAAGTTACGACTGCAGAGCTGCTTATAAATATTTCTTGGGCATGACGACTGATTAGACCAAGTTGGACCATGTCTGGATAAGTTGATGTTGACAATCGTCAGATAAAATCATATAGTGTGTGATATGTAAAGACTCTACTCTTAAGTCTTCTGATCCAGTCACTCCCAGTCATTCTCATAAAGATCTTTTAAAACGTGTTTGATATTTGCGACTGACATCGCTAAATTTAAAGTACACTCACCACCAATTCCCTCTGTAGGCTATACAGAGGGAATTGTTTGCATTGTCCATGCCTCTCCATCCAGGATCTCACCCAAACTCTGCGCTATTTTCCTCCTTTTTTGGCCTTTTCAGAGCAAATATCCCTGCATGTAAGCAATGCAAGCTGCTGGTTGCCGTCCATGTTTGTTTTGGTACAAGAACATGCGGCAATTTTAGCCATGTTAATGTGTTTTAGAGTGGATTCTTCCTTTAAAATATTACCATACAATGACAGTATACAGTTGTAGTGACAAATTGTACAATAAAACAAAATCAATAAAGCTGCAGTATATACAGACGACACTCACTGGCTGATATCCAATTTTCAATTAACAGATCAATATTGGCCCCATACACCAGTAGAGCCGTATATCTGTGTAAACCTATTTTTTCACAGAGTGTTTCATCTTTAGTAACAACCAAGCAGAAACAACTCTTCATATGAGCTGGAGCACAGAGCCTCTGGTCTCCTAGGCAACAAGCCAGGTTTCCCGCGGTAACAAATGGCTGAAGCCCATTGGTGGGAGGATGAGGAGCTCCCTGCAGCATTCCCATGGCAACCAGCTCTGTGGTTTCTGAGAATTGATGCCATGTTTTTTTTATAACTCTGTAACACCAGGCTCACCCCCATACTGACTCTATCACACACACACACACACATTTTATATGATATTTTTCTTTTCTCTCACATAAACATAAAAACAGCTCAGTTCTCCCAGTCAACAAAAGCAGAAATCCTGTTTGTCTCCTCTTGGTTCCTCTTCACCAAACTGTAACTTCACTAATTCAAATGGTTGCAATTAATTCCACATCTACTGGCTTTCGGTTTCTTACCTGACTGAGGAAAAGAACAAACTGTGAACCTTCTAATAAACACTTGGTCTATAGGATTTCTCTGGTGTTATGTCATTAGCATAGAGTGACTGCAGAGAGAATGAGATATGACAAAAGCTATGAGTTGCCTGTCATCATACAACCAACGCTACTGTCGCCACTGAAAGATGCAACCATTAGCCATTATTGTAAATGGTAACGTATGAACAATATACTGTTTAATATTTGTCCGTATGGCCCCAAATTAAAGCAGCAAGTTAGATTTACTGTGCCATTGTGGTATGATGTTGATATGATCCTGTGAACACTGTGAACCAGCATTGTGATTCTCATGAAATAAAATAAGAATGTACAGTAGTACCATAGATTCACAAGGTAGGATAGAATATGTCAGTGATGTCTGAAATATAATAATAACTGAGCAGAGAAATGTACTGTACCTTAATCTTGTATATGAATGTTAGCTGGTCATGATCTTGGTGCAGGTTGTCTTTAGATAGCTCTGCACACATGTTTTCAGTGGCAGAGGTGTGTGCTAAAGAACCACCGAGTTATTTTAAGCCTGAAACATGCTTCTACATCTGCAAGTCCACGGGCATGGTGTGCAGATGCTCGCAAAGGTGTCGGCCAACATGTTTGCATGCAACTTTTTATGTGTGAGGTAAGGGGCTGTGTCCTATTGACAAACAGAATGTACAGGAAGCAGGAGGGATCCTGCAAAGCTCCCATCTTCAAGCTGCTCGTCACACTGCTCCATTGGGTTGGATCTTGGCACAATGTTACCATATGCTGTATAGAATTATGGATTTGGCTCCTCCATGGTAACCCAAACAGGACACCCTTCTGTGCATCCCAACATAAAGAAGATAAATTGCATCTTTAGCCAGCTACATTTTAGCTATTAGCTATAAACTATCCAGCCAGTATCAGCTTGGCTGTCAGATTGTTGAACAGCGTCTAAAACCTCAACCTAATTTTTTTTAACTTTCTGAAAAACGACAAAATCTGACAAACATGCCAACTTCATTGGGGTTAGAAAGTACGCAGGATTTTAACTTCACTCTCAAGCTCTCTTTTTCATACTACACACAACACTTTACCATGAATGCCTTGCCATGTCTTGCCATGAATGATCACTGCGTCTCGTCATCTCCATGACAACAGGCTTTTGACCCCACCTTCGAGTGTGGCCATTCTAAAGAGCTATAAACACTTTTACCTTTAGACGCAGTCAGACAAACCTTCGTACGGTGTGTGTCCTGTCTCCTACTAACAGTCAGACAGAACTTCGTACGAACTAGTTCAATTCACGCATGCCCCAGCCTTTAGTATGCCCAATGATACTGGCGGAACTGTACGTTATGGTTAAAACTGTCCACACCAGAAAACTGACAGCATTAGTTGTTAGCTGAAACGTTCAAAACGACCTACCTTTTCCTGGCAAGTGACCTCTTGTGGTTGTGCAAATAATGACGGTCTTTCAACTGTAAGCAACAAAAGCAGTAGTAGCGCGATGTTGTTAATACCACAATAAAAAGTCAGTGATGTCGACACTGGAGACCACAGTTTGTGTACTGTCTCCTACCAACAGTCAATGTTGGTTTCTTTTAACAATAAATGTGATCTTTTGCTTACTGTAACTATGACCACGATCTTCCCCTTACCTTAAACCACTAGCTAAAACTTAACCAGACCTTAACCTTATACGTGGCAGATCAGAAAACAATGGCTGCGTCTTAAATCACCCCCTCCTTCACTCAGTCACTATTCCCTACATGAAAAAAAGACTATAGTGAGCAGTAAATTGAGATTTCGGAAATTCTTTTGACTCAATTTTTTCTTGCTTCAGTTACCACCAGACCAGTTATTCCATGGCTGTTAGTACATTAGCTAACATTAGCTAATGACATATGCTGTCCTTTAGCTCTAGCTAACCAATACGGTTATTTCTATTCCCAAAACAGCTCTAAATTCAAAAGGGTTTGTAAAACTGAAACTCTGCATTGTGACTTCTGCTATTGACTTCAACATATTTGTCTGTTTCTTCTGATATCAGATTAGAAATTGCCAACAGGCATAACTGATACCACTGATGTACCAGTAGTACCTCTATGTCTTGTCTATCTCTAGCAATTTTGTACCACTGGTACATAATATAATCTTCTGTATATCCAACAGTGTATTAAGCAAAGAACACACACACACACACACACACACACACACACACACTGAGTAATCAGGCCCTCTTTGATCATCCTGGTTTGACTCAGTGGTTGCTATGCCAACAGGCAAGAAAAAAGCTTTGAGCTGCAGTACTATGGCTTTCATGACTGATGCAACATTTACCATAACCCCCCGCCTCACACACACACACACATGTACATGCACACACTCTCTCTCTCTCTCTCTCTCTCTCACTCACACACACACACACACATGTACACACACACACACTCTCTCTCTCTCTCTCACACACACACACACACAGAGCAGTTTCTTTTAGTTTTTCTCCAACAGTTTGGCGGCTTTAGTATTTAGGTCACCTCTTTGTGGAAGGAGAGAGGGAGGAGGGAAGGAGCATCCCAATGTAATGGGTGTTGTTGATTGGTCAGAACACACCACACACACACACACACACACAGGGTACCCTTGTGATCGATTCAGTGCTGCTCTGCTGTCTCCATCCCTCTGTGACTCTTTCTGTCTCTCTGTCCCTGCTGTTCAGAGGCTCTGGGAGGCAGAGTGTCTTGTCCTCCTTCATCTTCCTCCCTCTTGTCTCTCTCTATCTCCATTCTCTTCACTTCTTCCTCCCTCTTATCTAGCATGACCTATATTTCTTCCCATGCCTTGGCCCTTTGATTCCTCCCTGTATTTTCTTCTGTACCACCTCCGCACACATTAAAAGACACACACACACATACTAAGACATACACACAGTCCCACAGAAGGATGGGGGTGGGGTGGAGTCCCTAAGTCCATTTAGAGCTGTTAAGGGTGGAGTTCTAAAATAGAATGCCAAGCTAAGCCCTGAGTGAACCCTGTTTCAGAACACTGTCTGTGTGTGTGTGTGTGTGTGTGTGTGTGTGTGTGTGTGTGTGTGTGTGTGTGTGTGTGTGTGTGTGCAACTGTGCATGTATGTGTGTGAGAGAGAGAGAACAGGGATGGTTAAAGATATAGTGCCTCCTATGGACAAACAGCATCCCCTCTGCATTGACATGTATAACTCCACACTGCCACCTGCTGAGCCTTATTCAAGAGTACAACCACGTTTAATTTTTCCATCACAATCAGATCGCCTCTCTGCTTCCACCTAGTGGTGACAGCCTGGTAACTGCAGGCTGAATAAATCCTGTTCTACATGATGATCCTGTTGATTGAACGCATTTCCCATGAAAGCATGTTCAGATAACTTTTTTCTTCAATTACAATTCTACACAAACTGTAACAAATGCAGCTGTTAACTATGGTACTACTACTAACAAAAAGTGAACATTTTTTGGTCTGTTGTCATCAGTGCAAATGTGTGTAAATGCAATCAAAAACGTTTCAGTGATTTGAAAAAAGAAATGACATTAAAGTGGGGGTACACAATGAAGTATTACATTCTTTTGTTACATACACATATAAAGCTGCATGTATGTACATTTTTATCGATCCTGAAAAGAACACATGACATTGGATTTTGTGCTTTTCATAATAATGCTAGTCTTACAACAATATTTGAAATGCCATAAACTGCTGTGTTATTTACTCACTAACCCTGCTTAATATAATGTATTTTCTTTGGCCTGTCATTGTATAATAGTGTATTTGTATCTTTACTAAAAAGAGCACCCTCCTTCACGTCTTATCTTTGATGGTCATTTTATCGGCTTTCTAGGAAAATATCCCTAATTGCATATTGAAATCTATGTCATTAAGACACTGTTAATGTTGACATGAAATTTGGTACAGACATTTTCCCCCTCAGGATGAACTGTAATAACTTTGGTGATCCTATGACTTTTCATCTAGCCCCATCACCAGGTCAAGATTTTAATCTGTCCAATACTTTGGTTTAAATACCTGTAAAACTAAAGACATTCTAATCAGCCTCAAAAGTACTTTGGGTAGTGCTAACTAGCAAATGTTAGCATGCTAACACGTAGAACTAAGATGGCACACAAGGTATATGTTATGCCTGCTAAACATTAACATGTTAGAATATACATTGTGAGCATGTTAGCAATTCACTCAATGCACTTCTGTGCATATCATGGCTATAGACTCATAGGCTACGGTGGAATAGTCTTTTTTTTTGCTTAGGAGGGTTCCTAACTGAGTGAAATGACCCAGAAGTATCTAAGTGGCAGCCACGATAAGAGCTGGTGGAATTCTCTAAATGCTAAGGAAAGGTGCTTCAATGCTTCCTTTCTTATCTCCTTTAGCATTTTGTGAGTAATTCAAACTGAAAGTGTAAAAAGTGGATATTGAAAAGTGAGGTGGAGATGTCTCCCTTATCCCCAGTGGAAATTACGCCTTTGACCCTAAGTTAACACAAGTGTAACTCATCACTGAAAATGATTATTACACGCTGAAATGCTGCACGTTATTAAAACTGAATCACCGTTTGAACTGGATGGAAACGTCTAATCGCAACTGCAATCTCCCACCATCAGGAAAGTAGGGAGGCCTCCACTTCCTCCAATTCTCTCTCTGTTTGTTTATTGGACTGCACTTCATCCTGTGGTCCTTGTGTGAGTGAGTGTGTGTGTGTGTGTGTGTGTGTGTGTGTGTGTGTGTAGGCAGTCCTCTCAGTCAGTCATACAGTCAGACATAAACACACCAACAGCATGCTACACCAGAGGAGCTTCAGAAAGGCTGGCGTCCAGTGCACCCCAGGGTGAGCCCACTGATCTGTTTCTCCATTCAGTCCACAGCAGCTCTATGCCTGCTTTCATCGCCTGTTTTTTACTGTAACACCCTTGTTGGCATATTTTTGTATAGTGCAAATAGAGAACGGACTGTAACTGAGTCATTCACACAATCTAGTGCCTTTGGGTGCGGTAACTCTCTCTCTCTCTCATTATTTTAACACTGTATACTAACTGTCAGAAAACCATATTGGTGTAGCAATTATTAACACATGGACTAGGAAAAACTACTCTACTATGCTTACTATGTTTACCAGGGTAACTACAAACAAGCAATCATTTTGTGAACTACATGTTTTTACTCAGCTTTTTTTTTTTTACTGAGCTTTAGAGGTGCTGGTAGGCAGATTATATTTTTGCTTTCTGACACCTCAGTACTGTGTCCTCAGATGCTTCACTTTAATGCTCAGCTGTTTTGGCCTGAGCCCAGCAGCTGTGTTTGTAGAAGGCAGCCAGCTTCCACTAGAGGTCACTGTGTCTAAACCTAAAACTCATATAGCTGCATATAGCTTACAGTAACTAAGGTTTAAGGACATTGAGTTTAGTACATGGAGATTTGTACTGCTCTGATCATTTTAACATTTCCAAAAAATTATATTGTGTACAGTATGTAATATACAGTGTACAATATAGGCCACTCTCAAGTATGAACCAAAGGATTTGTACATTTTGTAATTCTACATTTAAAATGTGTCACATCTCCCTACATGAACTTTAAAGCCTATGCTATATGCAAGGTTGCCAAACTGAAAGTAACAATAAGGATAATGGTGTGAAGTGTGCGTTTTTCTGCCATAAGGTGAAACAGGCGAGTGAGAGAGATGTCAGTCAAGCACACGCCTGAGGAGAGGACTCTTCAGCACAAGTGAGAACATTAATAGCCACAGCAGAGCATACTGATTATCTAAGAGCAAGAGTCACAAAAAAATAACATAAATGTTGAAGTTAAATTGTAGAACCAAACCTAATGCAGATGATCAACAGATTAAAACAATTACATTCATGGATAACGGTAGTTCCATCGAAGTTGATGAACTTGGGTTAAATTAAAGCAGTTTTTAAGTGAGTAAAGGACGTACTATTTGATCCTTTGAAGATGCCTTTCCTAGTTGTGCTATTGTGCTCTTTTGTCTTTTTGTTTGAGACTGTGGCTTTGTCTTGTGATGTATTCTAATGTGATGTGAGTTTGTCTTGTCATAAGGTGGATCCCAGAAAACAAAGAAAAATTAAATGATATAGGGAGGAGGTTGCAGCGATGGTCGTGTTTGTTTTCTTTAAACATGATGGTGATCTTTTCCTAAATAACTGACTGATTTTAACCTTAAAGCTGCACTAATGAACATTTTTATGTTCAAATGACTATGTGTAATGGGAAAGGGGTCACTTGTAGTGACAAAAACACAGAAAATGATCACACAACCGTACCGTTCCTTTCAGCTCTTCTGAACATTTTAGCGTCTTTCAGCTCATTGTTTTGCTTTTATGGCTCACAGCTTTAGTGTTTTGGTTCAGCATCACCGCTCTCATCACCCTTGTTTCCAGCAGCATCAATCAATTAAAATCTCTAAAAACCGAGCTCATGTTTTATTTGCTCTGGCAGATGAGTCTGGTCCCCCTCCCATTCAGACAGATTTCAGACCGTGTGAGTTTGATATGATGACTGTGCTGCATTTTCGTAAACAACCAAGATGGCTGCCGCTGATGTGGAACGTTCTGAATCCGCTATCGCGTCAGTATTAAACGAACTGGACGGTATATTTTCTCTAAAAGAAGAACAAACAACTGCACTTAAAGCTTTTGTTGTTGTAAGAAACATGTGTTTGCTGTACTTCTGACAGGATTCACTCAGCGCTACGTCACACGTTTCGTTGCTCTGATTAATTGTAGGTCCATCCAATTGCGTCCAGAGGCATTTTGGTCTGTGTCCGTTGACAACGTCCCTTGGAAACCGAAAATGAACTGAGAGGTCCCAGACTAATTCACATTTGCGTCAGGCTACAAAAAACCCACTACGTCACATGCCCAGCACCAAACAGCAGACAAAGTTGAGGACTACCTAGTGAACATAGTGGAGCATTCAGCAGCTACAGATCCAGATATTTCCCTCAGGAGTTGGTGGAAACCTAAACAGAGCTAAACGGAGAGTGAATATTGGACTTACATTCATCAGGTGGCCGGAAACATGAATCAATGTTGTGTTATAACTAACCGCCCCAAGTGACTCCTCCAAAAAAAACTGTTAATGCAAGTTTAACCAAGTTGTTGTAGTTGCCACAAAAGTTGTCACATGACTTGTTTTTGGAACAGTCATGTATGTCGTAGTGTTGAAAAATGTACTGACCTACAGTACAATATGTTGTCATTGTTGTCACATGTATTGTATTGTATTGCTAAGCTTATTGGTCCAGTTTGTCCTCCAACACTTGGCAGTCATTTTGAGCTGTCATCTATCCAGGCTTAATTATTGGTGCTTTAATGAGAACGAGATTCCTCTTGCAGCTTTAAAGTGATTTTTTTGTTGTTGTTATATTGTCCATCCCCTAAATTATTGTTTTTCCTCCTCCAGTCTCTCTCCTCCTCTTTGCCTCCCGCGTCAACCACGGTCTCTCTCCATTATCATCATCACACACTCATTATTAGTGTGAGCAGTGAGGGGCAGTGTGGTTATTATGGCTGTCCCTCAGTCTGAATGGGAGGCATGCTGAGTGAGGGCTGCTCCGTCCCTGATAGACAGAGTATCAAATGTTGGCTCAGCCTAGAGGACACTTCTTACAGTAACATGCCATGGGATTAAAATACAAAATGAACACCTGCAGCCAGGGAACTTTCTGACTTCAGCAGCACTTGAAGGTAAGTTCAGACAGTTTGACAGAATGAGAAAAGGTGGAAAACCTCTGATGGCATTTTGGTGTTCAAGAAGGTGTTTGATTACACTGCCCAAAAGTTTGAGGGGGTTCAGGATTACTGAATATGATAAAGGTGCAACTTTGGTGTAAGAGTTAGTTCCACCACTTCTTGGTGAAGCTCTTCTGTGTAATGGCTGTCTTTGTCAATCACAGAAATGAAAACAAAATGAATGCAATGTGTCTTATGTCAGCTGTAATTTCTGACATCTGATAACTTTGCCTTCATTATGGTGGTTTAAAGCTCATGATGTTTTTGTTTAGAACAAAACATGTAAAAGCTTTCGGTAACAGGTTGAACCACTGTTGTGTTATATCAGTCAAATGATGGTGAAAATTTGACATCTTGCCATTCTGAGAGGAAGCTTTATTTGACTCTCCTTACCTGTGTAGTAAATATGGCTGCTTTGAAGATACACAACACTTCTGATTTTAAAGCTAATATATAATATATAATCAATATATTTGTTGTGAATATATTGGCAATATTAAATATTTTTATATTGGACAATGGATCAAATGAGTATGTAAAATGTGAAACAGGTCCCTCGAACTGATAAACCCACAGAGAATTATCACACAATCTGCAGTTCCTCTCAGCTCTACGGAGCGTTTTAGCATCTTTCAGCTCATCGTTTTGGTTTTACGGCCCGAAACTTTACTGTTCTGGTTCTGTCTCACCGCTCTCATCAACATTGTTATTGGTCGCAGCCATAGACTGTATATAAAGATAGACGACCCACTGTACAAAAATATCCAGGATACGAGAGCTGCCATCTTGCAGTGGTGACGTCATTTGGAGCCAGAGTCTGCGCAGTAGGTCCTGCCCATACACCCGCGTGAACCAATCGCGAGCAAATCACAGTTGTCAATCATGACATCACACCCCCTTTTTATAGCACCAAATAACTAAATAAAACCAAACTTATCAGAAAAACAAACACTTGAACAAACATCAGCGTGATAAGAACTACCTAAAATGACAGAAACCATCTTTGGGAACATTTTATTTGACGTGTACTTTGATTTTTCAGTGTGGCCCATGTCCCATCCGCTAACATGGAGGGGGCGGGGTTTATGACCTATACTGCAGCCAGCCACCAGGGGGCGATCGAGATGTTTTGGCTTTTGGAGAGCTGTCATGTCCTCCATCTGTATATACAGTCTATGGTCGCAGCAAGCAGCTGTTTTCATCAAAAAGCTCTAAAAACCCACTCTGCAACGTCCGACAGAACAGTTAGCAGCTAGCTTGGTAAACGTATTGGAGCAAGTGAAAATTGGACGTACGTATTCATCAAGTGGCCGGAAACATGACTCCAAATGAATGCTAATGTTTCTCTGTGTCAGCTAGATGTGTAGGCAACGGTTAGCTAACATGTTTGCAAATTCAACTTACCGTATGTCAGTGTTGTTACAGCTTGTTTCCGCTGCACCCAAGAGACCAAAAAACAAGTTAATGCAGGATGTTTCTGAAAGTGTTAATTTCCTCTTCCTAACACTTTTTCCACTGCGTCAGGCTTTCAGAAGCCACAAATGCATTGTGTGTGCGTGTGTACGTGTCTGTGTTTGTGTGTTTAGCTGCGCAGTAGCTACCCATTGGATGGGAGCAGAGTGGAGGAAGCAACTTCAGTCATTTTTGAGGAGAATTTTTATTTAATTTTGCAAATTGCAGGGAAAAGTGAATTTGTGTCTAACAGCCACACTGACAAACGTAATGCAAAAATGTATTTATAATATGTTGCGTTCAGTATGACAAACAAAAACAGAAGAAAAATACATAAAAATAAAAATACCTTTCCTTTAGATTTATCATGCAAAAAAATAGCTGTTACAGTCTCAAAATAATTGAGAAATTTGAATCCAGCTGAACTTCCACCATGCTACTGTAAACTGTAGTTCAGCTGATAATTTAATTATATGTACTAAAATGACTTCCCAGCAGTCTGGATCATTCCAATAACAGCACCTCACTGTGGGGAGCCACCAAGTCTGGTCTGAACCATTAACAGCAGCTGTCTCTAGCCTTCTTCTATTAGCACTCATTCTAACTCACAACAAAATACGTCTTAGACAAGCCAACTCTAATCCTATCTGCTGTATATCACACTGTCTTTCCAACTCTCCCGTTACACTCTCATTCTGTTTCACACATTCTCATAAGGTCAAGAAACAAAGTTTGGCCATTTATCATTGTGGCTGTAGCTTTACAGAATGACACCTGTGCCAATGAGCCAGTGTTAGAGTCAATCATACCCCACTTTTGCTTACCAGCCACAATAGAGATGTCTTTCAGGTGAAGTAAAACATACTGGCAGCCATGTTGGAGGTCATGAGCTCTTGGGCAACAGTGGTAGTTGGCAGGTCCCCTGTTCATTTTTTGTTATTCATAACTATTTCTATCTATGAATAAATTAATTCATGTTTTTCCAGTATTTTTATCTCATGATGATTGTTTGTGTTAATCTGATTAAACACAACTTTATTTAGAAATATGCATCATGAAAGAATACTATCAACTGAAATATAAAAGGTTTAGATTTTTACACAAGGTCCTGGCAACAAGACAGGACATCGAGATCAAGTAAAAATACAGTTTATATTGTGCTATAGTTCTGATATGAAATTAACATGTTTGCAATTAATCACATTTCCACAAACAGTGAACCTGTTGCAAGCATTTTCTGGTAAACAAGCCTTGCATTTAAGTGGACAAGCTCTGCTGAGGGTCTTCAAAAAACTAGCCAATTGGAGAATGCAGTGATCACCACTGTCTAGTTGTAAATATGCAAATATGCCTGGTTTGTACAATAGCAGTAATAGTTACACCATCTCTTTGTTTGACTTAAAGGATAGGTTCAGTCTGTCTTAAAAGATGTCCATATGAACAATGAAACTGGTTCTTCTTGCTGTAATCATCCCTCCTGTTCATACTGGCCATAAGAGATCCCTTCTTAACATGTTTCCAGTTGGAGTGATAGGGGACAAAATCCACAGTTCCTGTTCTGATCCAAAATACATTCTAACGTTTATCTGTTTATGAAGTTAAAATGAGACTTTAGCAGTCTGAGTTAATCAAATCAAGTGGATATCTTTTTAGAACCTAATTTCCTCATTTTGTTACAACCCTTTCACGACAGCTCAGCACGGAAACACGGGGGGTGGGGGGCATTTGTACTAAAAAGACTGCAACTTTGGAAGATAACATACTGTATGTGGGGTCATGAAGCATTTTACTGGCCTTCTGAAGAGTGTGTCGCTTGCATGTGGTTGCCAGAAACTTTAAAGGGAGACCCGTAATCTTGAAACATGTACTACTACTACAACACACAGGAACATCCTGATCACACAGTTACATACACTCACACCTGGAGGCTGCCCAGCACAGTACAACCACAGTCTGATCTGCTAGCCAATGAGCAGTGGCTCAAAGGCACCTCAGTGGTGGTAATATGGGAGGGATTTTCCCCACCTAGATTTATCCTGCTGGACCGGGGTTCGAACCAGTGACTCTACGGCCACAAGCCTGGTTCTCTGACCGTCTTTAACCCCAACTGTGCTGATCAATATGTAATTCAGATATATCTGTCTCTCTGTGTCTCTAACAATTCAATAGAATTCTTGACAACTAAAATGTACAAAATGTGCTACTCTTCACTAGTTATATAGTAGCTATAGCTATCTAAACAGTTGGTACACTGGCTGTTTGTGACAAACACTCTAGAGTCAGATTTGGGAATAAAACAAGGTTTCACTTAACAGCAGTGGAAGCTCAAGCTGAAAAAGAGATGAGGGGGAAAGTGACAGCAGCACGATCCCGTTTCTTTTACCCCACATGTGTAGTGCATTTTACTGCATCTTTGTTTTATAAGCTGTACTATAACTCTTTGATTCTAAACAAGGCTGAACAGCTGTGTCAGACTCTCACTGTCCGTTCTGCAGTCAGTCAGGTGGCAAAAGACAACTGCAGGCTAACACACACTGAAACACATACCATCCAAATAACCTTCCAGAAATAGGACCATGACATCACTGCTGAGACACACCTTGTGTGTGTGTGTGTGTGTGTGTGTGTGTGTGTGTGTGTGTGTGTGTGTGTGTGTGTGACAGGCTTGCCTGTGTGTCTGCACCTGTGCGACCTTTATGTGTCAAAGAGAGACAAGTGGCTTTTAGCTTATGAACTGCTTGAGATGAAGCCAGCATGAGTGTGTGTGTGTGTGTGTGTGTGTGTGTGTGTGTGTGTGTGTGTGTGTGTGTTTGTGTGTGTGTTTGTGTGTGTGAATGTATGTCATGGTGTGGTATGTCTTAGGATGCACTAGAGGACAGCTCGTAGTATGTGGACAGCATGTGTATTTGGCATAGGATGTATGACCACATCAGAGAAGATTCCTCTTGTGCTTTTAACAGCACAAGACATGCTGCCCATGACCTTTCTAACAGTTGTAAGAAAGCTGAATAAATAGCTCTGTGTATGTGTGTCCACATAATATAACAAGACATGTATAAACCATTTGATTTCTGCTTTTTATAAAACACATGCAGACTTTTATGTTATATACTGGTAGTTACAGCTGGCACCACTTATGTTAAAGTTATTGCTGTGTCCAAGTGCAGTTAACACATTTACATAAAACTATGACTTTCCTGTTCCTTTCTACATTTTTGCACAACTTACCTCACCTTTTATGTTTCTGCTTCCATCCAGTATGACGTAACTTTTGGTACAATAATGTGCTACTAGACACCACACTTACATACAGACAAAGCTATTAATTCAGATATCTGTCATCCCTTGAAAGGTCAAAGGCAGTGTGTCTCAGACTGCTGCAGCCACAGGGACTGTGGTGCCAGACATTAGATAACGGCTGGCAATGCAATCTGGATTCTGGCCCATCCACTGAAAAAAGTAGCAGAGGACTATGATGATATTTACTGAAACTCCTCTCCTCCCACTTCAAGTTCTGTACATTGTATAATTGCCATTTTTCAGACACAAACCCTTTATGGACGTACAGCTAACGTGTTAACGCTGTTTTATTTTGAAATCCCTGTTCTTGTTTCTTTGTGTGCCTTATTTACTTCCTGTCATTGTTCTGTTTCCCTCCAGTTTTGATTAGGTTCACCTGTGTCTCGTTACTCACCTGTTTCTGTTTCCCTCGTTGTCTCCTCCCCTATATATACCGGTCCTCTTGTTCTCTGTTGGGTCATTGTCATTATGCTCGCACACTCTTGCGATTCTGTGGTTGTGTTTCCTTGCGTTTGGTTTTTCGTGTGTTGTGGATTATCGCTGTGTTTCCCTGTGTTTGATTCCTCGTGTGTTATGGATGGTGATTCCCTACGTGTCTGTTCCTGTGCTGAGTTTTGTTTAATGCGAATAAATCCTTTACTTATTCAGCCTCCTCGCTTGTCTGCCTTTTGGGTCCTCTCCCTGCTGCCAAAATGGTAAACCTTGACAATGTGGTTAAATCATAACCACTATCTTTCCCAAACATTAAGTGTTTTAGTTGCCTAACCTTAATCATAGTTTATTTGCTATAATCACAATCTTTCCCAAACCTTAAAGGAATAGTTTGATATTTTGGGAAATATGTGTATTCACTCACAAGAGTTAGCTGAGAAGATTACCACTGTCATTTCTGTGCATTAAGTATGAAGATAGAGCCAGCAGGTGATTAGCTTAGCGTAAAGATTGGAAGCAGGGTGAAACAGCTAGCCTGGTGCTGTCCCAAGGTAAAAAAAAAACTAAATATCTGCCTAGCAGCACCACTAAAGCTCACTAAATAACACGTTAGATATTGTTTGTTTAATCCATACACAAACTGGAGTTTTGCAGAATCGTCCAATATCAAAGTTCTTTCCTGGCTATAGGGTTGGGTCTCCACACCTGAAAAAAATCTGCCACTTTAGCTGCTGTGTTTGACTTCCTTCACTAGTTGCTAACTTTGTCTATATGCCATGTGGTGCTAAGGAGGTAGCGTGTAGTCAGTTTAGAGTTTCAAATCCTGGTAAACTGTATGTCTTTGGACTGTGGGAGGACAGTGGACACACGCTGATGTAGGGACACCATGCAAACTAGGGCTGCAACTAACGATTATAATCATTATAGATTCATCTGATGATTATTTTCACAATTAATCTTGTAATTATTTAGTCTATAAAATGTCAAAAAAACTGTGAAAAATGTTCATCAGTTTCCCAGAGCCCAAAGTGACGTCTTCAAACTTCTTTTGTCCAACAACAGTCCAAAACCAAAGACTCTTCATTTACTGTCAGAAATGACAAAGAAAAGCAGCAAATCCTCACATTTAAGAAGCTGGAACCAACCGCTGAGCTAATGTCTGTCCACATATTTATTAATAAGGGAAAATACCCAGCGAAAAGAGAGATTTTTATTTTTCAAAGAAGCTACTTTCCACCTCCACAGCACATACTAACAGGACATGGTTTGCCTCATGCTAGACCAGAAACTGGGCCCACTGTAAGACCTGTGTACTTAAAATAAATATCTGCTAGTAAAGGCATGACAGTGCACTGAGAGTGATTGGCCCAGATCATTTAGATAGCGTTATTTAGATAGCGTTATTTACACTTTGCCTGCCATCACTTTGTCAAGTTTTATTTAGCAGCTACTGTTTCCAGAGTCTGGTCAGTAGTGGGGAGGACAGAAGTTGTTGATACAGGGTGGAGAGGATTCCTGACTTTGGTGTGGAACATGAGTGTTTTCATGTTCATGTCTCTCTCCTCTCTGTCAGCCTCCTCCCACATCCACGCTGACAGATGCTGATGAGGCTGACGTTAACTCAGTTACACTGCTGTTATAGAGGCCGGACACCTCAGACAAGGCTTCTTTCACCTCGGCCACAAAGACTTATGGGCTTTAATTGTTTGGAGAATAATGGATCATTATTGACCGTCTCAGTTTTCATTGGTTTGCTTTCTGTGAAGTAGAATCCATTAGCAGATTTTGTCACGACTTACTTTGCATATTCAGTGCATTAAATGGAGGTAATAGTTTGGATAAAGGTAAACACGAGCCCATGGGTGGAGGTGTTGTAAAGGTGTTGTAAAGTGCAAGGTGCCATGTTAGGGGGCAACTGCTCCGACGGTTTGACCACTGACTTTTGTCCGACACCACCATCAGAAATCAGGTGAGCTCCATTTCATCATCACTGTACTCATATAGAACTTAGACAAACGTGAGCTAGTGCATTTGTTAAATAGGGTGTTGTTACTGGGGCACATTAGGTTTTGTATAATTTCCAATCCTCATATGATTGGGTCGAGCCAAGCCTGATGATTCTATTCAGTTTTTGTGTTGGTTTGAATGTACTTGCTGCCTTCCTCTACTGCAGTAGTAAACTGGCCTGTGACAATCTAAATGGCCATCATGATATTCATTTGTCCACACAAAAAACGGAGGAGTTGTTCTATATACTACATACAACATGTAAACATGTTTGTTAGTGTTCCATTCAGTATAATCTAATTGTGTTGTTACTCATTATTTGAAATTGCTATGAGGTCAGTTGACAAAGACGCCAAACATATACCAACATCCTAGCAGGGCTGAACAATATATGGAAAATATCTAATTGTGATTTTTCTGACTATTTATGAATTAAACTACAGACCTGTGTGTATGTCATCTACACAATATTAAACAAGAGTGTGCCAAGCATAATCACAAACGTATCTTGTTCTGCATTAATACAATCAGAAAAAATAACGCAGTTGCTTTATGCTATTTGATATTTGTGGTATACTTGGCATTAATCAATGATATTAAAATTTAATTCAAAAGTGGTATACAGCTGCATAGTTGGCCAGTTATGGTAATAATGACAAAATGCTGATAAGTCAGGTCTGACAATGTTTGGTATTGGACTGACGACACCTAATGTTGACAGCTTTGTGCTGTAGCTTCTGATGCTAACGTTAGGCTAACCTTAGCTCCACAAAGAGACAAGATGAGCTACTTCACGGCTCTGCAAGTCTCAGTTTAGAGCTTTTAAGGTGGTAAGCTTATAACGCTGATGTTCAACTTTAACTGGGAGATTTTGACAGCTCTGTTTACAAGCTGTCTTTTGTTAATACTTGACAGTTACTGAGCTACCAGCTAGCTAGCTGTTTAAAATCGATCAACAAAGCTACATTAAAATAGACTTCTTCTTCCAATCTTTTGGTCTTTTCTGAATGCAAAAAAGAGATAATGTAGCCCACTCCTAATTTTCTCAAACATTCAAATTATGTACTGGTATATACAACAAAACCATCTTTAATCAAGCGTTAAAAGTAGGAGATAGCATATTAACAGGGCAACAGCCAAGAGTTTATTTTTGTTCACAGAAATAATTAGGGCTAGCTACAGCTGTGTACATTTTCTGGCAACCATTATTATATGTCATTATTGCCATAAAAAGCTTAAATTTTCATTAGACTCACAAGAGCCGCAATTTGAAAACTCTTTAAAATTGCAATTTCAATATAAAAACCATGAAGACTTCATTACCCAGAAATCCTGTGAGGTGACATCAGATCTTGTTAGTGTGTGGAGGTTTATGACACTGGATTCCATCCTTTTTGGCTTGTGGCCTTTGACCATAAAGCAGTGTCGATATGTTGTCATATGTCTATAAGTTGTGAGCAGTTCAACCAAATAGTGGTGTTCCGTTCTCAGATTGCTTCAATTTGATAGCTGTATGAGGCCTGAAAAGGTAAAACTAACCTGTATTTTCAATTAAAAAAAAAGATTCATCAGTAAAAATGAACATAATTTATGAAGCAAAAACATATATTTCCCCATCTTGTTATTCATCTTGTAACCCCTTAGATTTATCTTGTGACCCCTTAGGGGGCCTCGACCTCCAGGTTCATCTGTGTTGACATTTCCCACCACTGACCATCTTACCACCAGTGTAGATTTCAGTGAAGTCAAGCCGTCACTAAGCTGCAGCTAAGAGCTCTCCGGTGCTAAAAGGGCTCTCTTAAACAGTGCTCACAACCACCAACCAGACAGCATACATATACAGGATACGTAAATATTGACTCAGGCACCCATCAGGTGGTCCATCATTCATGGCTCTATTACTTTTATAGACCAAGCGTGTCTGTGTGTGTAGTGAAGCATGGTTCAGTCAATATTTAGTCCTGTCATGTTGACTGCTCCTGCTTTAGTAGCTTCCTGATGTTTTGGTGTTCTGTTTGTTTTAGTTCATGGTGAGCTCCCCACCTGACTTATTTTAACAGTTTTACCTATTAAGACAATTTAAAGATAAAACATCTACTGTAATATTAATCTGGGTGTAGTAGATCCTTTGGACTACATTGGTTTACTGAGTGTGAATTAGCATGTTTGTATCAATAAATACAGTGGCAGATTTTGAACAGGTTTTGTAGTTAGCTTTTGTATGATTGTTTTGATGATGGCATGCACTCAAGACAGCAATAAATGAATAAATACATTTAAAAAATAGAGCTTTTAACTGTCAAGAAATGATCTTATACTGTTGGCATATCTTAGCCACTGTAAGATCTCACCTGAAGGTTTGTGTTTAAAAGGCAGTTAGATACTAAGAAAAAATAAAACAAAGTGTTAATGGAAACACTTGCACAAATGTAACTTCAAGTACTTTTCAATTATGATGTACTTGTACTTGAGTACTTCCATTTTATGGTGCTTTATACTTTTACTCCACTAAATTTCAGAAGGAAATATTGTACATTTTACTCCACTGCATTTATTTGATAGGTATAGTTACTAATTACTTTTCAGATTAAGATTTTACTTAAAAATAAAAACATGTAAGCTTACAAAATTAAATGCATTGTTGAGGATTAAACCAGTGCTTACCACCCTTTTTGGCTTGTGACCCCCTACAACAAACTGTGTCTGGTTGGGCCCCTTGTCCGTTGTTAGCACTTCCACCAACAAGACATTTCCCCTCTAAACTTCTCACTTGTTTTTTTTAAATAACTGTTTAAGGCCAAAAGATGTAAAATGATTCAACATAGACCTCTACAAATTTTGAGAAAGTTTCTATGAATTTTGAGATACTAAGTCATTATTTTGAGAGTTTCTCATTATGTTGTGATACTAAGTCATTATTTTGAGATACTAAGTCATTATTTTGAGATACTAAGTCATTATTTCGATATAGTTTGTCAAGTCATGTCACCAGCAACATGACTCCAAATTAATACTAATGCCGCTTCATATCTGCTGCATGGGTAAATATGCAACTATGCAAGTTCACCATATCAAATTTATAAGGTGATAATATGTTGAAGTTGTGTTTACAGCTTGTCGTACTGCCCCCAAGTGGCCAAAAAAATCAGTTAATATAGGTTTAAGTCTATAAACAACCACTTCGGAACAGGTAAACTGATGTGACTCGCTGTCTCTCCAAACAGCTGAAATTTCCTCCAGCCAGTTATACTTTCACCTGTAGTGCATTAGCAATAAGTGAGTGTTTCAGCTGATGCATGTCAGCTAGCAGCCCTTTAATGACACCTGTGTTCTACCCAACAGTGTATTATCCAACAGTACCATTTAAATCACAATGTGTCTCAGCTCTAAGGGTTTTTATACACCTATATTTGTGACATGCATTTACACCGACTCAATGCAGCTTCATCCACATGCATCGGTTGTCCTTTTGGTCTCGGTCTTCCTTTGTAGTATCTCCAAGGTCATGGCTTTGGTTGGAAGTTGCAGGGGGAAGTAGCAATGGTCTGTTTTTCTTTTTTCTGCTTTACAAGCTTAAATACATGGTTGTAACAGCATTGAATAATGTTAGTTTTAGTCACGGCTCAGGAAATGCGCAATTGGACCCAAATGCAGACAAAGCAGACAGCAGGATGACTTCAGTGATTTATTAATAATAATAGCTTACAGGCAGGTACAGGTAGGCAGACAGGCAGGTAGACACGTAGCAGGCAGGCAGGCAGGTAGGCAGCTTCAGGTCCGGGTTCAGGGGACAGAAGGTAGAAAGCAAAAACACAAGGTAAGACGACAAGATAGCAACTAGAACAAACTGACAAAGGAAGATCTGGGCTGGTATATGTAGTGACTGATGGAAGTGAGAACAGGTGAGCTGGTGAATGAGGAAGTCTGGTGAAAAAGTCTGAGGGTATCTGGTGGACAGGTAGGGAATAGTGCTGAAGGGGCCCGGGACAGTGGAGATGTGGCTGAGGAGAGGGACAGAGAGGCGGACATTGTGACAGCTTTTCTGTCTGCTTCCAGTGACAGTGTTGTGTGACCTTCACGACATCAGGAGGGGGTCTTAAACTGTAAAGGAACGACAGTTATGTTATGTGAGCTTTTCCATCAGTCTACAAAGATAACTCTCTTTAGACAAATATAACACTCAAAGACACACATGTAGACCTGTGTAGGCATGCAGTCCATCAACACACTCTTCACACATAAATCAAACTAGCACATGTTCTCAGGAAAGACACGTGCACACACACACACACACACACACACACAATGTCAGCCACACACTTATTTTAGGTTACATGTTTTTCCACACTAAGAGGGAGACATGCAGGCAGATTGATATGCTGTCACACTGAATGTGTTTGTCTACAGACATTTCATTGAGGCAAAGGCTACTCTGGATTATGTAATCAAACAATATAATATATACAAGCCTAATCTATTTCTTGGTCGATACCCAAAAGTATTGAGGTTCAATACCAGTCCTATAAGTGAGAGGAGAACTTAATTATATGAAGACTTGTCCCATTGTGAACTCCAGTCTAGCAATAAATTATCTATGTTAGCCAGGCTGACCCTCCTCATTTAAAGTAGCTATACTAGCTGTAGGATCATGCAAACTGTAAAAAACTAGCGTAGAAAGGAGCTTTGTATGAGCTAAAGGTGTATTGTGGTTGGGAGAATTGCAAGAGACATAATGCAGCTCAACCTCTTTCATTAGACTTCCCCTGCCTGGTAAATGCCCACGTCTGTCAAACTCCACGCTCCCGGTTTCTGTTAAATATATGTAGTCTCCAAACCCAATCTGAGATAACCCTGATGACATCATGTGGAGTTCTCCTTTAATTTTCCCTGACACTGAAACGACAGAACATGTTGTCAGAAAGTATATAGTATATAGTTTGACAATCAAGTTATGGAAATCATACTCATAATTATGTCATAATTTATTTTTATTTGTTAGTTTATTTAGGGAGAAGCAATGCAACAGATGTAATGTATCCTGGGGGTCTAGCTGAAGCTAATTTGGAGTCCCCATCCCTAGTAGGCTTTTTAATTCAAATCAACAACAAAAACAAAATAAGTGGATAAAACAGATTCAGGTAGGGAAAGACAAGGATCAGTTTTGCACACCAGGGATATGCTAACTTCTCCGCATCTGACTGTTGAAGACAGACAAGTGTACAAGTCACTGAAAACTAAATTACTTGCATGGATAGATGTGATTTCTGAAAGGAAAATATTATAACCAGATTGAACAGGTTGCGGGCATCACTGGAGAGGCCTGTTTCTCTGCCTGCAGAGTGAAATACAAGTACATATACAGCCTACAACACATGCACAAACAGTACACACACACACACACACTAAGAGTGAGTGTACAGTTATTGATGACTGATGAAAGACACCTGTTAAGCCTGGGTTGTAAATAATTGTGAGGCATGCTGTCAGTTCAGTGATGACATATGAACAAACACCATGACAACCAGCTTGAGGTTATCTGCAGTCTGTACACTCTAGGGCAACTGATATAGTTAGTGCTGTTGTTGTTGTTGAAATGCACTTTAAAGAGGTACCGCCACTGATATTTTTAATGATGTACAAATGTTAACCGAACATGTTCTCTTCAACTAATTTTGTCATGACCTTTGTGTCGACTGTAAGGGTGTTTGTAAAATCACTGTAACATTATGAAATTGATTTAATCTGTATGAAGAGTGGATAATACAAGATCAAAAAATAATTTAAAAATTCATCATGAATTCACCTTATCAGTGTTGCATGATGTTAATTGTACACCTTGCTCTACTGTAGTTGTGGACATGATGTAGTTTTTTAATCTAGTCTGTTCAACAGACCTGGTTGATAACTTCTTTACTAGCATATTTACCTTTTAAATGTCCCTGACTGAAGTACAGTACACATTTATGGCAGCATTGTAGTTTTTCTGTAGATGTGAGCCATAGACCATAGTATTTCTGGCCTACGTCTCCTTTCCCATTAGGACAACTGAAATCAGATCCTGTCTGAAGGGTTTTTGAATAACAGTCTCATATATTTTGCAGGTGTGTCATCCCCTCTGGCAGCAACGGTGGGCTACAATTCCCTCGTTCCTCAGATAGGATGTTTCTATGGGCAGGAAGTAAAGCAACAGATGGAAGAAGTGACGGCAGGTATTGAATACTGCCTTGCTCACTTTGTTTCAATGTTAATGCAAAAAAAAAATTCTGAAGAAAATTTAAGTATGCTGGAAATTGCTCAGGCAAATGTGTAAACAGGTTCAAATGTCTTAAAATGTTACTTGTTTGAAAGTGAGACGTTGGATGGGAGTTGCAGTTTAAGCTGAATCACTTAAAGTAGTTAAAGTGTCTTTTGAAGTGTAATTGTTTTTAATTTTAAGGGTAAGCTCTATAGGCAGTTGAATTGCCAGTTAGTATGTTGGCACAGAAAGTAGTTGACCTAATGTTGGGAGAGTAAAGCACTGAAAGCAGCTGAAGTGTACTGTGAGAGATAAAAGTAGCTGAACTACCATTTAAAGTGTAAGAGATGAAGCGGTTTAAATGTCAGTTGTGAACTGTAAATGATGAAAGAAATTACATTACAATTCAGTGCCAGTTAGTATGTAAGCAGTGATAACAGTTGAAATGTCAGATGGAGTATTTGAATTGTCAGTTGAAGGGTAAAAATTAGTTGAAAGGTCAGATGATGTGTAGAGGCTGAAAGCAGTTAGTCAGTTAAAGGGTTAGAGATGAACTGATCAGTTTAAATGTACAAAAGCAGTTGAAGATGAAGTTTTCATGTTGGTTATTCTGAAGCCCAGGGGTACGATCACATTTAGTGTTCAGGATCAGCTCAGGAAAAACTAGCAAGGCTTTATCTGATGATCTCATGTAGCATACTGGCTCAAAAGGCGTTAAAAGTTCTATAAAGTATGTAGGAGCCAGACTCATACATGTGTTAAACGATGAAGTCACGGGTAGCCAATCACCCAAAACTTCATGTACTTTAGCAAAGGAGACGGGGCTGTTATCACTCCCCCCATGAGCCTTCTATATAGTGATCAGCTGCTTTAAAATAAACTAATCTAATGCTAAACACAAAAGGCAAAGACTATGCAACCACACACACAATAGTTTTGCATTTCGTAGCTTCTCAGGTCTCTCAGCACACAGTTCCCTATTTCTTTCTGTATGGATGATCAAATACTTTAGCATTATTTGGTGATTTATATTTTTAAAAAGAGATCTCTCTGAGTGCTTTTCACACTATAGAAGGTTCAGAGATATGTTAATTGTTGACTGGAAAAGAAAAAGTACAGAATACATTTCAAGCCGTCGAGGTGCATCTTTAATGTCAACCTTTTTCAGATCCATCTACCAGAAGATTCGTGAATATGAGGTCCTGGACAAGAGGAAGACAGTGACAGCTCTGAGGGCAGGAGAGGACAGAGCCATACTGCTGGGCCTCAGCATGGTCTTCCTGTCTGTCATGATGTACTTTGTCCTGGGAATCACCATACTGCGCTCTTACTCTGACAGGTGATGACAGGTCACTTACAGACTGTTTCAGTTTGGAAAAAACAGAAATGCATGTTCTTTTCGTGTGACTTCATTGTCTTGAGTCAAAGCTTGTGTTCATCTACATATTCACACATAGTGACTAACTACCCACTAAAACCACTGAGAGTGTAATTGCAGCATGCATTGAAAATGATTGCTCTTTCTCTACAGTGTATGGACGGACGAGGCTCGCTGCACTATCGTGAACTCCACCATCGTGTGGGATGTAAACTGTTCATACAGCTGTGGAGCAGAGTGCTGGAAGAGTTCCCGTTACCCTTGTCTCCACGTTTACGTCAGCCTCAACTTCTCAGGAAAGGTGGTACGGCTGTTGCACAACGAGGAGACGCAAGATAGCAGTCCTGAGGTACTTCACAACTGATGGTGTTATTATACTGACAGTTATTTTCCACCCTATTTATGTCAATGAGGGGAGGCTAAATAACAAACACCTCCCTGTAACAGTTCAACAGCATCAGCTCTGTTTTTCTCTATTCTTTCCTTCAGTGCTTCTACATCCCAAAGTGCCGTAAAGACTATGCAGCCACACATGCGATAGTTCAGAACATTTCTGAGCGTCTCCGGTCTCAGCACACAGTTCAGTGTTTCGTGGACCCAACAGACAGAATGGACAGTGCCATCCTGACACAGATCTACGGTCGGGTCGCCGTCTTCCACTCCCTGTTCTGGCCAACCTGCACTTTGATTGGAGGAACCATCATCATTGCCATGGTGAAGCTGACCCAGTACCTGTCCATCATGAGCGAGAGACTAAGCCGCATTAAGAGGTGAAGGGTAGGAAGGCCATAAGTTCAAAGGGTAGTTCCCGTTACATGGACACGAGGACAACTGAAGCATCTTCATGGAGCCAAGACTGAAAGACAAAGGAGGGAAAGCTCAGATGTGATCTGTCTGTGACAGCTGGAATGCTGGGATTCAAAGACACGTCTCAGTGACAATCTAAAAGCAACTACAATGAGAAGCATATATTTTTGAGACAGGGTCAAAATCTAGATTTGAAGATAAACTGAGGCTGGTTTGCCACTTGACACTAGTTAGGCCTGCTGGTGGTTGAAGCTCAGTAACAATCTTTCAAACTGTAATTTCCATTATTTCTGTTGGCCAGTCAGTAATTTCAAAAGGTACAAATGTGATAAACTGTTTTTAAGCACCTATTCCACGATCTAGGCTAGTTGTTAAAGGAATAGTTCAACATTTTAGAAAATACACTTATCCGCTTTCTTGGCAAGAGTTAGATGAGAAGATTGACACCACTTTCGTATCTGTCCATTAAATATGAAGCTACAGCCAACAGCCGATTAGCTTAGCTTAGCACAAAAACGGGAAGGATGGAGGGCAAACAGCTAGCCTGGCTCTATCCAAAGGTAACAAAATCTACCTACCAGGACCTCTAAAGCTAACTTAAATGCTGTTTAATGCAGGCTAGCTGTTTCCCTGTTACCAATTTTTGTGCTAAGCTAAGCTAACAGGCTGCTAGCTGTAGCTTCATATTTAGCGTACCAACATGAGAGTGGTATCAATCTTCTCATCTAACTCTCGGCAAGAAAGTGAATAAGAAGTGTATTTTCCAAAATGTCGAACTATTCATTTAAAGACAGATCTTTCTAAACTGTACCTTAGTACCAAAAGTGCATTTTGGGCTGTCTGGGTCCTCATGTAACAAGGGCTGCTAATGCTTTACCATACCTGTGTCTTAGGAGTATGTGGAGAAGGTTTACTAAGTACTGCTCTGATGTTATAAAGTGTGTATACTGACTCTGTCTGAATGTAAAGATCGCATGAGGCTGGACTTCTGGGTTTCTCAGAGGTTTCCCAACTTTGTTTGATAATGTCTAGCTCTGAAATGCCACTGCAGGAAAGTGCATAAAATAAAAAAAGGGATCAATTTTCTGCTTCACTCCAGTGTAAGCTCACTTATCAATTTCTTTCATTTCCTCTTGTCATGCTGAAGCTAAAGACCAGAGGATAGGTTGGTGCAGCCTTTCAGATACAGTATTCTGCATTTGGTGCATCATGCAGACAGAGCAATTAAGGAAATGGCCTTCAGAAGGGAAAACCAATAAAACCCATTTTCTACTGATCAGGCTGAACAGGGCTTACTCACAGCTTCACACATTACCCCAAATGCTGCTTGTGATTGATTTTATATTTTCTGTCTTAACATATTTTGTTACATGAATGATTGTACTTTAAAATAAACACAATGTGCCTGTTACCTCTGGATAATGTTGTTTGACCCTTCAATAGTTATTATTCTATTTACTTTGATGGTGTCACAGATCGATATCAGTGAACTGTTTCATGATGATTGACAGTTTGACAAGCCCTGTGATTGGCTGGATGGTCGGCATGGTCACAGATCGAAGAGGCAAGGACCCATATTTTATTCTGAAATCCTCCCTTCATTTAGCATTATTCGCTAATTTATAATCAGTCTAATCAGTCTAACTGCTGTGGACCTCCAAAGGGGGCAGGAGCCCAGGGTGCAATGACCGATCCAGTGTTATGATCAAAGGTGTTACAGAAACAGGAGCTGATATGGTTGTTGTTGTTGGTGGTTTGCCCCTATAAATGAGTTCACTGATAACCAGTATATCTGGAGGAATTTAATTAAGCTATATAATATCTGGTTCTATTACAACAACATTTACAAAAATGTAACGAAAAGAAAGAAATATGGTTTGTTGGGAAACAGGCTGATGCAATTTATTGTATACTACCTTCTGGAGCTTTTTAAAGTCACAGTACAATATGTGGACTATGATATGTTTTTCATTTGGCTCTACTCCAGCACACTGGATGTACTGTAAGTGCTTTACCTGTAATGACCTAAGACTGTAAAGTTTTTCCTTGTCCTGGCTTGGGTGGCCCTAGAGGAGGGGCCATTGGTAGGGCTATTAGGAATGCTGAGGTCATGAGTCCCCGTTAGCAGCCTCCCTTAATTTCTTTTTAATTATTTGGATTTTTCTCAAAGCTCTCTCCATGCTCCCAGGAATAAAACTCTTTTATTCACGGATATGGAGCTTGAATGTGTCTCCTAGCAAACTATTTAAGTTATCTATTTGTTTTTCTCTCCATCACTGTGCCTCATTGTCCTCCATATGTACAGCCAGGCTGACAAACCCTGAACCTTGTTTCAGGTGAAAGATTTTTTCACCATGACAACCTGCCAAATTTCAATTGGAGAGGTCAAATACATTTCATTGATCGGCCTCACAATGTGATTTAAAGCAACATCCATCTGGGTCTGATGTGAATTAAAAAATGTGACTCCATGCAGTCGTGATCTGCTGTGTTCCCAATGATTAAAACTGCGTTACAAATGTAACTGTCAGGTAAGGTCACGTCTGTACAGGGGTGGAAGAAGTATTCAGATCCTTTACTTAAGTAAAAGTAGCAATACCACACTGTGAAAATACTCCATTACAAGTAAAAGTACTGCATTGAAAATATTATTTAAGTGTAAGTATTATCAGCCAACTGTGCTTAAAGTACCCTGTGAGTGTTTTACTATTATATATTATTATAGTATTATTGATTATTATTATTACTGGTGCACTCATGTGTAGTTAGCATTTTACCAGTTGTTGTAGTTGGTTGAAGTGGAGCTGATTTGATCTCTTTTATATACTGTTGGGTAGTTTAACATATTTTACATACAAAACATATTATGAACTTGCTGAATTGTTATCAAGTTCATCATATGCTTTGTATGTAAAATCTGGCACAGTAACTGTCAACAGTAACAGATAAATGGAGTGGAGTATATAGTATAATATACAATATTCCCCTCTGAACTGTAGCAGAGTAAAAGTGTAAAGTACTCAGTACTAAATACTCAGGTAAAGTACAAGTGCCAGAAATGTGTACTGAAGTACAGTACTTGAGTAACCGCAATTAGTTACATTCCACCACTGTGTGTGTGTGTGTGTGTGTGTGTGTGTGTGTGTGTGTGTGTGTGTGTCTGTGTGTGTGTGTGTGTGTACTGTATGTTTGAACCACCCGCACCAGTGTATGTTTATTAGTGTGGCTACAATAGTTAGATAAGCAAATCATGACTATGGAATTAATAATTAATTTGACAGCCGTGTAATCTCCCTCAACCTGAGTCATAAAAATGATCAGATCATGTGAATGCTGCGTGCACTGCAGTGTTTCCTCTGCTGTACAAAAACAAAAGCAACAACATTTCTTCAGACACAGCAGGACTGAGGCTGGTGTGTCTTCAGCTAGAGCCATGATGGCACTCAGGTGGATCGTTGTGTTCTTTGGCCTGGGACTGGTAAGTGTAAGCCTTTGCACTTTTGTGTAACACTTAACATCCGTATTGTATCTCCAGTGCAAAACATTGCTTTAATGTTGAGTTGAGTCCCAGGATGTCAGTACATTCTTTAGTAAATCATGTCACCAGTTTTCTCTATTGACTGATTAATGTGCTTTCTGATGTATTTACCAGGCAGCAGCTAAGCTAACAGGTGATACAGGTGAGTCACATATTAAGACGTTTTTCATGTTAATTACTTGAGTGAGAAGATTTGAAATACCCCGCCCCACACTATACACATAGATCTTTGGGCAGTTAATGCCTGATCCTAATGTCTTGCATCTGCTATGGCATTTTACAGGGCTGCTTAACAGTATCCCCACTGCACCCTTCATGCACCATTCATGTACTTAAGCTGTACATTCAGCTCAACAGGGAAAGTTCTAACACAGAATCTCCTACTTCCCACTTGAAGTCCATTTCAGATCTTAAAATAGCAGCAGAATTTCAGAATTTAAATGTAAGAATAAATAAGCCTTAAAATATCTAACATTTTAAAGTGAACATGTTTCAGGTCTACCCTGCATCATGCTAGTGGGGCAGGGCTCAGTGCTAACTGCACCAGTACACAGTACAATAAGAATTACATTAATAGGATATTTCTATACCTCCTGTACATCCCATTTCTGAGCAGCATATTATTGATTCTTCATCTGCAGAAACTGATGTTGATGAAGGCCATGACTGGGACATCTTTAACATCAATGAAGGTTTGTGGAGTATTGTTTTTGTTTTGCTTTGTTGTATGATCTGTCCGCGTATCTGAGGATTTATACCAACCAATACAATTTTCCTTTGCAGCGGCTGGTCTGGACCTGCTGGAGGGAGATATCGAACAGGAGGAAGTAAGCTAGTGTGAACAGACATCAAAGAGGCCTATTTGAGTATGGCATTATATTTGTCTAAATTCACAAAGATTTTTTGCACACACATAAATTATATTTTAATGAGCGTGCTTCCCTACTTCCCCAGTCTCTGATGATCCTACTAGTGATCAGACTGGAGGCAAAACAGCCAATCAGAAATGACCTACACCAACTGTTCGATTCAATTTGGATATTATTGTGTGCTTATGTGGATAATTTGTGTTTTCTCAAATTAAATGATCGTTTTCGTGATAATGATTTCTCTACGAAAATATAAATCATGCAAATGCAAAAATATTTTTCTGTGCTCAAAATGTTCCATTGAGCACAAATACAATTCTGTAATTGAGCAGTGCAGGAACTAAAGCTGGGCGATATGAACAGTATTAATGTGATGATAATCATAAGACATAGCTTTGAAACATTCAGAGATAATACGGCTTAATTGGTCTAAGGTCTCATTTTGTTAGACTGTAATTTTTAAGAATGATTGTTTTGAAAGACACTGAGTAATTCCCCTACCCTGATAGGAACAGTTTTATAGCACTACAAGCTTACACATGAGGAGGTCTTCTAATAGGATGGAATACATTGTCTTGAAGGAAATCTAATTTGCATGGAAATCAAGGAAAGGTAGCAATTTAATCAAGTCTGTTCAAGTTCGTGCTCTGTTTCTTCTTTATCCATCTCTAATTAATTGAATTCATTACCATCAGACATTGAGCAGAAACTCCATCATAGGAGATAAGTATCGCTGGCCAACAACCATTCCCTACTACCTAGAGGACAGTCTGGGTAAGACACTGTGTTACGGAAACTCACACTACTTACCACGAAAATAAGGATATGCACCAAATTAGGATGCTTTTTCAGTATGTTTCTTTGTCTTACACTTTGTAACGTGTAGACATGAATGCAAAGGGAGTGATCCTGAAGGCATTTGACCAGTACAGACTGAAGACCTGCATTGACTTCACACCATGGAAAGGAGAGGAGAACTACATCTCTGTGTTCAAAGGGAGCGGGTGAGCCGAGCATCAAACTGCTGTGTCCAGTTCATGTAAACTGTGTTGTTGACAAGACAAATCGACGTCAGTACTTATTACATGCTTGCTGGTTGAATGTGTCTTGGCACATGAAGTCACAACATATGTCCATGCTAACACTGCATCCTCAACAAATGTTTAAAGCTGCACTAACTAATATTTTTATATACACAAGTGAGTACATGCAATGAGAAAGAGGTTGCTTGTAGTGACAAACCCACAGAGAATTATCACTCGATTCTGCAGGTCTCTTCAGCTCTACAGAACCTTTTAGCATCTTTATGCTCATTGTTTTGTTTTTACGGCCCGCAACTTTAATGCTTTGGTATAGTCTCACTGCTTTCATCAACCCTGTTTCCAGCCATACACGTCAACTGTTTTCAATGAAAAATCTCTGATGAACTGACTATATGCGACCTGCCCAGCAACAAAATGCAGACAGACAAAATTAGCGACTTGCAGGTGAACGCAGTGGAGCATTTAGCAGCCAGATATTTCTCTCAGGATTTGATGGAGACCAAAACAGAGCTAAAAGGAGAGTGAATACTGGACTTACAGACTTCGAGTGACCACAAACATGACTCCAAATTAATGCTGATGTTGTCCCATGTCTGGCTGTCCTCTCTGGTGCTTAAAAGAACATTTAGTTAAAACTGCATCTCGCTTCCCCTTTCTGTAGATGCTTCTCCTCTGTAGGCAACCAGCATGTGGGGAAGCAGCGGCTGTCCATTGGTAATAACTGTGATCGTCTAGGAACTGTTGAGCACGAGTTCCTGCACGCTCTGGGCTTCTGGCATGAGCAGTCCAGAGCGGACCGTGATGATTACGTTAACATCATGTGGGATCGCATTGAACCTGGTAACACTGATCTGTAACACCTTGAATTACAGCTCAACATTAAAATGAAGTGTATACTCATGTAGTAACTTTATACAATAAATGACAAACTGTGCAGAAATTATTCGTTATGCATGCCTGCTATCTGAATACATTTTACACAACACAATGGGCAGTTGCTTGCAATACTGTTGTTCCATCCATCCTTGCAAAAACAACGGCTCGATTCTTCCTGATATTCTTTTTATGCCTTCCTTAGGTAAAGAGCACAACTTCAAAACCTACGATGACACAGTGTCCAGTGATCTAGGCGTTCCCTATGACTATGGCTCTGTAATGCACTACAGTAAGACGTCCTTCAACATCGGCTCTGAGCCCACCATCGTCACCAAGATCCCCCACTTCATGGATGTGATTGGTCAGAGGATGGGGTTCAGTGCTAATGACCTAACCAAGCTCAATCGTCTCTACAACTGCAGTGAGTCATCTCAATCTGTCATTTTGTCCATCAAACAATAGATGAGACAGGTTACCTTCATTGCACAGACCATTAGATGTTTGACATATTGCAAGGTTCAAAAGGAAGCCTCGGGTAACATCTGCCATATATAGTATATTGGAACTACATTAGAACACAGTTAAAGACAGATGTTGTCTCAGTTCAGTAGTTAACAGTTCATTACTATTAGCTAACAGTTCATAAGCTAACACTTCTATTAGTAGCCTTTTTTATTAAGAACTTTATTTAACCAGATTAGAAAACAGTTTCCCCACTCAGGACTTACGTAATGTTGTTTCTCAGGTAATAAAAATTACTGTGAAAGTAATACCATGCTAAACTGGCTAAATAAATAATTTGCTATTCTGCTTGACATTAGCTTAAGTGCAGGTAATGTTAGCCTGTTGGAGAAGCTAACATGTACCCTACTATAAAACCATGTGAAACAGATAAAATATAATATATTCCCTGGAATAAGACTGAAATATATTTTTTAAAAAGGACTGTTTACAGTGTCTGTGGTGATGTCATATCAAAGTTTGCTAACAATTCCAAAGAATGACTTAATTTTGGTATCTATTTTGAACCTAGCTTAACATTATGATAACTAGCTTGCTTGTTATCAGAAAAATCTCTTGAAAACTGCCTTCATTGATTTGTTACAAAATCAATCATTTACGTTGTTAGTTTGTTAGTTGTGCAGTCATTAGCCCCCAGCAAACTGAATATTAACTTTTTGCAAAGGTTATTAACAGCTGCTGCAAGAATAATTCATGCCTCAATTCATGTGTAGACCTACTCTCTACTGTAGAATTTGAACATTTATCAAAAAGGTAGACAGACACTGTGGCAGACAGCAGTGCACACAGATTATGTATTATTCATGCAATATGCAATCTTTTTGTTCTCACAGTATTGCACAGATCAATAAAAGTGCATTACACTGTTTCCAAAATACTGCATACTGTCGTGTGACTTTGCCCTCAAAAACATGAAGCTAATAATGAAGAAACATGAAGGAAATCATTTTCTCTCTCTAAGAAAACCAAGGTCAAGAAAGGGTCAAAATGTGATGAGATTTCAGCCTGTACAGACAAAGCATGTTCATCATATTATGATCAAACAGCTCAAATATCACTAAATGTTAAACAGGTAACTGAGAATTGTGGATCAAGAGGAGAAGGCATGAGGACAGGAAAAGTATTGAAAATTGAAGACATAAATATTTTGGATAACGGTAGCTGTAATGTAAAGTATACATGATCTGTAGTAAATTGCCTAAATAAACCTGCACTGGAAGGGTCCTTTGAGTGTTTGAACAAGCAATAAACTAAATCACATCATAAAATAAGAATGATTTTTGTCCCATAATCACCCCTGAGTTATCAAGCTGAGTGCACTGTGTCATATCAGCATCTTGTTCCTTTTATCACTCCCTCCATACAGGGCAAATAAAAGCTGGATATGTGATAACATATTTGATCAAAGGTGTCCTGATTCAAAACTACAAAATTACATAAGAAGTTTCCATCAAATAATTATTGAGAATGTACATTCATTCATACAACTCCAATAGTCGGGTATCTACTACTTGTGATGCCTTTATTACATTAATACACAAGAACAACAAAGATCCTGAAGACCCTGCCTCTTGTAGACCTATTTCTCTTCTGAATGTCGATAACAAAATACTTGCTAAAAGAATAGACCCTATTTTACCTTCAGTCGCGGCACCTGATCAAATGGGGTTCGTACAGGGTCGCCAGTCTAGTAACAACATGAGATTATTAGGTCTAATTGAATGTTATAAAAATGTGGACTTGGAAAGCGTTTGTGTTGAGTGGCACTATTTATTTGAAGTGCTCAACTGTTTTCAGCTTGGAAATACTTTGGTTGTTAATGGCTATGCTTCTGTGTATTTTACCCTGCAAAAGGGCACCCGTCAGGGATGCCACCTTTCTCCTGTACTATTTGCCCTCTATATCTGCATTCAGTTATCTTGGTGTAAGGGTAGCATATTTTCCAGATTACATGATTAAACTGAACTTGATCTCAACAATAAATCTGTTGTGTGCAAAAGGACCTCATTACCACTTTCACTCTTGGGTAGAATTGCAGTTACACTAAATTAATTTTGATAATTTTGATAATTTGGTAAGAAGGAATTTTATATGGCTATTTACATTTCATTTGTATTTATTTTATTTGTTTGTACTTGGTGACTTAAAATATGTAAAATATGAGACAAGATAAAGTCTTGCTCATTCAAGTCTACTGTCCAGATGTGTCTTGATGGAATTGTGTTTTCTCTCCACAGCCACGTCTTCTAACTTTGTGGACAGTTGTAACTTTGAGGAGGAGAACATTTGTGGGATGATTCAGGGTCCTGGCAATGCAAAGTGGGAACAACATAGTTCTGTGAACGGAGGGCCTCAGACTGACTTCACCAACATGGGACAATGCAAAGGTGACTGTCAGTCATTACAAATGCATGTTATGGTGCTGACCTTTGTTCAAAGTCCTGGACATTATATCCCATAGTGTCCCGTAAATCAGAGAGTTGTAATGATTGTAATCCATGGAGAGACAGTGAACAAACAGAGCTGAAATGGAGGCTGGAGCCACCTTAGCACCACATGCCCCTGCTGTCCATCTCTCAGCATGAGGTAGATGAGTTGTAAAGTTTGATTGCCACAGGAGGATTTCCTGTGGAGTTCTGTGGTGCATCGTGGTGTTAACAGCCTGCTCCTGTGCGTGACCAGCACATCGTGGAGAGGGTGGGAGTCATTGTTCATGATGCTCCGCAGTTTGCACAGCCACCACCAAAGAATCAAGCTCCACCCCCAGGACAGAGCCAGCCTTCCTGATGAGCTTGTTGACTCTGTTGGTGTGAACAGCTCTCACCCTGCTGCCCCAGCATAAGACAGCAAAGAAAACTGCACTGGCTACCACAGACTGGTAGAACATCCTCAGCACAGCACTGCAGACATTGAATGCCCGGAGCCTCAGCAGAAAGTAGAGTCAGCTCTGGCCCATCTTGTACACAGCCTCAGTGTTCTTAGCCCAGTCCAGCTTGGACTCCCAGGTACTTGTAATCCTGCACAGTTTCCACGTCCACCCCCTGGATGGAAATAGGTGTAAGGGGTGTCCACCAGAGTCCACCACCAACTCCTTCGTCTTACCAGTATTAAGCTGCAGGTGGTTCAGGCACCCCCACTCAATGAAGGAGTCAATGACACTCCTGTACTCAGCCTCCTTCCCTTCGCTGATGCAGCCCACAACAGAAGAGTCTAAGGAACTTCTGCAGGTGGCAGGAAGTCCGAGGTGTAGAGGGTGAACAGAAAGGATGACAGGACCGTCCCCTGTGGGAACCCGTGTTGCCAACCATTCAGTCCACAATCCAGGACACCAGGGGAGCGTCTACCTGCATCGCCGTCAGTATTAACATTATACAGACATAGACAAAATATATATGAATGGACATAAACTTATGGCAGTTTAGATACTGACTGGACACATACGCATCTCTGTGTGGTTGTTCAGTTAGCAGTTATAAAAGAATAAGCTTATCACTCTCCACACATCTCCCTTATCTAGCCTCATACAGTAGATACCTGGCCTGGTGTTTAGTGTCTTAGGATATTCAAAAATAAAGGTGTCTGAGGTGATTTATAGCATAACCTGTACAAAGTACAGGCTGGCAGTAAAGATACATTGATTACTGTTTGAAGTATCAAGATAAATATCTATTTATTCGTGATGTATTAGATACAGTTCAGAGGGGGCTTCTTTCATTGGTTGTTGTAAAAGTGGAAACATAATTCTGGGATTTACTGCTCATACTAAGCTAACAAGCCATCCACCCCTGTGCTGGCTAATAAACTTTGAGCCCCTCATCCTCATTTTAACAAACATATGACTGTTATTTCTTAGCCTTCAACAAAACACCACCAGTCAAACTCTGGTGAGGGTAGAGAAACTGCTTGGGAAATATGTTCCAGGCAGTACGACCTGGAGGAGACCTTTAGCATACTGAACTGATAATGAAGTGGATTCTTGAATATTGTACCATAAAAGCCACCAACAGCAACACTAAACCCTTTGGGGTGTTTATTTAATGTATTATTTGCAGAAATATTCACAGGTGATCATGCAGAACTAACATACTTTTTACTAGTTTACTGTAATATAACAAACCCTGACCCTCTGTTGTCTCCTCCTGCCCTCAGGTAAAGGCTTCTTCATGCACTTCAGCACAGCTTCTGCTGAACCTGGTGCCCGTGCATTCCTGGAGAGTCGTTGGCTTCATCCCAAACCTGGAGCCCAGTGTCTGCAGTTCTTCCTCCATAACACCGGGGCAGCTGATGATGTTCTCAATATCTGGGTGCGAGAGTATGACAAGGCCAGCTCCAGCAGAAAACTGAAGCTCTTCAAGAGTATTTCAGGTAACCAATGAAATATTACATATATACCACGGTCTGGGTGAATACTCGATTCTGATTGGCTGCAGGGTGTCCATTAATTCCTGACAATGGACACAATGGAACTTACTGATAAGTGATCATCTCACATCCCATTCACTATTCAACTCGTTACTTCAGGCTGTGGCCGACAACACACACAGCCTATCATTTGTTCGTGAAAATCTTGATATTGATTTGGGGACAGTGACATGGCTGGATAACTAGATAGTCTTGTTGTTAAACATACTGTCAAATTATATTTACGGTTTGTCAACCATACGCAATGTTACTGACTTTGAATCTCGCTAGCATAACGTTAGCTTTCTGGCTCATAGCTGAGCCAAAGGGTTCTATGAGCTGAGCGGACTAGAAATATCGTATCCAAGGTTCGTCCTATTTACTGGAGTAGTGAACAACGTTTCCATTGCATAAGAACCTTATGGGATGGTAATGATTGTTCCAGATATTAGTCAAACCCTCAGGTGTTACCAGGGAAACTGAGTTATGGCTTGTGAAAAACTTTAGATTTTGATTGCATGAAAATATAAATGAATGGTCTTAATTTTTTTTCTTTGACAAGTGACCATGATATAAGCGGGATAATGCCCTTCAAGGTGTTCATAATCAGGAATTAATGGAATCTGAAGAGGGAACCGTTGTTGCCTCCCTGTTGTCCATTAATTCCTGATAATGGACACCTCGTCAGGCATTATCCCTTACTTGTATGATATAGCCACAGTGTAGATTTAATTAAAGCCACTATGTGTACGATTTGGAGGTATCTGACTTTGGCGACTCCAAGCAACATTTAGACTGCACCAATTTTCACCAGGTTTTTCTCACTTTTCAACAAACAAAAAATATATATTACGCAATCAAATCAAAAACTCAAAGATTTCACCTACAACCTCAAACATGACAATAAATTAGTGACTAATATATATTCTCTTCACAGGAGGTGTCATGGGCTCTTGGGAACTGCATAACATCAATTTGAATGTGACACAGAAGGCCCGTGTGGTTTTTGAGGGCGTGAGGGGAAAGAGTCCATCGAAGGGCGGTTTCTCTCTGGATGACATTAACCTGTCGTCCACAAAGTGCCCTCAGCACATCTGGCACATCCGCAACATCACCGGTCTGCTGGCCACTACGCCAGCAGGAAATAAACTGTATAGCCCTCGCTTTCTGTCACCAGCAGGTTACTCCTTCCAGGTAAATGCCTTTTTAATATTTTATTCTCACAATCTTGATAAATAAAAAGAATACAGAGGCATTTATTTAGCAAGGCCTGTAGCGGTCCAACAAACAATATGCAGAACCTAAATTTAAGATTCCAAATCATGGGTTGTTGTTTTCAGACAGTGGTTGACAAAAGCAGGCTTCCCATTTCTAGCCAGCAACAGGAGGAGCCAGCAGGGCTTTTTCTTTTTTTTTTTCTTTTTTTAACATAACCTGCAACTCCACAAACTAGCTAATGAAATGCTCCTTGGCCTTGGAAGTAACACTCAGTTACTGCTGTAGGTAGTAAGCTAGTTAGCCAGACATGCTAACAATTGCAGCTTATGTTAGAGCGGATAAACACACAGAATCCATTCCTTATATTTTTACTCTTATATTTTTGGTTTTGGAGAGGCTAAAAAATACACAACCCTCCAAACCCTTCTGTTGCCAAGTATTGCTTTTGCTAGAGCCCCATTCACACCACTTTATCATGTGGAGAAATCCAGAGCTTGACACACCTGTTGTGCATTGTTACGGTCGCCAGGGGTGGAAGTAACAAATTACATTTACTCTCGTTACTGTAACAAAGTTTGTTTTTTGTGTACTTGTACTTTTTTGAGTATTTTTTTAAAATTAGAAGCGCAGTGCAGTTAGGAGCAAAGTGCTGGAATTTAATGTTGGTTTGGACATCAGGGCTCGGTGGTGTGATGGTGTTTTCCACTAGTGTATTTGTTGACATTTAATGCAATTAATTTTGTAGCCTAAAGGTGTTCTTTAATTTAACAGCAGTATCATTTATCATCGTATAACATTTGTTCTTTACTCCCCCTGTTTACTCAGAGTACTCTTTTACTATTGTACTATTTTGACAGCTTTAGTTAGTAGCTACTTTGAAGAATCAGATTATTAATACAAAATATAATCAACTAATAAAAGATGATGAATTTCTATGGATTATGCCACCCAGCAGTACATAAAGTAGCTGAGATTAGCCCACCTTTACCAGCTGCAACATTAGTGATGCTTATACATGGATGCATCACTAATTAGAATACATTAATATAATATACATTTATTTAATGAGCCATTCTGCATAATGAGTACTTTTGGTACTTAAATTAAATTTTGACTCTAATATGTACTTTTACTCAAGTGAGTAAAGTAGTTGTAAGTAGATTTTAAATGTGGGACTTTTACTTCTAAGTATTTTATTATGTATACACTGTAGTATTATTACTTTTACTAAAGTTAAAGATCTGAACACCTCTTATGGCTCTGACGAATGTTCAGTTAACTTACATTATCCTATGCTTTCACAGATTTCTTCTGCAACAATTTTTTGAATAATCTTTGAGTGACTTTAACGTGACTTCATACTGCTCTGTGATCTGTAGGTAGGTGTGTACCCTAACGGAAGAAGCGATCGTCCAGGCTACATGGCCACCTACTTCCACCTGACCTCAGGCCCCAACGACCACAACCTCAAGTGGCCGTGTCCGTGGCAGCAGGGAACTATGGCCCTGATGGATCAGCAGTCTGACATCAGACAGCAAATGAACATGCACCGAATGGTCACCACAGACCCTGGAAAGATGTCCTCTGATGGTAAGAGAGGGGTGAATAACTTGTAGTGTAGCAAGCTTGGCTAGCCACTCCTTCTGCTCTTAATACAATGAATGGATTTTTGTTGTGTTCGTCAAACAGAGAATGACAGTTCACCTGTTTCTCCCAGGCACTGAGTACTACTGGGACGATCCCAGGAAGGTGGGCTCTAAAGTGACTGCGTCTGATGGCAGTTATTACTATCGAGGCCCAGGCACCGGAACAAGTACCTTCATCACCCACAGCAGGCTAAAGAGCAGGAACTTCATCAAAGGAGACGATGCCTTCTTCCTCTTCAGTCTGGAAGGTGTGGAGTCATTCAGACGTGTTCAAGACGATTAGACGGGATCAGGATATCACACATACTATACTCTATATCTAAGATCTTTCTGTCTCTGAAACGTCACAGTTGTTGTCTACTTGTCTTCAGATATATCCGATCTGCTGGTATCGCAGCCTCTTCCCCACTCTGCAGTCCATGCTGATGCCAGTCTGATGAAGGCTGCAGACCAAGGTGCTCCACAAGGAGCTGCTAATAACCCCACGATGATCACAGCTATGGCGGGGTCTGTGGCCGCAGCCATGTTGGTGGTCTCCATGCTGATCGTAGGGAACGCCTGGAGGAGGAGGAGGAGGAGGAGGAGACAGCAGGAGAGTGATGAGGCGGTGATCATACCGGACATGCCTGGATTCGTGGAAGTGAGCTGCATTAGAGTCAGCACTAATTCACATCATTACTGCGCCTCATTTGTGCTAATCCGTCTAAAGCAAACTGTCACTGTTCTTCTAAAGCAAACTGTTCTTACTTTTGGTTTGAAAAATCTGTGCTAAATGTGTCTCCATTTCATTACAGGAGCACCCGACCATGGATTTACCATCTCCTTTCACCACTCCATGATGTCCCGATCAAAGAAAAAAATCTGCACTTCCCAGAAGACAGAGCACATTACTAATGAATTTGTTTGACAGAAATGCAATAAAATCTGACAGCATGCATGTTCAAATCATTTGTTCCCTTCAGCACACCTTCTTCATTACCAGTCAGAGTGATTTACAGTAATGTGGTTACTTTTAAGGGGCCTCAACTATGTAACTGTAAGCTGTGTGGGTACCAAGGCAGCCCGCAGATTTATAATTGTAGTCCGTCAGACACCATAACCTTCTTGGCATTGTGGCTCAGCTGCAGCTCCATTTGAAGCTTTTTGGAAGGCATTATTCCAGCCTAAAGAACTAAGCCTCAGACCCTTCAGAGTAAATGCAATACATATTTAGAAGACATTCAGTTAGGGATCTAGCTGCCATTGAGGACATCAAGGTCATGTCTTCCATATTGTTTCTGGGAATATGGGGGTTTTAAAGAGGAATTTACATTCTACAATATTACACAAATTACATGGTAGGTTTTGAAGCCTGATTCTGCTACTTTTTACACTCAACTTCAACAGTTTTTAGGCAAATGTTAAATTCAAGTAAAATAAATGGATTTCTCCACCAGAATCATATTCCTGGCTGTGTGGTGACACCTCTGAAACAGAACATTTACAGAAAACACAATTGATCAGTATATGTGAAAACAGACTTTTTGGGGGTCTAGTCAAAAATGTCTTCAGGGTGACGGGGTTGCACAGGGGGAATTAGGACTCATAAGCTCAATATTTGTATCAGTGCTGTATGGCTATAACCCTGCATTCAGTTGGTTGTGGCTTCGAGTTCATATTCAGTTTTACAAGTGAAATAGGTAATACACATCTGAACTCATCATCAAGGAGGCCTTTCACATCCGACACCAAAGAGCATCTTTGAACAAAGACAATGGTTATGATTTAGAACTCCAAGGGTAAAACAACGCTGAAGCTGCTGTGAGGGTTTGTCATTCATCGGACAGATCTGCTGAGTGTAGTTCCAACAGCAACCACAGAGAGGCGCCACACTCAATGTTATCAGTCAGAGTGAATTCAAAAAGGGAATACATGTTGTGTCTGATCCCTGTATGAAATCCAAACTCCACATGGCATAGGCATAATTGTCAAACAGAGCTCTACTGGTCGCTATTTGATATGATTTTGTCTCCATAGCAGGATTTTGGGTTAAACTCTATAAGATTAGAGTCAACTTTGTTGTCATTGCACAGAGTACAAGTACTGAGACAACGAAATGCAGTATTGGCTTAACAGTTCTGTATAGTACACAGAAGGTGGTTTATTTTGGTCCTGCATAGAACACATCATGTTCCACATTGTTCAAAAGGTGCAACTCAACATTTTTGTAAATTTAAAACCTGATGTTGTTGATGATGTTGGTGATTTTTAATAAATGGCAGAACTGTTGGTAAGAATAAAACTAGGATATTACCTATTTGAGTATAGTGAAATTAAACTGTTCCTATCTGCCTTATAGACATCTCCAAATATACATCTTAAAATGGCCTAAAAAAAAGATATCTATTGTCCTGTCAATCATTACAACCATCAATCAGTCACTTATTGAGCCCCAAAAACACCAGACAAACATCAGTTCAAGTCAAGCATCATTTTTATTATGAGATACTCCAGCACAACAGTATTAGTGCCATGACTCACTCTCTCATGGACTGTCTCACACAGTTTCATACATGTTGTAAGTGTCTTGCATACAGTGACCTTCTCACATTGTGCTTCCTTTAGGCAGAAGTTCCGAAACAAAAAGTAACAATAATTTGCTTTCAGTTCAGTTTGACCTGTGGGACATTTCACACTGCTCACTAATTAACATGAGCTCTATACTGTAATGTTTCATTGAGAGAAATCATTAGAATTTATTTGGCCAGATCAACCATCCAACTTCTTCAAATATCCCACAAATCATCTAGTGTCGAAATCCAACTTTTACACAACATTCAACAAACTGCTTCTCAACCGAGGTTCAAATAAAACCAAAAAGGAAGACGTCAACCAAAAAAGGAAATGATTGTCATAAGGATTGTCTTTTGGTATTTAAAAAGATATTACACTCAAGACATCATTTTGAGTCTGAACAACTCAAAAATGTCATGATAGCAATATCTGTGCAAGTTCTCCCTCCCGATTCTTAGTTCTTCAGGTTGGGGCTCATGGGACCCATTTGATATGAGAAAAGGGCATTTAAAGCTGCATTAATCAATATTTTTATAGTACCAATGGATCAAAGAACTATGTGTAATGTGGAAGGGGTCATCTGTATTGCCAAGAACTATCCCCCAACTCTGCAGTCCTCAGCTCTACAGAGCTTTAAAGTCAATTTTGGATAGTTCTATTGGTTTTCTGGCAATCAACCAATTATTGCAGCTTTAAATCAGAAAGATAAATGACGTCGGTTACTAGCACGAAATCACAGTTCTTTTCTGCCACCAGTAAACACTTTCTTGATATGTATCACATCAGCTGTGTGGACAGCTCAAAAATGAACCAACCAATTTGAAGATATAATCACTGTTGTAGGATGATTGTTCTTATTCACCTTTAGTTGACTAATTCCATCAACAAGTTGTGACTTGAACTCATAATTACATCTTGAGCTGACGGTGTGACTTGAGTGAAAGTTTTGTGTCTGTTGAGCAGAATGAAGCAGCTGATAAATTGTCTTTATATTTGATCTTTTCTGGACACCGCTCTACTTCACCTTTTATCTTCTGTGCTGTAGAAGAATTTAGCCCTAACAATGTGTGCTTTGTTAATAGGAATGATACTACAGACATCACAGTATAAATGGCTGGCTGCACTCTTGCATAGTCACTCTTCAGTTCCAAACTGACTCTTACTCACATTGTCCTTGTGATTTCAAATTATTTGAGATTGCCTTTTGCAAGCAAACAAGCATACAGGGCTTGAGCTATACCACCACACACACACTGATGGAGGAAAATAGTCTGACACACAACGTTACATATCTGTTTCACACAGACATACTACACACACAGGTAGACAGCTCTTGCAACTTATAAACGCTGCCTCCAAAAACTATCACAACTTTTTCATCACACACACACACCTTGTCCAAATGATCTAGACACACACTAATGCACAAATGTGCTGAGAGCTTATCAAAGTCAGGCTTAGAATTTCAGGTGCCATGAAATTAAAGCACAACCCAAAATCTCTGGCAGTGCACAAGAGGAACCACAAAAAGAAGAAAGAAAAATGACGTGAAATGGAAGATAAACTGACTTAAAGCCGCACTTTGGCAGACCTAAATGGCAGTGAGAAGTAAGAGTTTGAAATGTTAAGACTTAAACACCCAGAAATCATGTAAAGTCGTGTCAACGGAAAAAAAAACAACTACATTTAGCTTCTTTAACAAGCCTGTTTGGATTTTGCTGTCATTTCCTGTGAGCACAGATTTCTCTTTATTGTCCACACACAAAACCAGAATTTCACTCAAACGGATGGAAGGACGTGTAAAAATCATGCCTAATACAGCGTCAAGTTTGAGTCAGAGCCACAGAGACAGACATAAAAATAGGGAAGGAGACCTCCAAAGCAGGGCAGGAAGAAAATGAAGCCGAGCATAGGGAAACAGAGCAAGAAAGGTCATGCACTGCATACACACGAAAACCTTACAGAACAGAGGCCTCGGTCTGTCCTGTATTTGACTTGAAGCCAGTGCAGGTCAAGGGCAGGCAGCCTCAACACATTCTCAACTCTACAATATGAAGTAATTACTGGAAGAAAATCCCTTTTGGCTCAGGGTTGCCCAACAAGCATGTCCGAGCTCTTAAAAGGCATCTGATTCTGTTCCTCACCCTGTGCCCTGCAGTCTACCGCAGCCCACACAAAAAACTCACTCTTGGATGTTGCTCTGATGAAGACTAATGCCCAACTTAAAAACGTGATGATTCTCAGACAAGCTCTAGAGATATAAGGAGTGTCTTTCTAAGCGGATTTATGGATGTTATTCGTGATGGAAATAATGACATCCCCGGGAAGTGCAAGTCACACTGACTCTAAAAATATGTATTCAGATTTGATCTGTTTGTCTCTCCCTCCGTCACCCCCCTTCAACTTTTCAAGAGTTTGAAAAGTCACAGTTTGAAAACCTGTTTTAAATCACTGATCAGAATGAGACATTGGAATCTTATGTCCCATGAGGCTGCTTGACTTAAATGTTCAAATCTTGTCAAACTGGATTGTGCTCACATCCCTTAACAGTCAACTGTGGCAGTTAGCATTAACATGCACACAGCGTCACCATGACTGAGATCAAATCGACTAGTCCATTAATATCACAGTAGGGTGTTATTGAAACAGTGTAAAATGAAGACTGTGCAGCATGTTTTTACTTTTGTGTGTACACAGCTTCGTACACGGTGTCAGGCGTCTTTTTTCACCTGCATAGCACACTTAATTTGGAAAAAAACAATAATAATTAAGCCCTCTACACCAAGAGTGAGAAACTACCTAAACTAAAGAGAAAAAAAGACAAATTCCACAGCCATATAATAATATAAAAGTGATAATCATCGTGTAAACAAACACTGCTTTTGCATATCCTCGCTCAACTAGTAAGACGATGCTTTCAGGATTCAACAAAAATGAACTACCCCTGAACAGGACCAGCATGCAGCAAACAGCGTGATATTATATTGGTCAGGTCAACAGTAGCCTCAATAAATATTTGAGTCTAATATTTAAACACTGCTAAATATTTACATTTCCACTGTCGACGCTCACCGCTCTCTGGTAGCAGGTTATTTCTTAGACTATTAATGCTTATAGGGCCAAAGCTGAATTGACCAGACTCAGACCAGGATCAGTTAGTTTGCATTCTTATTCATCCATAAAAGGCCGGGCGGACACATTATTATTCTAACGTCCAGCCATCAATAGAGAAACCTGCTTTGCCCTTTTCTATGTAAACTCCACACACAACCAATAACCTAATAATATATAGTAACATTAATACACACTTATAAACTGATCATGTTGCAGTGCATTTAACAATGGCAGTGTGGCTTTAAATAGTGGATTCAGTGGATGGTCATGTTAATCAAGTCTGTAGCATGACATAAACATCATATTTGGTTCTGTCTTTTATCGGTCATCTCTTAACTTTGCATCTGAGCTTCTCTGTTTTACTACCTGTTGTGACTTAGAGTTCATGTCTCCAAAACGGGATTTATGATGACTATAAGCCATTAGGAAAAAGTAGTGAGACAGTCCCAGCAACTTTTGAACTGAAGGGACAAGACAGGACTGAGCTTTGGAAGTTAAGATTTGTTTAAAAGGTACTATATGTAACATTTTACATGTATTAATCACTTTGTATTGCCTATGTGTGAACGGATTGTAACCTAACGTAAAAATGAGACCTTCGCTGACTTTCTCGGTTGCCTATAACAGCCTGTGGACTGATTTCTATGTAAAGGACTCAGGACGGATTTTCCGGGAAAATCCAAAGGATGTGACATTATGTGCGCTCCCAATTGCCTTGCCTCTCTTCAGCTCCCCTACAGTGCCAACAGTGTGAAACACTGGCTAACATTAGCTTAGAAATGGAGTCCGCTAACGTCCTGGCCTGGCAGATCTGCAGTGTGAATGTGTTACATCATCTGTTAATGCAGGACCCCGAGCAGATCTGCCAGGCTGAGCATATCTGGTACCTACACGGCACCCACCACAACACAGAGTCCAACACAAAGTCTACGTAGCATGCTTGCTAACATGGATGAATTGCTATCTAACGTTGCAAAATACTGTCTTCGAGTGGATAACGTCAGCCAATTCATCCAGACTCCCGGGGCTGATCTGGCTGGTAAATTAGCTAGCTTACTGTTTGCAAATTACTTTATCAGCTATACGAAGCAACCAACGGTAGATCAATGCAACATAGCTAAGTTACAGCTACTTAGCTAACCTTAGCTTGCTTGCTCGCTAACGTTATCGCTACCAGAATACTATTTGAATGGATATATTAGTTGGCTAACTTGCCAAATTACTTCACCAGCTAACGTGATCCACGATACTAACTTATGTATGATGACAAACGGTGCTGATTTTAGCCAACAATAAATTATGTAACAGTACAAAGCAAAGGTGTATAACTAATGATTGCTTTCTACTAGCCAAGAGCAATTCAAGGCGGGGGCGGCTAACTGTAACCTAAGATAAACTAAGGTTAGCCAGCTAGCTGTAACTTAGCTACGCTGCATGGATCTGCCGCTGGTTACTTTGTAACATTAGCTGATAAAGTAATTGGCAAGCTAGTTAGTATCATGGAGCCAACGGTCCAAATAAAATATAGGAACATTACAGATAGTAACATTATTCTAAATATGATTGTAAATCACGTTCAGTCTCGTGTATGTCACATCACTGTTTTGGCTGATGCCTAGGATGATCGCTAGTGCCTGTGGAGCGCGAGCAACAGGATGCTGACTGCAGTTCACTTAATGGCCACTAGGTGTCATTAATAACAAGGACTTTCTGAAAACTCCATATAGTACATTTAAGAGTGAGGAAAGCCACATGCTGTATGCATGTGTGATCATACGCCAGCAATGCTAAACAAAACTACAGACACTGTTGTATATTTGTGGGGCAAGCAGCTGAATCATACATGCAGAAGATAGTTATGGAGCTAAATGATCATAAATGAAAATCAAGGACAAAATCAAACAAATGGCTTAAAAGAATACCTTGAGATTAATTTTCTGCACCAGGTCCTTGACAAACTATAGGACAAATGATGACGAAATTGTGGAAGAAAATGTGTTCTTTAGTTTTTAACCTAGTATTGTTATTTGAGGACCACTGGTTACAAGTAACTGACAACACTTACTATCTTGCTCACGTACCACAGACTGCTAATTCAAAAGTGCTGTACAGTCAAGTGGTTGGCGTCTAATTCAAGTTTCAAATCAAGATTTTTAGGCCAGTCGTGATCTCAAGTGGAAACTTTGGAATTCACATTTCAGACACATACAAATAAAGTTTGTGGAAAAATACCTTTTTTGTAGTACTTTAGATAAGACAAAACTGCAACTTATCCTCTGACTCTAGGTTTTTACATTTTTGGCTGCAGAATTTAAACAGATTTTCTAATAGGGGAAGGAGCAACACATCATTTAATAAAAATAGTTCTCAGACAAGAGGAAGATTTATATGTCCATAAGCTTAAAATAATTTCTTAATTTATATGAATATCTAGTTTCTCTCACATACTCAAATCACATTACCCATTTACACAGAGCAGAACAGTGAACCAGTTGTAGCTCTTCACACACCAGACTTTAAAGCAAGACTATTGAACTTTTAGAGAAGAAATAACACATTATTCCTCTTACAAATGAAAAGTTGAAGCACTAAAACACACCCTTGCTCAATTCAGTACACTAGGGGTTAGCTGGTACATCTGCATATACTGTCGTGTATGACCAGTAGCTTATGGCGGCTAATGTTAGCTAGTATTAGCAAACTTAAAGTACATATGGGTCTACTTTATAATGCACATTACTAAGGAAGTTTGCGGACTTTATGACTCTTCTCCACATGTGCGACTGTTACAATTAGTTAGCTAAATGGTAAATGCTAAACAGTAGTTTATGCTAAACCATAGTTTAGCATTTAGTTTAGCATTTTTAGTATTTAGTAGTTTAGCATTTAGCTGATACCATCAGTTTAGCATTTACTGTAGCTAATACCAGCATTAGCATAATACAATCATTGTCACTTGTAGCCGCAGTGGCTGCTGTTCAGTAAAAGTTACATAGTCTGGCTTTAACAAGATGAGCAATGAGCAGCTGTATGAAGAAACTGAAACAGATCACTGCTCCACTTTATTGTCTGTTTGGTTACTGGGCGGGACTATATCTGCTGGAAGGGAATTATTCTCTAAGGCATCTGCAACAGCTTGGGCTACGTAGGGAATCGACGCATGCAGGTGTCGCACAACCTGTTGTTATAGTAGCATTTTGGTTAGTTAGCTAGCTTGAATGTCATAGGGCACTTGTGTAGATATCATCTAATGTTTCAGTGGGTTTGATGGGTACTACATATCCACTGTTACCATAAAGTGAAACCAGGAAAATAAAAACCCAGAGAACAAAAGAATTTCTGGTTCTACAACAAAAAGTACATTCCATTGCAAATATACCAAGCTTGCTGACTCTTTGTCACTGCTATCCAACATAATCCTGCTTCTCCCTGGACTGTCTTATTGCCCTGATATAACCAATATAACTTTATAATATATAAATTATATAATAGCGTTGCCTCCAAGAAATGTTCGTTTCAAGACTGCACATTTTATGACATTTCTGCCACATTGTTGATTCATAAAACTCAATACCTTGTCACACAACTAGATACATTTCTTGAAACTGAAGTATGAAACAATTCTATGTCTGGCATTTTGGGAACTCCAAAAACACCTTGGTCAAACGTATTCCCACAGGACAATTGTGCTACAATGTTGGGCTTGCAGTCTACCCATAAATCCACTGGTTCATGCTCAAACTAACTGAAAGGCTAAAAGTATCAGTTGAAGCTCTGGAAGATTGTATAACATCACACTTGTCTCTCTAGTTAGTACAGTAGCCACTGGGGCTGCATCCAATGATTATTTTTGTGATCGATTAATCTGCCGATTATTTTCTCAATTAATCGATTGGTCTATAAAACATTAGAAAACAGTGAAAAATGGCCATCACAGTATGTGATGACCTCATCAAATGTCTTGGTTTGACCGACCAATAGCCAAATCCCAAAAGTATTCAATTTATTATAATGTAAGACCAAGAAAAGAGGCACATGATCACATTTTGAGAACCTGGAACAATCACATTTTGGGAATTTTTACTTGAAAAATAACTTTAACGATTAGTCGATTACCAAAATAGTTGCCGATTAGTTTTCTGTTGATCGACTAATCGTTACAATTCTAGTAGCCACTGTGCAATCCCTGTTCACCTTGCATCAGTACTGCAAAATCTTTAAAGCTACAATGTGTAGGATTTGAAAATGTCCAACTCTGGCGAAAGCAACACATAGACTGCACAACAACCTAAGCCATTGAAACATTTGAAAGACGCTACAATCGTTCCACACAGTGGCTTTAAACTACTCTTTACATGACAGAGCAACAGTTGAGCATGTACACAGGCTAATGTATATTTTCCATCGTCTCAATGAGACTCCGAACATGCTCGACACTTTGGCGCTAGACTATAATTCAAATTACACCATGACTACAAGGTTAAATTAAAGCGTACTTGGCTTTAGTTAGTTACAAAAGATTTTCTACAGCCGTTGGAACTACCGCTATTTTTGTTCATACTCATTTTCCAACTGGAAAAAGGTTTTGGACAATTCAGATTTTATTCACACAGTCAGTAGTTTTCTAACTGCGCGAGCCAGACGAATCTCCTATCATTTTCAGCATGTACTCATAAATATTTACTTGTTCATGTGCACTTTCAGTGCTGCAGTCAAAACACAAAACTCACCGTATGTCCTCACAAATGGGAGCATAGTAAACTGATGAAAATATTCTCTGAGTATGTAGACTTTTGTAAATTAAAAGCTACAGAGCATAAGGCTACAGGGCACTATGAGCCCTTGGCTTGCTCAGATAATGGCAGAGAGTAAGTGAGTGACAACCGGCAGGTGGTGGAGGGGTCACTCCAAACCATTTCTCCCTGAAAACTGCCTGAGGAGCCAGCAGAGGACACCTGTATATCCCCTTGTACCACACTGCTTCCTCTCATTAAATATTCAACATAAATATAAACAGGCAACAATAATATAATTATTATTACTCATTTAACAACAGGATAGGACATTTTCAGTTGATTTTTTTTTTTATCATCAGGATTTTAGGTTTGAGAAACTCCCATTCATTACTACTAGGAGATCAGTGTTAATCCTGCTACATGTTTCTGATCACATCCCTGACTCAACTGAATAATTCATCTAAAGAGTACACTACCACTACCATTTGATGTAGGCTTTAGCTCTAGCAACCCTCATCAGAGAAGACTTTTCTTGTCCTAATACGTGTTCTTTCAGTGTGGTCATTCTAATGAGAGTGGCATGGAAGCTAGAACAGGAACTGCTGTACCCAGACTGCGGACCCCTGGCCCAGAGTCATTACATGAGATAGATGCAGGTCACCTTGAAGCACTAGAAGGGTGTGCACTGATAAGAGTAGCGCACAGACGGCAGGGCAGCAGAAATAAAATGTTGCTGTATGCTCCTCTCAGTTCAATTTACACTCTGCATGAAACACAGATTTACTGTAGAATACTGCTGTATGGTGGATAACATGCAGAACTTTAAACTACACTCATTAATAACTCAAACTGCAGGGCAACCACTCATGACTGTGTGTTGGCTGTAGTTATGTTCACAGGGAGAAAATGACTCCTCCCCTGTGGCGCTCTATGCAGTTGTGTTTTTTTTCATGCGAACAGTGCAGAGGTGTAAATTGAGCTTCAGGACTTCACTGCACAGTCTGGTACAAGTAACCTCTTTTATAGGCGCTGAGAGGGTAGAAGGTAGCCACAACAAACTTCCCATCAAAGGTGCGGCCCGTCAGCAGCCTCTGAGCCTCTTTGGAGTCACTGGAGTTGGCGTACTCCACAAAGACCTGGTGGACACACAAAGGACATGTGGATGAATTAGCGGGCCAGTGGCTGAATGTGTGCGTTCTGGTCGCGCCATGACTTTGTTGCGGATCAACACTATAGGCTTGTCGCGAAGAATGATGAACCAACCTTCTAAGCATTCGTTTTGTTGTTGAAAGTAAGGGGAAGATTTAACGAGCTAACGTTAAAGATCACTCTACAGATATTGAGCGCCATCAACGAATATCTTTTCTTGTAAAATGTCCGGTGTAATCAGTAACACCGGTGTTGTCATAAACCGGTGGGAGAATGTCCTCACCGTGGCATCCCTAGTCCACTGGAAGTGTTTCAGAGGCAGAGCATTTTCAGTTGGCCACATTTCAAATATTGTTTTGTTGACTTTTTTTGTGTTTAACTAGCATAATGAATTTGCAACTCATTTAGACGTGCTAACAGATACTTTGTGGCTGTACTTTACATGTTTTAATGACTGCACTATTGCAAGATTCCTGGTTTACAGAACAACAGTCTAACCTGTCCTTTCCCCGGGTTCTCCTTGGGGATGAGCAGAGAGACCACTGACCCGTACTTCTGGCACTCCTCTTTCATGTCCTCCAGGATGTCTGGGAGAAACAATGATGCACATTTTTTACTTACTTTAACCTAAGAAATTCACTGAAGTCATTTATAATTTAAAGAGAGAATAAAATGACAGAAACAAACATGGTGTTGCACCTTCATACTCTTCTTCATTGTGCAGATGGCTGTCATCAATGAGGTTGAGCAGACGCAGGACAGGAGAGGGCAGCAGAACCAGGTCCTCAATGTGAGGAGCTGACTCACACACACACACACACACACACACACACACACACACACACACACACACACACACACACACACACGTAAATATGGTACACTGAGAGACGTGTTAATCTTGGTGGACGTCTCAAATATTGACACATACCAAAGGGAATACTGAAGAATGGGCTCAGCAGGGCAGCTTCAGCAGTGCATCTTTGCTTTGGGTTGTTGAGAAGCATGCTGCGGACACAAAGACACAAAGGTCCAATGTAACTCATTGACTATAGACAGTTTAACTGCAGACAATAATCCTCTGCTTAAACAGGAAAGAAGGTCAATACATAGCATAGTAGCCATATCCAAGCACTCTGAATTACACTGAATTCACAGTGTGAGAGAACTTACCTTTTGATAAGGTCTCTGAGGTGATAGACAGGGATGGCAGGGCACGCCAGACTGTTGCTGGCAAAAAGATGGTCTACAATGGCAGCACTGTTTTCCTAAAGGAGAGGAAAACAGACTGAAGGAGATTATTCTTCTTTTGCAACAAAGGCTCTGCTCTATTACAAACATCCTTTATTCTTTTAATGAAGTCCTATGGTGCAATGGTCCAGTCTATTCTGGTTTCTTGTTTAATGTATTTTTATTCCATATGTTGTGCTATTTCTTTTTTTTTTGACTTTGTTAACTCAAGGGCAATTCATACCTACTGTCACAAATACAGATATCATTCCTCTTACTTTAAATTTAATTACCTTCTTAAACCTGCAAACATTTCACCTGCAAGATTTTGAATATAGACTCAAAAAACAACAAAAAATCATATTGTCTAACGACAGAAATCATAAGTCCAACAATTGTTTGAATTGATTATTCTTCCTTTAATCATCAACTCTATATGACTTTTGAACACTTCTAACAGAATTAGATCTTGCTCAGTCAACTTTTTGTGCTAAAACTGAACTTTTTCTGTACATTTACACATTTTGAGACCTTCTGATTCCATTAAATCATTATCATTAATGAGTAGAATGTTGTCATACCTTCCACTCCTGTGATCGGACGGTGTCTTTGAGTTTGATTCCTGAGAACATCTCCAACAGGATGATGCCCAGGCTCCACAGGTCCACAGCGGCCGTGCAGCCTGAGTCTCCCTCCACCTCCACTCCAGCCTGAGCGAGGCTGTTCTGAAACTCAGCCTCTGGAGCGCGATACCCGTCTGTCTGGATGTACTTGACGTCCTGGAGCAGGGGAGGCAGGGAGAGATCTCGAAATACAATACTTAATTATCCCAGCTCCTCTTTTACTGACCTTCACGTTCCCATACACCCCCCCACACACCCACCTGGTTTCCCTCTTTGAAGCTGAGGCCGAAGTCGATGAGCTTGAAGCACTCGTCATCAGCACTCCAGAGAACGTTGCGTGGCTTGACGTCAGCGTGGACGTAGCCTTCTCTGTGAAGGAAGGCGAGGGCCTCCAGGATGTCTCTGGCACAGTGCTGGACAAGCCACATGGAGTGGCCCTGCTGGGGTCTGCCAAAAAACATCACACCATGAAGCTCAACAGAAAGCTCTTTTTTTAAAGATTTATTTGGGGCATTTTTGCCTTTATTTGATAGTGACAGCTGCAGAGAGAGACAGGAAAGGTGGGAGAGAGGGAGAGGATGACATACAGCAAAGGGCCCGGGTTGGAATCGAACGTGAGCCTCTGCGGTAAGGACTCAGCCTTAATGGTACGCACTCTACCAGGTGAGCTACCGGGGATTTCTATTGAAGCTCTTGTTTTTTTGGGGATTTTGTTTTTTGTGATGGCCACATGAACCATGTACTGTACCATTCTACAATGGTCTGAATGCTCACTGACAGAGTAACTTTATGGTCTTGTTGTAATTTAACCTAGTATATGGCTGGAACGTGTGTGGTCAATGTGCTAAATGTGCTAAAGGAGAACAAACGGATAGTCAGTGGTTGTTCTATAATATAAATTAGTATCCAAGACCAGCAGATTATTCAGTTCTTAGCATGCGATGAATTTGGAATGAGTGGCAGTCAATGAGTGGAACCTGTTAAAGCCTCCTGAGGACGTTGAGGACTGTTTGCGCCTTAAATCCTCTCTTCATGAAAGTTATAATTTTAGAGAGGTGTTAATTCAACTGTATGATCATTTTAGAGGGTGCAGTTTGTGGTGCTGTTTAACTGTATTGTGTTACTGACAGGTGTTTCTATTATTTTGTCCACCCCATTTATATCAATGAGGGTAGACTAAATGACAGAACCAACCTCTCTGCAACCTGCCACAGAGTCAGAGTTATACTGTAAGAGAAGCAGTGACATCATCACTTCACTTACCTGCCACCCTGGGTGCCACTGCTGCCTCTCACCAACAGCTCGGACACGCTGACATCCAAGAGCTCCAGCAGAAGACAGCGGGTGGCAACACCCATACAGCTGTGGTTGGTGAACACCCCGTACAGTGTCACTGAGAGGAGAACAAATCTGTCAGTACAAACAGCTACACCTCTACTGCTGCATTTATATCCCGTTTACGAAAAAGTAATTGTGACCTTCCTATTAGACATTGCCATTCACTTCAGTATAACGACTGTGACAGTATAATGTGATCCTCATAATCTACAAAAGGTATGTTCCACATAAAATGAATCAAGACTTCTGCCGACCTGTCAGCATGCATGTAATCCTCTATATTTGAATAAAGTTTCCATTTTTACAATAGGTTGTTTTACAGAGCTAACTGCTGTCTGTCAGCTGTGATTATTACAACACTGTGATGTTAAAGCCTGAAAAGTAAGTTTCACTGAAATCAGATCCTGTTTCATGGGTCATGTATGCAGAATTAAAAAGCAGATCATATCTATTTGTAAATGGTCTTAAAGAATATTCTACCAGGTGTATAACACTGATGACAAGCAAAAATTTGGCAATTTTTGGAATTTGGTCTATTTAAAAAGACACAACACATAAGGGTTTGAAAACAGTAGCCAGTATGATAGACTCCGCCATGAAAGCTTTCGATCTGTTATAGAAAAGCTCATAGTAAGTAATTACATTATTTTCCATGTCAGCATTCTAGTTTTGTTGACTGACTTTAGCTACAAGAGGTAGCCTGAGAACATTCTTTGCCTGCTGCGTACCAACGAGTCTATATGTTTTTACAGAGTCAAATAATGCTGTTACCGATGTTTTTATGTCCCTGGATGTCTTCCAGCACGGACCTCTCCTTGTGAAACCCATAGTCTCCTCCCTGAGTGTCGGCCTGAAACTCCTTGACAGCGGCGGTGGTGGCTCTGCCCGAGCTGACCCGGTACACCGAGGCCGAGACTCCCTGGCCGAGCCGCGACTGGACGGTCCATATTTCGCCGAAGATCTCGAACAGTACCGGCTTCATGCTCTGGTCCACGCTACCCTGCGACGGCTTGATGCTGTCCGGACGCGGTGCCTGTTCCTTTGCACTCGACTCGGAGGAGCCGCAGTGGGCCATTGGGCAACGGCAGACGGGGGAGACAGGAGGAGATGAGCCAGCTAGTTGACAGGTGGGAGCAGCTGCAGGAGCATTGCAAACCTGGCTCTATGAGCGCCACATAAAAACTACCAGGACGTGTCAGCGACAGCTAGCAGACAATGCAGCTACACCGGCAACCTTGTTAAAACTAAGCACGGAGAAATAACTGGGCATATTAGACTACTGTTTGCTTACCGAGGCTGTCAAAATGAATTCACGCTAGTCAGCTGACAAAAAGTTAGCTAACTAAGCTGCTCCAAATGGCTTAACTAGCCACTGAGTTTGAGCACAAAACGTCCACGGCGCGCGCAGGAAAATGCTCCCCCCATAATGTCCCAGATATTACTACGATATTTGTATCGGATAATAACTTAAGAAAGTGTACCAGTTTTAACTACAGTAAAGTTTTGCCTGAATTGTAAGGTTGTTGACATCAATCTTACTTCCGTTTCTGCTTTCCTCCCTGCAGGTTTGCGGTGCGTTTTTTCCTGCAGTCTGCCCCCTGGCGGTAAGGAGAGTCCCTACATTTTTTTTTCTTCCCTCTAAATGTTGCTTTCTATGAAAGCCGAGAACGTCCTTGCAATTTTTAGTTTTTAATGTTATTATCTATCTATTTTTGTTTTCTCGAGAATACGAGCTGTGATATCTCGAGATAACGAGCTAATGAACCCGTTAGCCTACTTATAATGTTAATCAGAGATCAGGAGTGCCATGCCAGCATGCATAGATGGCATTTTGACAACTGCAGCAACTGATTCAAGCTGAAAATGTCAGATCAAGGAGTACCTATTATGTCTTTCTGTTAGAGATAACATTCAGATCGGTCCTTTAAGGAGAAGACTAAAATGAACCTGTTATCATGAGAAATCGAGCTTTGTTATCTTGAGATAACAAAATAATTAACTTGTGATCTCGAGATAATGGCATTAAAAAAAGAATTGCAAGCACAGCTGTTTTTGGCTTCCGTAGTTTCCATCAAAGCGTTAAAAAAATTACATTTCAGGCTACTAGATATGAAATGTATTGTCTTCAATTCAAATACTGCTTGTGAAAGTGAAAAACACAAACTGCTGGTTTTCTATCTAAAGTTCCAACTCTTCAGCTATGTAGGCTTACATTTACTGTATGTGGTTACAAATTTACTAATCTAAATTTTACAGGTTGAAGACTCGGTGATCCTGTTACCATACAGGAACTCTCTGCACACATAAAATCTACTTATCACTGACGTTTGCTTTTGCATTTTTTTTATGTTGCCAGTGCTTCACGAAAAATGAACTGAAGAAAAAAAACAAGTAGACCTAATCAAGACATCAAAGCCTAATTTTGTATGTATTTAATATATGTGCTGCTCCATGGAGGTTTCCTGTCTCTTTCTCTTCCTTTGAGGCTCTTCCATGTCCCTCATCTCCTCTTTGGCCATGAGGAAGCAGTAGAACGCAGACATTTATCATTATAGTCGATAAACAAGTTGCAGTTTTTGCCCACTTCATTCCTGTGGTCTGCTTTATAAAGTAACACATTATGAACCATATCAGGGTAGCCTGGAGTTACCAGTCTGCCAGTACAAGTTAAGGGTGGGCAATATGGACAAAATGAACAATGAAATTATTATCACAGCATGTCTCCATATTGATGTTGCAAAATTTACTAAACTACTCAAATAACAAGGTAAAAAGTTCAACAGTTTCCTGCCACTGAACATGTTACTAAAAAAAAAAAGTATGTATAGGTTTTTCAGTACATATGCTCTCATGCTGTGGTAGATTTGGTCAGTTTAGACATAAAAAGAACTGAACCACAATATGTCAATATGAGAACTTTTTCAATAATGGCCAGCCCTACCTGGAGCTTGGTGTGGACATCATGACAATTACTGTTGCTTCCATCAGAGAACAAAAAAGTCAAAAACATGGCAATGGAACCACTCCCAAGGAATCCACTTTATGTCCCTGTAAAATGTCCTAACATTCAAATCTAAAATCGTGAGGTGAATTCATGTTGATATTAGTTGATTAATGACGAAAAAACTGAAAAGGCAAAGCCATGTACTGACAATAAAAGCTTTGGGTGGATTTTGAGTTCCTGCTAGTCCTTTGACACAGAGAGACCAACTACAAAGACCTGGTCAGTGTCACTGGCATTAACAGCGCTGTCTGGCTGACTATATGTGGTGCTGTAGCCCTGTAATGAAGTTCCTACAGTAGCCTACCACAAAACCAAAAGAACAACCAACTCATTTGAAGCAATTAAGATTTTTTTATGTAGATTTTGTTTGCGCTTATTGATTGATTGATTCACATAGACATTAAGTATTTTCTAATTCAATGCATAGATGTATGACTTTTTTTAAACTTATGCTAAAACATAAAGATCTAGAACACAGTGCCTCTTAACCATTAAGCTTAACCATCTCCGAACTAATGCCTTACCCTTTTAACCTATAACAATAAATGTACTCAGTCAAATCTAATGCCATCAGATAAAATGTTCCCTATCTCGTGCTTAAACTTAACCATATAAGCTATAATCATATTACAAACCATTACATGTAATTCATCTACAGCACATACTGTTATTCTCCAATTCCTGTCTGCTCATAAGTTTGCTAGAATGTCTTTTGAAGTAGGGTTTTGTATTGAAATGTGACTTAATTGTACATACAGAGCATTTTTCAGCTGTTGTGGTTATGAAATGAACGGCCAAAAGTCACTGCCATATGATTTTATTATGTTAATACAAATATTAAGTGTGGTATTTGAACATGTCTCATTATTTCACAAAGCACGATTTTATTTCTAAGCGTGGAAAACTTTATTAGAACCAATGGTAACCTTTTAAAACTAAGTGAACGTTTCTCAATTGAGGCACTCATATCTCCAGTCTGGCAAGTGTTTTTCACCGGAAATAGAGGAATCATCATCCCGGAAAGGGAAATGTCACCAAAATGAGGTGGTGTTTTTGAACATTTGAGAGAAAACACAACACTCTTGCATACTTGTCCTGCTGAGGAGGACTATAAGAAGAGGCCCTTGTTTGAAGTCGCAGGTTTTAAAATCTTGAAACAGTAAGTTGGTGACTTAACGGAGGGGAGATCCGCTGCTGACTAGCTAACGTTATGTGGTTTCGCAACTGAGCTGAACCGATCATGCAGTCATTGAAATGTCAGGTCCTAAAGCAGTTGTTCCATCGTTTATGTTTTGACGCCGGCAAGCGGGTGAGTAAGTCGACCACTGTGAAAATGGCCAACCTTGAACGCCGAATAAAAAGCGGATAGTAACGCGGAGTCAAATGCAAGAGTTATTTTCAGGAGAAGCTAAAGCTAGCTAGCTGCTACTTTAACAAGAGCTGGAGAGGAGACTTGTTTTTAATGGGCTGTTTTGTTTTGTTTTTTAGCTCAAGAATAGATGGCAGTGACCAACGAGCGAACCCACGGAGTGACCGCACAGTTATTCGCTTTGTCTTAATACATTGGCTATTGTCTATTACTATAATTGCCTAATTTCTACATATTGCATCACCCATTGCTTGCTAACGTTTATTAATGCAAGCGTTACGTTACACAGGTTTTCACGTTTGAGGTGCCAAAGCTGCTGAGCTCGAGCTGAGGTGTGGCTGTCGCGCGTGACTTGCCATGAAATCAGCTGACAGAATTGGATTTAGGAAAGATCTGGAAATTGTCTGTTTTTTTTCTTGAAGATATTTCAGAAACCATTCGTGCTTCACATCACTTTGGTTTTCATTCATAACAAAGCAACATTTTGGCAAAATGTTGGTTTGCCTTAATTTCGGCATGCATTCTGTGTATTATTCTGTAACAGAAGTTCCACATCCAGCAAGGTAAGTGCTATACAAATAACACTTGCCTTGCATAATCTCTGTTTTGCAAATAAAATAGAGGGTGTTTTACATACAGCAATGTAATGCATTATAACATTCCACAATAGAGAGGAAAGTAAAATCTGTTGAAACAGAATAAAATAAAAACAGAGTGCAGTAATAAGTTGCCATGAATCAGTCAAAGGCACAGGAAAACGACAGTTTTAATTAATACGTTTTAATTAGAGTTTTAACAGAAGAGGATGTACAGTATGCCACACCAAGTTATGCTTATTTTTGTAGACTTCCTTCTAAACTTTGTATTTTTTCTTGCAAATTACTCAATATCTTAACTTCTTCAGGATTAAAAAAAAATAAAACTTGGGGAAAAATAGTTTTTGGTTGAGCTGATCACAACTTGTAGACATATGCAACCAATGATGAGGGTGGCACAAGCAGCAGACATTGTTTTGTATTATGGGATCATGAGCCAAAAAGGGTTGGAACAACAGTTTTTAGATCTTCAGGAAGCTGGTTCCATCTGTGTGCAGCACTAGCTGTCTGACTGATTCCTAAAGATTTAAGGAATCTACTATAGGTTTATTTTCTTTAAGCATATCAGAAATGTGTTTTGTGATATATAAACTTAGCAGTGAACAAGGGTAGTGTGCTGAGTTCTGCTGGTTCTTGTTAGAACTCTGGCAGCAGTGTTCTGCCTGTGCTGAAGTTGTCTTTTTGGGAAAGTAAACAAAAGATCATTACAGTAGTCTACCTGCTGGAGATGAAGGCATGAATGATTTGAGTGATAAAATGCTCCTTTACTTATAGTGCCTTGATGTGGCTGCTGAAGCTCACATCTGGGTCTGTGAAAATACCAAGATTTCTAACTTGGCCTTTAGTCTTTATAGTTCTGGAATATGAAAAAAACCTTTGAGTGTTTTCTCCTTGTTGCCATATGCAATGATTTCTGACTTTTATTTAATTAAAGGAAATGATTCCTGATCACCTTTTTTTTCTCCTCCCAGAGAGTGTGCTGTGAGGTTACAGCATGCTGTGCCTTTTAGAAAAAGCTCAGTTTGGTGACCTTATGAGGGAAATGCAAGTCAGCACCTATTCCTCTTCCTTGGACAGTCAGAGGTTTTGTGCATGATTTGGCTCATTGTTCTGCAAAAAGAGGAATCCTTTTTCACACAACTGTAAACCAGAACAGATTGGGACTTAACTAAAAACCTGTTAATATTTCCTGTGAAGACTCTCCTGATGGTTTGCCAACTGTAATTCCTTGTTTTGTTGAGTTGGCTTTATATCTTGGCTGCCGTGCTCATGCTGTATTGTTTGCGTCATAAGAAAGCTAACTTGATATACTGGTCTTCAGACGGTGTGGTCTCTTCAGGTCTGCCTGGTAGTGCTTTGAATAATAACAGTTTTGGGAAAGTCTCCCTAGCGTGCATTGCGCTGCCTCTTTGAAACTGCAGTTCAGTGGTTTTTTTTTTAACCCTTTTCTGTAATATATGAGTGATTGTTGAATATTTCTTAACAGTGCTGTAACTCCCACTGAACCTCTCATGACTTTTGACTCTTCCAGTATTTCCTTCGCTGATTCATACCCTTCCCATTTACCCCCACTCACACAGTCAACTCGCAGTACAGTGTTTTCTGTTGCGGTACTGTAAATTGTCTCTACTTGTTATCTAGTGTGGCTAATATTCTCCAGATAGTTTCCCACATGCATTGTTTACTCTGCCTTAAGAATTGATCTTGTTTTTTTTGTTTTGTCAGAGACCAAGTTTTGCATCCTGACATTCTCACTGTGTGACCTTTACTTAACCATGTTCATTTTTTGAGTGGATGGTAGTGAATCACATGTGTGTTGCTCCAAAAATGAAGCTTCTTCTGGATGTCCCAGTGTTCCTCCGGGCTTTGCACAATCCTCCTTCTTGTCTTTATTCAGTTCATTTGTCAGTCCAGTTGAGCTTGACTATTTATGTAGTGTAGCACTTCCTCTTCCTCGTGATGGATTTACTTTGCAGTCAGTTACTCCGTTTGCTTGTTGCATCTCTCTGTTACAGTGTGTGGAAGAGTGAAAAATAAAGATCTCCAGCGTTGTCTTAATATGGCTAATAAGAGGGGTGTATATTTTTGCATAAACTTCTTGCTACTGCAGCTTTAAACATCCGAGTGAGCCGAGCAGCTCCCCTCACTGACTGAATCATGCTCTCCTTGTCCTTCTTAAGGTGCTTCTGAGAGGCATGAATGACTTTGCAGTTCTCAACACGGGGCGGAAGATGCCCCTCCTTGGACTGGGAACATGGAAGAGTGAGCCAGGAAAGGTAGAGGCTGCACTTATATCCCGTTTTTGTAAAAAATAGGCTTCTTCATATGATTTCTCTCTTACAGATGAATGTCATAAAACAGGCAATATTGCATTCTGCCTGTTCAGTCCCACTTCCCCTCATCCTCTATCCAAATGCAGAGCTATATCTGTAATTTCAGACATTAAAGCTGCACTAATCAATATTTTATATCAACCAAATGACTGTGTTAAGTGAAAAGTGTTGCTTGATGAACTCTCATAGAATTGTCACTAGACTCTGCAGCTCCCGTCAGCTCTACAGAGCATTTTAGCCTCTTTGAACCTATTGTTTTGGTTTTAAGGCCCGTAACTTTACTGTTTTAGTTCAGTCTCACCACTCTCATTAATGCCGTTTCCAGCAGCAGCAGGCTGCTGTTTTCAGTGAAAAAAAAAACTCTTGATAAACCCACTGTACACTACCTGCCCAGCACCAAACAGCAGACAGCCAAAGTTAGCAAGCTGGCTGGTGAACATAGTGGAACTGTTAATTGTTTAACAGGTTCACCATATCAACTTTATAAGGTCAATGTTGCAAGTTGCCAAAAAAATAATTGAATGCTGCCTCAAATACATAGCTTTGACAGAGACCTACGCGTCTATGCAATCAAATATGGAAAAAGCATTTTTGTGTTTCCTCCTATTTTCAGGACAAACAATGAATGTGAAAGATGGAGCTGCAACGATTAGTCGATCAACAGAAAACGAATCGGCAACTAGTTTGATAATCAACTAATCGTTTAAGTTATTTTTCAAGCAGAAATTCCAAAAATGTTATTGTTCCAGGTTCTCAAATGTGAAAATGTGCCATTTTTCCTGGTCTTACATTTTATTACATTAATTTTTTTAATAACATAAATTGAATACTTTTGGGATTTGGCTATTGGTCGGGCAAACCAAGACATTTGATGTCATCACATATTGTGATGTGCATTTTTCACAGTTTTCTAATGTTTTATAGACCAAACGATTAATCAATTAATTGGGAAAGTAACTGGCAGTTCCGCACCTTGCCAATTGATGGCCATGCCTGCAAATAGTCTTATCGGTGCAACCTTTCAAGTGAGTGTTTTCATTTTAACAGTAGTCCTAATTTTGCCGCTGTCACAGGTGAAACAAGCAGTCATTTGGGCCTTGGAGGCTGGGTATCGCCATATCGACTGTGCAGCCATCTATGGCAACGAGGTTGAGATTGGAGAAGCCCTACACGAGTCACTCGGCACCGGCAAGGTAAAACACCTTCACCAAACTGCATTAGAAACTTAAAGTATCAGTAGGAATGTGTTCTGTTCCATCCAAAATAACAATAATATGTCCTTTGGGGTTGATAGATACTAGGCTCCCATGGCCAGATGCTGAGATCTGTGTCTTTCAGATTTCACTGTCCAGCCTGGACTTTGTTGTCTCTATTGTCTAAAATTTCAACCCACTTACGATCCCTCCATAAAACGTTTTACCATGCTATATCTGACATGTTGTCTGTACCACCAGGTCCTGAGACGAGAGGATGTGTTCATCACATCCAAGCTGTGGAACACCCAACATCACCCGGAGGACGTGAAGCCGGCCCTCCTGAAGACCCTGAAGGACCTGAAGCTGGAGTACCTGGACCTCTACCTCATCCACTGGCCCTACGCCTTCCAGTGAGCTAAACCTCCACCAAGGTCTAATAATGAGATGATTGGCTCGTTATCCCAAGAAAATCACCTTTTGTTTTCTTGAGATAACGAGATAATTCATATGTAGTCTTAGTCTCTAACATGCACAGGGCCCATACTTTAAGGAAATAAATGGAAAGCAAAACAACAGTTTCACTTTTGTTCCTCTTCTAATCTCCTATAAATGTGGCTCCCTCTTTGTATTTCCTAGACAAGGAGACGTTCCTTTCCCCAAAAAGGAGGACGGCACCCTGCTGTATGACGACATAGACTACAAGCTGACCTGGGCTGCCATGGAGAAGCTGGTGGGGGAGGGCCTCGTCAGATCCATTGGCCTGTCCAACTTCAACAGTCGGCAGATTGATGACGTCCTGTCTGTCGCCAGCATCAAACCCACTGTCCTACAGGTACAGGGTGTTTGTGATGATGAAAAGGTTTATCTTAATTGCTCCAAACAGGTTAAGTGTGAATACGCGTTGTAGCATGTCTCAAGTTTGGCTAGGGATGACACTGGTATCGCTGGATTTTGGTTTTACAGGTAGAGAGCCACCCCTACCTGGCCCAGGTAGAGCTGCTGGCCCACTGTCGGGACCGGGGCCTGGTGATGACGGCCTACAGCCCCCTGGGCTCTCCTGACCGGGCCTGGAAACATCCAGAGGAACCTGTTGTGCTTCAGGAGCCTGTGATCGCCACCCTCGCAGAGAAATATAAAAAGTCCCCTGCTCAGATTATCCTGAGGTGATTTCACTCTTCAGTTCAGAAATACTGATTAGATTGTGATTATGTACTTTTTTAGCAAACACACTTTATCTCACCAGCTATCTTAGTGGTAAGATTTCTTTACATTTAAAAAAGTCTTTTAAGTTTTCAGATTTAAGAACTTAAAACAATGAAAATGTCTTGTTATCACATGTTGGTAGCATAATATGCATCCCATCTGCTTAATAGCTGCTTGATACAGCATGATAGCACGTATGCATTTGTAGTTTTACATCAACACCGGGCAACATTGCTGGTTTTAAAAGGTTTGTTTCTGTATTTAGAATTTTTAAATGGTTTCCATGTAGCATTAAAGTTCATTATTGGAGGCAACCACAGGATAAGTGCAAGGCAGAAAAATGGACTGTGGCATGACAGTTGAATATGCAAAACAATTTCTCTTATCAAATGCAGTGAGCAGTTTAAATACATATTAAAGTGGTGCTTTGGATCCAAAATACAGTCAAACTTGCAATTCATTCATTTTTTGGCCACCTGGGGGCAGTGCAACAAGCTGTAAACACCACAGTAACATACATCATATTATCAGTATATACAGTATGAAGCTGATATGGTGAACTTGTTAGCATTTCTTTGCTAACTACCAGAAATCATGTGTACTTTACTACTATAATTTTCCAAATGATGCTGTAAGTGTTGGAAGTGCACATTGCTGCAGTATCAGTCAGGCACTATTGAAAACTAACGAACGAGACTGGCATGCTTAGAAAAACTGTTTCTAGCATTGTCAGGTATACTTGATTTGTAGTAACGGGGCTAAAATATGCACTGGTATGGTCAAGGAAATCTCAGTGACCGTACATTTCATTTCAACACAAGTTTGTTGCATTTGCAGGTGGCAGACACAACGGGGAGTGGTAACAATCCCCAAGAGCGTGACTGAGTCCCGTATCAAAGAGAACATTCAGGTGGAGTAAAAATTCAAAATAGCAATTAATTTCCAAACCATGACACTATTTTTTTTTTAGTCGCCCTTCTTTAATGAGATTTTCTGAATTGTAGAATATCTCATGGAGGTTATGCTGGAAAAAGCTGTGCACACGTGTAATACATTTTGTGGTACAACTCTGGTTTACAATTGCAAAGTATGTTGTGTGGTGTTGATATCATTTTGTTTGTTGTCAGGTGTTTGACTTTACTCTTGAGGCTGAGGAAATGAAAAGTATTTCAGCACTGAACAAAGGCTGGCGCTACATTGTACCAATGATCGAAGTGAGTATTGATAGTATTATATTTAAATCCAGTCTAATAGGAATCTTTACTTCCCATCTAGCTGAATTTATAAGAGATAATACTGTATACAGGAGCCTAGGATCATAACAGAGGAAGTCCTGGTCCTCATTGCCCTGATAGGTCTAAGTATGATTTTAATAGAGGTAGTGTTCTATGGTGGTGAAGCTTTTTTTTTTTTTTTATCCTGCAAAAAAATGTAAAGGTACTATATGTATTAATCACTTTGTACTGCCTATGTTTGAACGGATTGTAATGTAATGTAAAAATGAGACCTTCCCCGACCCTCTCGGTTGCCTATAACAGCTTGTGAATGATTTCATAAAGGACCAAAAGGATGTGATGTTTTTGCACGCTCCAACTAGCTAACTGTAAACTAGGCTAAGCTAAGGTTAGCCAGCTAGCTGTGACGTAGCTACGCAGCATGAATCTGGTGTTGGTTGCTTCATAATGTTAGCTGATAAAGTAATTTGCAACTGGCAAGCTGGTTAGCATCATGGAGCCAATGGTCCAAATAAAATATAGGAACATTACAGATGGTAATGTTATTCTAAATACAATTGTAAATCACTTTCAGTCTTGGATATGTCACGTCACTGATTTGGCCGATGACCGGGATATGAGCGAGCGCAGTTCACTTAACGGCCACCAGGTGTCAGTAATACCAAGGACTTTCTGAAAACTCCATATACTTGTACTTTAAATGCCCAGGATATTGGCACAAAATGTCAAATATTGGAAGTTTTAACTTTAAATGACAAAAATCTGTATCAGCCCTGAAAGACTCACAATTGCCAGCTTTAACAAGTGAACATAAACACACTTCTCATGAGCAGAACAAAATGTATTAAATTTGGTTTGGATGTTGCAGGTGGAAGGAAAACGTGTTCCCAGGGATGCAGGACATCCTTACTACCCTTTCAACGACCCCTACTGATGCCTCACACTACAACCTGAATTTTGTGCCTTCAACAACCCCACCAACACCACACATCACACTCCCACATCACTAATAAATGTTCCAGGATCCTGGCATTGGAATTTGTCTTTAGATCATGTCAAATCCTGCACTTAATCATTAGAACATTTCAAGTTATTGTTGGTGATGAAGACTGGAAAATCTGGTGTGACTGTATGCATACTGTATGTGTTATTTTTTAAATAAACATTTTGTTACTTCATTTGCAGACTTCTTTATTTAACCACTTGATTTATGAATGACCCCTGTGGAATTATGTGGTGTTGTACGGTGAAATAAATTTACTTAAACTATAAATGTCATTAAACAGATCAAACATCAATCTGTATGTTTGATACTGTAATGCAGATGGTAAAGTTTGTTTCCAAGATTTTGACTGTATGGTGTCGATCCATCAAAACTTTAAATTTGAGAACACGACAAGAAAAATGATTTGAGGTGTTCTATTATTCCACAATGCCAGATATACTGTACATCTTGTGAGTCACTTTAGTAACTTTAAAACATATTGAAATTATATTATTGATTGAAATAATTGTTTACAGATAATTCTTTTAGAACAGAAATGTTACATTTTTAAAAACACTGAATTTCTTCTTTTGGGATTTACTTTAACAAATGCATTAAAACAATGACACTCATGAAGGTGTAACACTCAATGTTTAAATAATTTCTTCTGAATGCACAAGTGACAGCAATGATGCTTTACACTACACTTTTTCACCAGCAGGGATGGGGTCATCTCATTCAAATCACATGATGAACTGATACACAGACTTAATATGACATGAAGCACATTTAAAACTGAATGTATGACATAATTGCACTTTTACAAAAGCATTCAAATCTTCATGACATACTCTATGACTGATAAAAAATAGTATTTCTTCCCATAGTAGAAAAATATAATTATTTATTTAATAAAAAGTACATGGCAAATGTCTCTTGTTCCACACATGGGGGTTCAGTAATCCAGCAAATTCAGTACCAGTGGTCACATATGATGGTAGTCTCTCATCTCCTGCAGCACCTCCTCTAAGGCTTTCTCCATTGTCAGTTTGGGAGGTCTGTGCTTGCGAATGTACTGTGAAAAGAATGAAGAAACGTAGACAAACTTATGTGTGTGAATTATCTACAAGTTTCAGAAAGCCAGATTTGAATTTTTTAAAGCTGGGGTAGGCAAAACCTTCCGCCTCTCTCTACTGCTGCCTTGTATCACTCCGCTAAGCCCCTCCCACCAAATCCACAACTTCGACCTGCAGCAGAATGGATCAGTTCCTCTGCGAAACCTCATGCCTCGTAGGGCTCGCCCTCCACGGCATGAGCTTCACTGAGACCCCGGTCCCTCTTGCCGCGACTTGTCTTCTCAAAGACGCTCCTCCAGCGCTTTGCGGCCGCAGAGCAGAGCGCCCCAAGCTTCGCCGTCCAGCAACGGGATGAGAGGCTAGTACACCACACACACACCACTGTCCCCCATCAAAAGTTATTCCCCACTGTTTGTCATCATGCCTCTTTGCCACGTTGATATGAGTGCCATGGCATCGAACATAATGAGCCTGAAGCTCCGTGTGGAGCCGGGACGTGTTGTTCTGTACTATACACCGCTGTAGGCAAAGGAGGTGATGTAAATTTATCACAAGTTGCAGAATTTTTTCGGCAGGATTTTCCATCATTGAATCAGGCTTTCACCATCTGAAGGAACATGTACGTGCGTCTGCATTTGTAGAACAGCCAATACAAATGCACCGTCTCTTTGAAATAACTTGTGATTGGCCAAAGTCTCCCGTCACGGGCTAGATTTTCTAAAGCTTGAAAACAGAGGCAAGAGGAGGGGCTGAAGCAGAGGTCTGCTCTCAGACCACTTGAATTACAATATGTTGAACGGTTATTATGGATTTTCTGGCCAATGACGCCAAAAAAATACTGCCTACCCAACCTTTAATGCAGTTCGGAATTTGGAATGTAACACCAATTTAAAGGACAACTGGTTTCTGTTCATTTTACTTGTCTGTCTCATGATACTGATCACATTTTCTGCTCCACTGAATGACAGACCAGCTACATCGCAGTCAGTGAACGCAGGAAAGCTGTGTGCAATAAATATGTCATCATGCAGCGATAGATATGGTGGGAAAATGTCTGAAACTGTTATTTCCCTTGCTGAGTCAATCTTTGCAGGAAAAGCCACCGACAACTATACACTAATATGTAATTGTGAGCATATGTGTAAGTGTACTTTACCTCCTTGGTGTCCTCTAGCGTGGTGTATCTGTAGTTTGGTGGTTCCAGGCTCTGCACCAGGCTGGAGTGAAGATGTCGGCTGCTTTCGATGAACTGCCTTGTCATGGCAAGTTGCTGTTTCAGCATTTCATTGAGTGCAAACACAGCTGGATTGAAGGTGCTGAGAGCTGAGGGAGGGACATGGTACACACAGAGCACATTAACTGGGTTTATGGCAAATGTGGTCTTACTTGTTAAGGATTCTGCCACTACAAGTACCACTAGTGTGAGATGAAAAGAAGTCAATGATGGTCTTCACCAATACCTCACACTAGATTTCACAACTGATTTAAAAATGCATGTAAACAGCAAAATGTAGAACTTTTAAAGGAATAGTTTCTATTAAAATAAAATACACTTATTATCCGAGTTAAATGAGAAGATTGATACCTCTCTAATGTCTGTATGCTAACTATGTAGATAAAGCTGGGAGATGGTTAGCATTTAGCATAAAGGCATGAGGTTGGTATCAAGCTCCTCATCATACTACAGTAAAAATTTCACAAAATGTCACTGAAATCACTGAAACATTCTAGTGTGGCATGGCATGAATATATTTTGGGAACATTTTGCATGTGTTTTTTAAAACACATTGCCTATTCATCTATATAGTTAGCTATGACCAACAGCTACTATACAGTAAGTTACTGTCAGTCAAAAGATTTTAACAACCTTCCTACATGTGCCATTGCAGCACAACACAGTAGACTCTTTGAACCTGAGTTTAACTTTAAGGGGACAGTGTGGTCCTCGACTGGATCTGGATTTCCTCTGCAGGTGTGCTTGCTTCCCTGCAAAGCACTAAGCTTATCACTAATAACATGTTTTTCTCACTTCACTGCATTTGTAATCATGTATACATTTTAGTTCTCTTTCCTCACTTGAACTATACCTGGTGGTTTAAATGCTGTGAGCCTCAGTGTGCCCTCTGGCATTCAATCAATGACGTTCTTTACCTCTAATTAGTAAAACTGCTTTCATGAATTTCATGTCTTGGTTTTAATGGAACATTTTATTATCACAAGATACAAGTGCTGTCCCATATCATTTTTTTATTCCATAAATATCCTTCCTTTTATTCCACAAATGTCATTAGCATCAATCCTGCCAAATTCAATAGCATGTCACCCATAGATGGTGCAACAGCACCAAATTAAAATGGCCCTTCCACAGCGGTCAGAGTATGACTGACTTGAAATCTTGCCTCATCCTTGTACAAACCCTAATACTCTCCACAAAGTATAGTTATCATCTGGATCCAGGTGCACGTTTTACATTTTTTAAAATATTTCTTGGCGATAAAACAATTTGAAAAGATTGACCCTTGGCAGAAGCAGGCTCTCTCAGCTTTCTAGTCTTCTACGTGTATTTATGTTGCATTTTGTTCAGTTTAACTGGGTCTCTTACCTTCCACCATTTCTGCACTGAGAGTGTGAGCGACCACTGGGGTGAGGCCCATATAGGTCATGCCCACTGCGGGACCCAAAGTAGCCATACCTACAGAGAGAGGAGAGCCAGAGATAAGAAACGAAAACACTTTCCATATGTAATTGTCAAATTAATCCTGATAACTTGATGCCCTACCACATCTTAAATAAATATACAAATGCCATGTATGGCAGACTAACCAGTGGGTCGTGTGTAAGCCAGTGGATCAGGCTGAGTCTGTACTGCTGCCTCTTTTAAACCCTTTCTACTTGAAGCACGCCTCCTTGACTGTCGAGATGAAGTCCGGCTGCCATGTGATACCGAGGATCTGCTCCTGCTGAGTGTTTGACTGCGATCGGAGGTCCGTGAGGTGCGAGAGCGACTTGTGTCCGAGAAAGTGCTTGAGTAATCATCTTCTGTCCTCCTGTAGGAGGAATCCGAAGCCTCCTGTCTGACCTCCGATACCGCCTCCTCCTCATCTCCATCTCCTTGCACGTGCTCTGAAACCTGGCTGGCACTGTAATCTGGCTCCGTCCTGCTCTCGCTCTCAAAGTCACTCTGGTAGTCCCGCACGCCCTCCCCCTGCTGTTCCTCTTCCATCTCCTTCTCCTTCGATCTTGGCAGCTGTTGGGGTCTGTTCGGGGATCCAGGAACAGGGACGCTGTGTTTGGCTTCTCTCTATTTAGGCAGCAGGAAGAAATCACACGTCACTCTAAGGAGTTCTTCAGGGGATTTGACAAGATCTCCAGTAAAAAGCTCAATTTTACTATAATTCATTAGACATTTTCCCAACTGGTGGATGTATAAGAATGACCAATGTAATGATACTGGTATAATTCTAACAACAAGTATCTCCCCATAGAATAAAGTACAATTTCAGTCAACAACAATCCAATCAAATGAGGGTGCATGATCTCAGTGTGGCCATCGGATTTTTGGGGGCCCCACTGGTTTAACACACAAGTGCATTTTTTTTAAATAAAGATCAGCATCACACAATTTGTAATGTTACTTGTATGTGAATATATGTTATCAAATTATCATAATTTCTATTTTTTCAAATTAGCTGAGCTTTACAATTTTCCACGTACCTCCTGGTAACTGCAGAAGTACCCCTTGGGGTACAAGTACCCCTGGTTGGGAATCACTACTATAAAGCACACATCCAAATAGCATTACGTATTACACACAACTAATTTGTAACTTTACTTGATTGCAGCGTACATAATGAACTTCGGTCATTACACACCTCCTTTCCTGGTGTTTCCTCACTAAATCCAAAGGCTGCAGGGACAAGGTCGTCTAATGTCATCACATTTATCTTGAAGTCTGCAATTACACAAGATCATGACAGAATTGTATAAATGATTGTGTACATCCACAGAACAGAACATCAACACATGATTTAGTGTCCTAAGACTATTAATGTATAAGGTATCAAATATAAAAAGCACCTGGTGAGCAATAACTAGAAAATGCATATATATATATATATATATATATATATATATATATATATGTTCAAAAGTGGTGCAAGTCAGAACTTATAATACCTGCATAATTTAACCCCTGAAAGCATAAGAATGGTGCCTATACATAAAAAAAGAAGAAGCTTGTCATAAACTTGTGATGCCCTGCACACCAACTCCTATTTGTCTCTGTTTAATCTACAAAGGGATGATTCATGTACCTTGTTGTCCATCTAGCATGCATGAGATGAGGAGTGAAGAATAAAACATGATTAATGAACAAAAACGCCACATTTCATCTCCTGTATGCAAAACGATGGGTTGAGCATTTTGGCGTCAATAAAACAATCATTTTGAGACATTGGTATAACTGGTATTCACAGAGGGGAATTGACTCTTGATCTTAGTAACTACAACACTAACTGCCATCTTTCCTGATGCATTTGATGCCCCAATGAACTCCTCTCACCTTCAGAGGAAACTGCACTCATCTCACTGTGGGGATCTTCAGAGCCAGGCCCAACAGGGAAGAGCTCCTCCAGGGAGAGCACCTCACTGCGGCCTGACATGGAGGAGAGGGAGCGCTGCGGACTCCCCACCTTGTGAGGGGAGTTCCGTCTCCTCGAGGGAGGAGACGGGGATGGGGAGAGCGCAGAGGGGCTGAAGTGGGCCCGAGACTGACCGGTGAATCGAAAAGGAGAACCGCGGTGAGAAGGAGAGGCAGGGGAGCGGGGCGGTGCAGTGGGAGGAGGTGTGGAGTGGACCTTTTGACTGCTTTGGCTCAACATCTGTGAGAGAGGAAATCACAGCATTGTTTTGAAGTGAAAAAAAACAGTGTCTGTCAAGCACAGGGTTTCTGCAGGGTTCACTAAGACCACATAGAATGCAATGCAATACCTATTTCATGATCATACCAGCCAAAGTATGAAATCATGATGGAAAACCAGGGACCGTATGGCTTAGAATTATTTATTATTATATCACATTTTTCAGTATTTACCAGAAGTATATATAACAATAATTTCTAATGATTTCATTATTAAATCAACATGACCTGGACCTGGATGAGCAACATAAAATGGATGGATGGATTAACCAATAATAAAATAAAAAAAGATGAATTCATTGAAGTTTATTTAAGTTTTTGCTAAAACATGCCCATTATGGTACAATGAGATGTGGCCCACAACTAACACACTAGCTGTGTCCCAATTCCATATTACACACATATTACAGCTTTTTGAATATGGAGTGTTTCATACTGCAAAAGTGACAAAATTCAGTAAACTCAAAAATGTCAGCATGGATGCTGAAATAGGCTTGAATTTTGAGCGTGCTAGTGGCGCACCCAAAAAAACCCAATCCAAGAAATCTTTAGAAAAACATTTTCAATGTTTGTCTGTGAAGTTTAACTGACAATGCCATTCTAAAGTCGAAGTGATTGACATGAGTCGAAGCATGTGTTGTATCATTTTCTGTTAGTACAAACAAAACTGTAAAGTACTCTGATTTCTTGTGAACTAACTGCCAAAACAGTATGCAATGAAAATTACTATATGGTACATTATGTATTAGAATGTAGTATGGGATAGGTACACAGGTCCATGACTATATTACAGTTTGCCTCACCTGAAGCATGATGGGAAGTGTAGTGCCAAATGCAAAACATAATGTATACAGCCCAATTCAAATGAAGAAAAACAATAGGTATGACAAAATACGTTTTTGTTTTTTTGTTTTTTTTTTACGTTTTACACTATCAGTGCATGTTTTGACAGAACTAAGGCTCCAAATGTCCCATCAGCATGGTTTTTATCACTGGGATAGTGACACCCGCCTCATATACAAATATTGCTGTTTTGAAAACCTGTGACCATACAGGCAAAAAAGGCTAAATGTTTGTTTCTCTTTGTGAGCCATGTGCATTGTTTTGTTATGGTTATAGCATGCTTTTCTAAGGCATGTAGTGACAATGCCGCAAGGCTGTAAATAAAGGGAGTGAAAACCAAGCAAAAGCAGCCCAAGGTTCAGAGATGAAAGGTACCTTGTCTGCTGTTCTTATAGAAGAGGGTCTCCCAGGTATTAAGAAGCTGTTGTCTGTTGAATCCAACGAGTCTCCAAGCAGCTTCCTCATGTCCTCTTCATCACTTTCCAGACTCACACCACTCCCTAACCTCACTGACTTTGTCTTCAAACCTGCTGAAGGGACTACGACATCAGCAGCTCTGGCCCTGGACCTGACACCAGCATCTGGGCCTTTTGGAGACCTAGCAGCAGCACTATTGTTAACAGTTACAGCTGTCTTGTTCTTGAGGAAATGTTTCCCCTTCAGGCTCCGGTCACTGCTGGACTCCGGGGACTGGGCAGCTGGTGGGGGTGAGGTTCCCAAGACTGAGGTTAGATCCTCAGCAGGCTGTCTGGTCTGTTCCGGAGCCTGCTTTCGGCTGCGGCTCTCAATTTGAGCCAGTCTACTCAAAGCAGCAGTCTGAGAGCCTCGCTGGGAAGATGACACATATCTGACCAGATGGGGTGAGAGGGATGAATGAAGAGAAAAACACAAGAATTGAGTTTCAGCAGCAGAGGTGAATATATTTGAACTGGAAATCAGTGGATCAGGTGATAGAAAACTATTCAATCTGGTGCTCAATATAACATTTGTTTTCTCGTACACAGAACGAGAACTGTACCTGGATTCAAGCACCTGCTGTGTTTGGCTCTTGCTAACAGGTGCCTGGCTGCTGTTGGTTGCAGGTGGTGGAGCCTTCTTCAAGAACCTGCTCCCTCCTCCACCCAGAGAGCTCTGAGGTCTGAGATCCTGGCAAAAAAAAACAAGGAGGGCTCAGACCACATCACAAAGAGAGGACGCTTGTTGTCAAATTGAACTTATAAATGCCCCACTGTGGAAACTTCCTTATGTCCTGAGCAATACAGCATCAATTAGGAATGTCTTCTAAAGTTGTTTACCTTGGTAGAATCCTCCTCTCTTTCCTGGGTCTTCCCAGCAGGAACAGCAGAGCCCAGGGTGTCAGCTCCATGCTCAGGAGCTGAGCTGACCGAGGACAGGTCACTCAGATCTGAAAATACAGTGTGTGTGTTTGGGGGAGCACCCACAGCACCCTAAAGAGAAGGAAAGGAAAGCCACGTTTCTGGTGTTACATGCAAGTGTTACATCTCCCAAAGTAACGCCACAGTTAATTGAAACATGTTTAAGGCTTAAAAACTCACTGTATGTGCCCGTGTTTTGGCTGTAGACCCCTGCACGGACCCAGCGTCTCCTGTGCTGTTCCTCTTGGCGAACAGCAGCGCCTGAGCACGGTCCAGAGCGGAGCTTCGACCGCCCCGTTTCCACATCTTTAAACTGACGCCCCCCCTAATGCTCTCTGGCTAACTAGCAATTACTTAATACACTTACGATATATGACATTACATATTTACACGTTATTGTAACAGTTAAGTTAGGTGTTAGCTAGCTAGCTGCTAAAGCCATGTTTGCTAGCTAACTAACGTTAACGCTATATACGGTGCACACTGAAAACAGTGCTTCATACATTCATTTCGAGGTCCTTCATAACCTTCTACAATTTTACATCACTTAAGGCTAGGCAACATAAAACGGCTCACAATGTTGGCCAACTTCTGAAAGTATACTGTCTACTTAGTGCATAGCGACCACTCGGGCGTCCCTTGTCTCCATGGAAGAGCTTCCTTTTTCACTTCTTCTTCTTTGAGGTTTTACGGCAGTTGGCACCCGTTACGTTGCAGTACTGCCTTCTTCTGAACGTCTTTCTCAATGTCCTTTTTTTTGAAGTCGTGTAATTAGTCCAGTGGCTCTCATAAAATCAAATAAACATTTTCTGCCCTCCACACTCTAATATACGTTTTATGACATTGCGTCACAATGACCTTTTGGATGTTTTCTTATAATGAAAAGTGTACTGTTAAGGTTGCTGTGTCCAATCATTAGTCTGCTTATTTAGGGCCCGAAGCACCGAAAATTTTTTATGGTGTATTATTATTATTATTTTTCTTCCGCGACATTGAGTGGGAAAATGGGGGCCTAAACGTACTCATGAACATTTGCACACACGTCCGGCTTGGCGAAAATACCGGTCTGACATGGGTTCGGAGCATGGGGGGAATTATAGCGCCACCTTCAGTTTTCAAAGTGAATGCCCCCCCCCTTTCACTTTGAGCTAGATGCACCAAACTTGGTATGCTTATGTATGATGCCCAGACCTATTTTTCATAAACTGCTCGTTTTGAGGCATATTTTGGTCATTTCCAGGCCTCATGCTTTTGCGAACTGGTCCCACAGATTTTATCAGATTCACTGCAAACTTGGCCTATGCCCTCTAGACAAGTTGACCATTAAACGATACTCGCAGATTTGCTATAATTTGAACGGCGTGCCCGTGGCGCGGCGTGGAAGTCAGGTGTTTTACCGCCAAACAGGAAGTGGTCTATAACTGGACTGTACATTGTCCAAGAGGCCCCAAACTTACCATGTGTCATGACCCCCCCGCCCTGAAGGCATCCATATGCATATTTTCAGCCACACTCATAGCGCCACCTATTGACGACAGGAAGTGTCACGCCTTACAGTCTGACATGCACCTCTGAGTGGGTTGAGCAGAACAACCTCAAAATTGGCCTCTAAAGCCTAAACACGTTCATGATGCTTCACAGTGAAAATTGTGAGGTTTTTGCAAAGGGCGTGGTCATGGCGGCGCGGCGAATGTCGATGGTCCATCATGAAAATTCAAAGTGTTGTAACTTGGCTGAAAGTGATCAGATCTTTTCCAAATTCCTCACGTTTATTGACATTCCCGGCCTGAACACATGTAGGGGTCAATATTGAATCAAAGTCATAGCGCCACCTAGTGAGAACAGGAAGTTCCAGGCCCCATACTTTTAATCAGTACTCCTAGCAGGTTAACCAGAACCACCTCAAATCTGCTGAGTATAGACCTAAGAAGTGGATGATGCTTCACAGTGAAAATTGTGAGTTTTCATCAAGCGGCTTTGCCGTGACAACGCATTCCTCGCCATAAACAGGAAGCAGTTTTTTGAGGGGCTAAACATGCTTGAAATGTCATGAAACTTGCCACACACGTCGGGAGGGATGTATTCTCTTGTATGATATGGGTCTTGGACATGGGCGTCGCCAAATCGCCTCATTAGCGCCCCTATAAAATTTCAAAATCAAAAAAACACCCTTAAAATTTGACGGACATTTATGAAAGTCAAGTGGCATATTCCTCATGCCAACAGGAAGTCAGTTATTTTTAATAAACTGTTCATTTTTGCTCATTTCCAGGGCTCAGCTTTTGCCATCTTGTGCTACAGATTTTATCAGATTCACTTCAAACTTTGCCCATGCCCTCTAGACAAGTTGACCATTAAACGATACTCGGCGATTTACATTAATTTGAACGGCGTGCCTGTGACGCGGCGTGGAAGTCAGGTGTTTCCCCATCACACAGGAAGTGACAGGCCCCATACTTTTCATCAGTGCTCCTAGCAGGTTAACCACATCCACCTCAAAATCACTCAGCATGCTCTTAAGAACTTCATGACGCTTGACTGTGAAAATTGTGAGTTTTCATCAAGCGGCGTTGCCGTGACAACGCATTCCTCGCCATAAACAGGAAACAGTTTTTTGAGGGGCTAAACATGCTTGAAATGTCATGAAACTTGCCACACACGTCGGGAGGGATGTATTCTCTTGTATGATATGGGTCTTGGACATGGGCGTCGCCAAATCGCCTCATTAGCGCCCCCTTTAAAATTTCAAAATCGAAAAACCACCCTTAAAATTTGACAGAAATTTATGAAAGTCAAGTGGCATATTCGTCATGCCCAGACCAAAAAAAAGCATCTTGGAGCCCTGCTCTAAACCCAACAGGAAGTCCGTTATCTTTAATAAACTGTTCATTTTCCAGGGCTTGTTCCTTTGCAATCTGGCCCTACAGATTTTATCAGACTCACTTCAAACTTGGCCTATGCCCTCTCTAAACACCTTGGGCATGAAAACCTGCCTAAAGCTTTCCATTAAGTTGAACGGCGTGCCCGTGACGTGCCTTTGAACTGTCATGTCTGTCATCAATGTTCCTGCAATTAATTGATTCTTCCAACAGATGGCAGTGTTGGTTTACTAATGGATAGACCTGCTTCAAAGCACAGGGAGGAGGACAGGAGAAAGGACTGACTGTGACTGATGTTTGTATTTGTCATTCTTTATAAATTTCACTCTGGAAGAATTACCATGCAGATACATTTCATTTCCTGTGCATTGTCCAAAACATATGAAAACTTTGAGCTGTGTCATCCGGTTGGTGTCCAGCAGGGCCTGGAATGGTATTAATTTTCAGCCCAGGTGAGTCTGTGGTCGTGAAGCGGCGTGCGCTGCACTCCCCGACGCGCGCACATGTGCTTCGGGCCCTTCAATGCTGCTTGCAGCTTTAATGTTACTTTGTTCTTTCATGTTAGTTCCCCAACTTCCTGACATTCCTACTTTATTTTGATTTGAGTGTAGCCTAGATGTCGTGCTTTTGTTGTGTTATCCCCATAATAGTGCCACTGTTGATATATTTTTCTCCACACTTTGTGTTGGAGCTATTCGTGGGTTGTAATATTTAACATTTAAACATTCATTTATTTAGTTCGTTGCTGTTTTGTTTGAAGAATATGGCTGAAGTAGTTTGATTACAATATTAGCAGCCTATTATTATTTTAGTTAATTTAAGTACTTATTAAGGCTTTTGTTGTGAAGGTACAGAGCAGCTTGGGCACTGGAGGTGAATCTACATATATGGGTATGCAGGTATAGGACCGGCGGGCACCGGGAAGGGTTAATGGTTTTTTACCAGGGCAAGAGAGGCTGCAGACGCTATTGTTCTTTGTTCGTTTGTTTGTTTGCTTGCAAAAATGGTTAAATAAACCACACAAAACGTGATGCTGGCCTGGACAATGGACTTCTTTTCCCTGCGTAAGATTCGTTCCTCAGGTGCCTCAGTGGCCTTTTTGTTTTGTTTTGTATTTTGTTTTTTGATTTTTGGTTCGAGGACAAATCGCCACTACACTTTGCTTTTTCCCTCAGGTTTTGAAAGTCTAATATTAATTTCAACAAGCTCTTTATGGATCGTTGCTTTTGCCAGTTTGCCCGCTTTTTCATTTCCAGGGATACCTGAATGTGCTGGGACCCACATGGATGTGATATTTTCCCCTGACTAACTATTCTTGAATTGGTGAACATGAGTTCTTAAAGCAGATCCTGCTGATTACTAGCTGTACCTGTCTTAATGCATGTGACTGATACAGAGTCACTGCATGTGAGTATTTTGGTTGATCTCACCTGTTCAGCACATTACAAACAGCTCAACTGTACATACATTGAAATAATCTGATGTTTTTTCTTCCACTTCCACTGGGTAACTGGAATCTTTATCATTCTCATGGGTTCATCATCTTACTGCTCGGGCATGAGACACCACAAGTTTCTTTCTGTTTTTATTTTTTCCAGTCATCTTTGAATGTGCCAGAGCCTTAAAGTCAGACACTTCCTCGGTGGGAAACACTCAGAACCATCTAATGCTGTTTGCATCCTGCAGAGCCAGGGGTTTCGCAAGGTGAGTGTCTGAGTGCTCCGTGTCTGCATCTCTGTGTAAAATCAATTACCTTGTTTTAGCTTTACTTTGCCATCAACAAGCTAAAGGAAAATGTCCCTACTGTTTGCAGTTCTCTCCCTGAGCTTGAATCATTAGGCCATTCCTTCAACATGTTTTCATTGTCCTGGCCTTGGCATTGTTCCCGTATTACTCAGTACATGTTCTTCTTTTGCCAACACCTCTGCATGTACCTTGTACACATTACTCAGTATCAGCCTGTATGAACCATCAGCAGCTGTCCTTGTATCAGATTATTGCCTCTATACTGACAAACAGAATTCACTTGAATTACATTTTGTTACCAGCAAGGACACTGAAGTCATGCCCTCAATATGTCTGAGTAGTTTTAGAAAGCTGGGGTGTTCTACAATAAAAAGCTCTGTGAGACTGTACTTAGGCACAGCAGTACATTAAGCATGCTAACATTCTCACGATGACAATCCTGCAATCCATGCTGATATTTAGCAGGAACTGTAGGCTATAATGTTTACCATGTTCACCATCTGAGCTTAGCTTGTTAGCATGCTAACATATGCTAATTAGCAATAATCAAAGTACAGCTGAGGCTGGTAGAGATTTGGTCATAAATCAAAGTATTGGACAAATTCAAATTTTGACCTGATGATGGCGTTAGAGGAAAAGCTGAGGGATCGGCAAAGTGATTCATTCTGAGGGGGGCCATGAATGTCTCCACCAAATGTCATGCCAATCCATCCAATAGCTGCTGAGATATTTCATTCTGGACCAAAGTGGTGGACCGACACGCTGACATTGCTATCCTTGGAGCCACTCCACTAGCATGGCTAATTACACATGGGGGAATTTAATTGGGTGATTCCAATCATTTTAAATAAACTGTATTTAAATTTGACTACTTTTTTGCCAACAACATAAATACATAGATGGAGAATTCACTTTTTCTGCACCAAAATTTGTGAAACACAATTTAGACTGTAATGAGTAAATGTAATCAATCAGTTGAATACATAAAATATGAAAAATCCAAATAATTAAAAAAACACGTAGAGACGTTTTTGGTGTCTGGTCAGAATCTTCTGAGGGGGGAGCATTGGGGGGCTCTAGACTTACGAGCTCAGCATGTCAACAGTCTTGGCTACAGTCCTGCAATGGAGACAAAGTAGAGTGAAGAGGGAATAGTAAATGTGAGACCAAATCTTTTGATATTAAAGAACAGTTCAATCTACAGTTTGTAAAAACAGATTAGGAATAAAACAGCAAGCAGTTGTTTGCACAAGCAGACAGGTGAGTTCAAACAACATACCTTTGCCCGAATGACTCCCAATGAGTAGCAATTTTTACTTTACTGCTTGGTATATGCGCTCAGGCCAAAAAACAAGTTTTTGCCTGTGTTGGGAGAACGGAGGAGGCTGTACTTTAACTAGGTCACAAGTGTTTTTTATACTGTAAATCCCGCCTACGTGTGTCCTCTCTCTATCTCTGTTTTTGAATGGTAGATATGTATGTCGTAGGTCACATTTGTGATTTGTGATGCATCATCCTTTTTCTTCCTGTAGATTTTTGGTTGCATTTAGAGCAGCACCAATTATACGCTGAGCAATTATACGTACCTTTCACAGCAAATCATTTTGAATGCAGGAACATTTGTTTGCAGAAGAGTGCAAAATGAGACAAATTACATTTATTTGACCCTACAAAAGACCTCTAAATAAATAAATTCAGCTGAGAATAATCTCTCAATACTAAGAGTTGCCATGTCTCCACAGCCTAGTCAACTTGTCAACTCAGTAATTAGTCCCCTTTCCACCTTTACTCTGAAATCGTCTCCATTTAAAAGTGAGGGATTTCAAAAGTCAGATTCTGTTGCTCGCTGTTGTTACTGTGGTTTTTGACTTAGGATAAAGGTGGTTTTGATGGAGTTTTTCAGGAAGCAGATCCCGCTTTTCACAAATGCAACCTGCAACATTGCTGGGTTTAAATATCCATGTTAGGAAGTGGGTTTTGGTATTCTCACAGGACATTACTGTCCCACACATATCAGGATTCTACAGGGAAAGAAGAACAGATGAACAGCGGCGAGTTAGAAATCAATGACACTAAAGAGATTGTCGTAATTTCTCTTACAGGTTCCCGAAATCAGTGGTTCCCAACCTTTCTAGCTTGTCTTATTGCCACTGGTTCCATATGTCTCTGGGTTATGACCAGGTCAACCAAAGAGTGATCCTTTTCCCCTGTTTTATTTAATTCATTTTTAGAGGTCTGAAGAGGTAAAAGTATCCAGTAATTTACAAGAAGATTAGCCTGGTTCCAGACCTCTGAATTGATGCCCATATTTCAGATTTGTTCAGCAATACTAATAGGTCGGCTGTTTCCAACCGGTGGAAACAACCTTCAATGGGTGTTGTGTCCATTGATGGTTGTTTTGACCGGTAGGAGAAACAGTCGACCAGTGAGAGCTTTGTTGGTGGGATTAAGAATGGGGACGTCATCTTCCTACATAGCTTCCTAGTTACCTAGCTACATTCATGAAAAATGCTGTAGCAACAGAAAAATGGTGGCAAGAGTGGATAAAATCAACACAACTGCAGAAGTTCTTTTAGGTCTACGTACAGAAATAACAAAAAACCTTTCAACCGTGTGCCACTAAACTAGCAACCGTAACTGAAGCTTCTGTGGTGACTGAAAATTGGCTAACATGAACAGAATGTCAGGCTAAACAAATCTGGTGAAACAAACTGGCAATTCTGAAGTGTTACTGAAGCGTTCGATTTGTTCGGTGCACACCGACTCTGACGTTCGTTTTGGCCCTCTTTGTCATCAGATCCAGCTGTCTGTCTGTCAGCAGACCAGCTCCTGAGGTCTTCACCAATCTGTCTTCACCAGGCTGACTGACAGTTTTCAACTAGGCTGCATGAGGATCATACAGGAAGAAATTGGCACTGTTTTTATTCATCGATTCATTGATTTTATCTCAGAGCTGTCTGCTTGTGGTTATGGCTTTGTGTTGCGTGGCATCGAGATGGGTTACATCCCCAGGCCAGTGCATTGTGTACATGTAGTCAAAACTAATCACTTGACCTTTTCCCCATTGCTGTTTTTCCTGTGTTGCCAATTAGAACTGTCTTTTAACGACATAACCAGCGTTAAAGAGCACTGGAAGTGTTGGATTCCCCTCAGCACAGAGTCAGACAATTTAACACAGCCACATTCTGATTCATTTCCTTCTTGTGTAAGGCAAATGGTCCCCCTGATAAAGAAGTGCACATTCAGATTGGAGTGCTGTATACCAGATAGTTGTCCCCTCTGTTTACCACCAGCAGGTTCTGTCTGTGGCATATGAAAGCCGGGGTTGAAAACTGATCATCATCATCACCATCACTCAGTACTGTTGCAGCTGTCACATTTGTCAGCTCGCTGCTAAACCAAATCAAACCATCCCTCCAGCCCCACTACATCCTATACCTGCAATAGAAGAGTCATTCGAGCGTGTGATAGTTGATGGAATCGAGGTGTATGATGGGTCCAGCCCTCTGCCAGTTGTGACCCACACTGATCACAACCCTCTCATCTTTTTGTCCTGCATGTACAATCACAATCAGCGACTTTGATTGAGTAAGATTAAAACTTTGAAATTCGTCACAAAAAGGGTTCAGAAATGTGTTTGCAGATGCCCAGGCTAGAGTGTAGGTGTGTCATTTTGTGTGATTTATTAGGTTGGAAAAAAGTGCATGTATGTAAAGTAGTGTGTGGTGTCCGCTGTGTGAGATTGGTCCTGATGTCAAGACGTCCATCTCACTTCCTGTCCGCTATTCTGAGGACACTGATTGGAGAGGCAGCCAGTCCAGATTTCCAATCAAATGGGTGCAATTTCATCAGACAAGCTACATATTTTTGGTTAAGATGTCAGCCAGGCGGGCTGTGATTTGATGTGAGCAGCACACCACCTTGTCTCTAGATCTGTCTGTCACACACACACACACAAAAAGAAAAAACACGAGGGTCCCGTGGTAACACAAGTATGATCATCTCTGACTATCTCTGAGTCAGTGTGGATTGATACATTTAATAAAATGGAAGTGTATCTGTACGGTGAGACAGAGTGATGGATGTCAAAAACGCTTCAAAAAACGTTTTCTATGATGATTGGCCTTAAGAAAAGATAAGAGGAATGTTTGAAAAGTTAATAGAATTTTGTGAGCATAAATATTTATTTCTGCTTTCCTATCCTTATAATCACCTAACAAACCCTCAGATTTATCTTGCGACCATTTGAGGCGGTCCCTCTGGCCTAAATGACAGATTTAAAAATGATTTCTGAATGTTTATCTCTGTGGCGTGCTTGCCAACCATACAAAAGGCTGCCCCCCACCTCAATGTCATCACACATTGTCTCTATCTCAAAAAATGTTCTCATCAGTTTCATGATTCATTAGATATGAGCAATATTTTACACAGTGTGGCAGGGCACAGTTCCTATCATTTAACATGATTTTGTAGCTACAGTATAATTGTTGTTTTGGATGCTTCCTGTGAGCAACTGGTGTGATTGAAAATTGGTGGATGTGAGGAGTGTGATCTTTTATTTGTTTGATCGCTGCATAGATAACATGCATATGCCACTATTTACATTTTCTGCTGCTTTACACTTTTACCCTACTGGAAGTGTTGGACCCTTTTCACACATATAGTCACAATTTAGTTTGCAGATAAAGATTTTACAAACAAAACATTTGGTCAGCTAAAATATGATGCATTGTTATTGAATAAACTAACGAACTGTATATAAAGTAGTAAAAATCAGCTTAACCTCACCAAATACAACATTAAAATGTTGCTTACACATTAATGCTAGATTGGATTACTGTGGTGGTTTCTTGGTGATCTGGAGGTCTACCCAGGAACACTGTTGCACATTTACACTGTGCGAGATCTCCAGTTCTTAAATCCTTGCATTGGCTACCTGTCTATGAGTTGATTTTAAGATGATTCTTTCAATGTTTAAATGTCTCCTTCTATTTTATGTATTTTATTATTTTATAGTTTTCATTAATTTTCAAAGTCTTTGAGAAGACATGTCCTGGCAAGAGGGACCAGAGTTTCAGTGAGGCTCACGCCATGGAGAGTGAGCCCTACAAGGCATGAGGTTTTGCAGGGGAACCGGCTCCTTCTGCTGCCTGTTGAAGTTGTGGGTTTGGTGGGAGGGGCTTAGCGGAGTAATACGAGGCAGCAGAGAGAGAGGCGGAAGGTTTTGCCTAGGTTGCACAGATTTTGCCTACCCCACCTTTAAGTCACTGTTGTCCATAACTTGTTCCTTCTGCCCCCAAGTGGTCAAAAAAATCAGTAGCAGGTTTAAATAAGATTTTGCATATTGAACATTTACTTGTTCTAGTTTTACAAGTAAAGGCTCAAAATACTTCTTCTACCTGTGGTATAAAAGCTAGAAAATGAAATAATTTTCCAGTTATTATCTGAACAAATAGAACTTAATTGTTGTTCTTGGGCTCCATTGCCTGCCACATACACCAGATGCTAGGAATGAAAGTAACGCTGGGGTAAAGAATAACATTCTTTATGCCAGTCATTAAAGTACATTGTCCACTTTTGACAGTGTTGAACCGTCATTACAGCTAAACATATACAGGCTGACAACCTCCAGATCAAAGCACACCAACCTGAGCTGCTGCGCACCACTTAAAAAAATGAAACATATAAGAAACATTGGATGTTATCTTTAAATATATGCTCACATATCTCATCCAACTTGACATTTGTTGATTCATTTTGAAAGTTAAGTCAATTGTGAACTTGAGTTTCAAACCATGAAGAATTTGCTAGGAGGGGATTTGATGGTGCTGTAACAAAATTAGGGAGTGTATTTTTAACTAGAGCACTCTGTGACGCACTTGCATGAACTGAGTAGTCGGTGATAAGTGATGTGACGCAAGTTGTCCGGAGAATAAATCTATGTTGCAGTATATGATGGGCTAAAAACATCACGCAGCAGAGAATTAATAATCTGAGCAGCTCCAACAGCAGCTTCAGTGCCTGGACTGCATCAGCAAATGCATCAGCTAAGGAGGAAAAAATCTAATTTAAAGACATTGTTCAAGGTGCAGCAAGATCAAAGTTAAGCATCAAAGCAAGAGACAGCACACAAGCATGTGTAGTTCATAACTTTAATAACTTTGGAAAATACACATAGGAGGCACTTGAGCTGCTAAACATAACTGACTGTGATAATGAGGTCCTTAATAATCTCATTCAATTCAAATCACATTCATTATTAGAATTAAATTAATTAATAAACAGAGATTGACATTATATTAATATTCTTCAAATGAACTGAGCAGTCATGGTACAAAGTATTTACAGCTACAACATGAAGCTATGGTTTCTTCTTCAACACCATCAAAGCAAAACTGTTCCAGGACATAAGCATCAGACTGACAGCTGGGTATGTAACTTTTACACTTAACAAAGCACAGAACTGATGAATGCATATGTGCCAAGGTTTTCCACAATTGGGTTCCAACAATTCTGCCTTTCTATTAATTTAAGCACCTTTGAGCTTGTTAATTAATGGAGAAAAAAAATCATTTTTTTCTTTCTTTGGGAGAGGCTCATGTCATTGTTCACAATTTACACAAGCGATGTATGATAGATTTACACTTTAAAGCTAATAGCATGCTAACATGCCGATGCCAAAAAGGTCTAATGTTTACCATGCTCTCCATCTTAGTTTAGCATGTTAACATGCTAACATTTGCTAATTAGAACTAAACAGAGACTACAGCTGATGCTGATGGGAATGTCACTGGTTTTGCAAGCATTTGATCATAAATCAAAGTACTGGCCAAATCAAAATTTTGACCTGACGATGGCGCTAAAAGAAAAGTTAAGGGGTCATCAAAGTGATTATAATTCATCCTGAGGGAGACATGAAAGTGTGTACCAAATTCATGGCCAGTTGTCGAGACATTTCACTCAAAACCCTAAATGTTAACCTCATGATGGCACCAGAGGAAAGGTCAGGGATCATCCAAATCATCGGGATTCATCCTCTGTGGACCATGAATGTATAAAATTTCATCAGAATCCATTTTATAGTTGTTTAGATATTTCAGTCTGGACCAATGAGGTGGGCCAACCGACAGACAGACATTGCCATTCCATTCCTAGAGCCACGCTGCTAGCATGCCTAAAAAGAATTGGCAACCATGTTGTAAATGCGGCTGCTGTAGAACAGGCTGCCTGAAGATGCTCCACTTCTGAAACGCTACCAGTGGACATCTGAAATGAGACGGAGATGTGATGCAAGCAGAGTGTGATGCAGCTGCATCCGGTCGACATCTGGGGTTAGTACTGCACTCCCAAAAAGCTGGGAGAGACAGAATAAATCAAAGCAGAAAGGGAGATATCCTGACTTCTAGTATGGGATCCTAGTATGGGTCAAGTTTCAAAAACAATAGAGCCAACAGTTCTCATAATGCACTCCATAACATATTTCGAATTTTTGAAACAACAACATCATTCAAACTCCATGCCCCCAGTTTGTAACGCAGGCTTTAGGTTAAACATTTGAAGCCTCATGCCAAAGCTTAGATAACCCCAATGACATCATCAGGGTTATCTAAGACTTCATGATGAGTAAAGTCAGGGGAGTGGCCCTGTAAGCCAGATGTTTTCAACGTAGAAGAAGTGTAACATTTTTCTTATCTCTTTTTTCAATCAAAAAATAAATAAAACATTTCATCACAAAACATCCATTATTCATCTCCTCTCATTACTGACTTCTCCATCACTCTGTAAAAGCAGAGTTTGGAGCCAGCGGGTTAAACGGAAGGTTAAAGGAAACCAGAACAGGCACAAACAAATCGAACACACAGCATGTGGGTGAACTCGGTGCCCTCAGAGAGTTAGGCACAGCTAGACAGTTCACTAAGGTTTTAGCCGTTTGTCTCTCAGGTTCAACAAAAATATTTTTTATGTTGTTTCTATGGTGGCTAATCATCATTCAGAGAATGCTTTGAGGTTATTTCTCAGTGGATCTCATTTTGAAAACAAGTGATGAATTCTGCATTTTGTTTTTCAGATTTAAGGAAACATAAAATGTATGACCAACATGTGCTTTACAACCTCTGGACTTTAGGGAATGAGCTCTAATAAATCAATTTTAACTCAGCTCATCTCACCTGACACCAATTAAAAATGTATTTGTATTTCAAATGATCAGTATTCAGTTCTTGTGATTTTGCAGTCAGCAAACATCATTTTCCAAAGCTGATTTACCACCATAAAAATATTTGATTGTCTGCACAATCACAGCGCATAATTGTGCCGTTTGTTTTGTTGGCTGTTTTGCTGCACCGATGCAAAAGGAAAAAATAATGGGAATTTGCAATGAGAGTTGTGTTCTGTATGTTGATTATCAGGAGCAAAAGCACTTCTGTGTTGCTTTGATTCTGTACAATAGACACATTACACAAACAACATATGACAACAAATAATTTATATGACTTGCCAAACTAAAGCAAATAACTGCTAAATGTAAAGCAACTGAGATTACATTTGCATCATTCTTGTTCTTTTGCTACAGTTTTTCTTTCGATCAATACATTTGAATTTTTAAACACTGACGAATTCACAAAAGGATTGCGTGGCTTTTCTGGCGCTAAAACTGCACAAATAAGACAAAAAGAAACCGTGTAATTCTCAGAATCAGACTTGCAACCCTAACTGTGTCTTGGTGCTCCGGTGCTATTTGCATGTATTTAAATTAGGTAGAATATGCATACATTTGGCACAAAATTGGCCCTTTTCTATGCAAATGAGCCTCATTGCAAAAAAAGTCCAATTCACAAACACCAGCGCTAACAGCCACACAAAGTGAAACTTTTAGCGTCTTCAGAGAGCTGGTGGTAACTGAAGTACATTTATAAGGGGAGTCACGCCCAGACTTTCCAGTGTTCATGGCAGCAGTGATTGTAGCCAGGCGAGGGCGTCGTCATGCCAGGCGTGCTCGTAAGCGGATATATTAATATCACTTTTTCATTGTAGCTCGCGGTCTGAAAATTGCCATTGTCCTGCCTACTGTGTTCTTGGCGCAAAACCACCATTTATAGCCGACTTTGCCACATGGATAATTGTAATCAGATGCAAATTCCATCCATTCCGCAATCCATTCTTTGTGAATTCACCTCTGAGAATTTCTCTGAGGATTTCAAAAACACATGTTTTACTGAATCAAGCAAAGATAACTATGTTTGATTATGTACCTGTACTCTTATAATGAGAAAAAATAAAGTGTAGTGATAGCAGGTAGGTAGCCACCAAATCAAGAAAATCAAGATAAAAGTAGCTGGTCAAAAAGTCAAATAGTCCACCAGTCTATGCAGGACCCTCGACGTTGATAGAGGTCACAGTAGCCATGAAACAACGCTGGAAAAGGCGGTCGGGGTCCGGGGGCTGGTTGTCACAGTCCAGCTTGCCCCTCAGGAAGTGTTTCCTGAGGCCTTGAGGGCCAGCAGGGGCACTTGTATGACTCGGTCCTGGTCCTTGTGGACTCGACGTAGAGCCTGGAAGACAGAAAATTTACTTGTGTGTAAAGAGCCTGACAGAACACTATCAAACATAATGCTATTTAAAGAAAAACTGCAGTTTATTACACCTTGTTTTATCTTGATAACTCAAGGCATCAGTTCTATCAGCAATGTATTCACCAAGTTATTTGGTGAGATCTCGGAACACATACAGGTTATAAACAAAACAACAGTTTAGCTAGATTAGCTACCACTTTATTTGGAGGTGAAACCAAACATGAGCCAGTAATACAGATATTAATCCCTCATTGCCCATGAAAACCATGAGTGTGCACAACTACAAAGTATGGTAGGTCAAAGTTGAACCAGGTAGTTGGTCTATAAACTGTGAGTGACGTTAACAATGGGTAGTTTGGGTAATAAATTTACCATTCGCTTTTGTTTTCTCTTCCAAATAAGTTTGACTGACCCAGGAGCTTGTTTATAACATGCCTGATCGGCAGATCGTGGGGTAGTCATCGTGCACAGACGAACGTGTAGTTAAAAGCCTGAATTAAGTTTCTGTCATTTAGGCCTGTAACTAGCATTGAGGGCACAGAAGACATGTTCTGGGAAGAGGAGTTTACATTCTATAATTATAAAAAGAAAAAGAAAAACATGGTACAATGTCATTTTTAAAAGCTGATTATGAAATGATATGAGTCAATATCCTTAAAGGCCCGGCATACCCTCACAGGTGTTTTGAGCGTCTGATTAGACCTCTGCTCAGGTTGAAGGTGGGCAGAGCTGTGCTACTAGCCTGACATCACCACACCAATCTGCAAATGCGAGAGGTAACGAAAAAACGGGACGGAATGGAATGGTTCTATTGGTACCACCCACAACTTTTGCCGATGGAAATATGAAAATAACCCTTCTGATGTGTAATGAACTGAACTGCTTAGTGGAAACGCGGCTTAATTGTCCTTTTACTTTTCTGTTTGTGTACGGATTAAATGTACAAGATACAATGTGTTTACTTTAGACAGAGCCATGCTAGCTGTTTCCCCTTACTTGCAGTCTTTATGCTAAGCTAAGCTAACCGCCTCTTGGGTCTGGCTTCATACTTAACACACTGACATGAGAGTGGTATCAATCTTCTCATCTAGCTCTGGGCAAGAAACAGAATAAGCATATTTCTTACATGTAGTATCAAACGTTTTAACAAAGAATTGTGACTACATTATTTTTTATATTAATGAAAAAGCAGAAAGCAGGGACTTCACCCATCAGTGATTTAAACTTGTAACCAGAGGAGACAGGAAACACTGTTTTTCAGGCTGGTGTTAACTTATTCTTTAACAATAGAGACCACATAATTATGTTTTTTTCTGCTTACACAAAGTCCAAACATGGTGGAAATTCATTCATGACCAAACTATTGAGAAAGCAACCAATTTGACTTAAAATCAGTCTTCAATTTAGGAGTAAAGAGCACCCACAGACGGAGAGAGCTTACAAAAAGTTTGGAAAGCACAAAAAATGTTTTGAGCTCACACGAGTATTTGTGTTGCTAGATTTGAGCAAGCAGTAGGACTTCCTTTGCTCCGTTTCTTTGAAGTTGTTTGGTCTAAGATCTGGCACTTTATACCCCTCACGTGCAATTCAAAACTGAGAGCAGAGCAACTTCCACTTGCTTTGACCTTTTAACATTCCAGTGTCTACCAATCTAACTGTGAAATAGGTAAACAGACAGACATGGACATGGCTTTTTCAGTTACACTTGGGCAAGATGAGTTATCTCACGTCACATGCTCTGAATCTGCTGAAAAATTATGAGAGCAGTTTTTAAATCAACCAAGCATGAAACCCAAGACACTACAATCAAATCTTGTTTTGTGCTCATGAATATAATGCTGCACATTTCAAATCTTACGTTGCTGGTTGATTGTAGTCTGAATTTGTTTAGTGTGTTTTTGTCATTATTGTCAAATTATTGAAGTTGCTCCTAAATAATTCAGTGTATTTTATCGATGTGTTGGAGAGAGACAGAGCTGCAGTCAGTACCTGGTGCTCTGAGCGGCAGCCCGTTGTCCAGTCCTCTGGGTTTAGTGGTGATGAACAGATAGCAGAGGACACAGAGAGTGATGATGAAGGCGAGGAGAACCACTGCTGCTACAGAGAGACCCACAAGAGCTCCAAGACTGTAAAACAGACAACAAAGACACAGCAGGAGTATCACCTTGCTCTCAGTATACTGTTCAACAGATGGGAAATAATATACAGTAGATGCATAAAAATGTATCCAAGTGCATCGTTTTAAAATGTGGACATTGATGAAATATTGCTATCATGTGTCAACCAGCGCACACTCCAGGAAGTCATTGCACCTAGCCGCTGTCCGCTAATTAATAGCCTAGCTTTAGCTCGTAACCCTTCGTAAAACCATAACTTGTCGTCTTTACATTTCTGTTTGTGTATGTATTAAACACACAACATTCATCGTGTTGATTAGTGAGCTTCAGAGGTGCTGGTAGGTGGATTTGTTTTTACCTTTGGACAGAGCAAGCCTAGCTGTTTCCCCCTGTTTCCAGTCTTTAAGCTAATAGGCTCATCTCACCTCCTCACTGTAGCTCCATACTTAACGTACAGACATGAGTGGTATCAGTCTTCTCAACTAACTCTCGGCAAGTAAGTAAAAAGCATATTTCCCAAATTGCCAAACAATTCCTTTAACAGAAATGCCTCAGACACGTTTTTGATTTTTTTTTTTTTTTTTTTTTTGGTGAAAAACGGCCCCTTGGAAATCCTTGGATCTCCCTCTTGTTCTTCCTTGAGTCTTGTTTCCCAGATCTCTACATGGACAAAAACATGAGAATAAACAGGTTGACAAATACCAGAATTTCCCTTTAAAAGGGACTCCACCAACTTTCACATGTAGGCTATTTGTTCCTATCCAGTTTCCATCCCTCACATACAAGGACGATGTATTTTACCCTAAAAATAAATGGTGTTCTTTAAACTAGTGACCACTTAAGCCAGATATTTGGTAGAAGTGACAGTTCAGAAAATACAAACTTTATCATAATGCTGTTGAACTGCTGGGTTGAAATTTAGTTTTCTTCACTGTTTTTAGATTTTCTAAATCTATTTTTCAGTTTCTTCTTTCCTATTGTTATCAGAGGTGCTAGGAGTTTGAGTCATAATCTCTCTCGTCATATTCGGCCCACTGTTCTTTTTTGGAATGTGACCATTTTTGACAGTTTTGGGTCAAACCTACTCTTTCTTAGCCACCCTGGTAATGTCCACCACTTTGTTCCAGAGTGAAATATCTCAACAAATGCTGGATGGATTACCATTATATTTTGTACACATTCATATGACATATGACATTCATGGTACCCAGAGGCTGAATCCTACTGACTTTGGTGATCCTCTGACCTCTCCTCTAGTGCCACCATTGACATTTGCAGTTTTGAGTGAAATGTCTCGACAACTAATGAATGGATTACCATGAAATCTGGTACACGCATTCATGTCCCCCTCAGGATGAACTGTAATAACTTTGGTGATCCTCTGGCTTTTCATCAGTCTCCATCATCAGGTCAAATTTTTAAATTGTCCAATAGTTATGAACATGGTTTATGAACAAATACTTGCAAAACGAATGACATTCCCATCAGCTGTACTTTGTGTTTAGTGCTAATTAGCAAATGCTAGGATGCTAACACGCTAAACTAAATGTGGTGAACATGGCAAACATTATACCTGCTAAACATTAGCATGTTCACATTGTCATCGTAAGCATGTTAGCATGCTGACGTTAGCATTCAGCTCAAAGCAACGCTGTGCCTAAGCCTTGCAGAGCCGCTAGCATGACTGTAGACTCTTAGTCTTCCTACTCTAAAGTTCTCAGTGGTGCTAGTAATGCACGCCACCTTGACGCATGCTCTTTCTTGTCATATGCTGCCCACTACTCTCGCATGGAATGTGACATTTTTTTGTGCCAAACCTATTATTTTTACTGTTTCTTCTAGTTCTTACTAACTTTTTCTTTAAATGTGCTGTATGATTCTACCTGTCATGATATACTACTGGTCAAACAAATAACTAGTTTAGTGAGGTTTTTAGGCAGTTGAAGAATTTTTCATTGAGTTTATTTAATGTGTTCAGACAACATCTGCCTGTCCACCCTCCTTTGCATGGGAGAAAGATGAATATTTATATTCATATCTTAACAACTATGTCACAGCTAGCTTGTGACACACCATGGTGTAAGGTACATTTAAGTCACTCTGTAGGGAACATGTCGTGTAATTCCTGTGACATTTGTTCAGCTGTTCAGCTTTTTGGAAGCACTAACACTAGTCAAACAATACTGAATCAAAACAAATTGTGGCAAAACGTGAGATTTTATGAAAATTACAATGCTGCTGGATTAAACCTTTGCGTGCCTATTCTATTCAATTCAATTCAGTTTTATTTATATAGCGCCATATCATAACAAAGTTATCTCAGGGCACTTTTTCGAGTAGAGCAAGTCTAGACCGACTCTTTATATTTACAGAGACCCAACAGTTCCCACCATGAGCAAGCACTATGCGACAGTGGCAAGGAAAAACTCCCTTTTAACAGGTAGAAACCTCGAGCAGAACCAGGCTCTAGGTGGGCAGTCATCTGCCTCGACCGGTTGGGTTGAAGGGGGAGGGGGGGAGCAGGAGAGAGAGAGCAGGAGGAAAGAGAACATACAGCAGCACAATACAGTTTCACACAGAGATGTAACGCAATGGCCGCGGCAATGGCATGGCTGTCAACACCAACAGAAACAATACTAAGAGCACATGCTTATTTGGTATGAATGATTAGTTTGTTTACTGTCAGCCGGAACAGAATATAATTGGAGACAATTGGAGAGTACTTAAGTAAAACCACAGCAGGGAAGCCTGAAATTTTCAGCCAGCTGAAACAAAAAGACAAATGAAACTACATGAAATTCTCAAGATGCTCAAAATACATTTACTGTTTTATTGTTGCTTTAGTGTGCTTCAGATCTAAGCAGCTGAATTCCTTCTCTGAACCTTGAGATTAGTAAAGCACTCCATTAAAAGCACTGCAGTGTTTCAGTGGAATTTTTATTACACAAAATGACACATAATGATTCAGAATGGCCAGAGTCTGCTAATTTCACTGGACCTCCTACAGAGATGATTTGGTAACAAGTTATGTGAGTTGCATTGTAATACATTATACAAACAGATGACATAAAAGCCCACTATAAACAAGAATAAACTTTCCTTACACTGACAAGCTCACAAAATTCCATTTCATTATAATATAGAATTGTATAATAAAGCATCATAAATGTTTTGCAGATTGAATACTCTGATTTTCACAACATTACTGAACATTACAGTGTGATTTTGTACTGAAAATGCACTTTCTATATGATGACTTGAAGGCTCAGTTCACGCTAATTACACTTACCTGTAGTGATATCACAAAACCTAGTTTTGGTTTTAATCAATCATGAAATCCTTCCACCCCAATACAATGGAGGTGAATGGAATGTTGTTTTTGGTGCACTGAAAAATGATATCCACACACCTCACTGTGAACATCAACATCAAAATTGGGGATTCAGACATTTTTAGAAACAGCAGTATTATAGTGATCTTTGGTTGCACCAGGTACATGCAAGTAGATATATGAAACTGACCTAGCAACCACTGAAGTGCCCCTGGGCAAAGCAACAACCCCTGACCCAAACGATTCAAAATAACAGCCAACAGCACAACTTGCAAAAGCATAAACAGTTATTTTTAGGGATGCAGCAATCAGATACTCTATACAGTATCAGTACCGCTGATACTGACCTTATAAGCAGATTGGTAATTGCCATTTTTAACACCGCAGCAATCCCTGATCTCATATTATCTTACATAAAAATTATCCCATGAGGTTCATGTAATGTGCTATGAAGACTTAAAATTATTGGAAAAAGCCAGAGAGCACTGCTATGGGATTGGCCCTCAGACACCCTGAGGTCACACATCAGATCAGTACCAGGAGAGAAAATGTTGGACCAGTGCATCCCTAGTTCCTTCTCATTACTGAATGAGAGGCAATGTTGTCCCTAATGGTAGGCTACTTAGTGTGTGTGTGTGTGTGTGTGTGTGTAACTCAAATGTGAGCTTAAGATGCATTAATTAATAATTTCATTCATTTTGTGTTTGTTTGTGTGGCAGACAGAATTTCCACATTTTATCCCGCATCACATCTGACAGTTTTGCTATTGATATTAAAATTCCTCTCTCCCCACCTTTTGATTCAAGGTGAGTCTGAGTATAATAAATAAATAAATAAATAAAAAGTCTTCCTAATTAGTCACAGTCAATTAGCCTGTTAGAGCCAAACAGGGGCAGACTGCAAAATGCCATCAACAGGTTGGCTTCTGAACACAAACCACTGATATAAACGCGCGTTTCAACACAAAACACGCATATGTTTTAACCCGTAAAAGATCCAATTGCTAAAAAGTTTTAAATATGGTCATCTTTTTTGATCAGGATTACTGTTTGCGGCAGGAGAAATCGTGCCTGATGGTGCACACCGCGCTCTGGATGCTGCGTAAGTACATTTAAGCTCCACTACACATCTCCGACGCGTCTCCTGCTGAGAAGAAAGTCTATGCAACAGTTCCATTTGACAGCGTTCATCTCCCCTTACCTTAACCACCACATGTATCCATATTCGTAAGGAAAAAAGCTGTTGGGGTCATCACAACAGTACTTCAAGTCACTGAACCCGCAGCAGAAAAGTGCCGTGGTGTCACTGTCCGCCTTCGGACACGTGAAGCCCTCCACGAACACGTTTTCTTTGCTGTAGTAACTTTCGCAGTCCGAGCTCATATCAGACGCAGACTGCCCGCACATGGACAGCCAGATGCGGTGTGGCGCACATTAAAACCCGGTCTCATGCCGCCCATTTCCCACTGCTGCTCCTTCACATCGTGTCAATGTGTCTGATTCTGGAGCTCCAGCCCCCCCTCTCTCTCTCTCTCTCTCTCACACACACACACACACACATCTACCTATCCATCATCTATCTATGAATATCTTAATTGCTTAACTGCTAAGCCTCCATGCTAATGAACAAGTGGTGATTATGGATTATATTAGGCTACCTAAAAAAGTTTTTCTCAATTGCTTTGGCACATTTCTTGAAACATTTTCAAAGTTCTCATCACTGCAGATGCATTTCCCAAAACAGCTCATGTGAGCAGCAAAACGGTACAGTTAACCTGCGAAAGGCTGAAACTCACCCAACAGCTTTAACTCGTGTCGTCATGAAGTGATTGTGTCAATGAATGGTAAATGCAAGGAATCTTGGCGTCTGGTTTGATACTAATTTCAGTTTTGAGCAGCACGCCACAAAGCTTGTGCACAGAAATATTTCAAAAATACAACCTATGTTAACTTTTAAAGACACAGAGACCACTTCACTTCACCTTCATCTCATCATGCCTGGATTACTACAACAGCCTTTATACCTGCCTCAACCAAAAATCTATTCATCGACTCCAGATGCCTCCCTACACTGGCTCCCAGTATGTTTTAGAATAGATTTTAAGATTTTACTGATTACTTTTAAGACTCTTCATGGCCTCTCTCCCTGCTATATCTCTGACCTCTAAGTAGCGTACGCCGTGGCTGAAAACTTAGGCCGTATTCAGACCAAATCAGGTGCAGCGGCGAAAACGCCAGTACTTCCATTCATTTGAATGTGGGTTTAGGCTGCGGCAAAAAGTTAAAGCAGAATCAACTTTTGGAGAAACGCAACCGACGTCATGCCAATCACGCCGGCAATCAGACCGGAAGAAGAACCTTGTTTACCATGTAACATTATAGCACCAGCTGTTAAATGTAGTATTCCACTGTTTACTGAGCAACTGTGAAGATGGAAGAGAGACTGAGCTGTATTCAGCTGTTCAACCCTGCCATGAGGAGCACAAAGACGTTAATCGCCGTGCAGTTGCTTGGCTTATATCGCTCTTCAAGTTGGGATTGCTACAGTGAGCCGCAACCCTGTGCTAATCATCGCAACGCCTGACTTGGTCTGAATGCAGCCCAAAGGGGACACAATTTGCAGTCTGGACCCCGAGGCTCTGAAACGATCTGCCAGAGGAAACCAGGTCGGCTGAGTCAGTGATCTCCTTCAAGTCCCTTCTTTCCTGGTTTTACTTTTACTTTCCTGGTTTTAATTTTCTTTGTCTTTTATTTCCTTTAAAAAAAATTATTTTCCTATTCTTGCCTTTCCCTACATTGTATTGGTATCTGTTTTCTTTTAAAACCTTATGATTTTTTGACTTGTCTGTTTTATTTTGCTGCCTTTATGAAGCAATTTGTAACATGAATGATTTTGAAAAGTGCTCTAGAACTAAAGATATATATATTTTATTATATATTATAAATGGACCTCGCTTATATAGCGCTTTTCAACCTTAACGGTTCCCAAAGATTGGTCTCATTCATCCATTTACACACATATTCACACACACAACAGAGCTTCCATGCAAGGTTCTGGCCTCCATCTGGTTCAGTGTCTTGTCCAAGGACACCTCGACATGTGGCCAGGACCCGCTCTACCTCCTGAGCCACAGCTGCACAATGAATAAATCATTGCCACCAAAATAACACGTTCCTTTGACATTGTGTAAAACCAAGGTGGTCAAAATGTTTAGATGTGTTGTTAGAATGACAGTGGATTCTGGAAGTGTGTTCCTCGTCTTCTAACTTCCAGTCAGTCTTGTCCTACATGTTTTCACCGACACTAAATGCCCAATCTAACAGGCTGTCATTTTTCTGAAGCTTACTGACTGCTATTGTGTATCAAAGTGAATACTCTTCAGATGCTGATTTCAAGAGCGCAAGGTTTCACATTCTACTTTGTAAAGCAAAAGAGCACTTAGATTTGCATGTAATGTGAGGAAAAACAAGTTTATTTTTCCTGCAATGGTCACACAACACAGTACAATACAGGAAACAGAAGATAGCTGAACATGTACACAGCACTGCTCAGAACAAAAACATGTATACTATCAATGCCAAAAAAACATGTACTGTAGCTGTATAAATGCGTTTTACATATACCCATACTCGTGACTTACACCTGTGATCTAAGATGTGAGAAACTCCCCATTTGTTAGTGAAGTTCGAGTTTCACCTGACAATGAATTTATCAATTTAGCAGATGGCCACTCCATATCAATGCAATTTACTGTATTATTGTAAATGTGGGCTTGGCAGATTTTGTCAGTTAGATGGACTATTCTGCATGTGATGACTTAAACAATGAAAGATTTCTAACATATTTTGGAGAGTAAAACTATTCAACTGAGAAGAAACATAGTCATTTGCCTAAATGTGCTAAAACATTTGCAAATAGTAACAAAGAATGAGAAATGATTTCTGTTGTGCACAAGTAACAAAATGTCATTCAACTGTCAATCGAGAATTGAGCCAAAGCAACTGAGAAAAACTGTAATGACCCTTATTTTTTCTTTCCTCACACCTTCAAATTCTGATGAATCACATAAAGCTGGAAGGGGTATAATGTTTTTGGGTGGGAACACCTCTTCAGGAAGCAGGGCCTATGCTACAGTGCATTAAATGGTAAGACTTTTTAACAAGTCAAGACAAGACAAGTCAAAATAACTTACTAAAAAACAAGACAGCCATGCTAGCGGCTCTGTGCGGCTGTACCACAGACTGTATATAAAGATGGATGACATGACAGCTCCAATCCCCCAGGAAGTGCGCCAGGCTTTGAAGTCAATTTGACATAGTGGGCAAACTGTGTAATTATACAATTTCCGGGTCCGTCACGTGATGCACACTGGCCCCAAGAGACTTTTTCCCATAGACTTACATTGTGAAAGAGACGTCTGTAAATCAGTGGATCATTTTTTTTGAAGTACAACAACTAGCCAGTATGAACACTTAAATATCCCTCATTTAAATCATTATGTCCTAAAAGTTGTAAAATGCATAAATAGCTGAATCCAGATATATATAGTCACTGCCATTCATGTGAGTGAGCCTGAGACCGAGTGGTTGGGAGGCGGGGCTAAAGGAAGCGCTAGTGCGGGTAATTTTATACCCAGGAAGTCTGACTTTTTTGGCCTCATGCACCACTGAGCAACTTTCATAGGAATGAACGGGGCCGATGCTGTATCCACTTCTCTTTATACATCCATGGACAGCTCCCCAAAAGTGAAGCCAAAACATCTCGATCGCCCCCTGGTGGCTGGCTGCAGTATAGGTCATAAACCCTGCCCCCTCCATGTTAGTGGATGGGACATGGGCCAAGTAGTTTAGGTAGCACACTGATGTTTGTTCAAGTGTTCATTTCTCTGATAAGTTTGGTTTTAATTAGTTATTTGATACTATAAAAAGGGGGTGTGACATCATGATTGACAACTGTGAGTGTGCTCGCGATTGGTTCGGGCGGGTGTATAGGCGGGAACTCGATACCGCTCCACCGCGAATCACTACTGCGCAGACTCTAGCTCCAAATGACGTCACCAGCACAACATGGCAGCTCCCATATCTGGGATATTTTGGCTTCATTTTTGTACAGTGGGAGGAAGTGGAGACGTGTCGTCCATCTTTATATATAGTCCTAAGGCATATACTAAGGAAGTTGGTTTACAAAAGATTTAAAAAATGAAAAAATAAAAGTAGTTATAAAATAACTTTGAAGAAAGAAATGGTGGTTAAAGGTGTGGGTAATGCAGACTCATGATAATAAGGGTATTGTGGTAGAAAAAATCCCAAAGATGGGCCAGATGTCTTCAGGATTTTCACCACACTAAGTACACTTCAATACTAAAAAATAATTCAACTGAGTCAAAAGAGTTCAAATATGAATAGAGTTTACTGACAAATCAACAAGTACAGCAAACCCGAGTTAGTTCATGGAGCAACCAACAGTCAAGCATACAAGCACACACAAACCTGAGTCAGTCCATGAAGTAACTGACAATCCAATGCACACATCTTCTTTTATAGCCATCTTCACCCCTCCTTCTGTGGGCCCAAAGTTGTATAACCACCTGCTGACCTTGGCCCATTTTCTGTGATGTTTTCAGCCTGCTCTGAGCCAGACACCACAGTTGTCTGATACACTCTAACCTCCCACTGCCAGCTGCTGCACTTAATTAAGAATACAAGACTTCTATGATTGTGCCCACATCCAACAACACATGACTACATCATGATTATGACTGAACCTGACTGAACCTGACTTTACCTGACCATTATCAATATGATTGACTTTTATTGACTTATACATAATACTGTAATATTGATTATGACTTATTTGACCTCTCTGCCCTTACCCTGCAATGATTCAATACTGATTCATCAATATTATACCACATTTGGTGAATAAAATTTCCCACAGTATATAAGTCTAACTGGTGATGATTCTTACACCCCACAGTAGGCGGACGGTATGATGAACGGTTTAGACAGTTTAAGGAGCAGTAGGCAGCTGGATGTTCTCTCTAATGTGGACCAGAAAAGAGTTCCCTAGTTGTAAAATTTGTTCGTAGAACTCAAAGAAAATAAAATTTTCTCTTATTTAATGAAGAACAGTGAATCATGAACCCATTGTGTACAGCTAGGTGGAGAGGTATCTTTCCATTTTAAAAGGATCAGACGTCGGGCAAGAAACGTGGCAAAGGCAATACGGTCTGCCTCTGCTTTTGAAAGGGAAAGCACAGGAGACGAGACACAACAAATGACCTGCAGGGGGCGTGGATGAACTGATCTACCTAGACAGGTGAAAATTAATGAAAAGATTTTAAGCCAGAATTCCTTGATTTTGCTGCATGACCAGAACATGTGATTACAATTGACAATTGATGACAATTTAGGTTTGTCCAGTGACTGCGGTGGAGTATTTTACATTGCATAAAACAATGCTGGATGCAAACAAAGGAAGTATGGACTCTTTAAAATAGAATGCCAAAGACTATCTGAAAGACTGATGACTGTCTCCCAGTCAGCTTTTAAAGGCATAAGACTGACATTTTGCTTCTGAACAAGCTTATTATATATGATAGAATTTATGCCTTTAAAAGATGAAGGGTGCTACTCTGGGGACCATGAATGTCTGTACTTTATGTCATGGCAATCCATTGATAGTTGTTCAGATATTTCAATCTGGACCAGAGTGGTGGACCAACAGGCTGTCAGACCGACATTACCATCCCTATAGCCATGTCGACATATTTTATATCTCTTTATATTCTTAAACCATAATGTTCATTTTGTTGCCTCAAGGCTTCATTGTGCACTTACAACCAGGACAATCAGGACAATGCCATGCTCAGTGATGGAGATATGTTGTTAAATGATGATCATGACCATGGTCAATGTTTTTTCTTCATTATCTACTAATGCTCAAAGGTAATTAAGGATACAAGGACATTTTATGGTCTAAACTAAAGTGGCAACATCGAACCTGATTGAGTAGGGTTCTTTTCCAGCTGATAGAGGGCTGAATGAGCTTGAGGGCTGTGACAGTGAGGAAGAATGGATCCCACAATCATTTTCAAGGGACAGTAGGTTTCACCACTCTACAGGGAAAACACACAGAAACCACACAGTCTTAGTCCTTAAATAATTAAGTATTCTTAAACCAAGAATAATCCACATTTGCCATTTATGATAGTACAAAGAGCAAAAGGTAGGGTGGAATAAGGTGGAGAGAATAACATGGAGCTACACAAATATACTGTATTTCTATTGCTGCATTACATCAAAAATATCGGGACCATATGTATGTTCTAATGCAACTTTTATAATGCATATGTTGCTTGAATTGACCTAATATTTGTTCTATAGAAATCAGATTTTTCTTGTATGTGGCAGCACTAATTTGCTCTCTTTCCCTCCATGATCTCAGCTCCCTGCAGGCAGTGTGAGTTTATACCTGAGGTGTTACATGTGCATCCATTAACAATACTTTAGCACTCAGACACTTGTTTTGTGCCCCTTCATTAAGATCATGGATGGATGCAAAATGAATCAGTGGTTAATGAAACGGTAACAAATGGTCAGCCTTCACAATGGCGCCATGTGGTAAATATAGTAATGATTAAATAATGAAGCATTGATTAAATGAGCAGTCATTCATAATTCCTTGATTGTAGTGAGTAGTGCACTCACAACTTGCTTTATTAATTAGGGCAAATGTTTTTTTTGTACTAAGCATGAAATCAACCTGCCATTCGATATCTCATGCATGCAAGGCTGTTTAAAATATTTATAGTGCCATTTATAGCTGTGGGTGCTGTACTTGGTACTGCACACTTAAACATGTTTTTTGAGCTGTAAACTAAATGATATGACACTACTGTGAAAAAAAAAAAGCATTTCATGGGTTAAAAATGTCTCAACACGCCATCTACTGTTTTAAATCAGCTCTGAACCTGCGAGGCCAATGCTGACATAGAGTCAAGCGGTTGGGACCTGTCTATGTCCTGACATTTGACTCTAATCAGTGTCAGTCCGTCTCCTCCATGTCCACTGAATGTAGCCACGCCTCCTACAGTTGTTGTTCCCTCACTGTTGCAGTTTGATCAATTTGCTGGGAGAGAGGGTTCTAGCTGAATCTGAAGGTGTAGTTACACTTTAAGCTGTATGAATACTTGACTCAAGAGGTTAACGGGAGTCCTGCTGTAGACACCTACAGTAAAGGTTTTGATTTGAAGCTGAGTGTCAGATTTCACCCGCTGATATCACCACATCACTAGGCATGTATTGTACGTGATCAGACTGTATCATGCTTTAATCATCTTCCCCACAGTACCTGGGTTTACATTCTGTCTTTTACTCTGTATCACAGAGTGACGGTGGGTTACATAGAACTGAGCTACGCCCAGGTATCTTACAATGTTATTTTGCCTCGGCTCATTACTGAATAGAAGACTACCGTTGTGTAATTGCTGTGTTTACATTCATTCATTCATACAGCGTGGTGATCGCTGTAAACAGGTCTGCGGTGTAATGGCTTTGCTGTGTGAAGACTACTGAGAGTCTTCCTCCAACTTGCTTCATGTTGTCCTCACTCTCAAAAATCTCCACTGTCATCAGAAACCTGTAGGGGAAAACACAAGCTGACCAATCACAGTTCCAGTGGTCCCCATGTGGTGTCTCCATCGCTGTAGCCTAGATGTGTGGTTACATTTTTGAGGAGACACAAGCTCAACCTATTTTAGGGACTAAAAACACAATTTGTTTAAATGTTGCTCAGCTTGGTTTTAAGTGATTCCATACTCACCCATCACTCTCGGGACTCCTCTCAATGTTTCTATAAGAATAAACTACCTTGCATATTGCGGTTTTATAAGGACCAAGATATGGGCTTATTGGGGTTTCTGTTACCAGGGAGGATTAGGTGTTCAGATGAAACATGTTACAGGATACTCTGAAAACATCCCATAGGTTGTGTTCTTTTGGTAGATTTTACATATATATATACAGCAAACTAACAATATCTTGTACTCACCAGTGGGGGATAACCTGTTGTTCTATGTGGTACTGAAGAGGCAGCATCCAAGAGACAGGGAGAACTTAGGGAAGCAGGAACAACATGGTGACGGCATGATGATGACGAACTCCATCTTGGACAGAATTTTTTCTTTATGTCCATTCTGAATCAAGCTGTGTCCATCAGCCCATCAAACATAAATCAGGTGATATCTGAGACACCACTGATCTGCGTTTGTGCTCCGGTGTTTAATACAATTATGCAGAACAACCCAAAGAGGGAGCTGATATTAAAGGTCAAAATTACTAACTCAAATGTAATATCCCAGCGGTGATATTTCAAATACCACATGAATGAGCTGCGTTTAGAATAGCTTCATCCTCAGCGCGGAGCAGAGTGCTGACTCTGACAAAGGTCACACTATGCAAACAACAATGGAGGAAGGCTTAACTGTGTTGATTTTACTGTGTGTATCTTGCATATTGGATGTACTGAACCTTCCCTAGTGAGGAACATTTCCTTCCAGAGGGAAACTTGAGTGAAATAAATAAATATTGAAAATAAAAATTAAATAAATATTGCAAACTTAGAGGCCACAGAAGTTGGAAAGTTGTCCATTTCCAAGCAAAGCCTGCAACCATTAGGAGCACTCAGATGGCAGTCATCTTTTAAATCTCCTTTCACGTATTCCAAATAAAATATCAGTTTTTATCAATTCCATCCATTTAGGTCTTACGTCAAAGTTTGACTCTCAGAAATCAGCACTTACAATACAGCTTTTTTAATATATATTTAAAAAGCTGAATTTCTGATACTGAAAGACGCAGTCATGATTCTAGTGTAAATGTCTTACTAACTACTTACTTTCAACAAAAGGACCTTTCTAAAAGGGGCACTTTTACACATGAGAATTGGTTTACTCTTCATGAGGCGCACACTTCAGCCTGTCTCTAGAGGAGGTTTCTAAAGTCTGAGAAAATAACCCTACATATGTCATCAGGGTTATTTCAGCAAGGGTTTGGGGACTACAAATGTATAGCAGAGAGACTATTACAAACTGGGGCCATCTAAAAGACCTGCGCGTTTGCAGACATGGAAGGTCTAACAAAAGATGCTATCGAATTGCATTATGGGAAATATAGGATCCAGTATTTTTGGAATGTGACCCATATCAGGGACTAAAAGTCAGGATATCTCAGCTGATGCCAAGTGTATTTACTTGTGCACTAGCATCCCAGTTTTGAGTCTTATCCTGGTCTTGATCTTATTCTGGATATGATGTTTACATGGAACATGAGAAACCTGGTTACTCACGTTCCTGTATACATGATTCTAACAGTATCCAGGTTTCTCAGCCATTATGTTCTGTACCAACGAAGAATGTTCAGAAACCTGGACAAGGTGTTTACACAGTATCCTGGTTTCTATCTGATTACTCCAGGTAGCATATGCACGTTTCTCAAAAGCAGAATAAGGGCTTATCCAGGTTTCTGAAACCACGATATGATGTTTACATGTGGAGAACATAAATGGGATACGGTCCCAATTGTCCTCCACAGTAAATCACTGGAGTAACCCTTTCAGTGAAAGTAAATTTGTCACAAGAGATAGATACATATAAAATCACAAAAATATTTTTTAAGAAATGCATGCATGTTATGCAGCTTTATACTTCATAAAGAGTAGATGTTTTCCTCCACAACTTTTATTAACCGCTCTAGTTACTTGTTACTTTGAATATTAAGATATTCCATACAACAATGAGCTTATGAAACACAATGCAATGATATAATTTAAACTACCAAAGTTGTTCAAATTAGCTCCACCTCGACCAGCCTAAACACTAAAATGCTGCTTACACATTAATGCATCAGTAATAATAATAATAATAGTACAATATTTATAATGATATTAGCACTCTGAGAGGGGACATTATGCATAATGAGTACCAGGTTGCATGGAAAGATTAAACTAATTTGAAAAGTTAATATATGATTTTACAAGTTCTAATGGCAGATATTCAGAGAAAAAATAGGGCTTTTAAGCAATGACCGAAAAAAAAAAGTCTTTATTTTATCACATAAGGGAGTCAGTTTTCCTGACCCTGTCACAGCGCACTGTGCATTAGCAGATGGTCATCTGGGAATTTGTCATACAGTCATTTGGTCTTTTGCACAAATTCCAGCCTGTCACAAGATATCAAGTCCACAGTTTTCCTAACAGGACAAGAAACGACTTTTGTGAAGAGACAGGACCTCACTACCACATCTGTAAACTGCGTCTGTGTATATAAAAATAGATTAAAAAAAACCCAGTTTCTACCTCATTTGCCCACACTTTAATTCACTGGGGACGATAATACTTATGTACTTTACTTAAGTAAAACTTTAAATCCAGGATTTTACTTCTAATAGTGTATTTTTAGAATGTGGTATTTATGTTTTTGCTTGAAGAATATGGATCCCACAACTCATCAGTACTGGACCATGTATTGTAGAATTTCAGCAGTAACACTGATCAGCCTGATGGGGGCATCATACCTAAAGGGCAACATTTCTACATCACTGCTCTGGCTTTGACAACATCAGAGGGGATGGAGGGATGCTGCTGCTTGATGTGGTGTTTTGGTGTTTAAGAAAGGACAGACTTTGAAAGACAATAACTTCATCACATTATGATGTGATTAATCTTGCTACAGCTCCAGCCTGTATCTTTCCTTCATCATCATTTATAGAGGGCAAGTTCCACAGGGATCATTAGCTGAATCTGACGCTGAACACATTGTCCCTGCTGCTGGTGTTACTGTAGATCACACATAGCATTGAGGGGCTATGGAGCTCCGTGTGGATGTCCTGCTGTGTGGTTGTTTTAAGAAAAAATGAAAAATGAATGAATGAATGCAAAAAAGGATTTACTAGGTGACTACTGTATTTAACCTTGACAGATCACATGATTAAAATGTCAAACATTCCTTAACACAGAACATGACAAAAGATGTTTTTTTTTCCAGTGGATCTGAGCAGCCATTGTTGCCCAGGTACATCAATGAAAGGCTGACTTGTGTCACAGCCTTGTTGTCCTCACTGTACCATTCCAATAAATGAATGTAGCTTAGAGACGTTCCTGAATCTTTGTTTAGCTACAGTGTCTATATGTGTGTGAGTGCAATGGGAGTTTTACAATTCAAGGTTCAAACTTTGATGTGAAATATTTTGATGTAAATAACTAATAATAATAAAATAATAAAAACTGTAATAACTTGCCGTTATTTAATTTGTGCATTAATTTGTGTCTGAATAAAACTCTACATAGGCTCTTGGTTATTCATTACAGGATAAGGGTGGCAGTATTATATAATCTTAACTTTTATAATATTTGTTACAAATATCCCATGAAAAGACCAAAACCAATCATCAATTGATTCTACTAACAAGTACTGTCTATGTACCCAAAGCCTGATATACAGTATCTTATTCCTCTATTCCGTCCTTCACTTAAGTAAAAGTATCAATACCACACTGTATAACTAACTGTTAATAATACTATTATACAGTATAATATTTTACTGGATTATCTTTCATTTTAATGTAGTAGTTAGTCATAGTGGGTGTAATTCTAACTACATGATATACTGTTGGGTAATTGAATCTATAAAAATACATTGTTAAAATCAGAGTTTGCAAAGTAACTACAGCTGCAAGATGAATGCATTGGAGTACAAGCAACAAGCAAGTATAAAGCAACATAAAAGGTAAATACTAAGTACTAAGTACAATTTTGAGGTACTTGTACCTTACTTAAGTACAGTACTGGAGTAAATGTACTTAGTTACATTCCACCACTGGAGAAAGACTAACACATTGTTGGTTTTTGTCTATTTTTTATTTACATTAAGAATAATACAAACCTTATTCTTTAAAAAGGAACAAAAAGGCTAGAGATCCAAGGTAGAGACAGAACCAGAAGCGTACAGGGTAACTGACTTGTTTCACCTATCCCTCTCATTTGGACAAATTAGACGTCTTGCTAATAAACTGATACACTCCAGGTTTTTCATCTTGCAATTTATAATTTTTTTTTATTTTCAATATAGCAAGTTGACATACACATATGCAATATACATATACACACACATACATACAAGGACAAAAGTTACAAAAAGATAACTATAAAGACCTACACACGAGAAAAAAAGACAAAAGAAAAAAAAAAAGAAAATTCAAAAGTTTTTTCATTAGTCCTGATGGTGTGGCCATTTTGTGCTGACTTTTGCTGAGGCTGGCTAGCTGAGGCTCCTCACCACACTTGATTGCCATTTATAGTATTTCACTGTCACTTAAGTCTTTGAAAATAAAATGTCAAGTGGCGTTTTCATTTTCATTTACAAATTGTTGTAAAATTGCATTTTAATTTTAATTGTGACTTAAATATTGCAATGGAAAAACAGGTTACATTGTTTCTATTGCATTTTCAAATTTGAATTAACATTTGATTATTGTCCACTGTACAGCGGGGTACGACTTGAATGAAATGTCAAACAGCTTTTCCATTTTTATTTCAATATGGTCATAGAACGCCCATAAGAGTATGTGAAAATGAAATTGGATTATTGCATTTTCATTTTCATTTTTACTCAAATAACACATACATTTCATACAATTACATTTTCATTTTCAAGTTTACATTATCATTTTAATATAGTCCCCTATAGACTTCCATAGATACTTAGTGGGGTGATGTTTTATTTACATTATTCAGGTATAGCTTTTGTTTTGACCATTAAAATAAAAAATAATGTATGATGGACATGCTTTATAGATCTAAATGTTTGTTATGTAATATACCAAAACAGTTACAACAGAATACATGGTGAATAACCAGGTAACGTGGTCCTGTGCTATTGTGCGAACACACTCAGCAGAATGTGAATGTCAAGGTCAACATGGATACCATGGAGTCCATACCTGCAGTTGTATTCTACACTTTCCCTCTCTGACTCCCTGTCATTGAATTGGCGGTGGCATTGAGTGTCACATTCTTATACAGGTGGAATAAATACCAGTGACACTCACGAGGCATGGCTGTACACTCGTAATCTTGTTTCTCCAAAGAGAGCACATGACAGTTGGCAGTGGAATTTATTTTCACTTGGATTTGAGATTAAACCAGATGTTATAGATATAGAATAAAGTAGGTTTCCGCAACTGCATGACCTATTTCTCACCTTAGATTGGTTCAGAATCTTATTTTGGTCGATGTTTTAAGAGAAACTTGCCAAATTTTCCAGACCAACCTCCATGTGTTTTTTTGCTGTTTTTTAAAATCAGAAATAAAGACCAATTTCATCCCAGCAAGCGGTGCATTCATCCAATAGGATTTGTGTGTAGGTTTTGATGTCTGATTGAAGGAGAGACCTGTCAATCATCTAGTGTGCCGCTTACTTGAAATGACATCTGTCCCAAGCAGATGCTTAATGAGCCTTAGCGGAGCACAATGAGAGCCTGGCTTTGTGAGAGAACAACCCGGTTGAGTCCAGGTTGTATTAAAACTGGTCGAGTCTCCTCATATGGCCTATATATTTCAGGCAAGACATCAAAATATTTCTTTTCATAATAAAGTAAGTAAGTAAAGTAAAAGTGTTTTTGTTATCTTGTCAACCCAAGTATATTTATTCAGAGCATTTGTAAATGAACTTTATACGATTGTATTGTGGTGTATGTCAGTACAGTAGGATAAACTGTGTGCTATAGAGTCGGTAATCTGTAATCTTGTGCTTGCCAGCCTCAGCTCCTTCTGTCTGCACAGAGAAGCAGGCAGCCGGAGGATCATGCCTCTGATCATGACTCTGCCTACTGCTCCGAGGTAAAGGGCAGGCTAAGGTTGTTAAGCTACAACCTCAATACCACTCCCACCCTGATGACATCCGAGCCCCATGCTGCCATCACCACTATATTACATAATCACAACAGCACACAAGACAACAATCTTGGCAAAACAGTCATGTATCACTGAAATAAATGTAAATAAATGTATTAAAGGTATCCTAACATATGAATCATATTTGTTGTTACTCTATGCCTAATTGGTGCATTTTTGGCTGAATTGGAAGCGTGTGAGCAACTGCGTTTGGGTTTTTAATGAATGAATGCATGTCAGCTTCTGGGAGGTTGTCTAATCCTGTGTAATCCCTGCCTGATGAAACCAGATAGAGTGGAAATATTGGCAAAAGAGAGGGATTAGTGACCATGGAGTCTGGCAAAACATGTGATCGCAGCACGAGCACATACTTTACTCACACATATGCAGCTCTGCCCTGGCACACACGCAGGCAACATGCCACAGCACTCGCCTCCATTCATGATTCTTCCACATGTAAAGCAAACGAATGAGAGGAGGGTGTGTGTATGTGTAACCCTAACCTATAGAAGTCCCTCAATCCAAGTACGACCCAAGCCCTCCCAAGTGGGAGGAGCACACTGCTACAATAGTGGGGGAATCAAACTGACAAGCTGAATCTGTGTGACCTGACTGCCGCACACATGGTCTCATCCTGAGGACAGACTGTGAAGGACAAAGCGACCTGAATCACTCGAGCTTTGGGCAAACAAAAGATTAAAACTCCTCTCTGGGTGAAATAAATAAATCAAATAATATCTGTGCGGCAGACAGAACGGTTCAGGGCGGGACTTGTGCAACCACACAGTGTCTCAAAAACAAGAATCGTAGCTCACAGTTCCCGTCTAGACAAACAACCTGGAAACTAACTGCACCGCCTGAGGTGCTTTTTAGTAGTCCACAAAGAGTTAAAGTGTAACTACACTCTCAAATTCAGCTAGAACCCTCTCTCCCAGCAAATTTAAAAATGCAGATCACCAGGACAGGACTCATGTGCCAAATCCACAAATAGCAGAAGGTCCACGAGTGTATTTTTGTTTTATGGGAAAATGTTGATTAGACACTTGAACACTTGGGTATCTCAGCACACATTTAAAGAGGTACTCCAGTGATTCAGTATTGCACTTCCACAAAGTTGGGAGACTCACTAGAGACACATTAAAAAAAGAATGGTCAAAATCGAAGCTGCAGAGACCGAGATATGCTGACTTTTAGTCCCTAAAATAGGTCGAGCTTGTGTCTCAAAAATGTAACCACACATCTAGGCTACAGCGATGGAGACACCACATGGGGACCACTGGAACTGTGATTGGTCAGCTTGTGTTTTCCCCTACAGGTTTCTGATGACAGTGGAGATTTTTGAGAGTGAGGACAACATGAAGCAAGTTGGAGGAAGACTCTCAGTAGTCTTCACACAGCAAAGCCATTACACCGCAGACCTGTTTACAGCGATCACCACGCTGTATGAATGAATGAATGTAAACACAGCAATTACACGACGGTAGTCTTCTATTCAGTAATGAGCCGAGGCAAAATAACATTGTAAGATACCTGGGCGTAGCTCAGTTCTATGTAACCCACCGTCACTCTGTGATACAGAGTAAAAGACAGAATGTAAACACAGGTACTGTGGGGAAGATGATTAAAGCATGATACAGTCTGATCACGTGCAATACATGCCTAGTGATGTGGTGATATCAGCGGGTGAAATCTGACACTCAGCTTCAAATCAAAACCTTTACTGTAGGTGTCTACAGCAGGACTCCCGTTAACCTCTTGAGTCAAGTATTCATACAGCTTAAAGTGTAACTACACCCTCAGATTCAGCTAGAACCCTCTCTCCCAGCAAATTGATCAAACTGCAACAGTGAGGGAACAACAACTGTAGGAGGCGTGGCTACATTCAGTGGACATGGAGGAGACGGACTGACACTGATTAGAGTCAAATGTCATGACATAGACAGTTCCCAACCGGTTGACTCTATGTCAGCATTGGTCTCGCAGGTTCAGAGCTGATTTAAAACAGTAGATGGCGTGTTGAGACATTTTTAACCTGTGAAATACCGATTTTTATAAATTTGGTAAGAAATGTCAATATTAACACCAGCACTGATGTGTTTCATCACAGTACAGTCATATCATTTAGTTTACATTTCAAATAACATGTTTAAGTGTGCAGCACCTCTTTAAAGGAGTAGTTTGATGTGTTGAAAAATAAGCTTATGTGCTTGAAGCTTGATAGCACTCTTATGTCTGTGCATTATCTATGGAGCTAGAGCCGGAAGTCATAAAATTTCACCCAGCCTTTAGGACGTGGTTAGCCTAGCTCAGTATAAAGAAAAGCAGGGGAAACAGCTACCCCAAATCTCAAAAATACACCTAGCAATTCCTCTAAAGCTGACTAACATGTTGAATCTTGTTTGTTTAATTTGTGCACACATGGAAATATAAAAATGACAAGTCTTTACAGGGGGTTACGAGCTGTAACTATTTCTTGGTGTACAGACAACCAGCGGAGAGACTCTAGGAAGTCACCCCCCAGCTAGTCACCAAGAACTAGCCACAGCACATAACTCCCATAAAACCACAACTTGTCATTTTTACTTTTCAGCATTTGTACGGATTAAACAAACTAAAGGGGTCTTAAAAGTTGCCAAATCTAGTGAGGGAGTCACTAAGTTGGCAACACTGGAGCTACTGTAGTTCTAGCATGTTCGTGGCTGGAAAGCGCGTTAGCCATTACCTTGCTAGTTACAGTAGTTCCTACATCGCCAAACTTCTAGAACTAAATATTGCCACTTTCTGGTGTGACCAGGCCTTGACTCTACCTCTATACCATAGACTGTATATAAAGATGGACGACACGACAGCCCCCCAAAAGTGAAGCCAAGACATTAGTTTTAATTAGTTATTTGATGCTATAAAAAGGGGGTGTGACATCATGATTGATAACTTGTGGTGTTGGTTCGGGCGGGTGTATGGGTGGGACCTCGATACCATGCCTCCACCATGGATCACTACTGTGCAGACTCTGGTTCCAAATTACATCACCAGCACAAGATGGCAGCACCCATATTCGGGATATTTTGGCTACATTTTTGTACAGTGGGAGGAAGTTGAGACGCGCCGTCCATCTTTACATACAGTCTATGATCCATACACATAGAAAAGAGAGAGGTATCAATCTCTTCTCATCCAACACTTGGCAAGAAAGTGAACATGCACATTTCCAAAAATGTGGAGCTATTCCTTTAACTTGTTAGGGACTGTGTGAAAAGGTTGAAATTGCAAAATAGGAGGAAAAAAAAATAAAAAACAACAACAACAACAAAAATTTGCAAAATATGTAATAATATTGACTATAATGAGTGGCTTGTTTAGAATGCAACAAAAAGTGAATGAGGGTTTGGAAAACCCCTCTTTGAATTTAATCTAAAATCAACAACACTGTATCCTGCCACAGAGCAACAGTGGATGACAGCTGTGTCACAAATGAGAGAAATTGTTATGGATCTCATGCGACAAACCAGGACTCCAGTAAACTGGCAGCTACTGTACATATATATGAAAGCCCAGTCATACGCATTTATGCTAATCCCCTGGCTATTTCAAAAGGCATTTATACATACATTACTGAATGAAATCCATCTGAACTGTAAAGCCCTCATGCACACCACTTCCCTACCATGCAGCAGTGATCCTTTAAATACAGATTGCCATTGGACACAGCTGCGGTAATTTATGGATAAACAGTCACACAATTTTCAGGTGGTGAAAATGCTCTATACTGGGCATCAGAGTAGCAACTGCAACCTGTCACATCACTGACTGGTTGGAGACCATAGCAGGCACCCCTTTTCTCTCTCTGACAGACTGCTTTGTCAAAATCAACTAAATAAATTTCGTTCACCTCAGAACAATACAAAACGGAACAGATTAGCTATTGCCAATTTCCCTCCACATGAGACAATAATCAACAACTATAGCTAAAACTGGACACTCAATCTCCTCATATACAGGAAATAGACTTAGTGAGGACTGCAGAGGTTTAGAGTTTTACTTATTCTATTGAAGGAGGTTTTATTCTTTTGTCTACTGATTTTCTCATTGTTCCTTCTTGGAATGTGTTCTCCCTGTTCAAGTTCCAATGCAAGCCTAGTTTTTCTTTTGGATCTTTTTTTATGCATTATTATTATTATTATTATAAGTTTAAACAACTGTGGATGGTACTGAGACAGCTCTGTAGCTAGATTGTATGAAGAGGTCAAACATGTAAAATGACAATACAAGCAGGAAACAATAGGAGTTGCAATGAGTCACTTCCAATTGCGTAAGAAAAATGATTAATGATTGAACTTACTACATATTACTATAACATAAAGACCCCAGTCAGTTCTTGTAGGCGGTCACACCCACGACTGCAACCCCCGACATGGAGAGAACTCTGTTGTGAAGTTTTCAGACGACACTACCTACAAACAACGATAAGACGTCATATCAGCAATATTGCTGCTGATCGTTGATTTTAAGAAAAAGGAGGCAAAGACACACCCTCGTCCGCATCAGTGGAGCTAAGGATATAGTGAGCAGGAGTCCTGCAGTCCAGGGCAGATGTGTGCAGATGCTTCAAAAGGATCCACACAAGGTACCTGGACCTGATGTCATCCCTGGCCGAGCTGTCAAGGTGTGTACAGATCAACTGGCAGATGTCTTCACAGACATTTTAACCTGGCGCTGCTCCAGTGTGTAGTCCCCACATGTTTCAAGGAGTCCACCATTGTCCCTGTCCCCAAAAAATCCAAAGCCCTCTGCCTGAATGACTATGGCCCCATAGCACTCAGGGAGGGAGGAGGTGATGAAGGTTTTGACTCTTTTGCTGACTCACTGGACCCACTTCAATTTGCATACAGACCACATAGATCAATGGACAACCATCACCCTAGCCCTCCACCCTGCCCTCTCCCACCTGGACCAGAGGATGTATGTGAGAATGCTGTTCATTGACTACAGAACAGCTTTCAGTACCATTGTGCCTTCCAAGCTCGTCATCAAGCTCAGAGACCTAGGGCTCAACACCGCCCTATGTGACTGGATCGTGAACTTCCTGACAGGCAGACCCCAGGCTGTCCACCGCATCCTCCACCCCGACTCTCACATCAGTGATGACCTGACCTGGACTCCCCATACCGGCACCATCATAAAGACAGCGAGACAACAGCTCTTCTTCCTCCGCAGGCTGAAGAGGCCCAACATGAACTCCAGGATACTCCGGAACTTCTAGAGGAGCACAATTGAGAGTATCCAGACTGGCTGCATCACCACCTGGTATGGCAGTTGCACCGCCCTCAACCGTAAGGCATTACAGAGGGTGATGAAAACTGCACAGCACATCACCAGGACAAAGCTGCCATCCATGGAGGACTACACCCCTACTCTACACCCAGCAGTATAGGAAGAAGGCCAACAGAATCATCAAAGACTCCAGCCACCCCAGCCACAAACTGTTCTGCCTGCAGCCGTCTGGTAGATGATAGCGCAGCATTTGGTCCCGCACCACCAGGCTCAGGGACAGCTTTATCCCACAGGCTACAAGACTGTTGAACTCTTGAGCTCTCAAGCTCATATACATTATTTTACAACCTGTTTACAAGCTGTTAAACCATCACAACCATCACAACAGTATATATTCATGTGCATTAGCTGTCTACATCTGTTTTTTTCCTGCCCGGTGGTGCCCAGTCTTGTGTTGGGCCAGAAGTTACATAGCGCAGTGTGTGAGAAGTTAAAAAATTCAGTGGTAGATAATACTGATTATTAGGTTATTCCTAATTTCATACACAGTAAACAGCATATTACATATCAGATTTCAAATACTGAATGAATGTATTTTGGCCCGTGTGGGCTGCCTTTAAATGAAAATCGTTTTCTCTTTGTCTTTAATCAACTCAAAGTTATTTTCATTACGGAGAGGTTAAGCAGCCAAATCACAGCTGTCATCCTCAGGATTAGAGTAAATGAACTGGAGCAAATTGTCTTGCTTTGGGCTCAGAGGACCCATCAGTGCTGCTTCTCTTTCCCTTCACATAGTTAATTTGCATTAATTTGGCATCTCAGATCTAACAGCCTCTGAATAGATAAGTAGAATGAAAACAGCATTGAGCTTTTCTTTTAAAAGTGGATAATATGATAATTATATAATAATAATGATAATAATAGTACTGAGGATAATTGTTATTCTAATAATAATATTCATAATAATTATGTAATTAACTGGTAAGGGCATTCGTGTTTATTGTACTAAGCACTTTTTTTATTCCAGATCTTGTCTGGAATGTTATTCTCGATATCATGCATTCTGATTTTACACATGACAATCCCAATCACTCCTCATGGGGAGAAATACTCACCCTGAGAAAACAGTTGTATAATGTTGTCTGTGGCTCCGGAGGAGCTTTGTCAAGTCTGAAAAAATCACCCTGATGATGTCATCAGACGTTACAAACTGGGGACGTACATTTTTCAATCCAGTTGCATTATGGAAAAAGTAGGATGCATGAGCTGTAGTAGGGACTAAAACGCAGGATATCTCTGGTTCTGCTGCATTGATTTTGACTTTTCTTAATCTGTCTCTCGCAAGTCCCCCAACTTTATAAGTGCAATGCTACATCGCTGGAATTCACCTTTAATTAAATGTTTCTGTTGGGACCTGGCACATTTGCACTAATAATTTACACTCAGTGTTGACTGTGCACCCTGTCACAACCCAGCTCAGGTTTGGACAAATGGCGGACACCACACATGAGATGTATGCAGTGTTGGGCGGTCACACATATAGTAATGCGATTACTTTTCAGTAATGAGTAGTGTAAGGGATTACAATTTCAAATTCAATAATTATGTTAGTTACTAATCCCAGTAATGCTCCGTTACCTTGTAATACGTACTGAGTAATTGATTACAGTTTCCAAGTAAATTACCAAACTGGTTATAAATTAAAATAGGTTGTAAATTAAAATAAAAGCAGGTTACTTAAACCTACATTAATTGATTTTTGTCTGTAAACTGTAAACACAACAATGACATATTTTCACTTTATGAATCGCTATGAGTAACATGTTAGCAAACAGTCGCCATAGAGCCACATCAGCATTAATTTGGAATTGTGATGAATGACAAATGTATGTACAATATTCACTCTCTTTTAGCTCTGTTTTTGGTCTCCTCCAGCTCCTGAGGGGGTGTCCAACTGTGTTTGTCTGTCGTGTACAGTGGTCTTATAAGAGCTTTTTCACTGAAAACAGCTGCCTGCTGCTGCTGGAGACAAATGCTGATGAGAGCAGCGAGACTGAACCAAAACAGCAAAGTTGCTGCCCCTAAAAACAAAACAATGAGCTAAAAGATGCTTAAAACGCATCTGAGGGGTGAAAAATCTTTTTGGGTTTGTCACCACTCATAAAAATATGGTTCCACCATATATAACTCTATCAACTCTATAACTAGTTCAATCAGGACAGACTTCAGTAAGAGTGAACAAATCTTTATTGACACGTTCATAATAAAGATGAGAAATCTTTCTTTGTCTTTGGCGATTAGACCCCATCGTGACGTCCTCATATTTTAAGTGGGGTAGAGAAGCCATGAGCAGTATAGGATACCCCCCGATGGAGTCTAGACACTGGTGGTGGTGGTGGAGGGATGGATGTGATGAGGAGTGGACTTCTGATGAGCCCGACCTGGACACTGGATGTGGTGAACTGGAGGTGAATGGGAGGTGAATGGGGTGGGTCGCAACGATTTCGCACTGAAATGACAGCTGACAGCAAGTGAGAGTAGAACAGATTTAAAGTTTAAATCGTGGCGAAATCTGGTTGGATAAGCGAGAGATCAGCTGATTAAAAGAAGCAGAGAGACAGAGAGAGAGAGAGAGAGAGGGATGTAAATGAATGAGGCAAAAAGATAGTCTTCCTGATTGAACTTGCGCTGAGCTTCATAATAAAACATGTTAATACATAGTAGAATTGATCATTTTAAAAGTTGATGTTTTTAAATCGAGCTAACACTAGCCCCCTTCAGTCTAAAAGTTGAAATAATTACATTAACTAGAAAGAAAACACACCTCTCACCAGCCCCACCTATACCGCCCTCACACATCTGCAACTGTGATTCCTGAGGAACCCTCTCAGTGAGACCAGTGAGAGACACCATCAAGATTAGAGTGGGTGAAATACAGGGTGAAACAGGCATGTTGGACAGTGTGTGTATCAAGGCCGACTCCCTGACTACACATTAACAAGCACATAAAGAACAACAACGTCAGTGTGTGTTGCATTGTAAGCGGTAATGAGGTGTGCTGTATGGTCTCTGTTAAATTAAACCGTGTCACCTCTTAATTTAGCCTGTATTACATATAGTAATGTTTTTAAAATCTAGTTGGATGTCCTATTGCTGTATAATGCAGCTCAATGATGGACAAACTGCTTTGCGGATTTATCCATCAACAACATAAAGTGTTTGTGCTTCAAAAAGCACTTCATCAACAATATGTACGCTGTTAAACTTTTTTAGACATCGTTCTGGTGTCTGTCAGGGTCAGAAGGCCTACTGTGAGGTTGCTCCACTCTGCTAACCTTTGTCAAATTGTTCACGGATCTTTAATCCAGCCTCAGACCTATTTAATATAGCAGCGCACTAACAGGATTGGTGATGTTAACCCCCAGTAAGATGGTTGCCAGCTGTTCCGTCCCCCTGGCGGTGGGTCAGCACATGCAGGGCCACTGATGGGTGGAGCAGGGTGGGAGGGGATGCCTGGAAAGTGAGAGGATCTTCTTTAGCTTAGTGCAGATTGCTGCAGTGAGAGGACGAGAGGGATGCTGAGCCCGAAGGTGCTTTAAAACACCACGGAGGAGTGGATATTACACGTAGCATCCATCCAACCATCCATCTTTTTTCGCTTCTGTTTACATCCTCACGCCTGGATTTCAAGGCTCTGGGTTGGGTACATTTATGGGTTGCTGGTAGGACGCAGGACAGGTGACTCACGATGGCCGTGGCTTTGGACGCAGTGTGGGGGAGGGTGAAGAACGTCTGCAAACAGAATGGGCTCCTCATCATGTCGGTACTGGCTGTGATCATTGGATGTCTTTTGGGATTCTTCCTGAGGACACGGCGCCTCACAGAGCAGGTCAGTCTGCCCCCCCTCCCCTCCCCCCTCGACCCAGTGTGACGTCATGCAGGCAGAAGATGGAGTTCAGGAGAGAATCTTTTCCCTGTACCTCTAATGCCTATGGAGCATTACACTCCATAGTGCTTCTCCTCATTTATTCTCTTATTATGCTTTGCTGCATTTTTCCCCCACAGTTTCACACAGATACTAGGCCGCATATCAGTGCTGACCTCTGTGTTTTTTGGTCATTATTTACATGCCCTTGAGACTAGATTTAATGTACACTGTTCATTTTCTAAAAGCCTATCATTGTATATTATAATTTTACAGTAAGTATATTTACCTGTACTTAAGTAAAATTTTTCCATTTGATGCTACTTTAAACTTCTACTCCACTACATTTCAGAGGTGAAATACTGTATTTTAAGCCACTGCATTTATTTGACGGCTATACTACTAATTGTCCGATTACGTTTTTTCATAAAAGACGTGTAAGCCTTTTTGGGAAGCACTTGTGTCTTGTTGGGGCTCCTTGTCATGTTTCAGACGTCTATGAATTGCTAGCAGTTCCACCAGAGAGAGATTTAAATAATTGTTCAAGGCCCAAAAAGGTAAAATTCTCCAATATTTCACAAAAAGTCCAAACAATCAACATCATGAATAATAAATTAATTCACAAATAAATATTTGTTTTCCTCTCCCTTCCTACCCTATTTACTATCTCACAACCCCTCAGATTTATCTGGTGACCCTTTGGAGGGGTCTGACCCCTCAGTTGGGAACCACTGGACTGAATTACCTATCTGTATATAAACACCTGGTCAGCTACAACAGTAAAATGCTGCTTACACATTGATGCATCAGTATTAATCTGATAATATGTCATAATATATCAGTCACAGTAGCTATTTGTCTGCAGAACAAGTACTTGTACTTGATTTTGATAATTTAAGTACATTTTGCTTATAATATGTCTGATTTTACTTAAGTCGTTTTAGTAAATGCAAGACTTTACTTGTAAAGGAGTATTTTGGTGCTTTTACTTAAGTAAAGAATCTGAGTATTTCCTCCAGCACTGTAATTGTTCATAATTCTTTCCTACCTTCCAGGCAGTCATTGGTTTCCATTCATGTCATTACAGTGTGAAAATCTAATTATAGACTTTAAATTTTCTTGGGACAGGCAATACATCAATGAACATCACATTGGCTTTTATTTTCAAAAGATACCAGTATGTTATTGCTGCATTGTAACACAGTGCAGACTTCCCAAAATCAGTCTGCACTTACAAGCAACAGTAGCATACCTTTGACAGCAAAGCAGACGTGATGTTCACTGTGATGAATTACCATTTTCAAATAAGCTTCAGTTGACTTCCATACCACAGTGATATATAGCTGCCTGGAAGCTTAGAAAAACACAATTTAAAAGTCTAAAACACTACGACAGTATTTGAAGCGTGATTTGTTAAAAACAGGTTAAACCCTTAACAAGCAGCAACCTGCTGGAGGTCCAGTCATCACAAAGATACCACATGTATAAGTCTGACTACTGTGACGTGTCTAGAATGATGCACAAGAGATCAAGAATATTTCCATCTGATGGGATTGTGCAACTATAAGAAACATTAAATCTTTGGGTTTGAATATTTCACTTATAGTGCAAACATCATTCAGCTTCAAAAGGTTGGAACAAGCAGATAGAGAATACATATGATAGTGTCAGTCAGTGTGGAACATGATTATTTTTCCAACCTCAAAGGATACGTTCACAATTTTTCAAGCCTGTCTTAAAACCACACTCATCATACCATTAAGATATCCCTTCCTAATGCACGTCCAGTATAAGTGATGGGGGACAAAATCCACAATCCTCGTTCATTGCAAAAATATATTTCAAAATGTATCTGAAGTTAATATGATGCTTCAGCAAGCTGAGTTAGACAAATCAAGCAAGTATCTTCCAAAGTTACAGCCTTTTTAGTACAAAATGCACTCTTTGTGTTACTATCCCTCCATCACAGCTCAACAAGTAAACACTGTGGGTGGAAACAAAGAGAGGGAATTTCGTACTAAAAAGACTTTAGAAGATGCCCTATTCATTTGATTAACTGAGACTGCTGAAGCTCCATATTAACTTCAGATTTGTCCCCATCACTTCTATGGGAAGAATGTTTGCAGGGGCGTGTCCAGGGAGTGGCCTGGGGTGGCCAATCAGATTTCAGGGGTGTCTATCTGCCTGGTCAGAGGCGGGACCTTGGTTTGAACCAACTGTTCGAACCTGCACGTGCACACATAAATAGACTTACCAATCACAACCACTCGCTTGTACTTCATGCCACCCCTGCATAAGTCAGTGCACCAATTGTAGGGGGCCACCCAAGTTAAAAAAGTCTGGACACACCACTGCATGTTAGGAATGGCCTGAACAGGAGGAATGATTATAGCAAGCAAAAACAGTTTCAATCTACATATGGGCATGTGAGTATTGTTTTAAGACAGCCTTGAAAAAATGTGAACCTATCCTTTAAAGCTACATAGGAGAAACAAAGGGGAGAGACTGTATGGTAAGAGTTTTTTTATAACATTGCAAAGTTTGCAACTTAGGGGCTTCACAAAAATGAAAAATTGGCTGTATCCTTCAAACTGTTCACCCCCATTTACAAAAAATGTCAAATGAAACACTTCCAAGGGTCAAATAATTTCTCAGTGGGCACAACTCTGATATGTCAGCAAAACTTTTCAAGTCGCAGCAATTGGTGAGCAGTGTTCCATTGTTCCATAAACAAAAGGCGGCCTTTTCTTTCCCATCACCCCTCTGACTAAAGCTCTGTCATATTCTCAAATAGTCCTTAAAATAGCCTGTGGCTCCTTTACTCTCACAATAGGGGATTACAATCCAATCAAACAAATGCTTTCTCTAATTGTACATCAAATAAGAGTGCCTGTCAGTGTGACACATGACGGGGTACACAGGAGCCACTGACCTTTATGTTTTCAGACCATGTATGGAGGCCCAGATCCCTCTGGGTTTGAGGGTCAAGAGCAAAGATTAGTAAAGTGCGATAAGATGAAACTAGACTTATTTCTGAGGAGATTTGGATTAGACCAAATTGAAAGAGAATGTTGTTGTTATGTGCACATAAGAACACACTGAGTAGAAATGTATGGATGAATCTATGACATAAGTCTGGATTATAGTATTAGGAGGGCCTGCAGAATCACACCATCAGCTGCAAACTTCCCTATCAGAAGGACGAAGAATGTGAAAAATGACAGAAAATATCAGTATGAGGCTATATTTAACTGATATTAGTGTGATTGATGTAACCTTACATGTATTTAAAAAAGCCATGTAGGCATGAAGACATTTATTATTCAATAGTCAAACATCAGTGTGTAGTGTGTGTAGGATGGAGTACTTATCATTGCTGCTAAAAAACTGAGAGTGCACACACATTATAGTCACATGCACAATATAAACACATTAAGAAAGTGTGTTAACATCAGAGGTGTGTCTCCTTTTAGTTTTATTGATAGGTGTCATTTACACTGGGGATGCTGGGGACATGTCCCCACCACTTTTCAAAATGGCTGATTTTGTCCCCATCACTTTTTTAAAGCATCATTTGTTACAAAATGTTCTGAAAGTAGCTTACACCAAGAAATGTTCACTAACGTTATACAATTTGTTTCCTGACCCGCTGTAATTATCTACTCTGACCTCATTACATCGCCTAAAATCACATATGTTGAAAACATTTTTTTCATCTGAGCCCTTATGTCCCCTCCACTTTTCAACACAAAGTGACGTCCTTGGTGTTATTGTGTTTTGCTGCTGATGCCCTGTAAGACTAAAGTGTTGTAAGTCCACGTGGCGTTCTGGCTGTTTAAGCAGTGAGGAGGCCCACAGGTCCATTTGAGAGGGATTGAGGGCAGCTGGAAACAGACACCGCTAAAATCAGTTGTCTTTATTAAACAGTGTTGCGGCCTACACACACACACACACACACACACACACACACACACACACACACACAGAGAGAGAGAGAGAGAGAGAGAGAGAGAGAGAGAGAGAGAGAGAGAGGACAGTAATTGATTTAGTAGGCTGACACAAAGTCAGATTACAGATGGACATTTAACATGTAACATACAGTCAGTGGCCGCTTTATAAATTACATCTGTACAATCTATTGCAATTCAATACAACAGCTCAGCCATAAATTCCACCTTTAAAAGTTTCTAATGTTCTGTTTTTGGTGACATTGTCGGAAATGTGTAAATTCAATACTTATACGTGTATTATTAAGGTCATAGTGAAAGGTGGTGTTGTAATGGACTATATTATATTGAGAGGTGTTTCTAATTGTTTTGTTCTTGCCACTTATATACAATGAGGGGGACAACATATTAGAAATATGAATTCAATGCAGTCTAGCACAACACATCACTAACCTCAACGCTAAAACATATAATTTAATTAACATCTCTATGACAGTGTCAACAAAAACTGAACATTATAGGCATCATAAAAGTAGACTTTATGGCAATTACAATGTCTGTAAAAGAAAAATGACTAAAAGACTGAAGAGAGACTGTAAAACTAAACTTATAGAAGAGAACCTGAAAAACAAAATGTAAGATGTTTTCCATGGAAAATTACATCAATTTTGTCCTTCAGCAGCCTGAATAGATTTATTTGTGCTGTTTGGTCTCTATCATTTTTAACACGAGACAGGCAGGCATTAGCAAACCCGTACAACTCCACACTGCAGATGCTCTGAAAGCAGTAATAGTGTTTAGAAGATTATTTTGGTCATGAATACTTTTGATATGCTTTTCAAAGGGAGGGAAAGTCACAAAGAAAGTTGAAGTTGAGTTCACTCAGTGTTCAAATAAAATATTATTAATAAATCAAGGCAATGCTTTGGATTTGGCTCAAGCTGTCTTTGTCTAAGAAGGCAGGCAAGGTATATGTAGGTGTGAGACAGCGTTATTGAAGGCAAATAAGAAAATCTAATTAGCTTCAGACCAGAGTACAGACATTGACTATATGTATGTGTTTCTGTCATGGGAGCTTGAACCTTGGTACTTCTGGTGTACAATGACATCCTGACACCCACCAGCTGAACCTAGGGATCATGCTGTGACCTGTGGAGTAACTTAAATGACTTGGTGATGTCAGTTATTGTACACTGAGTTGTAGATTTGAGACCAGAGAGAGACCTAATTGTCTAAATAAATTCAGCTTGACATGGCCAGCCTCCACCTGCAGGCCGTCCATTGGTTGCATTGGTAGTTTACTGTTGAACTAGTTCAACTCAGACTTCCACTCTGCAGCTCTGATGTGTTTTAAGTGTCAGCAGAAACCAAAATTCCTCCCATTATTATCATCATCATTTTTCCTGTCTTATATGCTCACGTGTCATACTTGTGTGACCTTGGAAATGTTCGGAAATGTAGTTTGACAAAATAAACGGGACTCAAGGTCCACTGGCCTTTTTTCTGAGCTTTTAACCGCATCTGACATTTTTCATCAGTCGATGCAGTCTGCTCCATGGGCAGCACTAGGGTGGGGCTAGACGGGCCTACAGTCCCACCAAAAGTTACAATAGCTCCACTGTAGTGGCACCAAGAAATTACCAGACGTTTGACATACAAAATCCTGCCCAAAAGTACCAATAATTACAATTGCAATCTTGTATGTGCTGCAATCACCTTGGTGAGTTCACATTGTTCACTTCAGGCAAGATACGTTTACTTTACTAGACTCTCTTTCAGTTTGCTTTTGTACGCTGGCAGCGTGATAAAAATGTATTGTTTCCTGATCAAGCAACCTCGTGAAGAAGAAGAGAAACTACTGAAAATGAGAAAGTAGAGGCAGGCATCAAGAGAGAATTAGAACAGCAGGTTGAGACCACCTGTAACAGCCTACAGATGCACTCAGCGCTGTTAGCTCTATTAGCAAGAAGGGCCCCTTTGACCAGCCTTGAAAATGTAAACCCCACAAAAACTCCACAACCAGCAACAGCTTCATTCAGAGCTGGTATGAGCAGTACTAATGGCTGGAATATTCTGTCACTAAAGATGCTACTTTTTCTAGGCATTCGTGTGCTGTGTGTTTGTCAGGATGTGAGCTGTGTAATTTATCTGTTATTCTGCCTATAATTCAGTTAGTTTTCCAAGTTTTCCAAAGTTGACTGTCCTTTCTATCAGTCCTATCAGAATGATCAATACTTGTCATGATCAGTTCTGTTAGTCTGTGTTACTTCCTGTTTTATTTTGGTAGTGTTCTGTCTTATCCTCTTGTTCCTGTCAAGTTTCCCGCCAGTCCTAATCAGCCTTATGTGTTTCACCTGTGTCTCATTGTCTACTTACCTGGCCCTATATATACACCCAGTGTTTTCCCCTTCCCTTTGCCAGATAATCTTCGCCCCTTGTGTGTCGTTATCCAGCGTTACTTGTGCTTCCCGTGTTACTTGTGTATGACCAGTTTTTGATACTACGACTTGTTTTGCCTTACCCTTTGGACACCTTCGCTCTGTGTACTTGTACTTTGCTTCTGGGACAGTAAAAGCTCTGAACTGTTTACGTGTGTCGAGTCTGCTCTGTGGGTCCAATCTCTCTGTGTGCCTGATAATACTAATACTATTTTTTAACTTATAAAAAGTGATTGTTATTGTTAGTAAGCAGTACTTTTAAATCAACAAAGTAAGCATATGATATTTGAAGTTGACTTTCAAGTGCCACACACCTGCTTCTAGCCTTGTTTATTAATATGTTTACTAGATATTCCATAACCCCACCAATCAATAATTAAGCCTCTGCAAGGAAACATCTCTGGCACTGCCTATGGTTTGCTCAGTCATGGAGTTGGAGAGACATGATTTTGTCAAATTGTTGGAAATACATATGAATTGCAAATTGTACAATGGATGATTATTATATAATATACTTATATATTATTGGTAGCTAGTTGCAGTAGTTGACGTCAGAGGAAACTCTTGTCCAAACACTACGTAGTACTGCTGCTTTTGTATTAAAAGCATCTATTGTAGCCATGTGATTGTTCTGTGAGTGTAGCCTCCACCTGAAACACAATGCTGATTGTTCCTGAAACTTGTATTGACTCAAAAGTCAAATGTAACCAAATATGTGAAACATTCATCTCTCTTTGTGGAAGTATGAAGTCTGTCAGACATTTATAACACAGCATCATCAGTATTAGTGGTTTGACTTAAACTAGCCTACCACTGTCTTACCAGTGAAAACAATCAAAGTTTTTAAAGCCCGACTGTGTAGCTTTTGAAAAAATAGCACATTCTTCCTCTTACAAATGAAGCATTTAAATTATAAGCAATGAAATGCACCACTGCTCATTTCAATACACTCTGGGGTTTTACTGCTACAGCCTTACTTGGTCTGGTATGACCAATAGCTTATGGTGGATGATGTGAGCAAACTTTAGATAGATATTGCTTTGTAACTGACATTACTGAGTCAGTTCATTTCTCTCCGCAGGTACTTATGCTACTGTCACACTCTGTCTTAGCATTCACCATTATGCTGTAATTGTCACTTGTGGCCACAATGGCTGCTGTTCAGCAAAAGATACAGGCTCACTTTAAGGGGCATGTGTCAAATTTTCAGGTTTATATAATAACTCATGACAGAAAGCTCCCTAAATCCATTCGACATGTTCGACATCAGCAACTCCTATATAACACGCACTTTTACAGAGAAAAGAAAATGTCACCCTTCCTCAAATCCACAAGTATTTTTCTGTTTATGTGTTTAAAGTGAGCCTATGCAACTTTTATTTAACTTAATAACAGTGGCCTCTGTGACCACGAGGGACAATTACGGGATAATGGAGAAAGCCAAAACATAGTGTAACAGAAGCACAAGCAGAGAAGAGTAATACAGTTAGTGACCTGACTCAGTAATGCCAATTATACAGCAATATCTATGTAAAGTTTGTTAACATTAGCACCATAAGCTGAGTGTACTGAATTGAGCAAGAAGGGGTGTTTAATTGTCACACTTGGCTGGTAAAACCTAAGTGTAGCTGCCTTGTTGACCGGTCCTTTGAATCAGCTGCACTTGCCCCATGTACCACAAACAACACACTTAAACACACACATGCAGGCAAATATACACCGACCCATACGCATGAGTGCAAGATGAGCAGAGCGGAGACGAACCTTCTCTGCTGGCTGTATGTGAGTGCTGATCCTGCTCTTATACAGCAAACTAAGCTCTCTCTGCTTAATGCCCAACAGAAAAGCTCTTTAGCTGTCATTATGCACCCGCCTCGCCCTGCAGCCCCTCAATCCACCGTCCTCCCATCTCCCCTGACATCCCTAACCTCACTCTCACTCCCATCAGCTCTATACAATACACAACTTTTATTAATTAGCACATAGATACTGTACTGGTGTCTTAGCCTAACAGCCATGGCGGTTTCCTCTTGCTCATCCCACCTCAGTAGTAGTAAATGACTGTAGGGTTAGACAGCTATGTCTTACTTAATCCAAGCTTTTATCATATAAATAAGATATAAGATAGATATAATATGATATTACTGCAGTCTTTGTGACAGTTGCAGGCTTCCAGTCTGACAAAAGATGATACCCTATTATCACATTTAGATATAAAGCCTAAATTGTGCTCAACACAAAAACGGATGGAGGAAAGTTAGCCTAACGTTGCTGCAGTTCGTAATTCCATGAGACTTTCATAGCCAAGACTTTTAACATTGCTTGTGACTGGCAAGACTTTGTCCCCTGCTACTACATGGCTGCAAAGGCAATGTAACAATGTATGAGAGAAATCCCTTCTGTTAAGGCTATGTATTCCTTAAAATGTGCTTACTTGGATGGGTAATGCCTGTTAAGTGTTGTCCTCATATCATCCCAATTTTCATTGGAATTAAGTTTGGACTTTGGCAGGGACATGTTGACACTGACTGTTTTTAAAGCTAATGCAGAGTCAGAGTCTGTTTGCTTTGGGTCACTGACCTGTTACAACATCAGTTTCCTCTTAAATGCACAGTCTATCTGTGAGACTGTGCACTACAGTAGTTGCTCTTCAAGATTTTGTCTTAATTTGACTCTATTTAGTCTTCTAGTGGCTGCAGGTGTAACACATTCCATTCCATTTATTTAGCTGACGCTTTTATCCCTGAGGGACCCCAGTAGTGAGGCTACAAGGTTCAGACACAGATTCTCACCAAGTTACCCTGTAAGTGCAGTCATTGAGGTAGGACGTGAACAGGGAGAGTGCAGAGCCTGAGACTCCCAGTTCTTGGAGGGTGGAGAGGAGGATCTGGTGATTTACTGTGTCAAACGCTGCTGAAAGGTCCAGCAGGATGACAATGGATGAGAAGGAGGCTGCTCTAGCAGTCTGGAGTTTATCTGTGACGGCAAGGAGGGCAGTCTCAGTTGAGTGGCCTGCCTTGCAACCAGACTGGCGGTGGTCGAGGAGGTTGTTCAGGTGGAGATATGCAGTTTAAAGTTGAGTGAAGACAGCATGCCTAAGTGTCTCAAAAAAAGAAATGGAAGAAGACAGGTCTGTAATTCTTTACATCAAAAGGGTTGGTTGTGGGTTTCTTTAAAAGGGGATTCACTCTAACTGCTTTTAGAGGGTTAGGAAAACAACCAGTTGTCAAAGACAGTTGTACAGTACAGTAAACTTTCCCATTAGTCCTCTCCCACTCCTTTCATTGTCACATATTCAGTTTGTGGAGAAACACAACTGTGCTCAAGGTTTACAGTCATTTTAATGAACTCTATGAGAAACTGTTAGCAAACATTTCTCCAAGGCCTACATGTGGCTCCTCTCCTCTGCTTTACACTCACCAATGTGAGACTTGCAGCTCTCCATAATCAGTTCTAGTAAATGCTGAAATAGTTATGTTTTTCAATTTCTTGATGATGAGCCCTATTGTGTTTTTGTAAATTCCCAACACATGCCCCTCACCACATACGAATACACCCACACAGTTCTGTCTCATCCATAAGTTCCTTGGACTTTCATCTCACTTCTGCCTTTAGCCATGAGCAGTTATGCTGAGATGATTTGTCAGTGTGCTTAAACCTGCAATAACGGATTTTTTGGCCACTTGGGGGCAGCAGAAACAAGCTGTAAACACAACACTGACAAATATCACCTTATATAGTTGTTATGGTTAACTTGTTAGCATACATTTACACAACCAGCAAAATAACATTAGAATTCATTTGGAGTTGTATTTTCGTCCACCTGGTGTAAGTCCAATATTCACTCAGCTCTGTTTTTGGTCTCTACCAACTCCTGAGGGAAATATTGGGCTCTTTGGCTGTTAAATGCTCCACTATGTACACCAGCTTGTTGGGTTTTTAAAGCTTTTTTTTCAGGAGACAGCTGCCTGCGACACCATCAGAGCAGTGAGAGTGAACCAAAACAGTAAAGGTGCAGGCTGTAAAACCCAAACAATGAGACAAAAAATGAGTCGCAATAAAACTCAGTAGAGCTGAGGGGAGTGGAGTCAGGTAATAATTCTCTGTGGGTTTATCACTACGAGAGACCCCTTTCACATATACAGTAAGAAGTCATAGGATCCATTGTTAATATAAAATTATTGATTATAGCTGCCTTAAGGTAACATAAATAACCTGGGGCAATACTTGTTTGAAATATTTTACAGGTGGTCATGCTACCCTGTCTCTTAGAAATTACATTTATATACTATTAATTTGTTTTGCCAAGTAAGCTTGAGGAAAAAGTAATTGCTCAATGGATTATGATGTTCAGTGGTAATGTTTTTGTCAATGAAGGAAGTGCTAAGTTTTTGTACCACAAAGAAGTTGTAAGGACATGTCAGGGTAGCTCGTGGGTGTTCAATCACATGGATCACACAGAAACTGCCATACCGTTGGCCACCAATGCTGCACCATGAGTCTTTTGTGTGTCCATTATGCCACTAAATAATTCTTTAAGGTCACAAAAACACAAAAGTGCAGATGGAGTGTATAGAGACACTGAAATAATTACAAATTACAAATGATCCACCCGTCCTTCACTTATATATTACCTTGACTGTTGAAGAGTGACTGTTAGATCAGTTTAATTGCCATTTAGGCTGTTGAAAATTCCAGGAAAATGCTTAAATCGCAAGGTTCAATGTGGTAAAGAAAGACCTTTTGCACCTTCATTAATTATTAGTCATTGATGATAAAAACCCACATCTTAATCTTCATCAATAGAAGGCAGAAACATATCAATATATAAACAGAAAATGAGCCCACACTATTCATACCTTGGGAGAATAATAAACTGTGCTTTGATGTGGCACATTCAGTCACTGAGTATGTAAATCAACCGATCAAGAAAGAGGGAGATCAACCTAATCTCCCTCTTTCCTGTGAACTGTGCAGGACCACCAAATACTGACTCCTGTGGCAGAAATCCTAAACCACACCGTGACCACAGAGATGACTTGGGAAGAAAGAAGCTTTTTCAAACTCTTGATACACTGCCAAGTTCATTTTGACAGAATGGAGATATGAGGTCTGGCGGGAAGGGATTGGACGGCAGAGCTGATAGAGAACAGCTGTCCACTGCTGCTCTGAATAGAGGCCAGTGTTAAGCCCAGTGGACACTGAAACAAATACACAAAAAGCCTGTGAGATCTGAAGACTTCTGCCCAAACTGTCACCCAACCCTCTTGGGCCTTGGAAACACCACTGGAGCTTTATCTGTGTTATTTTATGGCTGCTCTCCAATTCATTTCAAATTAGATTTACCTGTCTGTGTTTAGCTGTGACTCTCTGACTCCCTTTTCTATCTATCTCTAACCTTCTGCTACCTCCTTTGGCAAGTTATACAAATATGATGCTACGTAAGTCTCTGGCACAGCACACAGCCTATTGAGTAATAGAGGCCTGTGACTGGAATAAACAACAAAGTCTAGTTTTCAAGAGACTTGTTATCTTGCTTTGGGAGTGTCTCACAGTCAGTGGAAAGGGATTTCTTGCCTTAAAACAAAGTAGTAGTTAACTGATCAACACATCAAGAAACCTTAACTTTTCCTCTCCAGCTGTTGTAGGCCAAAAGATGGTACCTTTTCCTTACAGGATATCCACTCCAGAGCTCCATATCAGAGACCCAGTTTAACCTTAAGCCAAACTGTTACAAAAATATATTCAAAATATAATTTTTATACAGTTTGATGGCACGTGTGGCACTTTTGTTTTCAAACATGTCAGTGCCATTCTAATGGAATTAAGTGAATAATTAAATATTCAGCTCTGTGACCTTTTAATTAATAGTTAGCAATGAACTGTTAGCGAAGCATAGATTACAGCACAACCTTAGGTTAGATTTCCCCAGTAATGAAACTGTTACTTGTTACTGTTCACTGTGTTTGATAGCAATAAAGGATACTACTGCATCACAGTTTACAGTGCCTGCCGTAGATGTCTCTGGTGTAGGAGGTGACTCATAAATCAGTGTCGGATTTCACCTGTTGACAGCAGCACCACCAGATGGACATGTTGTACATTATCAGGTCATATTGTATTATATTATATAACTGTGTTTACATTCTGTCACTCACTTTGTAATATAGAGCAACAATAGGAGGCTACCTATTTACGTGCAATCATTGCAGTTAATCAGTATTTTTATTTAAACAATGGATCAAATGACTATATGTGAAACACACTGAGAATTACCACCCAACTCTGCAGTTCCCCTCAGCTTTACAGAGCTTTGTAGCCATTTTTGCCTCATTATTTTGGTTTTATGGCCCCCAAATTACATTTTCATTAACCCGTTTCTAGCAACAGGCAGCTGTTTTCAGCAAAAAAAGGTCCGATCAACTCCCTTTCTGCTACCAAATGGCAGACAATGTTAGCGACTAGCTGGCATAGTGGAGCATTTAGCTAAAGAGCCAGATGTTTCCTTCAGGTATTAGTGGAGGCTAAATCAAAGCTAAAAGGAGAGTGAATATTGTACTGACCTTTGTCAGGTGGCCAGAAACACGACTCCAAATAAATGCTAATGTTGCTCTGTGTCTGCTGGATGTGTAAATAGACTGTTTGCTAACACATTAGCCATATCAACTTCATAAGGAGAAAATGGCTATGTTTTTCAGCTTGTTGATCCTAGTCTTCTGCACCCAAGTGACCAAAAGAAACCTATTATTGCAACTTTAAAATCCAGAGTAATAGTGAGAATACAGACAGCACTGGAAAAGGCTTTGCTAGATCCCAAAATACTGCATGTCTAGTGTTACTGATTACTGAGCCTTTCTTCACCTTGCTTGATGTTGTCTTCACAATCAACATATCTCGCCCAATATCAGAAAACACAAGCAGCCCAAGCTGACCAATCACAGTTCTTCTGGACTCCATGTGGTATCTTCATAGCCACCATCACCTCGATGTGTAGTTAAACATTTTAGGGTGTGCACATTAGCAACAGAGCTTATCCACATAGCCGCTATAGTAATCTCTTAACACACAAGTAAATCCAGCTTCAGTCTGACTTTCGGTGACCACAGCCAAGTTCTGTAACAAAGAAACATCCAAAGAAAGGCTCACTTCTATTATGTGAAAAAACTGAAAGCATCTTTTTTATGTCGTGCTAACAAGGAAAATGAAAAATCCATATTAGGCACACTGGGAAAAATATAGTCAGGAAACTGCGCTGCTTACTGAACTGAAATTAAGCATAAAAATGATTATAATATCAACAAAATGTTTAAAGAAATTAACAAACTCGTTTAGGATGAGGACAGAATGAAGACTGTGGATTTTGTCCCCAATCACTTACAATGAAAATGCTTTAAGAAGGGATCTCTTTGCAGCCAGTATTGACAGGAGGAACAATTAAAACCACCAATAGTACTTTCAGTGTACATATATGCATGTAAGGATTGTTTTAAGACACACTTGAAAAAATGTGAACCTACCCTTTAAGCATTGATCCTTACATTCATACATCAGTTTAATGGCCAAAAGATGAAGGAAAATAGCCCAGTGCCTCATTTACATCCTTGAAACTAAGTGGATTTTATTTTAAACCTCCACAGAGACTTTTCAAGAGATGATTCAGCCTTGCTCATTTCCTTACCAAGTCATGGGTCATATGTAATCATGAATTTGTTGACAGAGAAAGAGAGATTCTTCGCTTTCTTTCCTCTTCATGATGTTGCAGTCGGTGTGCTCATTTTCAGCTCCAGCAGTGCTCCAGATATTCTAACAATGCCTTGTTCCTGTTCATTATTTTTTTTTTTATATCAAGTTCCTTTTCCCTAGCTGTCTAATTCTCTTCCTAAAATTATCTGTGATCATCATTTCTTCTCCTGTCTTCCTGACAGGAGGTGAAGTACTTCCAGTTTCCTGGAGAGCTGCTGATGAGGATGCTGAAGATGCTGATTCTCCCACTCGTCGTGTCCAGGTACTGACGTCTGTCTCCTGCACTTCATTATAACCCTCACAGCTATAACCCATTTACCCTTTGGCTTAACACATTAGGAGTTTTCAGTGATATATTCTGTGAGTTATGATACTGTATGTAAGTGTATTTTCATATACTGTAGATTCACAGCAGGGTGGAGTGAAAATAGTTTGCTGAGGGATAGTGAGAATTCTGATTCAAACATGACATGCAAGAAGATATTAAGCGCAATAAAAAATATGTTGTTCGAGCATTAGGTATGTGCACCAACTCATGTTAATGTTGTATCATGACAGTAGCAAAAATAAAAAATGACCTGGAGATGATAAAAGTATTTCAATCAATATGCAAAACAATTATTATCAGTAACAGCCACTAAAAGTAGTCTAACCCTCAACCAAACTCCGGCAGCGAGTCTCGCCAAATCTCGCAGGCAGCAGGAATAATATCCACAGGCTAACCAGCTAACAAGCACCGAGTCTATGTCTGACTGGTAACATATAAAAGCATAGTAGAGTAGGTGGGATATGGTGAGAGCCTTTGTCAGTGTTGGACTTTAGAGTGCGAGCATATAACTATTTCCTAGAGGGGGTATGTACCAGTCAGACTCGGTACAAATCGAATTCGAAAAAGAATCGGTACAAAAGATTTGTTTATTCCTTTTTTGCCAGCACTACAGCCAGATAGATAAGGATAGAGGACGTCATACTCGTCATACTCGACATGGTGCTTCCTGTTCAGTGCTGGGGTTTGTTATTTATGTGACAACATGTGAACGCAACACACAGGTGGTAAATATTCAAGTAGCCTAGCTAAGGATGGAGGACGTCAAACATAATTTGTCATCGGATTTAAGTTTAAAAAACTACCGAAAACCATGCAGGGAAATCCAGCTTACATTAACTGCATCGGGCTCGGGTCGGGTTTGGACATAAAAAACAGAATGCCTGTCAGGTTCGGGTCTGGCACGGTTATTACTCTGTTGGACTCGGATTGGATTCGGACAGAAATATGCGGCCCAAGATGCATTGAGGAGGCATTGAGATCCGATTGCTCAGACCACGTTTGGAGGTGGTTCTTTTAGTAGTGTGTACCCAAATGTGTCCTGGGCCACACTGAAGGACCGCTTACTCAACTGTTGTCCTCTGCGAACGTACTCATTGAGGCGCCAACGGCATCATATTAAAACGCGAAACAACAAAAGATAGATTACGATTGTGTCAAACATCTTGGGCGATTTGGTTTACCTGGAACATGCCAAGGAATAGACCCAGTCTGTATTGTTTTGATTTTGCCCACACACCAAGCTCTTTGCAAACTACTTCTTCTTCTTTTAATTTCTGGCAGACAAGGCACGGGAAGTGCATTGCTGTCTCTCGCCAGTTAAAAACAACAACATATTTGGTCTTTGCAAATGGAAATGATGTATGTGTTTATTTGCAAATAGAGCGGGGAAGTGAGAACTGATCATAAGTGGTCTCTCAAGACGCCTGTGCAGATGCATTCTATGCCAGGTGTTCACTGATGTACTTGAAGTTGTCCACTTGTGATCGGATCACCCAAGACGCATGTTATTGCCAGGTGTAAACAGGGCCTGGGAGTGTGCTTGAAGGAAATGTATTCAACACGCTTGTTAGACTTCAAGGATGCACATAATGCATTTTTGTGAGTAACATTTAATGTAAACAAAAACTTTCACAAGAAAACTCCACAGGCCATCTTTAACGGTGGGGCTTTGAGCAGTTTGGCATTGGAGGTAACATGTGTATAAAGTCCCCAAACTAAGATATCGAAAAAAGTTTTGGTAGTTTGGAGTTTCTTACCAAAACGTGAGCACCATATCAAATAACCTCATAAAATAATAGCCTATAAACAGTTGTTAGGTTTTGTGAACATAACCAGTAAAAGCTGTTGAATAAAAGACACATTGAATCTAGGGGTAAATATATAATACAAAACATATTCATTGTTCACCATTAAGTGGACATTTCTTTGATAAAAATCTTAATTTTGTCAGTACACATGTACCTTTATCAGATCTTATCATGTGTGAGACCCTGAATCCTCAGCCCCTAGCAGCAAATATGAATGGCTAACTTGATCCTGACTTTCTATTAAGGCTTGTGTGGACATATTATACTCAAAAATATAATAATTTACTAATGAAAGCCCAGTGCTTCTTAGGATTGTGCTGATAATAATGGAGGGAACATGTTAAATTCAGAATAAAATGTCTCTCGTACAAATCTAAAAAAGGAGTCAAGAACAACAGCAGGCCCACTTACTAAGGTTTATAGCACTGGTTATAAATATAATAATAATAAACAAAAACACTAAGGAATAAAGACAGCACTTTGTTCATATGCTGGATATAATATAGAAGTCTGACTTGTCACTAATAAATCATGTAACACATCATTAGCAATGAGAGTACCAACCATTTGTATACACTGAACTCAGATCAGCTCAACTTGGTGACCGCAACACACTGATATGGTTCTCTCTCTTTTATACTTATACAATACTGGCACAGCACAGCTGCTATGAGTAACGACTGTGTTCATCACTGTGTGTGTGTGTGTGTGTGTGTGCATTGCATTCTGTCCCTGACTGAAAGCAGTGGGGGATTAACCACTGAGCCTTACATTCACAAGATGCCAGCTGATGCCAGCTTGGCTGTGATTAAAATTGTAGTCTATGTGTTTGCAGGTAGATCCTCTGGTGGTTACTGGTAATTGATGTATATATTTAACACGCAGAGTCTCAAAACATTCTAATTTATCTTCAATACATTTCATGCAACGTGAATAAATCATTAGAATTACTGAATGGATTACAAGCAACAGTCAAGACCTGTGAATGCTTTGTGTGCCCTGTGTGGCTATTTGAACATGGTCTTCAGAGGCAAAGAATGGTGGTGAAATTGTTTTCTTAACACGAATGTCCAAGTTTGAAGTTTTCAGATAGATTGAAGGATTACATACTCCTGTATAGGTTAAGAATGATGTCCAAGGTCTTACCCTCATAAAACCCTTTCTAAAAGCATTGGCTTCACTGAAATCCGCTGTTACCAAGCTGCTGAAAAGTTGACATTTTAATGATACATGGTTTTACACCTCACAACATTATCAACATATGGTGATTGTCAAGGTGGGGAGCATGGGAAATAATTAATTACTAACTTATGAATTGCATTGACACATTACTTAAAACATAGTTCAACATGCAGTATGAAAATATTCCTCCCTAAATTGCCAAAGCACCAATTATCAGTCTAACTTGGATGTGTCCTCTTCCAGTTTGATGTCAGGACTTGCAGCCCTCGACGCCAAGTGTTCCAGTCGGCTTGGTCTGATCACAGTGTCTTATTACCTGTGGACCACCTTTGTGGCCGTGATAGTGGGGATCATCATGGTCTCCATCATCCACCCAGGCGGTGCAGCCCAGAAAGAGGACTCCGAGGACAGCGGCAAGCCTATCATGAGCTCTGCTGATGCACTGCTGGACCTCATCCGGTAAGTCCACCGTAACATCCATCTGACTGTACATTTCATCAGTGACTTCTGGAAAGGCATTGTTAGTTGGTCTGTAATTTGTTCACATTAGAAAGAGGATGATTAGCAGAGAACAAACAGGGCTTGGGAGGGCTACAGTGAGCCACCGTCCTCAGAAATAACACCCACTGAAAGTTGCACACAGATTATTTCTGTGCTGCAGGGGATTTGTGTTGTCGGGGTTTACAGGTGATGTATGGATCTGAATTCTGAAGAGAGGGACATACAGGAAGGAAGTATGTTGTATTACTTTGAGGATAAAGTTGTAATACAATGAGAAATAAATTGAAATATTCTGGGGTGAAAGTCTTAATGTTTCAAAAATGACTAAAATATAGAATTGTGTGTGTATATGAGTAAAGAGGTGAGCGTAGTGTGTCAGCTTGTCTCCAAATGAGGGCTGAGGAGGATCTGAACGTATATTTCAGTACAGGGTTCACCACCATTGTGAATTAGTTAGGCACATCAGCACCACTTTATTATTAAAGAAAGAATGAATGGTCCAAATCAAAGCAGCAGAGGCCAAGATATCCTGAAGTCCCTAGTTTGGTTCAAGATCCAAAAATGCTGGATGCTATACTTCCCATAATGCAACTCAGTAGGATCATTCATTAAATCCTCGCTGCCTGTTAAATGACCATGTCTTTCCAACTCCATGCCCCTAGTTCATAATGCTGTTAAGAATCTGTGGTCTCTAAGCCTAAACTGAGATAACTAATGACATTGTTTATTATTTTCTCAGACTAGTCAGTTCCCTGCAGAGCCACAGAGGACATTATTCAACTGTATCCACAGGCTGAGTAGTGCTCCTCATGGCGAGTAAACTAAACCTCATGTGAGTTCCCTTTAAGGGCATTGGATGATTGGGCTTGATCAACCCCAATATTTTCACCCCAACCTCCGACAAATTAACACAAATTAGATGTCGTTGAATTTCTCGCCCTAATACATGTGACATTTACAGCACGTCCAACATGTTATATCCAATATGTAAGAACAGAACAATACAAAGAAAGTACATATAGTGTACACACAGCATGTTCCCATGGAAATATTTCTGCCGTCATTCTGACATGTGTGGCATGTTGTCAACAAATAGATGGAAACACAAACAACAGCTACGCATACAAGACAAACCTCCTGAGAGTCCAGATGGCACAGTAGCAGTGGTGTGGTTCAGCACTTTATTGAGGAAAACAACATGTTACTTATATGTTGGTCTATTGTTTTAGTGCTATCAGCGATGTATGTACGATCGGCTATCATCTGATGACGATTTAGCCTCTGGGGGCAACAGCCAATGTTTCAGGGCTTCCGGTGTAGCCAGCGGATATCTGGATAACGGAGACTTCCTCTTCTGTGCACCGGTCATTGTTTACAGTCCGATTAGCGATCTCGGAACCCATCGGCTATCGTCTGACGACGTCCTGAATGCAGATACATTTTAAAAAGCTAATAAAAAGCTAATCTCTAAACTAAATCGTCATCAGACAATAGCCGATGGGTTCCTAGATTGCATTTCTGCCAACACGTTCCGCCTCTTTTGCTCTCTACATGGACTGTTTATGTAAAAGCCCTGAAAAGGGAGTAGGTGAATGAAAGATGCACGGACACAAACTTTCCTCCGATCATGTGTATAATGACTGAAATATCAAAATAACCATACAAATACAACTATGAGAACAGATCTCACAATGTATGCCACACAGCTTTCTCACTCTCTGTACTGTACTAACCCTGTGTACTGTACATAGCCAAGTATCATAAACTGTACAGAAATACTACTACGGAAATGCATTTTAAGATAACAGTACAACATTTTAGTTTTTATCATTGAACCCGTAAAACTTTTGTATTGTTACTCTCAGCCTCTCCTTAAGAGTATTACATGTAGCCTAGAATACAGCATTGCAACAGTAAAGCAACTAAATGTCCTGTTACTCTAGTGAAACTCATAGACTCTTAGTAACTAGTTGTTACTGGAAAACACTTAACATATACATTATGTGTCAAACCTTATTTCAGTACAGTAACAGCGATAAATACAAACATGGCATAACTTAACAGTTACACATTTCAACAGCAACTATATACTACTATTGTATTTTACTCTGACAGTACAACTACCCTGAAAACAACGGAGCGGTTAGCATTGCAAGAGGCTAATGTGGCTAGCTTAATCGTCGTCTGTTAATTAACGTCGTTACTTCACGATACATGAACATACCGTATTATAAATCATTTCCTTAGCACATATACACATTCATCTGCCACACTGATAAACATAAACCATTATTATGAGGGGGCTCATACCTGAAAATGGAGTAGTTGAATGAAAGATGCACCGACACAAACTTTCCTCAGATCATGTATATAATGACTGAAAGGAGGAAGTGGGGTGTCCCTTAACGTAGCTCAGCAGCTCTAAACTCCCCCTGCTGGAGCCCTCTGGTAACTCCTCCTTCTCTTACTGCCTGATATGACCATAGACTTGCGTCACATTTATCTGCATGCAACCAAAGCCCGCTCAAACGTGATTGGTCAATACTACTCGGACTACAAACGGACTACAAACAGAAGCCAGAATGCTTCCCATACCAAAATCTTGGCCCTTGCCTACAGATTCTGCATTCATATCCCGATATCTGTTTATAGAGATTTATAGAGACTTTCTTACTGATCCATGTTGCTAAATATGACAGGAAACACTGTCTTAGTAAGTAATAACACCTTTCTAGAGCAGATGTCATCCTCACAGCATCCTAGTTTTTCAGATTGTATGGATTTGCCACAAATCCTGAGACAGGATTAAAAACATTGGTTGTCTTAAGCTTTTCAGTTCCCGTATTCTGGGATGACTTCATTGTTTACTAAAAAACATTTAATCTTCTTTAATAGAAGATGCTACCCAGTTTCTCAGACCAAGTATCAGTAAACAGGACTAGTGACGGTCACCTGTCATACATTGTGCCTCTGCAAGTATTTGTTTGGTAGTCTAATCCAAGCATTTTATTTCATGCTGTTGGTGGAATAATGGGGTGAGTCCAGGCCATTAATCAGACATCACTGAGCTGTGTAGGCAGGCTGAATGGATCAGCAGGTGACCTTAGGAATGCAGTCAGTATAAACTCTAAGCCTGTTTGGTGTTGGGCAGATAGCGCACAGTGGGTTTATCAGTGCTTTTTGCTTGCGGCTGCTGGAAACAAGGTCGATAAATGCGGCGAGAGTGAATCAAAACAACAAAGTTTTGTAGTCAAACCAAAACAATGAGCTGAAAGAAAATAAAACGCTCTGTAGGGCTGAAGTGAACTGCAGAATCGGGTGGTAATTATCTGTGGGTTTGCAACAACATTCTATCAGTAATGTTGCCACAAAGTCATTGGGTGTTTTGGCATTTTACACACAAGACACTTCAATCTGCATCCAGTTGTGGGCTGTCAGTCCTCAGGTAGTCTTTTGGGCCCAAATGGCTAGTTTATCTCCATACCTCCTTTGACTTGACAGTCAGGTCAAATGTTAGAGAGTGTGAGATTAAAACAAGGTCTAAGTGGGGTCTGTTGTGTGTTGTGCAGTGGTGGCACTGAATCTCCAGAACACTCTGCTTTGAGCTAAGGTCTATCTACAAGTCACTGGATACAATACAACAAGGGTTTTGGATACATTTTTCAAATGCATCAACAGAGTTTCTCTGTTTAAGGTCAGAGATAGTATTTTGTGGTTGGGTCTTAATGAATAGGGTCTTAATAAATATGTTATATTTTGTTATTTTATCTGCCTACTTTTAGGAAATCTAATGTGTTTAAGTGCTGATTAAGATCTTGTTAAGAATACTGTAAGCACTTTATGCTTTGGTTGTATTTTAGAAATAGGGTATTTCATTGTATTACTGTTACAGTATATACACTACAGTAACTTTAGTAGCACAAGTAGAGAAGACTTATAAAGTCAGTGAATTGACTCAGTGACGTCAGTTACAATGATATCTATCTAAAGTTTGCAAGTAAACATTAGCCACCATAATCTACTGGTCATACCAGACCATGTGAGGTTGTAGCAGCAAAACCCCTGAAGGTGGCGTTTTATTGCTAATGAATTTAACTTTTAGTGTGTAAGAGGAAGAATGTGTTATTTCTCCTTTCAAAAGTTACATAGCTTCGCTTTAAGTAAAATACCTACATTTAAGCTGTTCAGTTATAAATATAGTGTCACACCTTTGTGGGCAATTAGGTTTTTATTTTGTACCGCTGTGTTGTTGATGGTAATTTCAATAGTGTCAGGAGCAGAGATAAAATGGTCTGCTTGGGCCATTATTGGCCCCCCACCCCTCTCCAAACAGCGGGTGGAGTGCAGTGGATGGTTTTTAAAATTACTTTTTGGAAAGCAACTCCATAGTTGTGTGGGATAAAAGTTCAAGTTTAGGTTGGGCAACTATGGCTATTTGGATAGGGTCAGAGTGAGGTTTTGGTCTTGGGTAAATAAACCAAATTTCACTGAAAATGAAACTGTCTCACAGCAGAAACCTTTCAGCTATTTGTTTCAGTCAAATGAACCAAAATGAAGTCTTAAATTGTAGAATATCATAAAAATTTAAAAGTATTATTCTAAATAAGTAGGAACATTTCTGTAGGCTATTGCACAACTTCAGCAACTGCAGTCAAACAAACCAGCAAGGGTAATATTTATTTCAGCATGATTTGGTCTGTTTAGACAAGAGGGTAAGTGTCACTGGATTGTATCAAATTACAGAGCAGGAGAATTTCTTTACCCTGGAGCTACGATAGAATGATCTCATTTTGTTTTTGGTGTTTGTTTTAATTATGTTTCTTGTATAAATGTGAATAATTATGTCTCCTGCCACAACACTGAGAGAGGTTACAGTGTGAGAGCTGCACTGTTTACTGCTGCAGCCTCCCGCTCTGTACTATGTTGTACTATGTACCATGCTTGTCCAAAGCACTGGGATGTTATAGTTGGAACCTGCTAACTAAGAGCCATTTGTCATTCATTTACCCCAATGCAAGAAACATCTGAGTTCTCTTCAGCTTTGTAGTGAAGAAGGATCTGATTATGTGAAAAATATAAAGCAATGTATAGTGTTGTATAGAGACAAAGCCTAGTATACCGATATTAACACTTAAACTGATGGGAAAAGGTCTTTTTACCCCAAAAGCATACAGTATCTAATTTTTTGCTTGCATTCTTATTTATTCAGCCTTTTTGGACCACACAGTATTTAATAACTGTGTATCTTTGCCTTGCAGCAACATGTTCCCATCTAATCTGGTACAGGCCACATTTCAGCAGGTAAGACCTTTGATATCACACAGCACTTTCAAACACAAAGGCTTAGCTTTTTTTAGGACCTAAATGCAGGTCTATTTCTGTTTCTGTTTCTATTCCCTGGCAACAGTATCGAACAAGTAGTCAGTACATCGTGAAACCCAAGCCAACGGTGAGTCAGGCCCAGTCAGAGTCCACCACACGGCGAGTGCTCATCTACGGTATCCAGGATGATAATGGAACTGACATCCAGAACTTCGCCCTTGACCTGACTCCACCTCCTGATGTGCTCATACGCACTCGGGAAGGAACAAGCGATGGGATGAATGTCCTTGGAATTGTAATTTTTTCCGCCACCATGGGTAAAAACCTGCATCATTCTTCTTGGAATTCTAATGTGTACCTTTCGGCTTCAAGTAGAAGTTATGAATATTGAATATTAAAATGGTTTTATTTTCATTTTAAAGATTGTGCTGTATATTTTCACAGGTATTATGTTGGGAAGGATGGGGCCAAATGGCAGCGCCTTGGTAAACTTCTGCCAGAGTCTGAATGAGGCCGTCCTTAGAATTGTTGCCATTGTTATATGGTATGGTATTCTTTAAATGTACTATTTTACTTTAGGAAGCTATAGACAGGTTTCCCTTTTACAAACCAAAACGTCTTTACTACATGCTGATATCCTTTCTGGCTAGCTAACATGACACGTGTAATTACAGTGATAACGCTAAGCCAGACTACACAAAGCTAGCTCTACAGGTAGTGAGAAATGACTTCTGTGTTCCAGACCATTAATAGGCAGCACAGGTTAAGAATACAGAAGCCCCCCCTCATACAACTCAATATACAGTTTATGAATGTTAGCATTAAAAAAGTAAAGTTAGCTCATATGAAATTTCTGCTGTTTGCCTGCAGAAGCCCCCCCTCTCTGGATATTAAAAACATTAACATGTATCCGTTAGCATAGAAAATGCAAAGTTAGCATAAAATTACTGCTGTTTGCCTGCTGCACAAGTTAAGAGCATAGAAGCCCCCTTATTCTGGATATTAGTAATGTTACCATGTATGGACATTAGCAGTAGAAAAAAGTAACATACGCATATATGAAATTCCTGCTGTTTGCCTGCAGAGGCCCCCCCTCTCAGGATATTAAAAACGTTATGTATCCGTTAGCATAAAAAAAGTAAAGTTAGCATAGGCCTGAAATGTCTGCTGTTTGCGTGCTGCACAAGTTAAGAGAACAGAGGCTCCCTCATTCTGGATATGAGTAACGTTAGCATGTGAGAAAATCCAGTTTACCTTCAAAATATACCAGACACAAATGTATGCTAGATATGGTGCATTAGTGCCAACCCTCAGATGACAGTGCATTGTACGTATATACATGTATATGGGGAAAGTTGCACTCATAAGAAACTATGTCAAATCAGGATTTAGTTCATATTTAATTTATTAAGTATTTTTAGTATGTATGGGGTGGGGGTTGTTACTTCTTGGGATTCTACTTTTGCGATCCTTGAAGTTTATGGTTTGTTTTCTACCACCCTAGCGTGCGCATTTCATGATGACGTTGCTTGGAAACCTGTCTATAGGTCAACAAACCTAACAGGTGTATAACTTATATAAGACCTCACAGCCACTGTTGCTGACTTTGAGCTACTCCTCGTCCTGCCAGGTACTTCCCGTTTGGCATCGTGTTCCTGGTGGCCGGTAAGATCCTGGAGATGAGTGATCCCTCAGCCATGGGGAAAAAGCTGGGTTTCTATGCTGTCACTGTGGTGTTTGGTCTGGTGTTGCATGGCTTGTTCATCCTGCCTGCCATGTACTTCTTCATCACCAAAAAGAGCCCCATCGTTTACATTCGGGGAATCCTGCAAGCCCTGCTCATCGCCCTGGCAACCTCTTCCAGGTAAAGGAAATGACCGCAGAGAGAACAAACTAAATTAATTTAACTTGTTGGTGTGTGTTGAGGGAAAAAAATATCAGTAAGTGATATTTATTTTCTCATGTGTGAATCAAAATAATGTATCCCTGAGTCCTAATACCACATATCCTTTCCTTTCCTATCCATTTACTGGAACATTACCATGGAAAGCCTCAAAGGGACGCTGGGAAACATCTGGTGTGTGTGAGAAGAGATGGGAATGTAAATGAGCATTCCACTCATTTGATTAGACTGGCACCTATCCATTTGTGTGTTTGTTCAGGTCTACATGACATGCATGCACATGTTTTTAATAGTTTGGGATATAGCTCCTCTGCGTAAACTGACTTGTGAATTTGAATGACAGTGTCAGTGTTTTTGCATGTTTTAGCTTGTTCACATTGGCAGACATTAAGTTCACTGTGGTAGACTTCGGACGGGTTTCATTTTCAACCCATACGGAAATGAATGAAAGCCAGTGACTGCCTGGAGGGTAGGAAAGTGACAAACTGAAAATCTAAAACATCATGCTTTGGAAAATGCTCCTCAGCAATGTAAACTGATGTGAATTGATTAAAACACACAAAAACTTCGGCATGGTCCATTAAATGTTTTAATCTTTACGTGTGAAATCAATTGTACTTGTGACAGAGGCAGTGTGTATTCAGCTTGTGGTGCTGGTGATCACAGTGTTTAGTGTTTTTTTTAGCCAAGCCAAAGCCAGAGTAATTGCCTGCTGCATTCTGAATGTCTTGAAAAGCATTATCGCATCTCTTCTTGTTCATAAGAATTTCAGCTGTCTCTTTCACCAAAATGTTACCACTTGTTAACGCGCATGCCCAGGAGACAAAAGGAGGTGGTTATGTTACGATTTTTTGCCTGACCTTTGAATGTTCTGAGCTCTCTGCCATGTTCTCTGTCTTCCTCAGCTCTGCCACTTTGCCTATAACCTTCAAGTGCCTGTTAGAGAACAACCACATTGACCGCCGCATCATCCGTTTTGTGCTCCCTGTGGGCGCCACCATCAACATGGATGGCACCGCTCTCTATGAGGCTGTGGCAGCAATATTCATCGCTCAAGTTAATAATTACGAGCTGGACTTTGGCCAGATCATCACCATCAGGTCAGTGGACCGTGCTATGTACCATCTGTGCTTCTGTGCTAAGCTCATTAACATGGTAAAGATATCATTGGGATTTTAAAGCAATGATATCAACGACAACAAATCCTTTACACTGAATAGCAGAAATACATTATACCATACATACTATATGTCTCTGGTTTTTAAAATATCCACTTAGATTTTTTGTGTCTTTGTGATTTTCTGACCTGATTAGTTGCAGCACAGATGTAGAAAGATGTTTGTCACCAGTTTAAAAATGCTAGTTTTAAAAGATTGATGATGGATCTGAGGTTCCTTCATGTTTTGGACACACTGTTATATGAGCATCAATTAACACTTTTCTTATTCCTACAATGTACCATCAAAAAATGGTAACAAATCAAACACAGCAAACAAGGTTGAGCTTGCCCTGCCTCCAATCAGGCGCAGAAGAACCAGCAATTGCTAGCAAGGTCCTGCCCTTCATCAAGCAATCCAAGAAATCACATATCGAACATATCGAAGGTCATTGATGAGCAGCTGAACCAACTTTTGGATAAAGATATTGTAGCTGGAAAACTTTAAAAAAGAGCCACTGAAACCAAGGATTGAATGTCTTAGTGGAGAAAGCCTCTGACCAGGCTCAGCAGTGGATACAGGTGATTCACAAGGAGATACAGATACAGCCAGACTGAGATTGAGATCATGCTACTTCTATCGCCAGGACCAAATAAACATCCCAGTCCTGTACAACATCTCAGACATAAGAGCATTACAAAAGCATTACAATTTGCAAGCAATAAAAGATGGTACACTTATCGTCTTTCGAAATCTTACGCAGGCTCCATTGTGCTTTAAATGTCAAGCAAACAGTGATACTCATTGAGTTTCACCCTGTCCTGAATTACAAAAATATTGTGGGGTGTTCTGTATGTAAGAAATTCAGAGAAACAAATGGGAATCAATCTTGAACTTAGTCCAGGGTCTCTTGTCTCTGATCTTCCCAGTAGACCAATGCACACAAGAAAAACCTGTTAATGTTTTAACACTATGAGGAAAAACACACTACTGAAGTGAATCTTCAATGAGGCTCCCACAGTGTTTGGCTGGCATGAATACTAATGGAGCACATTTGGTTTCTGACATGCCCTGGTGCAAAAATATATATTTAGAAGTACTTGTACTGACCGATTTTGTGTTTTGTCCAACAGTTGTCCACTTACCCTATATTTGCCACTGTATGTTTTTCTATATAATTCCATATAGGAACTGTAGATTGAAACTATCAGCTTATCTCTCTCTGAAAAGAGCCATGTGGCCTCGATAAAGCACCATATCCCAGTCACGCCACTTCTGGACCTCTGACCCCCTCACCCCCACCCTACCCCCCTCACCATCTCTCACCATTGTGCTGTGATGAGTGGTGGGATCATCCCATCCTCAACCTCTGGATCTGCACCAAATATCAGATGACACCAACATGTAGTTCACTCTCCACACAGTCTCATTTACCATCAGAGAAGATGCTTTTAATCAGTATGTAGTCGGACGGTGGCTATGGAGACATTATTAGTGTATTCTGTTGTGAACAACCATTAGCCTGACTCTAGAGGCCAGGTTCATCTTTAGATTCCATCCCAAAAACAAATTGAGACTAACATACTTCATTAATTGAATCTAGAATGAGTGTATGTGCTCATCTTTCTCTTTGAAATTCTCATAATAAATCATTGCTGCAAACATTTATCAAAACAGCCTGCCTCCTTTCTGCTGCTGCCCACGGGCAGCTCAATAAAAGATTGTCTGAGTCTCTGAGAACACAGGTCCTAAAGGAGGGTCGAATTATGTTCCAATTAAGAATCCCTAGCAGTAAACATACAACACCAAAAAAAGACCAAAATGTGGATTATGTTGTAAGGATTTCCCCTTAAAGCCACTATGTGCAGAATTTTATATGTGATTATAATATCTTTCAGACCATCTTAGTGTTCCTGAGTACGATCCTGGGGATTAGAGTGGAATAGGATGCATTGGAGTGCATTGCTGTCTGCCCAGTGCCTAACCCTATGGCCAGACACGAGGGTTGATATTGAACGATCCTGCAAATTTAGGATTACGCTCAATGACGTTCAATTAAGATTGTTTTTACGCCCCATGCTAATTTCTTTATTTTTACAATTTCTGTGCATGGCAACTACGGTATGGTACAGTTAGGGAAAGATAATGGTTATGGCAAATAAACTATGGTTATGAATGGTTAGGTTTAGGCAACTAAAACACTTGGTTAAGGTTAGGGAAAGATGCGTGTGGATGTTGAGACCTTACAGTTAACAAAACAGGGAACACTAATTCTATATTCTACTAAGTCTATAATGGGACACAAATCATCCAATATGGACGGAATTCCTAGGATACTGGGCTGGGCTGGTTGTCTTTGGTACTGCCACTAAAGGCAGCCAAATTCAGACATTTTTAAATTCTATACATAGTGGCTTTAACTCTGGGACAGTATTTGCCTACGCATCAAGCACATTCCTTGGCAAAATGGCAAAACATTTAAAGACAATAAGGTATCACTACATTTGTAGCAAAGAAAATATAGGATCTATAGGAAAATATACCTTCTGTGAAAAAGGACTGAAAATTGCATTTCCTTGTGACCTTTAGTTGTGTATTGGCCTCTCATGACATCCCACAGGAACCACTGTTGGGTCAACAGCCATTATTTCTCTTACGTTGTTACTTTACATACAGTTCATAGTAACATCAGGTTTCTCCCTGTAATCATACCGACTTCCTAAATCTCCAGTATCACAGCCACTGCAGCCAGTATCGGTGCAGCAGGGATCCCTCAAGCCGGACTGGTCACCATGGTGATAGTGCTAACATCCGTCGGGTTGCCAACCGATGACATCACTCTCATCATTGCAGTAGATTGGGCATTGTAAGTAGCATGTGTGTTCAATTCCATCACTTTTGTCAAACAGAACCAAACTAATCATACCAAGGCAAAAACACATGAGCCCCATCTTCTTCATCTCCTCTTCATTTGGCCAAAACGTCCAGCAATATTTCAGGTTAAAGTTCAACTCATTCATATTCCCTCTCAAATGTCTTTCTCCTCTACAGAGACAGATTCCGCACCATGGTGAATGTAATGGGCGATGCTTTGGCCACAGGCATCATGGCGCACATCTGCAGGAAAGACTTCATGAAAGAGGGAGATGGGGTGAGTTTTAATTGTGGCTTCAGTCCTGAAAGAGTTATTTTGCACAATTGTGACACAATTACACCCAAACATTTTGTCATTAAAAGGGTACTTCAAAACATAGCAAAGGTTGGTTCTGAATGATCGAGCTGTTATTATGAAAGGTTGGACCCCAGTGTGCTGTCAATACTACTTTCTGAAACTGAAAATCACTTTACTTTTTCTGTTTCTTTAAATGTCAGTTTAAAGAAAAAAAATGTTTTGCTAAACACTCCACAATAGCAGACATTTAGGAAGGAAGGATGTTTTTTTGTCTGTAATTATACATTAAACATCTTCAAAATATAATGTAAAAATATTTAATTAAGGGGGAAAGGATATCAAATTTGGGTTGTCAATCACTGTCCAGCTCCTTTCAACATGTTGCATCCTTTTGAACTGTCTATTTCCTTACTGACATGCTTTCATTTTTTCTTCCACTTCCTGCTTCCCTTCCTATGACTCTGTTGGCCCCCAGGTGCCTTTGATCTGCGAGACCAAACCCGCGATGAACAATCCACCTCTGATGAACTGTCACAACAACAACGGCAACTACCGGCCCCCTTCTTCAGGGGTCAAACACGAGCTTATTCCTTCCGACGTGGCGCGGCTGATGCAGCTGGAGGAGGGCATCCGGCCACCTTCAGAGAGGAAGAAGCCCTCGATTCCTCCGAGGCACCTGAAGAAGAGCAAAGAACACTGCACCATTGACATGAATGGTCTTGAGACCAACGTATAGCCTCTTCCTGGAGTTTAATGAGTTGTCTGTGTAGATGTGCTGATCAGAACCTCGGAGCAAAGGACACCAGTACAGGTGGGATGGCCTGGCTCCTCTTCATCTCTCAGCTTATTTTGGGGTCAAAACTCAAGGACAAGATGTCCTGATAACTAAGAGGAAAGCCTCTTAGTGGGGAAACTGTTGGTTTATCGTCATTATAGCAGTGAAATACTTTCTGTAAGACAGGACAAGCATCACACAGTGGAAGTTATGACACCAAAAGGACAAAAGTATGATTTTATTCATAAAACTCGTCCTTGGTGTGGACCTGCAGCGTGAACTCGCACCTAAACTTCCAGACTCTGAACACAGGTGTGAGTACTTGCATTGATTTAACTGATTTCTGTTTGATATCTACATTTTATATGATTTATTAATTTTTTTGTCCATGTGTTAATAAGACAAGTTGTTTATTATATTTTATACTACTGCGAGCAACCAGTCATTTGCGTCATATCAGAGACAAGACGGGATTGCAAGAGTCTGGTTTGAGCTAAATGATCAGGAGGTAAAGTGAAATGCCCTAACTGTTTAATTTTGCCTTAACAGAGCTGGTGGTGCTAGGCTGAGGGTGATGACAGGGAAGAGAGGACTGAAGAAGAAGATCAGAAACTTTACCTTCCCTTATGGTCATGTTGTAACTTTAATAAGTGGGCAAAATAGAGATTTATATCATTTCAAGTATTTGAACAGCCTCAGGAGCACTTATTTAATTAAACTTTCCTGGCACTTGAACAGCCTAAAAACAACCACTGGTAATTCAACATAAACCAAGTGGTCCTTGTTTGTTGGTTGAGTGGAATCTTTTGGTACTATTAGCAATATATCAAACAAGATCTGAACATTCTATATCTACAACACATGAACTCAGCTTTTCTACTGTATTAGTTGACATAACTTTTCATTATTAATATGCTCTGAAGGTTAAAGGGTAGGCTTGGATGTTTTCAGGTCTGTCTTAATACAATACTCATATTCCCATGTATGTGGAAACAGTTATTTGGTCACTGTACTCATTCCTCCTGTCCATACTGGCCATGAAGTGATTGCGCCCCAAAATCTACTCCTTTGTTCATTCATTCATTGCTCATTCATATTATAGACAGTTTTACAACAGTGGTCTATGGGGAAAATGCTTTTTGGATGGCAGTGGATTTTTTCATTGCAATATGAGTGGAGGTGCCATATACTATATCCAGCTCTATTAATATATCCATGGTCGCAATAGAAACATATTCGTCTGTATAAAATACAAAGCATCACATTGTGGGCTTGCTGGCAGAAAATGGTGTACATGCCATGGACGCTACTTTTTTCATTCTGACACTCAAATAAAATGGGGGATGGTAAATTTAGTACACTATATAGTAAATCACTGGACAGTGTTTCCTTGCTAAGCAGCTGCAGCAGGATACGTCCTGGTAGGTGATGTTGTCAGAACCAGCTTACTACTCAAGGTGTTCTCAGACTGACTGTGAAGTTTTTGCCTCACTTCATTCACATGATTTTATCCACTGTTTTTGCACTACAGTAGCACACACATTAGCTCTAGCTAGATAACAACACGCTCCAACTATGTATGTGAAGCGTGTTTGTGTATGTGAGACACCTTAGACTAGGACTGAGTTCAAAACTAGCCAGGAACTCCAGCTGTTTGCCTTATTTTCCTCCATATGCTCTTGAATTTCCCGCCCAAAAGGACGGAGTTTTGTACTTTGAAGACTGTAAATTTGGAAAATACCCACTTGATTTGGCTAACTCAGACTGCTGAAGCTTCAAATTAGCTTTCGCTGAATTTTAGAAATCAGTTTTGCATGGAATGAGGACTGTGGATTTTGTCTCTTATTCGTTAAGATTTGTTAAGAAAGAACAAAGCAAATTTACACCTAACATTGTTTGCATGAATTTGATCACTGGATGTTTGTGTAGCCTCTGATTATTCACCTCAAACAGCTAACTGTACAGACCTAAGTCGTTGCTGGCTAGCAATGTATGCACCAACCATGTGTTTGTGTGACAGCTCAGGCCATGGTCGCCAGGCACTCTTTCCAGGTTCTTTCTGTTCTTTTCCTCCACGTTGTAGGCAATCCTTTACAATTTTGTCACAATAGGAAGGGACTGCTTTATGGACAGTATGATCAGGAGGGATTATTATAGCATGTGGGTATTGTATTAAGATAGAAAATCAGAACCTATCCTTTAAACCTGAATGTTCACATGTGCATTTTCTTTATCTTGTCACATAAAGGCTTCAATTTACTCTAGTCAAATAGTAGGTTACATGTATTTTGTCATTTTATCAACCATTTCAGATAGCTTCTCAATGTTCTCATGGGAAGATAAATTATATTCTGAGATGTGTGTTTTTTTTTTCTTTCTACAGTATCTGGTTTATGTTTATGACACTGGACATAATGTCTGCACTAGCTGCATATTGGAGACAAAAAAGAAATGAGCAGTGACACTGCCCTGCTGAAATATTGATCAGATGTTCTGATGAATGTTAGGAAACGCACAGTCTTCTTCAGCCTTTTCAAATAATTTATTGCTGTGTTCAATGACTGTATATGTGACAATACTATACTGCTGTATGTGAAGTGACACTGTATTCATAGCAATATAGTGAGTGTAATAGGATGAGTATTTTCAATGTCATATAAAAAAAATATTTGCTATCTTTTTAAAAAAAATAGGAATGGACTGAAGTAGCAGCAGCGGCAGCATGGATTGAAGCTACAGATATGTCAAATTGATTTTTATGTTTGGAATATTTCATTCACAAGCACATGGCAAAACAATAACATAAAAAGGTAAATTACTGCTTTCCAAGATTATTGCTGTTATTATTGCTGTTCCAATGCCTCACTGGCTGTGTATCTGTCACTTTTCAACACCTGAATGATTTGAGAGTAGTGCTGAAACAGTTCTTTAAATTCAATTAGTCATTTGAAAGAAAAGTAATATAAATCATTTTGATTATCGTAAATAATTTAGATAATTTAACTACTGAGCATTTACTGGCTAAAGTTAACAATCCATAAGATTTCAGTTCTGGTTGATTTGACAGCAGCTGTAGTTACTGGTGGTAAGAGCAAGTGAGATTTAAGTCCAACATGTACTGACCCACTGGGGGGCAGCTAGCACGTCTTTTGGAGCGTGCCTAACAAAATCGTGGGGTAATAGAATTCATCCCGTCACAATGTTTTAATAAAAAAGACAGTCAATAATGTCACCCAACACAGAAATACTGAACTCATGATCAAATGTTGTGTTTCGCCGTACGTGAAATATGTTCCAGTACGTTTATGCATAATTTTGTGAGTCCCTTGTGCGTTGATACTTAATTTGTATTCCACCAAAAGTAGACTCCGCCAGTAATAATAAAAACTGCTGCTGTACGTAGTAACACAATTACAGAAAGCAAATACAGTGATTGGCTAATGCTAAAAAAGGCAGGCCATAAATGTTATCAAAAATGGTGCTTGATATAATGAACATTTTAAGGATTGTAATTTTAAAGCTCTTTGTCATTTTTTTCTTTTCTATATCATTATAAATTGATTGAGATAAATCAATTACTTGAAAAAATAAGCAATAGATTAACCGATAATGAAATTGAATTGCAGCCCTGTTTGAGTGTTTCATTCAACTGTTTGAGATTTCTTAGGCTTCGTTGGTTTCAATGGGAGTCCAACTGCTTATCTTGCTACCCTCGGTGTTAAAAACACAAATTGTTTCACAGTATCTCTAGTAAAATCACTTTTTTAAGCCAGGGACACAAGGCAGCCATTAACAAAATGACGTAAAGCAGAGAAAGACGCACACAGTGTGAACATCTGTCCTTTTTCACTCTGCTTACATTTTTGGTATTGATTCTGAAATGTTTAGATGACAAAATTCACATTGACTTTTGTGAATGCATTTTGTAGAATAAAGCACAAAAACACAATTAGATGATAGGTGTTGCATGTCAACAGTCAAAAACAAATATTAAAGCTCAGATAGAAAAGATATGCAATACTAACCAGCCCAAAAAATGGAAATTAAAGTAACTTCATCCGGTATCCTGCACCAGAAATATGTAAGTCTGACACTCAGCACAATACAATAATGGACCTGGGAAATGACATTCACAGGTTCATTCCCATTTAAACACCCTTTCTGTCCTTGACACAATGCAGTCCAATGTCACTTTAACTGAGCGTCTTATGTTTCCTGCTCCTCCTCCATCATCTTATCACCCTCCATCTCCTCTCTTTTAAAGGGGACGTCGGTGTTTCCCGTGCCGATGTCCAGCACTTGCAAGTTGGACAGGTGTGCGAAAGAGCTCTCGTCCACAGAGTCCACAGACAGGCGGTTAAACCTTAAAAGGAAAAACAGAAAAGAGGCAAGTTTGTGGGTTGTTTTCCCTCACTTGACAGTTGATCAAAATAGCCTTTGGGCTTTCAGAGGCTAAAAGCAAAATCCTCATGTGCAGAGGACATGGTTAACAGACAGCAGGTGACATTTACAAATCACATCTGTCAGGAGGATCAGGCATCTGACAGCTTCTCTCCATACAGGGATCAGTATAGTGGGACCCATTTGTTGAGCACTTATGCCACACTGAACTGCGCCTACTTAGATGTTTTGAGTTGATCAAAGTTTCAATTCAATTCAAAGTCACAGGTGTTTTACTCACTTTACATCAAAGCACTTTTGAAACACCTGGAATCAACTGCATCTCTTCAGACAGGCTTGCATACAGTATGTTGCCCATGAACTTTAACAACTAGCCAACATGCAATACACATGCAATTATTTACACACATAAATCCTCCTTCCACTTCCCCCACTGACGCAGGCATTCCAGCGGCTCTAAATTGGCTTAGGCAAAAGGCTCCCATCTGTAGGGGGGATTTTGGTAAAAAAAAAAAAAAAAAGTGGCACCAGCTGATATGAACAACATGAAGAGCACAACAGCCTGGAAGGGGTCAAGGCCTGTAAACACGAGCCATAAAGCAGCTAGGTTGAGGTCAGACTGAAAACCAAACAGAACAAAAGCCTTGGAAGCGCTTGGCTGAAACCTCTTTACTCTGCTGTCTGACGGCTGCTTTCAGCTGCAGTGCTTGTGGGTATAAGCCTGCACTATGTGGAATAAACCAAAGTGGAAAATTTGCTGAATGCACACAAGTTAGAGGAGATGGAGAGATTAGATACCACACTGCACTACTCTGCAAAATGAAGGCCATTGGACTGTCAAGCACACAGAAAATTTTGTTGATTAGTAACAGACCAGGACACAAGGGACATTTTTATAAAAGTTCATCACAGGTTCACTTTTATGTAAAATATCATTCACTTAACACTGAATCTATAATTTATAAGACTGAAAGTAAATTTTGACAGTTTAAACTAGTGTGGTGTGAAAAGTTAAAAGTTTCATTCAACATTTCAACATCTGTAATATCAGGTTTGTACTCATTTGCAGTGTTACAAAACTGTTAATAATTAGCTTGACACACGCTTGAAACATGCTTATTCACTTTCTTGGCAAGAGTTTGATTAGAAAATTGATACCACTCTTATATGTGTGCGGTGATTATGAAGCTACCGCCAGCAGCAGGCTAGCTTGGGAAGTCACTGCACCTGGCCAAGAAATAGTCTGGCACATAACTCCCATAAAACCACAAAGTCTCGTTTTTATACACCAGTTTTTGTATGGATTAAACAAACAAGATATAACATGTTAATTAGTGAGCTTTAGGTGCTTGTAGGCCATTTTGTTACTTTTGGACAGAGCCAGGCTAGCTCACCCTGTTTCCAGTCTTTGGTCTAAGCTAAGCTAACCAGCTGCTGGCTGTAGCTTCATGTTTGAAAGAACACTGGCGTACGTCTACCCGATTGCAGCTGTCCCTTGGAGACACGAAGAGCAGTATAAACAAAGGCAACAATTTTCTCACAGCCTTTCCTCTTTCACACTTGCATAATCATTTCCTGAGTGGAGATCAATCCAAATGGAAAAGAAACTTATGTAAGGAGCCACCTAACACCCATTCAATTGTCATTTGGAAAGAAAATCATGGACTGACAATTACCAGTAACATGACTGAGTCTAATAGATACCATTTCCTGGTTGATAAGAAATGGTTTGTGTGTCCCTTACCGGAGGAAGATGCCTTTGATGTTTGGAGTGCCTTCAAATGCTGAAGCAGGAACACTGGAGATGCGGTTACTTTGCAGGTAAAGGTACTCCAGAGACTCAGGCAGGTCAGAGGGGATGTGTGACAGCTGGTTGCCAGACAGGTCTAGTGTCTACAATTACAAGAAGCATAATGAATAACGAACATAATGAAACATTTTTATGTGCCCTGAGATAACTTTGTTATGCTATGGCGCTATATAAATAAAACTGAATTGAAAAATTGAACATGTTCACTGATCTATGTGATGAATGTTTGTAAAATGAGAAGAATTATACAGAATTATGCTTTATTTGTTTAACTAATATCCCTTTTCCTCTGCAGGAACCTAACAAATCAAAACTTGTAGTGTGTGGCCATTGTCCGCTTTGGGTACAAGTTCCTGGAACAAAATTTTGGTGCTACTCAGGATGTGATACTTAATGCACTCGGGCAGGCAAAAAAAAAAAAAGAAATAAACAAATCTTTTCTACTGAGACTTTTCAGAATTTACTTGGTCTGCACTAGTAATACTGTTACCAGGAAATAGCCACAGCCTTGTACTCTGTCTCAGAGAGCTCTTGCCTTCTACCGCCTGCTTGGCTTTTCTGTTACCAAACTAACTACAAATGAAGTGAAGTGGAAGCATTTAAACAGTATTACAAACTCACTTGAGTACCAAGCAGTGCAGAGGGTGACTGACTGACATGTTTTCCCCTCGGGGCTTACCGTAGCTGTATGTGCTCATTGCTGAGATTGTTCAACACTGCAAACCCATATACCCGCCTCAACTCAATTGACTGCTTATGAATCCAGCTCCTGTACGTACTCGCTGCTATCGACACTTACTGTACATGCTGAACTGCTGCCCATATGCCGTAGAATACCAAAGAAGGATAAGGAAGCATAAATGACTTTACTTCCACTTAATATGGACTAATCTATATTAAGGTGGCAAACTCCTAATACTCAAAGACCCAAAAACTCAGTTTGATATATTTAGAGGTCCAACCCAGTAAATACAGAGGCAACATAACACTTCCTGGCACTAAAAGGCACATTCCAGGTTTCAGGGGTTCCTGACAGTACTGTCAATTATGATTGGTCGAGCAGATGTGTCGTCACATCACAACAAGGACGACTTAGGCAAGCACATCAGGTGTCTGGCAGAAATGGGGATACAACACACAGCCAAACTCAGGGGGAAAAAATGAAAAATGACACAAGATTACAGAAAAATAAAAGATCACAATGCACGCAACGGAGCAAACCAAAAAGGGGGTTCAATAGAGGTCATTTTGGGCTGCTGACTGGCTTGTGCCAGCACCAGCAGTTCCCTGGATTCTTAGTTGGTGTTGTATCTTATGTTCACATACACTTACAAGAAAATGTATAAAATGTTTAACTATATCAGCACCACTGCTTCTATTGTTCACTGTTCACTTTGCTCACATGAAAATGATAAGCTTGCCCTTTTAATGGTATACATCCGAAATGGCCCAGTTTGTAAAATACAGTGGAATCTCAAGGAAGAACCTCATAGCAAAGCCTCACAAGAACCTTAAAAGCTCAGGTTACAGGTTGTTAAGTTCCTGCAGTGGACAACGGCTACAAAATGTCTTGCACTAATATCTTATCTCTTTCTTCCTCTCCCAGCCACTCACTGTGAGAGCACTGAGCTCCATCCAGGCTCCCTGGTAGACTGAATTCAGTTTCAGCTGGTTGTCGCTCAGGATGAGCTTTTGTAGCTTCTCCATGCCCGTCAGTGCACTGTCTGGTATGGAGTTCAGCTGGTTGTTCTTGATTTCGAGCACCTGCAGGCTGCGAGGAAGACCCAGGGGCATAGAGTGAAGGCTGTTCCCTGACAGATCCAGGGTTTCCAGGACACGCAGCTTCCTGAAGGCCTCACGGTGCAGTTTGGGGCTGGTCAACTTGTTGTAGCTGAGGTTGAGCTCTGTCAGGGTGTACAGCAGGGCCAGGTCGTTGCGGCCAATTTCGGAAATGGAGTTGTGGAGTATCATTAGGATCTTGGCTCGCCGAGGCAAGCCCCTGGGAACCCGCTCCAGCAAGTTATTGTACATGTGGAGAGTGTGCAGCTTCTTCAAGCCCTAGTGAAAATGTAAATGTAAGATTCAAATGGTGATGCATTGTTACGCATGAAGTCAAAATGTCTAAATTCGTCAAAGCAGTTGAGCATACCATCTCTTCCAGTCTATTCTTACAATCTAAAATACAAAATGAAATGTCTGTTTTTACACAGCTCAGTTATTCTGTAAAAGATCCAAAAGAATATGAAATGAAAAAGAAATGTACCTGGAAGGCAGTCGGGTGGATGGAACGTGAGCGGAGTTTGTTATTGTGGAGGAGCAGGTACTCGAGGTTTCTGACAGAAGTCAGAGCGTCTCCAGGGATGCTGTAGATGTTGTTCTTCTCCAGATGCAGCAGCACTAGATTTCGAGGAAGACCCTTGGGGACAACACTCAGGTTGTTATTTGACAAGTCCAGACACTCCAGGCTGCTCAGTTGGCTGCCAGGAGAGAAGGAGAGGAAGTCATTAAATCGGTTCCCTGGTCCTGTGTGTTTTCTCTCTGATGCTGCAACAGAATTCACATAGTCTTTGTGGAGTGGATGGTCTTGTCACACATGTGACAACACATAAATGCAATTATAATCCAGGCTTTTTTACACTTCGCACAAGATGTTACAATATGTTAACCCCTGAGGGTTTATGAGTAAGAATTTTTGTCCACCTGAACGTCTCATTGTCCATGCCCTCATTGCTGAGGAGGTTGTTCTGGAGATACAGCTCTCTGAGGTTTCGCAAGTTGTCAAAGGCCCCCGCTGGGATTTTTTCCAGTTTGTTACTCTGTTACAATAGGAGCAATCCTTAGGTTATCATCATTACCATATTAATGAATGAAAAGAGACAAGATGTACATGTCCACCTAACATCTAAATGCAAATTTAACAGGTGCTGGACCTTCAGATGAAGACGGTAAAGGGTGGAGGGCAGGTTCCTCGGGACAACCCGAAGGAAGTTGCTGGACATGGTGATGATCTCCAGGTTGTCAGAACCATTGAACATATGATCAGGAAGCCCTGCATCAGTCAGCTTGTTGTTATGGAGATACACAGACCTGGGAGCCATGATCAAGGGACATTGCCATGTGTAAATGGACATAATTCCAGAAATGAGGGGTACATTTACATAAACACATAGATTCATACCTCAGTTTTGGTTTATGGCCAAATGTATATGGGTAGATCCTTGTAAGTTGATTAGCAGCAAAGTCAGCACTAACCAAAGAGGGTGGTAAGACTTTTGGTGCTGAGGTGAGCTGCAAGCACAAGAAAAGAAGCATGACAGGACATTGTTACAAAAAATTGATTCCATTGATGTAGGGAGGATGTGATTTTCTTGAGTTAGTCACCAGAATAATATCATTAAGAGGAGTCCACAGTTTGCATCCTGCCTCCTACCAACAGTCAATGTTTATTTCTTTTAACCATGACTACCATCTTCCCCTAAATTTAAGAAAGTATTTGGTTCATCATGAAATGTCTCGACAACTACTGGATGAATTCCCATACATTTGATATTCATGTTCCCCACAGGATCAATTGTAATAACTTTGGTGATGCCCTGACTTTTCGTCTAGCGACATAATCAGGTCAAACTTTCAATTTGTGAAATACTTTGACCAAATTCCTACAAACCTAATGACATTCCCATCCTCAGCTGACTTTGTGTGTAGTGCTTATTAGTGAATGTTAGCATGCTAACACAGGAAACTAAAATGGTGACCATAGTAAACATTATACCATGTGAGCATGTCAGCATGCTAATGTTATAAGTATATTATTAGTATTTAGCTGGTAGGGTGTCTGTAGACTGGTAGTCTTGTTTTTAACCATGCATGATCACAAACTTTCCATAACCTTAAATGACTTGGTAACCCGAAATTTAACCAAAACCTTAACCATAGAGGCGGCAGAGAAAACGCTCATATGATTTTCTGTGATGGGCAAATGGGTTGTTTTGAAAGGCAATGACAAACTACCTATTTTGTGGTTTAGGTATGAGAACTTGTTGGATTTTTCTTACATTTCAAATATTTGCTTTGATACAGCCAGTCTGCCCTCCCCAAAGAAGTGGGCACTATTTAATATGTAGAAATGCTGTATGGCAAGCTGTGTAAGCAAGGTTTTCCTCACTTTTGTCACTCCTACCAGAATGAGCGCTACATTGTACAAAAGAGCAGAGAATATAGAAATCCGAGAAGCACTGGTGAGATTAGATGTTCATTTAGAGCTCTCTCCTTTATAACATGGTTTATGGATTAAAGCAGTATGGGTGTCTTTGAGGCTTAGCGAGCACTTAAAAATCCCCTATTCTTCCTGTATCCTGTTTGCCTATTCATCCCTGTGAGGGCACAAACAAATCTCTCCATCCTTTCTCTCTCGCTCTGTGTCCAAAAGGGTCAGTAACATTTTAGCTCTGACCAGCTGGCACAGCCATACTGGAAGTGATTACAAGCATAAGCTCGCACAGAGTGTATGAGAGGAGACTGCCACCCCACTCTGCCAGCTGGCACAATGTCAATGTATCAGAAGAGAATAGAATAGAAGATAGAGTAAAATTATTGTGAGATGGACACAAAAAAGATAACCTTGGCATTGCATCATGTAAAAGCAGATTTGAGGTCAGCATTAAGAACAAACATTTGAAAGTCTCGTGTATGACTCACCTTGTTATTTGCCAAGTATAAATAGGCCAGCTGTTCAAGCATCTCAAAACCTTCATCTTCAATGCCTATAAAGAGAAAACATCAAAAACACTGAACTGACTACAAAATACAGAATTATGAATCAATTTACCTTTCATCACAAGCCAATTAACAAGTGTACAGTGTATGTAGTTTTCATTAAACACATGGTGCACATGAAAATATCTCAAAGTCTATGAGGGCTTTTCAAAAAGAGCTATTCTGTTTTTAGACTTTGGAGGTTGTTTCTTTACCACAGCTCTTTAAAGGTCTATCTAGATTCAGCTGTGGAATGCCAAATTACTGAAGTTTCATTCAGTTTAGCTCAATGATTTGTTGTCAGTGACTGGAGTTAATTCCCTTTTATTCTAAGCAAAGCAATGGTTTCACTGTTCAAACACACATCAGTGAGCAATCGCATTACCGTTCATAACACAGTGACGTTAATGCACTACTTCTGAATCAGAAGTCAGTTACTGATTTTAACCGTTTTGTTCAGGGGAATGACAGAAAGCATTTTTGGCTTTTTGAGCCAGATGGGAAAAAGAGGCTGAAGAAGAGGTTTTAGCTGATCAGCAGTCAGCTGGACTAGAGCAAGTATTGCAAAATTGAGTCCAGGCAATACCAGGAGTCCTCAAGTGGATTTCAGGAGAAATCATCCCTGTTTTAAAATGTATTAAAATTACTTGTTGTAATACACATCTAGTCATTTCTTCTTTATACATATGCTGTAGCCAGGTACATAATCTCACCATATGGAGTTATCTCACATAAAATCTTTTCCAATGTGGCATTGTGGCCTTATGTCAGTCAATTACGGGTACCATTACAATAAAATGTCCAATGATTTGGGACCGCAGTTGGAGCTTTAGCAACAGAAACACAAGCTAGCGGTGGCCACATCTTGCCAGGAAGACAAAAGTTCAATCAAGCTATGTGTTCATCTTGGCAGCACTGTTAGCCAACTGGCATTCATCCACACCTCTAGCAGAAACAACAAAGTCTTAGTCAGTAGGACCAAAGAGCTGTTAGCAAGAGGTTTGGCGTCAATTTAACGTTTATTTTGGATGCTATTGTAAATGGCAGACCCACAACTGGTTCTTGAAATTTTCTTTAAAGACAAACAAAGAATTAATCAATTCCAGCATGAACAAGAGGGCATACCACTTAGCAGAACTCGATCTAGAGCAACACTACACTTTTAAAACTTTTCCATCCTATGAAAATGATTCTGATGTACCCATCAATTGCCCTCCATTTCCTGGATGTGACTATTGGCTGGGAGAAAAGCCTCGTGTCATACATTAGGAACAGTTGAATTGGGCAACGGCTGACAGTAAGCAAAACAAACTCTGCCACTGTTGGGAGTATTTGAAAAGATTTAGCTTCAGTAAGAATAAGTACAACTCAATGAGACACACCAATCAGCAGCTCTCCTTTAAAAAAAAACATCCCAGAGGTAGAATAACTACTTATCAAACTAAAATTGCTCTAAATTTTCCTGACAGTTGAAGGCTCTGACTTGGTACAAAGCAAATCAATACAGACCCACAGCTGCACAGGACAAGCGGGAACTGTTTGTGTTTTGTTTTTTTTTGTCCCACAAAAAAACCTTGCAAACATGTCTGTAATCTGCTCCCCCACTGAACACCAGGTTCCTGCTAAGCGTTGAGATTGTTTACCATCTGTGGTAAGCCAGTTGTTCTGAAGATTGAGAGTCTCAAGCAGATGCAGATGGGAAATGTGCTCCACTGTTATCTCCTCGATTTTGTTGTTCTGGTATCAGGGGACAACACACAGACGGTAAATACAATGCAGATGAGAGTTTTGCACTGGTTACTCTCTAATGGATGAGCAGAATTAGAAAATGTGGGTGTGTATTACTGCTAATGTCTATGTGTGTGTGAGGTTGTGTGAAAGACCTGCAGAGAGAGCTGGCGGGCGTTGTCAGACAGGTCGGCGGGGAACTCTGTGAGGTCGACTCCGGCGCAGTCCACTGCCCCGTCTGCCGTACAGCTGCACTCTGGCGGACATGCGATGGGCTCGGATTTCGTCACCACCACTGTTGAGATGGCGATCTCTTCCTTCTCCTCTTTCTCTGGTTCGAGAGGGGCCTGGCAACGCACCAACACCCAGGCCAAGAGCAGCACACTCAGGGCCTGCAGGATGGAATGCTTGGGAAAGGCCATGTCCACTGCTGAGCTCTCCTGTTGCACAAGCACATGGACAGTATAGTTAAAAACATCAGGTCACAGAGTATTTTGTTCCTGGAAACAGGACCTGGTCAGAGCTACAATCTGCTACTTTTGGCCATTGAAGCAGTAGTAGGTGGTTTGCATACTTTGAGACTTTCTTAATTTAGTGTACGTAATTATTATGTTGGGTTAGTGAGCTGGACCATGCACCACCGATGGGCTTTCAAATAAAGTTTGTGGTGGGAGTGAGATCATATTGTCACTCATCATTTTGCACTGCTCCACCTGCCTGTCAATCACACATGCACAACTCAGACTTGTCCTTACTACCTGCAAATTCTAAAAAAAAAAGACAAGCAGTAAACACAACACTGACATATTATCATTATCTCAAGATGATTTGGAAAACTTGTTAGAAAATAGTTGCCTGTCTACACATCCAGCAGATACGGAGCAACGTTAGCATTCATTTGGAGTTGTGTTTCTGGTCACTAATAAGTCCAATATTCACTCCCCTTTTACCTCTGTTTTGGTCTTCACCAGCTCCTGAGAAAAATATCTGGCACTTTAGCTGCTAAATCTTCTTCTTAAAATGAAGTATGTGGGCATGGCAGGTTTCTACAGATCAGATAATTGTGTTTGTTTCTACAAGTTCAAATCTTTTATGATCTTATGAAGGCAACACTATCATGAGTGTCAAACTAATGTAATTGCGTTACATGTCACATCTCCCTCAGTTCATTTTTAATGCCAGAAAGAGGGTTACTGACAAACTGACAAGGTCAATGTATTAACGGTTATTACACCGTTAGACCAGCACATGCAAGGAGGTCACACGGTAAGTCTGTCAGTAATTTATGCAGGTTATCCACCTGTTCGGTCATCTGAGGCCATAAGTTACAGAAAAACAAATACTTACATTTGCTAATTAGCACTAAACACAAAGTTGAGGCTAATAGGAATGTCATTAGTTTTGCAGGTATTTGGTCATAAACCAAAGTATTGGACAAATTTAAATTTTGACCTGATGATGGTGCTAGATGAAAAGTTATGGGATCACAAGTAAAAAGAATTCATCATTTGGGGAACATAAAGGTCTCTACCAAATGTCAAGGCAATTTATTCAATGGTTTTCAAGACATTTCACTTGAAACAAAAAATGTCAACCTCATGGTGACGCTAGAAGCAAAGTCAGGGGATCACCAAAGTCAGTAGTATTCATCCTCTAGGAACCATGAATTTCTGTACCAAATTTCATGGCAATCCATCCAATAGTTGTTGAGATATTTCAGTCTGGACCAAAGCGGTGAACCGACTGACATTCCCATTTATAGCATGGTAAAAAAAAGTAATGGCAATTGTAAGACCGATTCCCACTGCGATTTTAGTGTAAGCTAATATATTTGACAGATTTTTGATGCTGCAGTAGTACAAAGACAGACTGTTTATTGTAGGGGCAAAATGTTAAATAATAAGATTTACATTTGTATTAAACTGATCAAAACATTTTTGTGATAATCAAAAGTGCAACAATTGTATTTCTAAATTCTTTCCTTAGTGATATAGTCGGCTGAAGTGGAAAACCAGAAAGCTGAAATGTATTTCTTTAAAGCTTGAGTGCGGGACTTTTACATATAAATGAACGTCTGTTACATTCAAGCCTTTGCCAGACGAGTTCTCACTATGATGGACCGAGCATATTAATACAGTTGTTAGTAAAATGGGTCGAGCCATTGCAGTCACAAGAAAGTGTTCTCCTTATGTGCAATGACACACGCTGGGTCAAGTTTCTCAATCATTAATTTTGAGCCACTTGGAATATTGTTCAACAGTATGGTCTTCTGCATCTAAAACAAACCTCGCTAAATTACAAGTTACACAAAATAGGGCTGCTAGACTTGTTCTGGGCAGCTCTATTAGAACAGTTGCACTCCAACCTCTCATGGCTCACAGTTGATCAAAGGGTTTCCTCAAGCTTGGCCACATTGTTCAGCCGTACCATTAACTCAAAGATTCCAACATTTCTATTCAACCAAATCTTTTTCTGTAATAACACACATATTGTATTGTGGTACCCAGCTCAAGAACTAACTCATTGAAAAAAACAGTCATTTACAGAGCCATCATAAATTGGAATAATTTACGTCTTAATATCCGGCTAATAGAAAATAAATCATCCTTTAAAAAGAATATGCAGAGGCATTTATTGGCATGCAGATGACTGACTTAACAGTAGGTGGTATAACTCGGTGCTAGTTTCCAATATTCATGTTTGTTTCATATGAGTTGTTTATATACATATATTTTTTTCAAATATCATCTATATATTGATTTTTAATTAATATCCTAACTAAATGTAAAGAGTGTTTCTTGGTTTTAATTGTATATCGACGTAATTTTATGTATATTAATGCAATTCATGTTCATCATGTAATATGTTATGTATTGTATGTCAGGTGTGGACTCCAGGAAGACTAGCTGATTGCTATGGCATCAGCTAATGGGGGATCCTTTTAAATAAACAAATAAACAAATAAACAGATTATTGTCTTTGAACTGTGGAAATTGGAACGAGCTCCCCTGTAGGCATATGTCATGAGCACACATCGACAGTGTTTGTGTAATTACTCTCACTGCCAGAAGGAGGAGACAAAAGTTCCGCACTCCAGCGTTAATTACCATTTTTCCAAGTGAACATACAACGCTATTAAGCAGCGTTCCTCTGAATTGTCCTTGTAGGGCGTACCTTATGAGGTCACTTTGTCACACATCTGGTTTCACAGCAGTAACATCCCCAATATGTCTGGAGAAAAATTAACATAAAATAAACTGAACGCCAAGACTGATATAAGCTTCTGTCAAGGCCCAAGAGATTCAGAGATCAAACCCATAGACTGTATATAAAGATGGACGACATGACAGCTCTCCAAAAGTGAAGCCCAAACATCTCGATCGCCCCCTGGTGGCTGGCTGCAGTATAGGTCATAAACCCCGCCCCCTCCATGTTAGTGGACGGGACATGGGCCAAACTGAAAAATCAAAGTACACATCAAATAAAATGTTCCCAAAGATGGTTTCTGTCATTTTAGGTAGTTCTTATCACGCTGATGTTTGTTCAAGTGTTCATTTTTCTGATAAGTTTGGTTTTAATTAGTTATTTGATGCTATAAAAAGGGGGTGTGATGTCATGACTGACAACTGTGAGTGTACTCGCGATTGGTTCAGGTAGGTGTATAGGTGGGAACTCGATCACTACTGCACAGACTCACAGCTCCTGTATCCGGGATATTTTGGCTTAATTTTTGTACAGAGGGAGGAAGTGGAGACGTGTCGTCCATCTTTACATGCAGTCCATGGTCAAACCCAAGTCAGCAGGTCACCTGTAGTTGTGTAGGAGAAGCTCTGCAACTGACATGGTTGAAAACATACTCCCTCCACCACAAAATCCCAGTTTTTCCTGCCACATGACATTTTAAAACTCAACTTAGTTGACAGCTGACGTTCAAAACACCAGCAGCAAGCTAGAGAACATTTTGTGAGCAGCAGGAAGGCATTTTCTAAGGCAGCTGAACATATTGCTTTTTTTATTGTATACTGCCTGTGTTCACTACCTGTTGGCTTCAAGCACAGCGGTTACCTCAGCCTTAAACTGGAAACTGTTTCAACTCGTCATGATGAGAGGCAAGCGTTTTGGAGGGAGGCTGACTGATCCTAAATGACAGACTGGAGGGTGAGAAAACAAATCCTGCTGTATATGGTTACTTTAAAGGGGCACTGCACGTATTTTACACGTCAAAATGAATTTATGAGTCACAGGGAGCCCTACTCAGTCTGCAAAAACAGCCACAGAATGTCTTCTGTGGCTCTGGAGGATACAGAGCCCACCAGGAGTGAAATAATAGAAAAAAATATTGGCATGGAAATCTGTGTGCATGGATTGCAGTTTAGGGGATATTTTGAAGTAAGGTTTCTGGAGTGTGTATCTGGCATTCAGTATGAAGGCGGAGGATTATAATTCATAAAAAAAACGAAAATAGTTTAAGTAATGGAATGGAATATTTAATTGTGATACCAGCAAAATAAAAGCACAGACTATTAAATGGGATCAGAAAAATAGTAAAATAAAATTAAGCCTTGACACATTGCTGTAGGTGGTTGATTGCCACTTAATAGGCCTTTTCCACAAAATACATTTTGACACGTCACAGCAGGAAAATCACAGGTGTGAACGATCAAATGAATGATGGCTGAATTCCATTTAGCTGCTTCAGATTCAGGGTCCTGGTGTTGTTCATGTTGGCTCACTGTCATACTGTCATGGCTTACTGGGACACTTGAATGGAACGGAGCCATCGTTAATGTTATTAGTCTCACCTGTGTTTTTCCTGCTATGACAAGTCAAAATGTCTGCTGTGAAAAATGCCGCATACAGGAGAGGACAGGTGCTATAATATTCTATTTTTCAGACACCGATTTTTATGCTGCCTTCAAATGAAACTTGTGAGCTTGTGGTTACAACGTGGGAAGCTGTGTAAATGATATGCTTGGCGTTCGAATGGTAAGTCGTGAGAACACCACTGCTAGGCAACAGCAACATGCCAAAAGACTCCTCGTTGTTCTCTTGACATTCTTCGCTTCTTTCTCAGAAATGTTGACTTACTTTCTATTTATATCAAGAATTTTCTCAGACATATTACAAAATTATGAAGAAAAAGTCCTTCAAATATGTTTCCGCAGATATGGTTTATCAATCCGTGCTCTCAATTTATGGATCCATTCCCTCGGTTTATCAATTTGCTCACATACTTTTCCACATCAGAATCTTTTCTATAACATGACCCCCATAGGAGAAGCTGAGTAAAATTACTCAGGTGACATCTTTCGAGTAGTCTCGGGTTGGGCTTGGAGACTACAAATGTTTACAAATTATAAATAAGAGAAAGCCTGTGTTACAAACTGGCAGCATGGAGTTTGAAAGATGTGGGAGGATGTAATGATAGACACTTTTGAGTGGCATTATGGGAAGTGTAGGATCTAGGGTTTTTAGAGCTTGACCTATACTAGAGACTAAAATTCAGGAAATTTTGCCTCTGCTTTTTATTTTATTTTATTTTAATTGTTTCTAATTGAATTCAATTGTGCATCTATATGTGGGAGTATTTTCTGTGTTCTTTTACCTTTTATTCTTACATATTTAAACTACACTTGTCTACTTTTAAATCTAGTTTCTCTTGTGTCACTTGCCTGTATTTTTTGCATTTTTATATCTCTTTACCTTGCTGTATTTTTATTACCCTGTGAAGCACATTGAATTCCCCTGATATATGAAATGTGCTATACAAATAAAATTGCCTTGCCTTAAGTGTCCCCACCTTATGGAAGTGCAATACTTAATCACTGGAGTGCCCCTTTAAAGCAAGCAAAACCCACATACATCTGTTCACCACAATTTCATTTACAGTATGATTATGTACTGCATCATTCCATTCAACTCTTTTCAATCCACCAACACTGGTCTATCCCTGCAGGGTCATTTGTAACTGGTGTATAGAAAAAGACTGTATCATTACGTCTAAAAAGCTGATGGAGGGTTTGCATTGTTTACCCACCAGGCCAACAATAAAAGACAGCCGGCTCTCTGTCCCCTCTGTCTGCTGTGTCTGAAGCTTCAGTCCTCACCAACTGCAAGTGCTAATTTAAAAAAGAAACATGAGCATCACCCATGACAGCCCGCTGTCTTTGCTCTCCAATCATTTCACATACAAGCATTCACATAAATCAACAAAGAAAGTCAAATCTGTAGGTATAGGTTAAATATAATATTATGAATCTAGCCTTTTGCAATTCTCTAACAAGCACAAGGACAGCAGTGTTTACTATGTGAGGCTAGTGTTTTGGTGATGCCAGGAAAAAGACCTCCAATCTTCTCCAGCAATGTTGATAGAAATATTCCAAATGGGCACTCAAGGCAGCTCTCCGGATGAACTTCTGAAAGTCATCCATCAGAAGAGTCTTTTCTGTTTGTTGCACCACAATAACTACCAGAGGGACCGTGGCAAACACACACATAAGTGCACGCACACACAGAAAATCCACACAGCAGCCTGCATACACCCACAGCAAATGAAAAATAAAAGCTTGTGCACTTTCCAGCACTTATTGTACAATGTCGACCCTGGCTAGAATAAAAACATCATACCATCCAGGGGTCAGAGAGGAGTTTAAAGCCTTCACTAAGTCAACAGCACTCTCGTGTTACCCTATAATTTAGAGGATTGAAGTGAGAATAGTCTTTATTAGCAGAGATGCTGACATTTTAAAAGTCATCATCTTGTTTTCATGCTCTTCTGCTCTTTCTCAGCTGAGCAGAGGTTGTGAAGTGGCTGCACTGTTAAGTAGTCTGGATCGAATGAAATGCACATGCCAGAGTTGTCATGCATGGATGAATGACGCTGACACTTAAAGCTCAGTCTAAGCTCCATATAACATAACAGCCACCAATAAAACATGCAGCAGTAAAAGTCTGCGAAAGCGACGTTGTGGACCACTACTTTACCCCTTCCGACCAACGTTTGCTGAAACGCACTGAAGTCTGACGTCCAGTCCAAACACAGGCTGTCCCATAGCAGGCGAGGAGTCACACAGCCACACCAGATAACCTCCAGATGTGAGAGAGAGAGTGGGAGTGGGAGAGGGAAAGTTAAGAGAAAGAAAGGAAGGGGAACAGGCGAGAGTGAAAAGGAAGGGAGTGAGTGAGAGAGACAGCTCTGACCTGAATGGGAGCCAAAAGTCCAAATTCTTTCCTTTTTTCTCATATTTTTCTCCAAGAATTGTTTTTTCCCCCCTCCATGTAGCAGGTCTGTCCAGCTTTAATGTTATAAGTTTGTGTTGTGATAACTTGGTTTGGTGTAGTTTGGTAAATTTTCCTCTGGATTCAACAAAAACTTTCCAATCCCACATGAGATAATAATCGTAGACTTGGGATAAGAGACCTGATCACTTCAAATAGATATCGTGAGTATATCTTGGATAAAACGACTAAAAACAGTCTTGTTCTCCGATGTACACCAAATCTTAAACCACTGAAGTGCAGGAGATTAAAAGATGTTATCTAGCTGAAAAAAGAAATCCGTGCCTCTATTTGTTAACAGCAACATGTTCTGAGATAACTTTCATTGGGGAAGAGACGGATGAGTTGTCCTAAATATCCCTGTACTAAATTAAAAAGTGGAAGAGTAGCCTGCCAAAAAGGGCCGACGGGATATGATCTAATGTCCCACGTGTTTCTGGATTAGGCCTCTTTTTCAACAAGCCCACCTCCCACTAGACTGTGTGTGAACATCTGCTACCATCACGATGCACACACAGTTCGCTGAACTTCAGATTTACACGCACAAGACTTTTTGGGATGATTCATCACCATGGGTAGTCTTCAACAAAAAATGTATTTGTTTTTGTCTGTTTTATTTTTCTACTTTCACACCTCATTTCTTACCTTCTGCTTCTGATTAAAAACAATTTCAACAATCTGTGCGTGAGCAACCATTAAAGCTTCTTTTTTCTCATCTCCATTACCACTGTTGATTTTGTTATTGTGTTGAAGGCACTAGAATAAAATGGCTTGAAAAACAAAGGACATACACACCGTTGTTGAAAACCACTGTTGAAAGTTAGAACTGTAGTTCGACATTTTGGGAAATACGCTTATTTCCTTTTTTGCTGAGATTTAGATAAGAGGATCGATACCACTTTTATGTCTGTGCAGTAAATATGAAGCTACAGTCAGGACACAGTTAGCTTAGCTTAGCATTAAGACTGGAAACGGGGAAACAGCTAGCCTAGCTATGTCCAAAGGTAACAAATGTTGTCTAACAAGCTATACTGTATCTCATTTGTTCAATCTATACCATAACCGAAGAGTAAAAACAGCAAGTTGTGGTTTTGGGGGGGGGTCTCTGCTCATTGCCTTGCAACCTCACGGTGACAACAAGCTAGTTGTTTTCCTGTTTCCAATCTTTAAGCTAAGCTAAGCTAACCAGCTACTGGCTGTAATATTCAACTGTACAGAGAGTGGTATTAATCCTCTCAGCTCAGACTCAGCAAGAACACAAACATACGTATTTTCAAACATGTGAAACTATTCCTTTAATTTCCATGGAAACAGCATGTCAAATTTGCAGTAACTCCTAAATGCACTGCACTCTGCCAGTCAGCAACACAGCAAACATTAAAGCAAGAGCGCCATATCACGTGAACAAGCTAGCTGGTGAGCTAACCCCGGCTAGCCTTAGCTAAAGCTAAAAACTACTTACTGATTGACTCTTCCCTAGTTGTTATCTGTAAATGTAAAAAAAAAAAAGCAATTTTGATGAACTTACATCTTGGTAATTCAGTGTTTTATTACACATAACTAACGTGGCAGTAGCTAAATCCAACCAAGGTAGACTACCCCAACAAACAAAGTTAAAATGGACAAAAAAGCTGAAAGAGCACATTTTGTTAGTAGACACTGCAATTTCCCTTCATATTCTGTGAAGATTATCCAAAGGCAGAGAGCAGTATCTGCATTTTTTAGATATTTGGTAGGTTTTATGGGTAAAATAATAAGCCTAGAAAGGCTTAAAATGAAGGCATTATAAGCTTTGTATTCTATTACAGTTTACACAGCCAATTTAATTGCTTCTGTAGGTCTTATGGAACATAAAAACAGCCCACACAACATTCTAATCTATCACTAATTATGACAGAAATGCTGAAAATGTTCATTTGCTACAGTTGAAAATGTTAAAAAAACAAACAAAAGAAAGACTGTTATATATTGATATAATAGACACATCTGTATGCTCCCTCCATTAGAGACAGGGACGTGAAAGTTGCCTTTAATCTCACAAAGCGTAAAAATACAAAGAGAGTCACTAAGATCACTTCAGGGAGATCTACACAATCTGCTCCTTCGCCAGTGACTCCTACAGTTATCGATCTAGTTTTTTTTAAAGTCAGACATTTGAAACTGATTAAATGTTTTTATCGAGAGCATCTGGACTTACTCAATCCTGAGCAATTGCAGTTAATCTTCCAGAAGTGGCCTCTAGTATTTTTTTCTAGAATATAAATCTCCCTCTTAAAGCTATTTGTGCTGGAACTGCAGCCACCGAGTGCAGACAAGAATGAAGACAGTGATGAATGCTTGGACTGGGGTGGAAGATACTGGGTCCCTTGCGGTTAGTGAGTCTGGCGGGGCTTTGAGAGTCTCACTGATTACACATGCCTGCTGAGCTGCTGTTTTCAGGCTGAGAGAGAGGCAGACCTCGGTTTGTAGCCTTGAATCCTCTCCTGAAATGGGAGAAAACACAGTCCAATCCATGCTCTCGATATTACTCATCATATTTTCTGGCAGGCTGTTTTCCCCTCAGAGGGGCTCTGGTCACTGCTACATGTTTTCACTAAGTTTCCACTGTTTCAGTGGAACATGTTCAGACAACTTTCCCAAAGCAATGGCCCTCCCAACAGATTGATTTTACAAGTTTTGAACAGGTTGCAGGTCCCTATGTTTCATGTCATTCTCCATGACACTGCACAGGAATCATGTGAGCTATTATAAAGATCAGAAGGGAATCTTGTGACCTTTGATCTCTCTTTTTTGTAGTACATACCTACTATGTGCTGTGACACATAGTCAAACAGCTCCAGCATGAAAATGTTTTGTTTACAGTTTCTATCAATTACAGCTGGGATATCGCCGGCTCTCTTTGCACACAGCTGTCTACATTTTTATAAACTAACACTTTTTTTTTATTTGAACAAACTGTTTTCCACTGAGCACCGCTCCTTATAGTGGCGTGTCCAGACTTTTTTGACTTGGGTGGCCCAATTGGGGCACTGGCTTATGCAGGGGTGGCATGAAGTACGTCGGTTTGGCTTTTCGCCTTCGTAGACCGCGTCCTTAGGAGGATGTGGCCCCTGAATTAAGACACAGTCCTCGTCTCATGTAAAAGTGGACCATGAAACAAAGGCTTCAAGTCCCATCCAGAGTGTTTGTAATGTAAAAAAAATGCTCTGTTGCATCGATGGAGAGATGTGTATTTGTGCTGCTCCAAACTGCCCAGTTCATCTTCTGCTTGTTCCAAACAAACCCCTGGGTTTTTGGAAACATACAACACAGCCCATCTTGCATCAGATAATCATTTCCCAGGACAGTAATGGCCTGCATACAAGCTGAATCACTGCTGTGTTATGTAACTCATAGAAAGTAGCAAACATTTTATTTGGGTCAGGGTCATCGTAACAACAGAGCAAGCAGAACAGAGACATCATGGAAGATCATTTAAGAGTGTTGTAGCACATTAAACGCTACTTTACATCTTAAAGGGGCACTCCACTGATTTAGTTTTGTACTTCCACAACATTGGAAGACTTTAAAAAGATTTTTAAAAGAATGGTAAAAACTGATGCAGTTGTGACCGCGACATCCTGAGTTTTAGTCCCTTGTATGGGTCAAGCTCCAAAACACTGGTTCCTACATTTCCCATAATGCAACTGACTGTAATAGCATCTTTTGATAGACCCCGGCCTTCCTGGTAAACACCCACTTCTTTAACATTCCCAGTTTGCACTACAGGCTTTCTGTTATAATTTGTCATCCCCAAGCCAAGCAAAGATAACCCTGATGACATCACTGTAACATCATCAGGGTTATTTTCCCAGACTTGACGGAGCTCCTACAGAGCCACAGAACCTATTATACAACTGTTTTTACAGGCTGAGTAGTATTCTCCAAGGCAAGTTCAGTGAACAGTGACCCTTTAAGTACTCATTTTGTGGGAAAAAGGTGGATAATTGAGAAAAAACATTTTTAGTTTAGCCTGAATGCATTTCACATTAAGATTAGATCATTTATGACATTATTCTTCTTGTTAAGCATGTTTTCAATAAAGTGTTAATGCAAATAGCCCAACATTTCTAATCAAATTTAAAAGGTAACACAAGATGTTCAATTTATGAAATCTCCTACATACACAAAAGCAGTCATTAGTGACCACTGTGACTACAGAGTAAGCCTCAGAAAACTACAAGAGCCAAGCCAAAGCTGCAGTGGAATCTGGGTCAGAGCTAGTTAACAGATTTGTCTTTCAGCCATGCTCCTCCATTTACAAAGGAAAAACTACAGCGTGGCAGTCTGGAACCAGGTTGCTGCAGTGTTGGAAAAGTGCAAGGTCCTCCAAAAGGGGAACATACACAGGCCCAGCCAACCTGACTGTGACATCCATCGCATCTGAACAGAGGGCTATTATTGTGGAAGGTCACGCTAACACCCTCAAACAGGACCCCCTAAATTGTGCAGGAGGAGTCATTTTGCCTGTGTTAATATCTTGTGGAGCCAGGAAGAGTGTGATCATGTGAGTTTAACGTCTACCCTTTACACTGAATAAACACTAGAAGCTTATGCTAGGACATCTGGCCAATATTTCCATTTTAACATCCATAAACTCACCATTAGCATTTGATCATAAAAGTCAAGAAGCATTCCTCTTAAAAAAAAAACAGGACCAGCATGTTGTTAGTCTAGTTTTATGTGCCATTTTCAGAGATAAACTGTTCTGGCTCCTTTGTTTATGTCTTCAAAATGATTAGAAACATTAAGTCAGTGGTATTAGTCAAGGGCATGTGCTAAATACAATTACTGCTTAAGAAAAACAGACCCAAATCATGAGACCACCCGATGGATGCTGCAGCAAAGACTCATTTATTTAGTAGAAATCTTTAAGAGATTCACACAATAATGATAGCACTGCAGAAAATTACAACCCCTCCGTTAAAACATTGGGCGGCCACAGTGAAAAACATTTCTATTGTTGTTGGCTAAAAACCTTAGAGCAAACTGGAAGTCTGAGATGAGGAGGCACTTAGACTGTTGTGTCCATGATTGCGGAAAATTACATCAATCGGCTCTACTCAAAACATTTCCAGACGTAATACACTCAAAATAAGTTTTCATTAGCAACAGACTTTGGAAACAGTTATTGAAAACTGGACATAAAGTGAATTAGTAGGGAGCACCTGTCTCCACTCTGCGCAGAGAGTATTATCATGAGAGGGACTTGATTAGGAAATTAATTATCTGTCCATCTATGTTATTCTCCAGTTAGATTGGCAGGGCTGCTGACTAATCCCCTGGTAGGTCAGTGAGGTCGATAGTAGGAAGAGTGGTTCAGTCCACTGACGAGAAGGTTTACAGACCTTTAACGTTTATCTGAAACCAGACTTGCTGTTAGATTCTTCGTGGTTAACTCTATTCAGTGTTCAGAAGTGTAGTTACAGCTAGCTCCGACGTCTCATCTACAGCTTGGCTTTGGCCGGCTGCAGCTGCAGGCTTTGAAGCTTCATGGCCAGTCCCATGTTCCCTGTGATCTTCAGCTTGCCCTGGAAAAACGCCTGTGGATCAGAGAGGAAGAAAAAAACATCATCCAGACAATTCTGAATCTGAAGTGCGGTTCGGTCTGTATTGGAGTCAAGAGAACTACATGCTGCTGGTTTTAAGAGTTGCCGTGAGAGATTAACTCAACCCGGGAAAAGTGGGGCACCGGCAACAACAGCTTATGGAATGTCAGGAAACTGCATGGCACACAGACACAGAGCGGGCAGAGTTAGAGAAATGAAATGTTTCTGCAAAAAAAGAGAGAAATGAAAAGGTAAATCAGATCAGGAGGTAATAATCTGACCACTCTGAGTGAGCAGAAATTCTTAGAATATTCAGTTCTCAGAAGGAAAGTGAAAGCTTTTTCATGTGAGTTTATGGCAGAAATGGGAGAGCTGAAATGATCAAATTTGGCTTTGCATTAAAAACATCATGCAAAAGGCCAACCTGTCCAAATGTCTAAATGACGGGGGGATAAAGCAGTGGAAAAACTCTCGACTGTGTTGTTGGAGCATGCCCAGCTACCCTTCATGACACAAACACAGTGCAAGTGAGGGCTTTTCTGGGGACTCCTGATACATGAACTGTAGTAATCACTGTAGATATCACTGTAGATATCACTGTAGATGGCCGCGGACTGATGGCAGAGAGGTGTGTCATCACATCACTCTTCCAGTACAAATGACTTTGGTGGGCCTCGAGATTCACTGCTGTGAGTTGGAAAACATTTCTGCAAACAGCATGAAAAACAAGAGGGAGCTGAGAATGAGATGAGCAGAGGTGATGAAGGTTTAATTCATTCTGTTCATTCAAACTGCAAAAAAAAAAAAGGTTTAGGTGTCAACAGAGTACAACAATTAAATGAAATTTGACTCCTATTAAAATCATTATTTTGACCCTCACCGTGTATAGTCATCATCATCTCGAAAGAAATAGCTAACAGTGTTGTTATATTTTTCTCACTGTCAACAAATCCAAAAAAAAAAAGACCAAAACCAACATCAGTCTGTCTCTCAATACTTTCCAACTTCCCTAACCTGTTTTAGGCTTTCCACACTGCCTATTCTCACACACATCGTTAACCCAGGGTTAACCTAAGCTCAGGGCTATACAATTCACACTGCACTTCTACTAGCCCTGGGTTAAATGTCCGTTGGAACACGCAACTAATGTTTACATTCTATAATGACGCGTGACTACTCTTTAACAGCAAGCAGCAACGTTAAAATGTCTCCATTAGCAGAAACATCAGAAAGAGAGAGAACAGCGGAGAAAGGAAAGACTGAAAAAACGTCTATTTTACCTTTTCCAGCAGTGGCAAACAAAGGAGATGGTGCTGTTTGTGTGCCTAATGGGTATTGGGTCTAGTGATGTACCACCAATTATCTGAATGATGCCGGTTTCGCCTACAATGTAAATATAAAACATGCGTGTACTGTAATGATGTGACAATAACATTGTGTGATTAGACGTCAAAAACGTGACGCAAATTGCATTGTTTACTTTAGTCCTGTTTCACACTGTCACCTTTTAGCCCTGTGTCGATTTTCAGGGGATAAACCCGCAAACTCTGGAGCAGGGCCAGCAAGCCCTAGGCTAAAGTCGAGGTTAGCTCCCACTTGGAATGCTGCCAGGATTGTGCCAGTGTGAAAGCTTTCTTAGCCTTGGGCTAAGTACAGTGTGAAAAGCATATACATGACTCTCAGCCCCAAGCCCATTTGTTCCTGCTGAAGACAAACATCTTTAAAAACTGTCACAAACGTATAGTTTCATTGGTAACACTTTACAATAAGGGTACATTAATTAACATAAGTTAATGCAGTAATAACTAACAGTTATGAAGTGTTACATAAGGTATACATGTTTTCAACTTTACAGTAATGTTCACAAAGAGCATTAATAAATGGCCAATTATGATTAAGTAATGCTTATATAAGATGCACAATAATTTATAGGTTTGGCTGTAAGTTAAGGAACGTCTACATGAAGATAGAGGAACAAGCAAAGATTTTACCAAAAATAAGTCATAAGTTGGAGGATGGACAAGTAAGTGGATAATCATTACCCTTAAATAAACTGTTTTCTCTTAATGAATGGCTTAGCTGTGAACTTCATGACATACATGTTAATTCATATCTTTATCATCAATTTACTAATATTAGGTAGTACCTTAATTAACATGTAAACCCTTAATAAATGTTTACAAGTGACATTTGTTAACAGTTGCTTGATGCTTATTATTGTATCAATTAACGGTTAGTTATTGCTTATTACTGCACTGACTAATGTTAATTAATGTACCCTTATTGTTAAGTGTTGCCGTTTCGTTTTGTTTCTTTTAAAAGGCAGAATTTCCTACTGTTACTCAAACAGGAGTACATTTTCAGTGGTGGATTAATACACATTTGGTGCTCTAGTGAGTATTTCCACCAGCACAAGGGTGTATGTGGGATTGAGTCCAAAGAAACTACAGTGTGTGTGTTCATGGTTAATGAAGGAACATGTCATGCAGTGCAACAGGGTGGCTCACGGATGTGTTTGTAATAGTTTCTGGACAACACTGGAGCTCTATGGAACAGAACACTTGTTAGTAGGATACATTCACTGTTGGTTTTGGTCTTTTCATGGGATTTGCTGACAATAAGAAACATATAGAATCTTGCCAGCCTTATCCTTTAAGCACAAATGTTTCCATTGACATGTTAGAGAATACCTGATGCTGAAAGAGGCTGAAACCCGAGGCCTTGCATTCTTTTTTGCACACAGATCACATTTTATGTCTCAAAGTCAGCCATGAAATAAATCTCTGTCATTGAATTGTCAGGTCTCCCTCCTGTTTCGGCTGCATGCAGGAAATCTGTATTATTATGTTTTCACCTACACGGCAACAACTTTAAGGCCTCTAGTCTGAGGGTGGTAAATTTGCACAATCAGCCAATAATGCTGCCGCACAGTGTTTCCTCTTAGTTTCACCCAGGCGCTAACAAAATATCCTGTTAGTAACACATCCGACTGGCAAACAAATCTGTTCCACTTTTTAGGAGGACCTTTGGACAGGACACACAGGCTGAGGTGGGATTAAATCAGGACGACTAACCACTGCATAACTCAATCAGTCCCGACACTAATATTATACTGATGCCATTTAAACAAAATACGTACTGTAGAGTACAACAGGTATGTTAGTAAAGGCCTGTACTTATATACAGTAAAATGAATATGGTTTTAAAGTCACTAGGTATATAATTATAAATATTAAGTGACAGACAGTGACTTTCTATAGCAATATGATAAATATGATGCCGTAAATAAACACCATTAAACAGTCTTTAAGTCTGTATAGAAATTTTATAAAGGAATCAAAATAATAAATGAATTTATAGTTCACCAGAACTTTATCGTCCACAGTGTTATATATCTGTCCTCACATGCTCAGTATAAAAAACACAAGACTGCTAAAACAGAAAAAATAAAAAAATAAAAAAATAATGACACCACCAAGATGTCAACAGCATTCAAGACAATATATAAAAAATGAATAATAGTCTTTTTATTATTTGCCCCAAGCAGAGCATTGATATTTTGTTGTAATTTTTTTGGTTTAACTGCAGCTGTTTATAGAGTAGGGTATGAGACTTGTGCAATAGTTTTAATAATTTCAAGGTGGCTGTGATTTATAAAGGGAAGACTGTGTACATGAGTGTATCGATAGCTTTTCTGCTGTTTTCTTTTTTTTTGTGCACGTGTAACCTTTTAGTGATTAATCACTACTAAATGTTATAAATGAGGCCCCAAATGTACAAGTGGAAACCTGGATTTCAAGTGGATCCGGCCGCATCACATTCCATCTTGTATTTATATTTTGTTAGCAGCTGATTTTGCTAAGCTGCCCTCTGTTTCCATCACAGTTTTGTAGTTGGTTGATTTTTAGACAAGACTCGGTTTGAAAAAGTTTATAGGCTGCCATGCAGTTCCTGCATTGCTCTGCGTACAATGAGCCCTGAGATGAGATTCGACTTGGGTACTTCATCGACGTTTAGGAGGAGACCCTAGCAAATACATTCTGACATTCAACTGAAGATAATATGAGGCCGACCAATCAAGAGGGTATCTTCCAGCGTCTTTTCAGTACAAAATTCCCTCTTTATGTGACTGTCCTTCCACAGCAGTGGAAGATACCCACTTGATTTCACATAGACTGCTGAAATACATTAGTTTTCGCTGAAGAATGCAATTTTTGCAGAGATTGAGAATTGTGGATTCTGTTCCCCATCACTTACATTGGAATCGCATTAGGAAGGGATCTCTTCATGGCCAACATGGAGACTAAGGCCTTGTTCAGACTGCCAGCCCAAATCTGTTTTTTGGCATGTCCAGACTGATTTTAGAAAGTCTGGACAGCAAAAAAAAACATGAAATGCGGTGAAAATATTTGTAAATCAGATCCAAGCCACATTTGGAGGTGGTTTGAAATGCGATTCCAATCAGATTTCTACAGATGCATCTCAGTCCAGACGCTCTGGCCGCTCAAATCGGATATCAAAGTGTCTACTGCATCATTTGTAACGCGACACACAATGACAATGTCAAATCCAGAGTGACAGAAGTGCATCAGAGGAGACGTATACCAGTTCTACACCGCGACTTAACAGCGCGATTGTTTGGAGGGCGAGATGATGGATCCGTGTTGGAAAGCCACATCACCAGCGTACGTAGTTACTGACGCCTACGTTGTTACCACAGCAACCCATGCAGATAGGATGGTGATGTCTGGACACAAATCTGATCTGATCAGTTGCAAATAACAGTGCAAGATTTGGGAAACAAATCTGACTTGCCTGCAATCTGAACAAAGCCATACTGGCATGTGTTTCAAGACAGACTTTAAAAAAATGTGAATCTATCCTTAAAGAAAAGGTCAGTAATGAACAAAATGCATCAATATTAGCTTTGAGTCCATTAAATATAGACACTGATATACTGTACATTCATTAGTGAATTTCACGTTTCAGAGACGCGAGCTGCTCTGGCAAAATTATATCAGGTGCGCAAAGATAACACAGAGGAGTAAAGAGCTTCATATGAGCCGCAAACGAGACACTCGGGCTGTGCAACCTTTGGACAATACTCCCACACACTTGTGCCTTCTCTGAATCATTATCAATACTACACGCAAACCAGAGTCCACTCAAACCACACCGTGATTGAATACTCACCGTCTGTGGGTTCATCTTCCCTGTCATCAAGGCCAACAAGTCTGTATCCGACATGGAAATGGTGCAATCTGCTTTCTTAGCTGCAGGGCAGAGACACAGGGACTTCAAGAACAGGAACATACATCTGAGGGGTATATTTATCAGTGACTTGCAGGTATTTGAAGGTTTTGTAAAAGTCTAATAAATTCAGCCACAGGTGTAGCAGACTGTGCAGGCCTGTGCAACCTGATTACATGTCACTATAGGTTTCCACTGGCATGCGAGACACCAGAAAGCCCTGATACTGTTTTCCCTTACCCGTGTCATTGTGAACACAGCCACTGCCGTTCTTCACGTCCACAAACCAGGTTGCCTCCTGTCCATTTGGGCCATCCCTTACTTTGAAGGCAAACACTCCCCCGATCTTTTTCACAAATTGCTCCCCATCCTGTTCAAAGAACACAGAAATATTACACACAGTAAACCCTAGAGCATCCCGATTACATGTGAATTAAGTTTTCACTACCTATATTGACAAGCTCATGGCACCCTGATGTCCGGGAGAGTTCAGGGATTACTGTATATAATTATAACACATGAAAGCTACCAAACTCGCACATGAAGACCATTGCTTTGCCCACAGACAGGACAACAACTCATTCGATTTTGGCTTTAATCAGTGTTTGACTCTCACAAACACACAAATATATACATTTTGTCCCCCTACAACCATCTGGGGGTTGAGAACCACTGTTCTAGGACACTTTTTATGAAAAATATTTGACAAAATGTGAAATTGTTTCAGTTTTCTGTCTGAATATCCACAGGTTTTCAACACACTGTTCTGTTCTCATTATGTATATACGTACTACATTACTGCACAACCTGTTTACATTACAGTTTATGTTTTACTATTTCTCACCAGGCTACCACAGTATTATATTTTACTTTATATTTTATTATATTTATTTCTTTTATTATATATATTTTATTCCTATATTTTAGCTGCAGCAATTAATAAAATAACTTGAACACAGTAAATATCTGTATATGACTTCATAGAGGAGAGTGTCAGTGGTATTATAAGAACCATGTTGATGGGTTATTCTGAGTACTGGCAGAAAATGTAGATTAAAACTCATTTTCATGAATTCCAATTGTGATGGATTTGTTACATTTTGACCCTTCATCTTTGGGTGATGTAAACTGTAGATATCATGTAGCCAAAGTAAGAGTCAGTGAATCAGCTATGGGCTACAGCTGAGCCTTGGTTTTTAAGCCTAAATTTGTTTACATTGCTCTGCGTCATGAGTGAAAATGAAATGAAATGCATGAAATGATGATGCGTGTGAGGATCATCTGAAGTTATAAGGAGTGACTTTTTCATATGATCTCTAAACAAATTTATAAATCTTTATCCCTCAACCGTTACCATCAAAGATACTGAAATAGTAATTTGTGCTAATTTTTGATGCAAAAAAATGATTCAAAATAATAGTGGGTCACGTGAATGCAAAGCTATGTGTTTTACCTTCTCAGAAGTACACAAAATTGTGCAAATAAAAGTGCTACAACAGCACAGAATACACACTCCTGCCTATGGTTTCATGCTATTCCATCAGTCTACAGGAGTCAGTAGTAACACTCCAAGAAATGCAGCAATGCGCCAAGGAAAAGCAGGGGAGAAGAAGAGTGCTAGCAAGAAAACATGGATGTAAACAATGCAGGCTTTGAAATGTAAAGTATATTTTAAAAGAAAAAGAAAAAGGCAGCTTTGCAATTGTTTTATCCATTCAACACGTTTGTTAGACCTCAAGGATGCACACAATGAGTTTTGGTAAGAAACACTGAATGTAAACAGGAACTTTGTTTACAAGAAAACTGAGCGGGGCCCCTTTAAATCTGCAGTCTACAGGCAACATATTTTAAGATAATGCTATTCCTCAGGCTACATTAAATTTCTCTTTTTATATCATAAACATACAAGTGTTTATGGAGATCACTCTACAGATGAATATAGTACATCAAATAACAAAAGCAGGGAATATGAGCCTCAAATCTGCCTAAACAATTGGGATCTGAATAGAAACAGAAAGATCCTCTTCCCTCTCAACATTTGACTAATATGTAAGCACAAAAGTGGGACAACAGATTCTCTTACTAAAGATAAGCACATCTGAAATTTTAAATCTGTTTGTCTGATCAGTTGCCCAAGATATCACACTAAACCATGTCTCTAAGTATCCAGGCTGCTCCCCTGTTGCCCTTTTTCTCATTGATGACAAATCCCCATTCATTAAATAGACAGCGCTGCTGGCGAGCTTGGGATGAATCTGGTATGATTGAGGTCACACAAAGGTAACTGCTTAAAAACAGAGTTTTTGGAGGAAACCATTTGTCTGATTGAGTCCACATAAGCTTGAAATTATTTTGGTGCAATGAAATGAAAGATTGCGGAAGTGATCCAAATGTGCCATCATGAGGCTGACCCATATGGCGGTATGGCACAGACCTAGAAACACTGTATACTGGTGCCTTCAAATGGGGTCGTGTTTACGAGAAGAGTCCATATGAACGCCCCCCACTTTGGTATTCACAACCTCAGAAGTGAAAATTTTCTAAAAGCTCAGAGTTCATGAGTTGTGACATGTTTGCTGACATTTTCAGAAATGGCGGAGGCCATGGAAGTTCATTTTTCAGTGGATATTAAGTTAATATATTGTAATTTTAGTTGTATAGAGTTTTTCTTTGTAATTTTATAATAGGTCTGAGGAAAATGTTGATATTCCCAACAGCCTCATCTTTTCATTGGCTATGCCTTTGCATTTCCTACATTACATTACCCGCTCGCTAGCTTGCTAAATTGTTAGCCTCGTGGCTTCTAGACACCAACAGTAACATTAAGCAAATTTTTTAGCTTTAAGTAATGACCACAAAATGTAAAAGCTGTGTTTTACAACAACATTACTATAATCACTGGTTTATCTTTGGTCATGGCGATGTTCCTCTGCATGGCGTTGAAATACAAAGTAAGTCAAAGCAGTCTTTTGGCGTCCATGTTGCCTAGCAGCGGTGTTCTCACGACTTACCACTTGAACGCCAAGCATATTGTGTACATGACTTCCCGTGTTGTAACCACGGGCTCACGAGTTCCATTTGAAGGCAGCATTCGACTTGATGGATTCATGTATCCGTAAGGAAAATATGTGTACTACAAATGAGTTTAAACCAAAACCATTAAACTGTGTTTTTAAAGAACTACTGAAATAAAAGTCTCTAATACATAACTGTAAAAAGTGAGAACAATATGAAGTCACAGGTCTGCAATTAACAATACTGTCTCCTATTGTATGTCATGTAATCACCTCCTGGAGCTTCTTGTTGATTTCCTGGAACACAGCGTGTGCCTTGAACCCCTCCAGTCCGTCACTAGCACTGGTGTTAATGGCTCGAATCCTTGCCATAGTGAAGGCAAGGGCATTATAATGAGAAAGTAAGGTTAGCAACAAAAGAAAGTGATGAAAACACAGCACAGAAATGTACATGGCTGCCGAAGATAAAACAATGACTGATTACAACATTACATTGAATACTTATTTGTATATTCTTATAGGAGAATACATGTTTTTTTGTATGGATCTCGCCACCGGAGCTCAGTGTGTGTTCACCCTTGAGAAATTCACATTATAACATGTGAATACCACCCACGCTAGTTAACAACTCCGGAGATGAAACACAACACGAAGCAGACTCAATTAACACTTTCACTAATGGATCAAGGTGCATAAAGGCTGTGGCCTCCACGTTTGACACCTTCACTGCCTGGTTCACAGCCGGTGGCTCTAAACATCAACACAGCCACTTCCAGTTATATCCAGGATGTCACCATCTTCATGCAAATGTAAGCTAAGTGAGGAGAAGCTGGTACTGCACAACAAAGTAGCTAGCAGAACACCGACTGTGCTGCGAGTCCACAGACAGCTGTTGAGGATAGCGATAAGATACCCTTTAAAGAACGTAACGTTATTAACATAGTTTTACGGAAAAACTTGAAACTAGGGTTACATAATTATGTGCTAATTATGTTGTAACCAACGGTGGATAGCACGCTAGCGGAAGCCTTGTAGTAATGTATCAAAGAGCGAGAGTTAAGTGACTTCAACATACGTTCATGTAGATGTTTGTTTGACATTTCGTAGCTAACTTGACATTTCGTAGCTAACGTTAATGTTAACCCGGAACGAGGGTGACCTCAATGAATTATTCAAAAACATGTAATTTGACGTGTCACAATTAAACCGCACGGTGCTTAGTATTCTTACCTTGGCGTCTGTATTTCAGGCATTTTGCTCTAACGTTAACGCTAGTTGAACAAACAGTTAAGAGACCCACTTATGTAGCCTGTGCTGTTTTGCCTGATCTTTGCTAACTAACGTTACACTTCCTTGTTTCTTCCTACTTTCCTGGATCTTCAGACTCGACGTGTCGATGTCAGATAGCGCAGAGTAGCTAAGTGCACTGTGAACGGCTCCAAACGGATGTCAACATAACTTGCATTATGCACTTGTCTGTGTCTTAAAGAGTATCTCGCTTCTCTGGGATAATCTAGTCCAGATTTGACCAGTCTAAGTACAGTGGTTTTGTGGTCTAGATGTGAAAAAAGCAGTGAAATTTCCCTTTGTTTGCATTTTCACAAATAGAATAAAGGTTTCACAAATCTGAAACTGTTTTAAAGAATCTTTAGCCTCTTTGGGATAATCTAGTCCAGATTTGACATGTCTATATATAGTGTTTTTTTTAAATCTAGACCTGGTCTGATGTGGTCTAGATGTGAAAAAGAGCAGTGAAATCTCCCTTTTTTGCATTATCACAAATCCAATAAAGGTTTCACAAATCTGAAACTGTTTTAAAGAATTTTTAGCCTCTCTGACATAATCTAGTCTAGATTTGACCAGTCTAGGTATAGTGGTTTTTGATCTGGACCTGATCCAATCAGGTCTAGATGTGAAAAAAGCAGGGAAATATCCCTTTCTTGCATTTTCACATATATAAGGTTTCACAAATGGAATACAGGGGTTTTCTGAGATGAAGGGCACTGCTGGGTTATATTGGTTCAAATATTTCTTGAACAGAAACCCTTACCCTGGCCTACAATTTTCAATCTTTTTTAATTAATAGTTAGGTTACATTCATGAATTAATGACTGAACTGATAAATGGATTTGTTAAAAAACAAATAAACATGAAAAACAATTGTTCTGAATTAAGCTGAATCATTTGGTGTCCTTTTTAACCATCAGTGACTGTCCCATTTTACCTCACCAGCTGTCCCATTTTACTGGAACATGTCATCAGAGTGATGTAGGGGTAATTGATGTGTTTGATGGTCCAATGTTTCTAGTCTTTCAAGTATTTTACTTGGCAACATATTTTCTTTATAAACATATCGCAGAGATCCATAACAAGTTCTAAAAGTAACACTTAAGGTAGTCTTCAGAATTTTAGGTGGTTTTCTTGGTAATCTACCAAAAAGTGTGCCAAATTACCTGACTTCACCCTAACTGAAGTAAGTTTTAAGAATCGCTGATTTTTTAATGCTGTGCAGAAATGAAAGGAAAGGGGAAGGAGGTAGAACTTACAAACACACTTGTATGGTCCTTAAAGAGGCAGGAGAGATGCTGATTTAATTTCTGTGCTCATTTCACAGCCAAATAGGTGTAAGCATTTTGTGGAAAAAAGCATAAAATACTTCATATGCACTCTAGTGTATAAGCTATATTACCCACAGTTATATAGAATAGCTATAGGCCAGGTTCAAAAGGATTAAAGTGCAAATGTTTGTAACAGGTTTTCATGGCAATCCTGGCTTCCATGGTTTAAATTTTGCAAAATCAAGGCTGACCCATGCAGGCCAGCATGTCCTATTAGGCTACATCATTACAGTCAAATAACTGACATAAAAACACACAACAGTAAATTATTACCACACTGTTCCTACAATGCTCTGTAGAATCATTATAAATGATACAGAAAAAAGCTTCACATTTTACCAGGGAGTGGAGGAGAATCCTCATCTAGTGGCCTTCCTCAGCCATCACTGTGAGCAGGAGACTGACTTGGTTGTGCAAAAGGATTTTTTGTCCTTCATTCCCATTTCTGCACATTTCTATTGCAAATACACACAGACTGATGCATTGTTGGGAATACCTGCTGGATATCATACAATCAGACAGCCAGAGCCTGGCGTGGGGGAGGGCTCAAGACCAAGCACCCAACTCACGCTGGCTTGATCACTCTCTCACCCATCACAGATGAAAGGCTCAACATTCGCCAAGCCACTGGAAGCCACTAGGCGATACTGTCCTGTTAAAAGATTCTGTCTGGTCTTTTTCTCTGTAGTGATGTGTGGGGTTTTAGCTCAGACCACGCTGCTAGGTGAACTGACAGCCACCAATCAGTAAAACACTGCACTCTGCTGGCCACAAGACCACATAATAACATGTTGGAAATGGTTCACAGCAAGTGAGCCATCACCTACAGTTCACATTTTTCTGCACAATGCATCAATAAATATAGTAAATGTTAATGTTTGAGGCTGCAAATATGCTTTTTAAATGTTCTGCTGTATGTTTGTTATTTTACATGTGCTATGTTAGCATTCAATGGCCTATCGGATCCTGCCTGAACTCAAAGAATGATATAATTATTACATAAAAATAAACGCAACTGAGACACTATTTATACCTTTGGAGAAATAACCTACCCTTTTAGCTCACCTCTATGAAAAGGGAGCTGCCTATAGTAAAATACTTCATCTGAGGTGGTAATTATGTTTACTGTCAAAATGCCCATGGGTTTTTATGGCTTGCATTTTGAATGATAGTGAATTATGAGTTTAATCAGATTCAGTTAGGGACCTTTTACACTGGGATGGTACACAAGTAAATGTTTCACATGTTATAAAATACATAGTACTCTTTAGTTAAAATTGTGTTGTTCGTATAGCCTGACTGATACTGAATATTTTATATTATATATATATTTCTAGTTTATAAATTGCACATCTTTGGTATTTCTATACTGCCATTTCGTATTACTTATCGGCCCCTTACTTATATACCCCATATTAATATATCTGTCATAAGCTAATACTGGCCCATATATCAGGCAGGCAGATTTATTGGTTGGTCTCTAGTAGTGGTTTAATTTCTGTTTATTTTATTGTAATATACTTATTTGTTTATTTACTATTACTTTTCTTTGTCTTGGTTTGATTGAATTTACATTGTAATATTGGAGTTGTGCCTCCTTGTGTCTGTGAAAGTAGGATGCGTGTTTTACTGCTTATTTACAATAAAGATGAAAATACTGCAATGATGTAGGGAACACATTTTCCACCCACTAGTGATATAGCCTAGGCTAGCTGTCATCTTGGGCTTGCATGTTGTACAGTCTGTATGATTAAACATAGCAGGTACTTGTTGCAAATAAGTAAAGTAAATCATGTTTCACTGTAGGTCGTTTGTGTTTTATGGAGAGACAGTATGATCTTGCCTACATCTCTGCTGTGGACCGGACTTCCACATTGCACAGAACATTTGCTCGGGAAGAGAAGAAGAAGAACTACAGAAGTCGTCTAAGTCACGTGACAAGTTTTACCGGTTTAACTTCCTGTTGTCAATTCAGTTCTTAATGGTTTCTTTTTGCTCTAACATATCACTTAACTGTTTTTGCAACAAAGTCGGGAGTGGATTTTATACGCGAGGCACACATTTCCGTTGGTTAAACGCACCCCGAGTGTCAAACTGATTCGGAAACAAACAGGTCAGCTAAGGCAATTTGTCAGCTAATGCTAACCTGGTTGCTAATGTTAGCTAGCTATCGTATAACCTAGGTGACAGCTGTGACACGGATGTCTCTTTAGATTTTGCTTTTGTCCATCAGCTTCAACCGGTGAGCTTTACCTCGATAAAATCCCAGTAGGTTATTCAGTTTGCTTGCTAGCACCATGGCCAGTCTGCTGTCAATGCAATGCGTTGTCTCTCTGAGGAAATCTGGAAGCCTAGTTCATTTAAGACCTGCAGCTCTGGGCATCGATAAGCGAAAATACAGCAGCAAAAAAGGGTCTTCAGCCGAGTATTTGCACCAAAGTGTTGTACCGTCGATGCATTACCAGAAGAGTTTACCCAGGTAAGGAGCTAATTTAAAGGTGAAATTGGTCAAGCAATTTTTTTCACATGACCTTAACATATGGTTTTAATTCAACATAACGTTGGTCTAATATGAATCTAAACCACCTTGGAAATGTCCGGTGGGTGTAGGAAGGTGTTCTATGTTAAAGAAGGTGACCCATTAAGCTTTTAGATGAATGTAGGTGAAAGGGCACAATTGATTTTAGATCGATGGCCACTAGGGTGCCGTGACATGACTGACATCTACTGGCATCTAACATTTCCTGAACTGTTGATAGGCAAAATTTTCGCTTTGATTACTCCTTTTTTTAATTGTTTAGGCTCCCCATACCAAAACTGGAGGATACTATTAAGAAGTATTTAGCTGCCCAGAGGCCTCTGTTGGATGATGACCAGTTCAGGTAAGTTTTCACAGGGAAATCAACCTTTTAATTTCCTCATTTGATACTTAGAATCAGATTTATTGCCAAGTAGATTTTCACATACAAGGAATTTGCTTTGGTATATTGGTGCATAAATAAGCATACCAGTAGTAGAGAAAAACTGTGTGTGTGTATATATGTGTGTATATATAAAATAAAAGCAAATAAAAAGCAAGTACTGTAAAAAGCAAATCAAGAATACAAATATAAAACAGAAAAAGTTGCAATAAAAATATAAGGAGAAATATTATAAAATAAGATAAAATAAACTAAAATAATAAAAAAGAACTGTATGATATATCTTTTATGAAAATGATGAACTGTACAGTTTGTGCAGGATGTGCAAAATATTAACTAGGGAATGTGCAAAGGTTCTCTGTGTGAAGTAGAAACTGTTTTTATGGCATGAGGTTTTGGTCCTGCTGGACTCTCAGCCTCCTGCCTAGAGGGGAGTGTTTCAAAGAGTTTGTGTCCAGGGTGGGAGCATGGATGTATAAAGAGAACTGGATACAGCGGCAGAGGCAGGGCCCCTGTTCATTCCTATAAAAGCTAATCAGTGGCGCATGAAGCCCAAAAAAGTTCAACTTCCTGGGTATAAAATTACCCGGATCTTCCATACAGCTTCTGCATTAATTCTGGCTATTCATGCATTTTACAACTTTTAGGACATAATGATTTAAATAAGGGCTATTTAAGTGTTCGTACTGGGAAGTTGATGTACCTCAAAAAAAATTATCAGCTGATTTACAGACATCTCTTTCACAATGCAAGTCTATGGGAAGAAGTCTCTGGGGCCAGTGTGCATCTGTGATGGACCTGGAAGTTGTAATTACACAGTTTGGCCACTATGTCAAATGGGCTTCAAAGCCTGGCGCACTTCCTGGGGGCTTGGGTGGGAGGGGTCAGCCCCAATCTTTCTTTTCTTCTTGCTAATCACTACTAACTATTTCAATCTTATCTGCAACAATCTTTATTGTGTATCCTTATAGAACAACGGAGAAACTTGCACAGGATTTCCAGAATGGCGTGGGGAAGCAGCTGCACGAGGAGCTGGTTGCTCAGGACAAAAACAACAAGCACACAAGCTACATCTCAGGTGACTGCCACAGAATGCCATTCTGTCCATTACCTGGAATTGAGCATCACAAATGCATCCCATCATTAATAAATCTGGTCAAATTACTTCTTTTCTTTCAGGACCATGGTTTGACATGTATCTTTCTGCACGTGACTCTGTGGTGCTGAACTTCAACCCCTTCATGTCCTTCAATCCTGACCCTAAGACCGAGTACAATGACCAGCTCGTGCGGGCCACCAATATGGTGTGCTCGGCAGTGCGCTTCATGAAAACACTGCGAGCTGGACTACTGGAGCCAGAGGTTTTCCACCTCAACCCGGCAAAGAGCGACACAGACGGCTTCAAAAAGCTCATCCGCTGGGTCCCGTCTTTACTGTCTTGGTACGGGGCTTACATGGTGAATGCTTACCCCCTGGACATGTCGCAGTACTTTCGCCTCTTTAACTCAACTCGGATTCCCAAGCATGGGCGAGATGAGCTCTTCACCGATGAGAAGGGGCGACATCTCCTGGTTATGAGGAAAGGCAACATGTATGTGTTTGACATTGTGGACAGGGATGGGAATTTGGTGAAGCCTGCAGAGATCCAGTCCCACTTGAAGTACATTTTGTCCGACCCAACGCCAGCGCCTGCCTTTCCCCTCGGCGTCCTGACCAGTGAGAACAGGGATGTGTGGGCCGGGCTGAGGGAGAAGCTGATAGCTGCTGGAAACGCAGAGGATTTACGGATTGTTGACAGCGCCCTGTTCTCTCTCTCTCTGGACGATGAAAGCATGAGGGACCACATTCACATCTCCCACAACATGCTGCACGGCGACGGCTGCAACCGGTGGTACGACAAGTCCTTCAGCATCATTCTGACCAAAGATGGACAGGCGGCCATCAATTTTGAGCACTCCTGGGGCGACGGCGTAGCTGTGCTCCGCTTTCAGAATGAGATCTTCAAAGACACAACCGAAAAGCCGCTGGTACACCCGGGCTCTGCTGCTGCTGCTGTGGATTCAGCCTCTGCTGTGCGCAGACTGCAGTTCAAGCTGGACAGCGAGCTGGAGAATGGCATCAAAAAAGCCAAGGAGAGCTTTGATTCAGCTGTATCAAAACTCAGCATCGATGCCATGGAGTTCAAGAAAGGTGGGAAGGAACAATTGAAGAAGAGCAAGTTGAGTCCGGATGCTATAGCCCAGCTGGCTTTTCAAATGGGCTTCCTGAGGCAGTATGGACAGACGGTAGCCACATATGAGTCCTGCAGCACTGCGGCGTTCAAGCACGGCCGCACCGAGACCATCCGGCCAGCCACGATACACACAAAACAATGCTCACACGCCTTTGTTTGCCAGCCAGGCCAACACAGCGTGGCGCAACTACAGGCCATGCTCAATGAATGCTCTAAATATCATGGACAGCTCACCAGGGAAGCAGCCATGGGTGTGTATAAGACATTTCTACATGTGATTACAATGCTTGATACCATGAAATATTCAAAATACTGTCCCACAGGTATCCGTTTCTGAAAACATGAAACCCTGAATCCTTTTTTTTTTTTCTTACTTGCAGTCATTACACTGTAAGATATCCCTTCCCTGTTGGTGATTTTATGAGGTGCTTTGGTAATTTATTAACAGGAACGAATGTCTAGACTGAACAATCTTGGTGCACCATTGTGCAGTAAACTAGTCATGTCATATCCACAGCATGATCTGACGACAGAGGCTGAATTCACAGCTTAAGATTCAACGCTGAGCCAAATATTTGAGACATAAAACCCTCTATCAAAAAAAATCCCATGTTATAGCACTATTTTACAGCTTACACCTGGGGTGATTGTTTCTCATTCATTGCATATTCAGGGGATTGGGAGCCCATAAAGTCCTGAATGTTGATATTAATGTCATCTTGTGCACACAATATATTAGTATTGTTTCTACAAGTTATTATCTTGTATGCACTAGTTAATATAATAACTTCATAAATATAACAATATAACATAATAATATACAAAGATAATGACCTGATATATATAGGTATATTGTTTGCACAAGATTGAAATAACTAATCTCTCTGGATTATGAGGGCTCCATAAATGAGTAAACATGGGGGGACTTCAGGCTAAACTGGTCTCAAAACAAACACTATACTACATACTATTGGTCTGCTGTACTAACCACTTCTTTTATTATTCTCACCAGGCCAAGGTTTTGACCGCCACCTGTTTGCCCTGCGATACCTGGCCAACTCGAAGGGCCAGACTCTGCACAGCCTGTACACAGACCCAGCGTACGCCGCCATCAACCACAACATCCTCTCCACCAGCACCCTCACCAGTCCAGCTGTGAACCTCGGTGGCTTCGCTCCGGTGGTGCCTGATGGGTTTGGCGTCGGCTACGGTGTCCACGACGACTGGATCGGCTGCAACGTGTCCAGCTACCCGGCTCGCAACGTCCACGAATTCCTGCAGTGTGTTCACAAGTCGTTAGAGGACATTTTCACTGTCCTGGAAGGAAAGCCACTCAGCTAAGAAACGTGTTTGTCATCAGCAAATAGAAAGAAAAAAAAAATGTTTTACAGAAAACAGTGAAGGTGAGCGCAGGCATCACTGATTAATGTCTCTGGGCAAACGTGTAGAATGAATAGTATATTTTATACACCTCAAAAGATACACAGGGAGAATCAGAGTGTTTCAATATCATTTTTTAGGAATGAAATGGTTAGGAATACAGGTTACTCTAGGTATATAACAAGTGACCTTGTCAGTTTGACTGGCCACAAGTCATAACATTTATTGTATAAGAAACACATTGAACAATTATTACTGGAAAAACTGTTAGCTTTCCACTTTAACTGATTCAATCCACTGGCTTTCCAAGACCTCTCTCAAGTTTGTGACTTAATTGTACAGCCATGTCTATTCTGACAGCAGCGTAATGTAGCCTAATGTGAAGTGTTGGCTGTTTTTAGTTTTAGGGTTACATAATACAGTGACTGCAGAGATTCAGGGTGCTGGGCATTTATGCATTAGGGATTTTCAGGTATAGAACTACAGATTAGAGTATGGAGTCCGATTCTGTGCCTTCTCTAACAGAGCATTTGCTGATTGTCACTGTAATAACCTGTATTTAAATTCACTGTTTTGTCATTTACAGCCTTATTGATGTGGTTGATTGTATTTTGAAATAAAAAAAAATAATTTAATCACATTTGCTCCATTATTATTTCATAAATGTTTGTGTAGCAAGAACATCTTCCCATTTAAAATTATACTAAAAATGTTTTTTTATACACTAGAATATAATATTAAGGACGGACTCTACAGTCATCACTGAAAGTTAACCCTTAGTGTTGATAGCAGCAAAGTACAATTAGCTTAGACCAAATACAGTACATTTTTCTCATCCTTTATTTAAAATTAAAAAAAAAACAGTTCCACCAAAAGCAAATGTACAAATGCGGTAGTACAACAACAGAAACATTAGCTAAAGCAATTAAAATGAGCAAAATCCACATTTAGATAGGCTTGATCTTGAAGTGTAGACCAATGAGACTGAAGACGAGACATTTCAGATCCTGCACCAGGTAGTAGAACACGCGAAGACCTTCAGGGTCCCTGAAACACAATTTTAAAAGTTATGCCCTTTTGTCAGTGACAAATATACAGTGTCTTCTTAACCCATCTCCTGGATATAGTACTCACTTTGACTGGTTGACGTCAATCAAGGAGCCAATTTTGGAAGTCGTGAATGAAATGTGCTCGTCTCCAATGACGATCTCCAGTTCCTGTGAAGATTAGGACAAAAACAGGAAAGTTATTCCTAAGGCTTCAATTACTACAGTGTCAGAGGTGACATCAAAATCTGACAGTCAGACTCCATGTCCATGTGATCAACGATGGAGAAAATATCAATGGGTTGACCAAAGATTGAAAGGTGGGATGCTCTGTATATGCTATCAAAATCTGTGACCCCATGTAAATAATAACAGGTCATAACAAAATGGGTTTTTAACATGCAAAATAATCTGGTCACCGACGGCAAATGGAGTCACAAACCTGTCTGCCAACTCTGTCAGGAGGCGGCCACAGTGCGTCATCCTCCTTAGTGATCTCACTGTCATCAATGATCCTCTTGAGCTCCTCCATCACACTTTTGTGTACATATGCCTGGGTTGGTACGAAGACAGATGAACCATATATTTATAACACATATATGATGTGAGAATAGACACATCTCAGATATTGATTATCTTAACATCAAAATGTGAATTTAATGTTATGTTCTGTGTTGTAACTGAGGATGACTCTCTACTTGGTTGACCATCACTATCAAACCCCTTAACGAATGACCACAACACTCACCCCTAGTTTTCATACAGTGCTGCTGGTAAGCACCAACAGTAAAACATTATACCTAGTCTTAGTCACATTATTGATATCTTGGAATTTAGCCACAGATTTTGGGCTTATGTTAACCGTGCCATTATACAGTGACATTAAACTTAAAATGTAACAAAAATTGCGAATGATTCGGTTTTGGAGTAAAGCTAACGTTACTCCAACAGTAACGTGTTTTTAATAAATTACCTCTTTCCTGATCATGACGTCATTCTTGTAGTTGCTGTTGTTTGCGTACCTCAGTTTACCTGCAAGAAAATAATCAACGTGAAGAAGAAATTTGAAACAATGCATCACTTTCAACAAAACGCATGAGTTTGTTGCCATCCCTACAGGCCACATGGCGCTTAAACGCTCATAGGACATTATTAAATAATTGATGCATTTATAATAAATATATTTTGCAGTATTAACTCAGTCCAAACATTAACTATTACCATTTATAATACAATGGGAACCAAAGAGATATTTTGGCGCTAGCAACTCGTTTTGAGTCTGCTGCGGCCTAGGCACTGCCGGGTGGCTAGCGACGTTAGCTCAGACCCAGGAAAGCTAACACGTCTGTATTACCGTCAATTGTTGCATAACTACACTTACCGTCTGGTCTGAATTCAAATTCCAGGAACTCGTGTCCAAACTTTCCCTTGTGCCCAACATAGTATCTCAAATAGAAGTCACTTGTTGACATCTTTACTCTCCAGAAAGTACTCTCTGGTGAAGTCCGCGGAACAAAATTTAGGTAGCAAGAGCAGCCTGGATCCTCGCCACCCATGTACGCATGCGTAAAGGGTCATAGATTATTGAGACATTTGTGCCCTGAAGTTTGTCTTTCAGGAAATTCTTACTGCACTATGGACGTACTAGCACTGAAATGTACGTGTAATTTATGTACAATTTTAGACCCGATATTTTCCCCTTTATATTCCCTCTGCAAAAGGGCATTGAGTCCATGTATCATTTATTTTCTTTTTGTATTTCGTCAGTTGACTTTTGGATTCAAACTGCTCTATTAATCTGAGTTAAATGTCTTGTTGCCTACTGTAGAAAGTGTGGTCTTATTTTTTAATGCAGTCTAACAATACTGGATCGATAATTCATTAAAACAAGTACTGTGTCTCTTGGGCAAACACCACATTCACAAAGCAAGACTTTCTGTAATTCTGTTACAATGTTAATAATTTTGTGTATAGATTCGCTTATTTTTGTCTTTTCAGCTCTAAATGTATGTTCTGATTTCTGCAAGTCGCCCTTGCTCTTATTGTTGGTCTTGAAATGTTATTGTTTCTTTAATTAAGTAGTTAAATCATGTTAATGCTGGGGTTCAGGGTCTGTCCATTTCTGCGAAAAAGGGCAGTGTGAGAAAGGGTTCTGCCTGAAAGACTCTACCCAGGGAATACATAACGTCTGTTTAATCTTTGTCGCATTTTATCAACGTCATAGCTTTCCGCACCAAGGGACGTTTCTGACCACAGCACACGTGTGGATTTTTATAAACCTGTACCCATGGCAGGCTCGTTTTCTCAAGAGCTCGAGGATTTGTTGAATCCTTTGCCTAAATTTGCGGATCCAGAGGATGATGAAGACGAGGCCACCAAAGCCAAAGTGACTGAAAGATTCATCGAGGACGACGAAGATGGGGTCGGCCCCAGTGCTCTGCGGAAGCACAACACATCGCTGCTCGCAGAAACAGACAGACGTTATGTGGGGAAGGCAGTCTCTCGTAAACAGCTGCTGATGGATATTGAGGGATCTGGTGAGGAGGAGGAGGAGGAGGAGGAGGATGATGATGATGAGGAGGAGGACGAGGAGGAGGGGGGCAGCCAAGAGGAGCTAGAGGAGGATTCCATGGGGGATGAAGAGGCAGATTATGATGATGATGATGAAAATGATTTAGAACATGAGGAGTTGGTGGGCAGTGATGCACAACTAGATGCTAAACTGGCATCTGAGACAACGGGCGCTGACATGACCTTTCCTCGGGGAGTGGACTTCCACAAACTGACAGAGGGCATGGATGACCTGGGAGTGAGTGAAGATGATGATGACAGTGGCGAGGAGGCCGAAGGCAGTGATGAAGATGATGGCACTGATGACGATGAGATGGAAGACGATGATGAAGATGGCGAGGACGAGGGAACTGTCCGCACATTCTCCCAAGACAAAGTAGACGAGGAGGTTGAGAAGGGGAAGGCTGTGAAGAACCAGCTGGCCTTGTGGGACCAACTGCTCGAGGGCCGAATCAAAATCCAGAAAGCTCTGGTGACCGCCAACCAGCTGCCACAGCCGCAGACTTTCCCAGAGTTCAAGAGGAGGGGTGGAGCCGAGCTTGCAGGGGAGCTGAAGAACACCCACAAAGCTCTGAAAGCTCTTCAAAGATCCCTGCTGGAGCTGCACGATCAGCTGCTGTACCAGAATCCAGACACGAGGACCATCGCTCTGGGGATGACAGGAGCTCAGGCTGAAGACGAGGAGATAAACAGTGATGAGAATGAGGATGAAGAGGGGTCAGTGCAGGGGGGTGGAGCGCCTAAACGAAAACTGGAGATGGCAGAGTACCCGGACTTTATGGCCAAACGTTTTGCTGCTTTCCAGCCTTACCGTAACACCACGTTGCAAAAGTGGCATGACAAAACCAGACTGACTATGGGCAAAAGCAACAAGGGTTTCGGGGCGTTTGACAGAAACATATTGACCCAAGTGGAGCAGGTGCTGATGGACAATGAGAGGCTGGTGCGGCGCACCCAGACCAGACGCTCAGAGTACAGAGTCCTGGGGAAAAAAGAGGCCTCTGCTCTCACCTCTGAGACCGTCTTTATTGAGGGAGAGGAGGCGGAACAACAGGTGAAAGCAAACACGCATCTGAAGGATCTGGATGAGGATATATTTGATGATGATGATTTTTACCACCAGCTACTAAGGGAGCTGATTGAGCGCAGGACGAGTGCAGTGGACCCCAATGACCAGGTGGCTATGGGCAGGCAGTGGCTGGCCATCCAGAAATTGCGCAGCAAGATCAAGAAGAAGGTAGACACCAAAGCCAGCAAGGGGCGTAAAGTCCGATTCCACATCCACAGTAAGATGGTCAATTTTATGGCTCCCATTGACCACAGCTCAATGAGTGACGAGGCCCGCAGCGAACTGTATCGTGGCCTCTTTGGTCAGAACTCCACAGTCAGGGAGTGATGTTAAGGAGCAGATGCCAAAGTCCCAGGATATAAACAAAGTGGTGCCTTTTTTTTCCCCGCACTCCCAGGAATGATGCCAAGCAGCAGTCTGGGTTAGGACTGCTCTCTTCAGAGTGGGCGTGCAGTTATGGTGCTCTGACTTGACAGAATATGGACTCATAGGGCACATACAGTTCTTAATAAATACCTTTTTATACTGAGTAGCATTTTCAGTATGTGTTGATGCCTAATGACTAATTTGTGATTTAAAAAAATACGTAATACATCAGTGTTTCCGCCAAAACAAAATGTATAGTGAATGATAAGTGGATTTGAAAGAAAACAACGAATGTCATCTCTTCATGTCACCGAGGCTCATGTGATTCAAGATTCAAATTGTTAAATAAATAGTGAATTGTCTTAATGTATATGCTGTGTCCCATACATTTCCATACAACATACTAACTGTATACAGTATACTAATCTTTATAGTATACTGTTTTTGCAGTTAGTATAGACAAAATCAACATGCCTCACTGCTTTACACTAACAGGGAATGATACAATACTGGACGTCAATCAAACTACAACTAAAGAATGCACCTGCTAATTAATCTTCACAGAGAGATAGCAAAATGTTTCTTCCAAAAAATGAAGTTATTTCTTGTTTTGTAAGGTGTTTCACTATCATCCACAATTAGTTAGAGAAAATTCCACTTGTGAGCAGCTTCATTTCCTTTGTGCATTGCATTGTGGGAGAATAGTGTCCAACAGCATATTCAAAAATCAAGTTTTTTTTAAATATGACTGACTGTATGATTATACTTTTCTCACTTTTCCAGTGTGAACACACTACAAACTGAAAACCTGCTTAGAATTAATATGTTTTATGGGTTTTGGGGCACATGGGCTGCAGACTTGTGTCATTACATGCATTCCAGGGCCATAGCCAGGACTGAGGTCATGAGCTCACGTTCCCCCCAACCCACCTCAGAAAATGTTGAGCACACACCAAAAAGGAGTGTTCACGTCATATCATTTGTGTGGGGAAAAAAACTTAAGTTTTTCCCACTCTGGTGCTCATAATTACGTGATTATACTGTAGATATCGGGAACTACTTTCACCGACAATCTCTCCGACTTGGTGAAAAAACAGGGTTCGTACGAAGTCTTGAAAGTTTGGAAAATGCTTCATTATAACTTATGTTTTCAAGGTTAGGAATATGCTTGAATTCTAATATAGTCCTTGAGAAATTCTTGAATCTCAACATAATCTGGTGTTTCATCTACATAAATCACTCATATAAACCAAACATCTTTTTGTATTTGAAATGAAATGATCCCGTCATCATATTTGATTGTCTCCTGGCATTTATAGTAACAATTAAAGGCTTAGAGATTCTGGATATTTTTGGTTTTAGGTACTTTGAAAGTGCTTTAATTTTGCTCTTAAAAAGCTGTACGAACCCTGAATATGTAGATTTATGAGTAAAACAGAACATTGTCTTTCAAAACAGATCAGATCTCGACTGAATCAGAAACATATATATTTTGAAATCAAATGCAAGAATTTGGAAGTGACAGATGTGTCAACTCAAGCAAGCAAAGAGCACCTGAGAACTTTATAAGAAAAATGTGTACAGGATGAAAACTCCATTAAACATTTACAGAACACATTTACATTGGTTATCTTGTACTTGATATTTTCACAGCTCAATGCATTTAGTAACACAATTTTCAGTGTGTAGGTTTACTTCATTTAAATGAAACTTGCATACATGTTCGTCTGAGGATTCAAGTTTATGGAGTCAAAAAAAAAAATACTTTGTGGTAATTCTATAACAACATAATTCATTGTTCTTTATGTTACCAACATCTTTTTAAATGTGTTACAGTAATGTCAGTATCATTAAAATGAAAATAAACTATTACACAGTCCACAAAGACAGTACTGAAAATTATCTTTGGTGATGATGTTATACATCAGATAATTTGAGGTGGGAATCGGTTGTTTAATTTGACTAATAACTAATTCTGTTTGTTATATTCACACTAGACAAAGCAAGTGCAACATGACACAAACATCAGAAATCTCAATCTGGTAGAACATTGCTTCAAAATCTATTTGTATAAGTCAAAATATGCTTTATATATAGAGCTTGAAAAAAAGATGTCAAGTTGCATTGATAAAGGGAATTAGTCCGTTCAGACGGTGCACCTTTAATGGTAGTGAGATAGGATAAGGCCCTGCCATTAGACAGCATGTTGCTACACTGCATTTATTGTATGGTTAAAGGCTGTCAAGTGTTCGGAAATCTTTTTCTAAGACACCATAACTGCTTCTTTAGTTAGCTTCTCCGTTTCAGTGCTGTGGTAAAGGCAAGCAGCAGTTGGAAATGAAATTACAAGTCAGCCCCTTTGTCTTTCTCCCCCTTCAATCTCATACAGTACACAAGCTAAAGAGAAAAATATAACTGAATGCAACTGCTTTAAACCAGCTTCCGTTCTTATTCATTTCCTCAGTCCAAGCAAAATCACATCAAAAGGAGGCCTTTGGATTTCCTGGCAATTATTCTTGCCTTGTTAGCCACAATGTAGAGCACATTCAGCACGTACAGGGGAACCTGCCTTCCTCTCTTCGGGGGGAGCGCTGAGCTCAGTGGGGCCGACTGCTGGACTCCATGTTTGGCTGCTTCTTTGTCGTCCCATAACCATTAAACCATCCGTTCAGCCGTTTCGTCAAGCCACCATTTAGAATGTCCTGGATGTGTTGGACTATGAGATTTATAGCAACTGTATAGAGAGACAAAGAGATCATGTGGTCAGGGTCAGCCCCAGTTTGTAATAATATAGAATGAATAAATACGGAGTGATCTTGGAAAAAAACAGAAGTCTATTTAACAAAAGTTACTGCTGTTCTTAAGGTATTTCCACAATTCCCCAGCTGCACTTCTTTTTCCTAACCCACACAAAGACAGTAGTAGGAAATAACATCTTCTTGCTCAATTTGTACAATCTGAATCAAAATTAAAATGTTATATATCTATTTATGGAATATTTTCATTACAAAATAACGCAATCACATTTTGATTGTGTTGTACAAAAAGAGTAATATGATGTCATCATGAATCTAAATACAGTCGCAGCTTAAGAAACGGGCTAAAAGTATATTTTTTTGCTCAACAAACCTCCAGTACTGAGGTAACTGTTGTTAAATGGCCTTCTGGGTATTTAGCCATGCTAATGGCGTGGCTCTAGGGATGGCAATGTCGGTCCGTTGGTCCACCACTTTGGTCCAGACTGAAATATCTCTACAACTACTACATGGATTGCCATGACATTCATGGTCTCCAGAGGGTGAATTCTGCTGAATTTGGTGATCCTCTGAAACGACCAGCAAGCCAAACGTTTCACTTATCCTGTGAAATGTCTTGATATCTACTTGATGGATTGGCACAAAATGTTGTACCGACATTCATGGTTCCCGGACGATGACTCCTAATGACTTCAGTGATCCCCAGCCTTTTCAACTAGCGCCACCATCAGGTCAAAATTTCAATTTGTCCAATACTTTGTTTTATGACAAAATACCTGCAAAACGAATGACACTCCCACCTGCCCCAGTGGTACTTTGTGTTTTGTGCTAATTAGCGAATGTTAGCATTTAGCTCAAAGCACCACTGAGCCTAAGTACTGCTACTCACAGCTAGCATGGCTGTAGACTCTCAGTCTTGTTCAAAGATTGCCGGGTATTTATTCATCCAAAAAATGGAGGCTTAGCTCTGTGACTCAAATGCAATGGTAATACATGAGAGGCATGAACTGGGCCTATGTCAGGGTAGGTACCTGCTTCAAGATATTTAGAGTATTTACAGTGTGGTTTTCTTTTGCAGTTTGTTTTGGTTGGTTTAACATTCTTTTCTCAAATCAACAGAGAGTTGTTTTGTTCTCCCAGCAGCAGATGCTTTTGCTTCCTCAGCTTCGAGAACACAATTCCCAGCTCAGAGGTCAACAATAAACACAGCTGTGTCCTTTATGATAACACTGTTTAGACTAGTGTCTCGAACACTTGGTTTCAATGTCTTTAATATCATCTCTAATGTTCTTGAAGAATCTCTGCTACAAAAGCACAAATACTCACCAAGGTTGTCCGCTCCTCTTGGTATGATCACATCAGCATATTTCTTCGTCTAAATAGTGCCAATAAAAAAGAAAAAAGGTTTGACCATGAGTCAGTGCTCAGAGACACAGCCATGCAAACTGAGTTGAGTAGCGTTACAATACATGTAGAATAGCACTTACTGGCAGACAGAACTCCTCAAATGCAGGCTTGACAAAAGTAATGTACTGTGCTAGAACACTTTCCAAGTCCCGTCCACGTTCACTTATATCACGCAGCACTGGGGGAAAATTAGACCAGGGAAAAGTTATCTTTGTAGTTAAAACGCTTATTCGATTATTAGCCAAGAGTTACTGCAGATGAAAAGATCGATACCACTCGTGTCTGTACAGTAAATATGAAGCTAACACCAGTTTGTTTAATCAAAGACTCGTACTGTGCGCGGCCAAGACATCTTCCAGTAGCCAGGTAGCTGTTTCCCCCTGTTTCCAAATCTTTGTTCTAAGCTAAGCTAAGCTAAGCTAAGCTAAGCTAACCACCTGCTGGCAGTAGCTTCATATTTACTTTACAAACATGAGTGGTAGCAATCTTCTCATCTAATTCCCAGCAGGAAAGCGAATAAGCGTATTTCCCAAAATGTCGAACTATCTTTAATTTAGTGTTTTGCCTCTTGCGTTTAAAAATTGAAGGGATATGTCTAGCCATGCTTTTATGTCTCACCTCTTCGTGATAGACGTGTATCTGCGTCGGTGTCCACAAACAGCTTCATCTGGAAAAGGTCTCGGATCTCCTGAGAATAGAACATCAGGATGCCCTCAAACAGCACCACGTCAGCAGGGTACACTGTCACTGTCTCTTCCTTCCTGCCATACAAAATACATTCAGTATAAAAACACTTAAAGCGTGCCTATGTAACATTTGCTGAACAACAGCCACAGTAATGGTAAATGTTGATACATAGTGTAACAGAGCCACAAGTAGAAGACTCAAAGTCAGCGAACTGACTCAGTTTCATTACAATATCTGCCTAAAGTTAGCTAACATTAGCCACCTTAAGCTACTGGTCGTACCAGACCAAGTCAGGGTGTAGCAGCAAAACCCCAGAGTGTATTAAACTGAACAATGGTGTGTTTTATTGCTAAAGAATGTAACTTTTCCTTTGTAATAAGGAAAATTGTGTCATTTCTTCTTCCACAGTCTCGCTTTAAAGATACAATGAAAAGCTTTCAGTGTTTAATTATTCGTTCCAGTGCAATACATAAAGAGAAAAAACAGAAAAACAAAAGTGAAAAAGGGGACCATACCAGTACTTTTGCATGTTTTAGTTTATTTACTACAATTTACGTGTACTTTGCATTACTGACCATTTTCCAAAGCTTACTGTGGTGTTTTCAAATATGTTTTCCTGCCTTCCAGGCACCTATTGCTCTTCATGCATTTCACTATGCTATGAAACTCAATTTGCATAAAAGGTAGAGTAATTAATCTACCACTGTGGACATTATGTCTGCTTTTATAGTTAATGTTACTGCTGCATTATGATGCATTGGAGACCTCTTTTATAGTTCGTGAGCTGAAACATGCGAATACACTCCTTTATTGTTGTCTCTATATGGACCTGATACGACCCATTTACCTGGAATGGGAAACAAAGTCATAGACAGGGATGTGTACTGTTTTTCCCTCCTTGATGTCCCACAGGGTCGCGATTATTAGGTCGTTGTCAAATGCATCTATACAGAGGGAAGGAGTACAAAGCAGGATGAAATATCACCAAGCAAACCTCACACCGAGATCCTGAATCCCATACAGATTAACTGCTCTGAATAAACAAGACAAAAGCAGCTGCTTCAGGCCAGCAGACTTCTATCCTTGATTACCTACATACCTGGGTGGTCGAAGTTGAACTGGCCCTTGAGCGCCTTGGCCTTCTGCTCTGGGGTGAGGACCCTGTAGAAGCAGTCCTGGCTGAGGATGGCCACTTGCCGCTGGTGGTGGTCGATCTCGTTCTGCCCCAGCATCTCCATGATCTTGCTGCACACCGACGACTAGCCACACAAGGAGAACAAAACAAGTGGTGTGATAAAATAACTGGCCCTGTTATCTCATTTACCACCTCCTTCTGTGTTGAAACAGAAGTGGTTGTCTGTACAAATCAAACCAACGCATAAACTTTAATTTACTTTAGTTCACTCATGTCTTCATGGCCTGGAAACACAGCTTGATTTGTTATTAGAAATCAGTGTCTATTTAAAAGCTGCAAACTTGCATTCTTGATATAACAGACAGTCACATACACAAAACAAAAGACTGCAGTTTACGCCCCATTCAGATAACATGTGTGGGAGAACAGGTGGTTCTGTGAGCAGTTACTCCTATGGGGGGAAAAAAGGGTATAATATCAGGAAGTCAAACCCACAAACAACTGTCTGACAAACCACAGCCTGAGTTTTGTTGATTTAATCACCTATAAAATCAACCTACTGTCACCTACATAACTAACGTCAAGGAATAGGCTACTTAAATAATAAATACATGGAATTACATTGAACTACCTTCTGTTAATGGTGTCCAAAATGTCACACACTGCAGCCTGGAGGGCAGGACTACTTGACTCGCTTCACTACCTCGCTGACATTTCAATAACCAAATTTGTCACACAATAAGAAGAATAAATAAACACTTTGATTTTGCCTTGGGGTGTGTATCCTGATGGTCTACTCTGCAAAGCAACTGTGCAACAAAATATAAAACTAATGCATCTACTTCTGATCTTCAAAAGAGAGAACACTTACTGACAACCCTGAAAACCTTTGAAACCCTGCATAATATCGGATACTGAATAGAGGATGATAATGCAGATATTTAGTCTCTCGTGGCACTGGAGGCATCATTGTAATGCCAATGAGCCAGAAATGAGGTGAAATGACAATCAAGACGCAAACGCAAGCAGAGACAGCGGTTGCATCAGTGTCACAAAGAAGGAAAATCCAGTATGATATCAGCAGATTCACCAGAAACAACAACACAGATCATAATAACAATAAAACAAGTCTTCAGGCTACCACATCTTGCACTGGATATTTGATATTCACAAATGTAAGCCCTGCAGACAGCATTACACCCTGGTATAGTAGCCAGATTCTGCTTGCAAAATTGGGGAGTTTAGTGAGCTTTTAAGGTCTATAAATGTGTTTTATTTTTGGTCTCTGATTTTCATGAGCGTATAGCCGGCAGCCCCTGCACAGCTGATGCTAATTAAGTGAAATCTCACTTGTCATCCTTTATATCCTCTTGAGTTGAAAATTGCGGAAACATAATATTGGAGTCCTTAAGTCTAATTTCCATATAGGACACTACTTTATTAACCATCTAAGAAAAGGCATATTTTGGCAATGCACATGTTATCCTGTTTTGGCATGCAGTAGCCTATAGGGCGGCCTATACGCTCATTACTGATCAAGCAACACAATCAGTCTGATTGATCCAACAGAAACATGATAGGCTACATAAGCTACGATTGTTTTTCCAGATGAAGAAAAAAAAATGCGCGTCATCGCTAAATGTCCTGAAACAAATTATATCAATCCATCTGTGTTGGTTCACACAGATAGTCTAATACAACAAACACCTAATTTATATGGCCTACCAAGAAATAAAAAATCCTCTTCTATGAGATAAATACCAACCTTGCCGCTGGCTGTCCCTCCAGCCACACCAATGAGGAAAGGCTGCCGACTATTGCTCTCATTTTCGGCTTGGTCACCTGGCTTTGTCTCGCTGTCGCCTGGCATGCTTCATCTGCGGCGCGGTGCGGCCCTCGAACACACGGGGGTGCCTGCGCTCCTGGTGCGCTCCTCCCATTTGATGATGGTGTTGATGATGAGGCTGACGTTAATGGGCACAGAGGCGATGGTAAGGATGTGGTGGCTGTCATAATCTGATTATGATGTTGATGATGATGAAAACGGAGTTGGGTGTTATATTAAAAATGTTAGTCAGTTGCTGTCTGCCTGCTGTTTCATCTTTGCTCATCATTGTTCTAATTGTGAAGCACTTTGCAACTTTCTTTTTGACAAGTTTTATAATAATTGACTTTCTTAGTCTATTTAGGATTTATGTCAATAAAAATTCAAATGTCAAATTTCAGAACATTTATTTTATTGTTTTTGGGTGCACCTCAGGTCTTCTTTATAAGATAGTGGTAGATTTCAAACTACTAATGATAAATACTAAGTATTTAATTGCAGTAGGCAAGTAGTTTTTGTTGTTCTTTTATCAAATTAATTTATTTTTCATATTTAAGTCCACCAAAATGTTGGTCCCCATTACATAATGGGGGAGGACAAAAAAGTAGAAACACCTTGCAATAATAGGCTATAGGCTAATCCAATCCAATAGCCCACACCTCGCAATTCAGTCTAAAACTTCACCGTGGCTAAATCAACACCTGTAAGACCTAATGTTAATTATAATAAAAATATGTCCTTAGAACAGTTATATTGTTTTGTATTCTTCATTTATGTTTTGTGTAGGCCTATTTAATGTTCCATGTTTCTGGTGAGGCCGGTGAACCGGAAGTACTTTTCACATATACGATCCCTTCGCTAATGCTGACTTAGCCCTATGAATCTGAAGCTTAAGCTGATCCGTGTAATAAAAAATATACAATTTCTCTCTGCGGTCGGATAAACGGGATACTACCAGCATGAGTACTATGTTTGCAGACACGATTCTGATCGTGTTCATCTCTGTTTGCACAGCGTTGTTAGCCGAAGGTGAGTAAACCCTCCTGACAGTTCGCCTGGCTGTTTAACAGGGTGGCATTTTACTATCGTCCAAGAAACACATTGATACGTTACATGTGTACCCAGTTCTGGATTATATAGCGGGGAAACATTGTCAACGTTATTAATATTGATTCATTGCTCATTCTGGTGTTTTTGAAGACGAGCAGTGTGCTACCTAGCCAGCGAATTAAGCTAACCTAGCTAATGCTTGACGAGACAGAGCAAGGATTAAAACATCCGGTTAGATTTGCACAATAATAGTCTTAGGAGAAGCGTGTTGAAACGCTTTTTGTAATGTAGGTATAGATTATGCTTTATCAATTACTCGTCCTCTGCATTTGACCCATCCTAACTAAGGAGAATAGAAATGAAAATAAAACAGTTATTGAAGTTTTATTGTTCTAACAAGTTAATATGACATTGATGAGTTTCCAGAATAGGGTTTGGTGAAGGTTATGTTAAGGTTGTTTTGTAGCTGAATCAAAAGTGCTTTTTCAAACCCTCCCCCCTCCTTGGCATTCAGGTGCAGTGGGAAACTACACGACTTTAAATGCATCTCCCGAGTAGCAAACTCTTTAATTCAGGAAAATCCAAGATTGGCAATAATCCTTTCATTTATATTTGCTAATTGTCTTGTGCATTTGAATTTCCAACAGCATAGGCTGTGAATTCAGTGCAGCTCAGACCGAAAACAAATAAACAAACAAACCGTGAGGGCCACAGAATGTTCTTTACAGTTGGTCTCAGTCAAGATGATCTATGGGCATGACTGAAGTCAGACAGGTAGAGCTTGTTTCTACAAGGAAACTGCTTAAATGTCAACAAACACACATAATGTAATTCTATATTGTAGTATATATGAGACAATACATTTTCTGGGAAATCTGAAAAAAAAGCTTATTGATAAAATAATGAGACAGAAATGTACGCTGTTGGCTGATCCAATCTGAGAAAACTAAGGTACTAGAAAAATCGGAATTTTATATTGTCTCACAGTATAAGTTTCACCATAGTGACAGTGGTCCATAAGACTTCTATTTTTTTATTTTTACCAACAAACCTCTTCTGATTTCCCCCTCAGGGATTACCTGGGTTTTAGTGTATCGGACTGAAAAGTACAAGAGGCTAAAGGCTGAAGTGGAAAAACAAAGCAAAAAACGTAAGTGACTCATACGTGCACCTCATACTACTGTCATTTTTTGCATTGCTTGTTTTTTTTTGCGCTGTTTAATCTCTGTTGCTTGTTTGGTATTAGTTGAGAAGAAAAAGGAAACCATCACAGAATCTGCAGGACGTCAACAGAAGAAGAAGATCGGTAAGAGCCCGGTAAACAAATTGGCTAAGGAATAATGAAGATAACATTGAAAACCTCGACACATGCTGCAATCATAAAGAGCCCTTTTCCTCACAATGTTCCTTGATAAGTGATCTATGTCTCTGAATGTATTACAGAAAGACAAGAAGAGAAACTGAAGAACAACAACAGAGACTTGTCTATGGTGAGAGATTTGATTTGTTTACAATGAATATTTAATGCTTAAGCTAAATCCATCAATATATTGTCATATTGTTATATACCAATATAATAAAACACTGTGATATTTGTATATGTGTCAGTGTCAAATGTAATCTAATTTATTCTATCTAAATCTTCTGTGTGTTTGTTTGTAGGTGCGCATGAAGTCCATGTTCGCCATAGGCTTCTGCTTTACAGCTTTGATGGGCATGTTCAACTCCATGTAAGTGTTACACGTAGTCACATTGGGTTGATATATAATGTCATCTTTTGATTTAAAAATCAAACTAAATGAAAGAAAATGAGAGAAAAGTTCAAATGGTGATGACTTCAAGTATGTGTTGGTCACCAAGAGCACAGGAATTTGTGTCTGACAAAAGTAAATATTATATTTATTGATTTACCAAGGACAATGCACATTAATCAACATTTCAGTTTACACATCTATGTTGCAAGTTTGGTTTGCATTAAGCCATATCTTAATTTTATGTTTAAAGGTTAGGGCATTAGTTAATATAATAATCTTAGTTCAATAGGTAGACTATTCCAGTAGTGGGTGGCTCTGACTGCGGAGACTGCTTGCCCAACTTGCTATGTCAGTATTGTATAACACAATCCCATCTGGTAGTTGCCCTTGTTGCCCTGCTGCTGCTATCCATCTGCATTATGAGTTGGCTCAGTGGGGGAGGGGCAAGCCTCCTTTGCTGTTTGTAGCAGAATCGGTCTCCTGAGGCTTCTTCATTCTACTGCTTTAAACAGTAGAATGACACACCCCAGTGCTCTCACCACTGGCTCTTCTTTTTGTTCCGTTCAGCTTTGATGGAAGAGTAGTGGCCAAATTGCCATTTGTGCCGCTGTCCTACATCCAGGGACTGTCGCATCGCAACCTGCTGGGCGAGGATTACACCGACTGCTCCTTTATCTTCCTCTACATCCTCTGCACCATGTCCATCAGACAGGTAACCTCTACACTTGCAACAGCTTTAGACCCAGGGTGGGGTTGATACCTTCTACTGTCTGTTACTGGACAGCTATGGATTTCATGGGTTGTATTCCAAGCAGCAAGAGATGGACCACTGTACAAAGCTTGTAGGCACGCTAACTTGCAAACACGCTTAAAGCTAGCGTGTTAACATACTAAGCATCCTAAGCATGTTGAAATGTTAGCATTAAGTTCAAAGCACAGTTACTCAAACATATTACATCGTGATAAACCCCTTGAGATGTGTCATCTAGTTTTCCAGGGGGAGCAAGTGGTTGAGTTGATTTGAGTTAGGCTACATCCAAACTAATAAGTTTGTTTTAAATCGCATAACTTTTGCTACATTTACACCTAGCGTGCACACTACTCCAGTGTTTTCTAACCCCTAAAATGGAGACTTTTGAAAACGCTGCTGACCCTGTTTAGATTGAAGAGTCCGGGATTGCATTTTAGTGAGGACGAGTGGAAACAGAGACTTTTGAAAACGACACCCACGTTCGCTTCCTGATTGGGTCTTATCAGCCACGATGTGTCCTTCCCTGATTCGTCACGCCCCTATCATGTGACCCCTATCAAACGACATCAGCCTTGACTACCATCACTTAATTCAACGTGATGATTTACAACACTTCCTTTCAGTAACAGTTCCACCTGGTCGTCAGTCCAAGCAGAGAAATCTTTTCTCCATTGCTGTTCTTCCTTCGTAGTATTTCCTGCAACCAACTGCATCTAATGTGTAATGAGCAGCATCACAGGCCACTAGTGTCGTTCTAGATTCCAGCCATGTTGATAGTTTGAAGATCAAACCATTATTAATTATAATTATTAATTACTCCACCAGTCAATAATTGAGACACTCCAGAATTCTGAGGCATCCCTCACCCTTCCTAATTTTTTTCTTTTCTGCACATTTCCCATATGTACAATCTGTATTGAATATGCTCTTGACAAGAATATATGGCATATTAAAAATAATGGACAGCTACAAACAACATAATAGAGGTCAAGAAGGGACACTGGAAACTGATAATTATGTCACATTTTAGTTTGATACACTTTTTAAAAAATGTATTTAGTTTTACGTTGTTAAAATTGTCGTGGCAATTTTGTAATAATCCCACTCTGACAATGAGGAACGAGACAAAAATGTCTTGTCTGAGCATTAGCAGTATTGTCACACTGCTAATGCTCAGAGCATGGTACACAAGACAAAGGTTAGTTTGTAATATGCACACAGATGAGAAGCTGTTGACTCCCTTTATACCTTGGCTCGGCCCTCCCATCTGTGGTGCTGTGACCTTCTGTCACTCAATTCAAGTCTTAACACCTGACTAGTTGCGATACTTTCTCGCAGTAGTGGGCACATAACACTTGACCAGTTGTTATACTGTTAAAGTTACACTGTACAAGATTCAGCATGATCAAACATAAGGGAAACTAACATGAGTAGTTTAAATGACTAGTCACACATAATAATAAAGCCCTTGGCTAAGCTTTGGGTTGAATTTGTGTTTACACCTGCTCTGCCTCAGCTCAAGCTTTCTAAACCTTCATCTCATGAACCTTCTCTGGTTTTCTCCTTCCTGAGAGAGTGTTTTGTCCTGTGTCATTTTTCTCCAGAACATCCAGAAGATGCTCGGCCTCGCGCCCTCCAGAGCCGCAACAAAACAGGCTGGAGGCTTCCTGGGACCTCCTCCCCAAGCAGCCAAGTTTTCCTAATCATCGGACGCGTTCAGCAGTGCTGTTGTGCAGTCATGGCTCCTTCATCAGAGCACTGGCACAGCTGCTTCTACAGTGCCGGAGCAAACGTATTATTTGTTGCAGCTGCTGTATCACTACCTTCTGTTTGACTTCTCATTTTTTTGTTTATTTAACTTTAAGATTGTCTCACTTAGAAATTAGAGGAAGAAAAAAGTTGTTCTTAATTACGTTGATTACCAAAGGATACAGCTGTATTCAGCACATGCCATACATTGTTTTGGAATTTTAATGATTAATTGGCACCGTAACATCGGATCCATTTGTCAGTATTATTGTATGTCATTGTCTGTATCCTGATTTCTTACATGTTAATAAAGTTTTATGATTACACTTTAGTCATGTTTTTCATTTTAGATTTTTTCCCCCCTTTTTTCTCCCACTTTGGAAAGCTAAATTCCCACTGCAAAGCCGCCTTTGTTAACTCTACTGAGACTTGTGGACTTGTCCCGCATGTCCACCCTCCACTAAGCGTGCATCCTGACTGACCAGTTTGAGTCACTAGTGCAGCGACAAGGACAAAAACCCTCCCACCTTTCCCACCTGCGAAAACGGAGGTACCTCTATTGGGAATTGAACCCTGGGTCGGTACAAGAATTCTACCCCTGTTCCAGTGTGTTTTATTTGACTTGAAGCAGCATTTAAGTCTTCTTTCCTGAGGGGAAATGTACTCGCACTGTAGAGTTGTGTCGGTATCCAGCTCCTCTTGGCCATTGTACATGCATTTACTCAGCAGCACCTTATAGAAGGAATCAGAACTTTCTTAGATCAGAAATGTTATTTAATTTGAGGCAACTGTGGCCCCCATTTTTCCAGAAAATTAGCATTTTCTTTACTTCCACATGAAGAACATGTTAATAAATTTGGCCTGCCTATATAACCTAACAATACATGATTTGATCAATAATAAAAATGAAAAGTTTTAAGTCACCACCTGAAAAGATGTATAAAGACAATAGAGTGATTGTGTTTTGTTGTGGACAGTGGTGGAAGAAGTACATTCAAAATTAGTGAAGTAAAAGTACAAAAGTATTAGCATTAAAATATACTTAAAGCACCCAAAGTAAAAGTCAGGCTCATTATGCAGAATAATATTTATTATTGGAATATAATTATTGATGCATTCATGTGTAAGCATCACTAATGTTGCAGCTGGTAAAGGTGGACTAATCTCAGCTACTTTATGTACTGCTGGGTGGCATAATCCATAGAAATACATCATCATTTATTAGTTGATTATATTTTGTATTAATAATCTGACTCTGCAAAGTAGCTACTAACTAAAGCTGTCAAGTAAATGTAGTGGAGTGAAAAGTACAATATTTGCCTCCATAATGTAGTGGAGTAAAGTAGCATAAAATGGAAACATTCAAGTAAAGTACAAGTACAATACTTGAGTAAATGTACGTGGTTACATCCAACCAGCTGTTTGTGGAGAATATGCAGAGACTTACACACACTGATTCTGCTCTGTAAATCTAGAAGTTGTCATGATTTTTCAAATAAATATTTTCTTTTCTTTTTTCTTTTTCTTTTTTTTACCACAGGAGGACAAATTATAACACATTTCACGGCGAAATTCTTGGAACAGTATTTAACTTAAAAGACAGCTGAATGGCCCAGATCAGGATAGGCGGGTTTAGAAAAAGTATAGTTAATGATTGTGTGAGTGGACATTTGTACTACGTCTTTCTGTTATACATAAACCATTTACTAGGCTTTGTTGAGAACAAAGTTTAAAAAAAAAAACATGTCGCCCAGACTTTGCACTTCGTTTTAATCTCCCCATCGGGGATCGAAGCAAACACTAGAAATGAGAAACACTCAAAGGCTTCAGTCTGGGATGAAGGAGGTGTGTCCTATATGGTTATAGGGGCGTGAGATGTCCTTCATATGTGTCTGGCATCGCACCCAGTCCGTCTGTAGAAGCTCAGTAAGGTTACAACTGTCTTACTTTGTACTAATTTAATGTATTTAAAATGTGCTGCGTATACTCTCGCGTGCTGCTTTTCCTCATGCTAGTTTAGCTAAGTGCTTTGGTGCTAGCTTCACTTTAGTAGAGCGAACAGCTATTTAGCTAACGATAAGAGCATGCAGTTTAATTCACGCCTAAATATTCTTCTTCTTGCAAAGGCAATGTTAGCAACTTTTCTGTAATTCCCTGTGTCCTTGCAGGTCCTCTCCGTCTGAAAATGGCCCAGTCAATTCTCGACATCATGCCCGGAGCCATGACAGGAACCGTGGTGGTCACAGACTCTCTGAATTTCTGGGGTGGGCAGCGAGTTAAACCCAGGCAGGAGAAAAACGCAGAGCCCGTGTTTGAACCTGCGACTGGTAAATACAGCACACTAAAGTCTGGTTCATTATTTAATACTTCATATCTTAAGTCTTAATAATGACATGTGTGGAAAAGTGTTAGAGCCCCGTTTAAAGGTTTGTAGGTTAGTGGCACATCTGTGCAGTGGTGACACCATACTTTTATGTAACTTAAACCCTCCCTTATTTCTTCTTCTTTGGTGGAGAGGAATACTTTTGGCGTTTTTAAGTTGAATGAATGTAATTAAAAGGGAAAATCTGAAAAAAAGTTTTCCTGTTGCATTTGTTGCAATATAGTCATATTTGAGATTTCACCTTAATTTCTTTCATTCTTGTGTTTTGTCCTGGAGCTCAGCCAGCCAGTAATCTGTTGAGCTTCTTGTTTCTGCAGGCCGCGTCTTGTGTCAGATGGTGCCCTGTGGGACTGAGGAGGTGGACGAGGCCGTGAAGAGTGCCCATGCTGCCTACCTAAAATGGAGCAAGCTGGCGGGCATGGAGAGGGCTCGGGTGATGCTAGAGGCGGCCCGCATTATCAGGGTGAGACGGTCAAACTGTTGTGTCATTATCATCTGCATTCCTGGAAACTCGCCAGTCTGATTTCAGTGTTGCGCAACATAAATTGGAGCTGACTGCTGCAAGCATGCAGTAAGACACTAGTTAGTCATTAAAAGCACAAACTCGCCCCCTCCCACCCCTGCTGTCCTACATTTGCACAAAATCAACCTTTTGTGTGTCTGTTGCCTCTTTGATGTCATGCGGGCGAGGATTTCAACCTCAATCTTTCACTGCCATTACATAATCTTAAAACTGTATACATGTAATGACACTAAACTACCATAGAGTATCATTTGAAATAGTTTTGTCAAAGTGTTTTTCTGTTATTCCAATACAAATAGGAAAGAAGGGAGAAGATTGCAAAGCTGGAAGTGATCAACAATGGCAAGTCCATCACTGAAGCACTGGTGGACATTGATATTGCTTGGCAGTGCATTGAATACTATGCTGGCCTGGCTGGTACGCTTGCAGGTGAGTAACATTAACACTTTTGGTTTTGTCAAAAAAAACCTCTGATTTTTTCCACAAGTTGTGTTGTTTTAAAGTTGCATTGTGTTTCATTCATTGAAGGCCAGCATATCCAGCTTCCTGGTGGAGCATTTGCTTACACCAGGAGGGAGCCCCTTGGTGTGTGTGTGGGGATCGGTGCATGGAATTACCCCTTCCAGATCGCATCATGGAAGTCTGCTCCTGCTCTGGCCTGTGGTGGGTTTTTGTATGACCACGTTATTATAAAAAGAATTATTTCTGCCTGTCTGTGCAGCGATCATGTGTCATAAACAGCTGTGTAGACCATAATTCCCAGTGTTGTGTTTAGGTAACGCCATGGTGTTTAAGCCCTCTCCAATGACTCCTGTGACTGCTGTCATTCTGGCTGAGATTTACAAAGAGGCAGGGGTACCTGATGGGCTCTTCTGTGTGGTACAAGGCGGAGCAGAGACTGGCACCTTGCTCTGCCACCACCCAACGGTTGCCAAAGTCTCCTTCACTGGCAGTGTGCCAACAGGCAAAAAGGTAACCAATAGAGTGCTGTGAAACTTGAAGGTAAACTCTGGTACTTTCAAACCTGGGCCCTATTGTTTTACAAATTTTGGGGTTGAAAACATGCAAAACTGTTTCTTTAACTGCTCTACAGGGCTTCAATTGTTCGTGTTGCTAATGCCTTATGTGTTCTACTTGCACTCAGGTCATGGAAATGTCTGCAAAGGGGGTGAAGCAGGTGACTCTGGAGCTTGGAGGGAAATCTCCCCTCCTTATCTTCAAAGACTGTGAGCTGGAAAATGCTGTGAAGGGGGCACTCATGGCAAACTTCCTCACACAGGGAGAGGTGAGACATTTGTATAATTTGTGTGTCAAGCTCGACCTGATCCAATACATTCTTTGTCAGCTCTCCTCTGACAGGTTAAAACTTCTCTCTGCATTGTATAGGTTTGCTGCAATGGAACCAGAGTGTTTGTGCAAAGAGAGATCATGGCCCAGTTCCTGGAGGAAGTGGTGAAGAGGACTAAGGCCATCCCTGTGGGTGACCCCCTGCTGGATGGCACCCGAATGGGAGCGCTGATCAGCAAGCTCCACCTGGACAAAGTGCTGGGATTTGTCAGTCAGGCCAAGAAAGAGGTGTGTTTATAATCCTTTGGGTCATTAGATTAGAGGGAATTTAGCAACTGTGGAGAGGCATTTATCTAAGAATTAATCAGCTGGCATAGCACCGCCGCACTTTCACTAGACCTCAAAGCAGTTATAAGAAGTTTGATTATATTTGACTTATATGTTTGTTTTTCCAGGGAGCCAAAGTGCTTTGTGGAGGAGAGCCTTTTGTCCCCAGTGACCCCAAATTGAAAGGAGGCTACTTCATGTCACCCTGTGTGCTTGGTAAGTCTCTTTGTATATTCTCTAGTATGTATTTAACACTCATTTGTGCCCACCCCAGCTACTGATGATCTACCATCAAATAATCTGAGTCAGTTATTACACCAGCTGCTTGCTTTGTGTCCCAGTATGCACCATTTGACACGGTCCTTTGTCCCGGCACAGATAACTGCAGAGATGACATGACCTGTGTGAAGGAGGAGATTTTTGGCCCAGTCATGTCTGTGCTGCCTTTCGACACAGAGGAAGAAGTGATCCGGAGGGCCAACAACACCACCTTTGGATTGGCCTCTGGAGTCTTCACCAGGTCAGCAGAGGACACTTGAGTTTGTCATTACTCAGCAGTCTGTTGCAACTGCTGACTCCCACTGCTCTGTAGTTTGCTCCTGATGATAATAAGGTTATTGCATTCCATTGGCTGTGGTTTAGGGCCAGTAAAGATTTGGCAGTTACCAAGTGGAATTCATTGCGCAATTGTAGGCAGATGAAGCAGCATTATAACTGTGTGAACAAGTTGCATACAGACTATTGACTCATTTTTATTTTGTGCTTACAATCTGCAATCTGTTCCTTTCCTCTGCCTGCAGGGACATTTCTCGAGCCCATCGTGTGGCTGAGAACCTGGAGGCAGGGACCTGCTTCATCAACAACTACAACATCAGCTCCGTGGAAGTCCCATTTGGAGGATACAAGATGTCAGGTAGGATTTTTTTTTAAGGTTAAAATGGTCAGAATCACCACTTTTGTCCTTGTAAATGCAAAGGAAATACATTAAAAGTGTTACATTTTATTGCAGTGAGTGACCTGAATTATCTTTACTGAATGCAAGTAGGGAGAATCGCTGAAGTAGACAGTGTTTACATGACCTCTACTGTGCTTTACCAGGCTTTGGCAGAGAGAACGGCCAGGTGACAATCGAGTACTACTCCCAGCTGAAGACTGTGGTTGTGGAAATGGGCGATGTCGAGAGCCTCTTCTAAACTCACCCAGTTTACACCGCACTTCACTTCTCCCTTCAGGAATGTATGCACCAATCATGAGTATATGTAGCACTCTCTTCTTTGCACTATGTTTACATTATACCTGCGTACTCGGAGAGGCATGTCTGTATGGAATGCGCATTTGAGAACTGAAGACATTTTCGCTTCTTACCACACAATTCACCTCTACTTTCTTTACCCAACAAGTGAACCTACTTTAGTATTAAGCAAGTAAATGAATACAAATCCTGATGTCCAACTAACTGCTTATTACAAAAAGAACACATGCTTGTGTGTGTGTGTGTGTGTGTGTGTGTGTGTGGAAGTACAACCATGAGCCTTAAGCAGAAATGTTTTTTGTAGTGAACTGAATCAGCAGCTGCCTAACACGGTTGGTGTTAAATTTTTATTCTGCATGCTTAACTGAAACACAAATTAACATTTTTATCAAAATAAAATGCTTTAGATACAAAGTCTCTGTTGTTGCTTCTGAATAAAAATAAGTGATGGACAGGACACACTAGATCAATCATTGTCACTTCTTTAGTGACAGCTGACAAACACATTAGTAGTAAGGATGTATAGTATTCACATTTTTACAAATATCCTATAGCTGATAATCTCCATTCATTTTTGCCAGTGAAATATGGGACATTTCTGTACAATACCATGTCCAACTTCGAGTAGTGCATTGTACCTTTTATATTGTATCTGATACTTGATGAAGATGCAGCTGTACCATACCCTGGTCAGCTTAGAATTGGGCTTTGCTTAAACAAAATGACCTGTCCTGATTTATTACTATTTATCACCATTCATATACTAACAATGCACTGTGCCAATGTACCTACAATCACCAAATATAAGCACAAATTACGTTCTCTTAAATGTTGAAACTGTATTCATGCTAAACATTTATTTTGGCATCACATGATATATTGAAATAAAAATATGCACTAGTATAGATCCTCGTATCACCTGATATTGGGCATGATTTTGACATTGGTTCCATATTTTTAAGCAGTTGTTGCCCATTACTTACAAGCTGCCTAAGATATGTACACCCTGTGTACCACAGCATTATATGCAATATTGTATATTTTACTATAAATGTAGTTGAAAAGCAGTGGGAAGCCAGAATCCTGACTTGCTGTATTATTTTCCTCCCCTTTTCCGAACCTGGCTATTTATGCAAATTCTCACTGCTGTCAGCAAAAGACTGATGCACATACGTGTAATTTTACATACTCATTGTTTAGGAGGCATTTTCTAAGTAGTTGTATATTTCCGTTTTGTGAAAAGAAAAAGGTGTTAATGGAGGACGGATTTTTTTGTGTGTTTGTTTGGATAAGGGGATAGATTACTCTAGTAGGTGGCGGTAATGCACCTTAAGGCTGGTTGCCACCCGCCATGAAACAGGACAAAAAGAAGTATGGAGGACGGCCGGTAATATATCTATGGGCCGGTGTTCATCGCATTTCCGAACACGTGCTTTTATTTTGACAACGTGAACCGGAAGTATTTCTGTGTCAACCGATTTTGAGCATTTCATCGTTAGCTTGTAGTTTAACAATGCAGGTAATGTTATTTTAATGCCCATATATTGTAAATTACAGTACGATACGTTGTAATATTATTTTCATTTAAGTTTTACTTGTATGCGGTGCTTCTGGTTTACTTATTTTTTGCAGAGCTAGCACTTAGCTAATCTGCTAAATTAGGTTAGCGTAACAGCTAGGTTAGTTCTCGTTTAGCTAACGTTGAACAATGAAGTCAACCTTAATGTAAAGTTGAACTAACATTGACGAACTTGTGCTTCCCACAGACAGTCGTTAGGATTGTTTGGTGTGTTCAGGTGTGAATTTGGCGTTTTTGTTTATCAGACAGAGCTTGATTTCCCCTTTTCTCTCACCCAGCAAAGAGAAGAGAAGCAGCTGGAGGCGTCGGTGGAGTCTCTCGTCTCTCGGGTAGCACACGTCAAAAACGCCCTTCACAGTTTCATTTATAAATTGGAAAATGAATACGAGCGATTAACATGGTAAGTAAAGCATTTTAAGGTCTGATTTCAGTTTGTGCCGTTGAACTTAAAGGGAACATCCTCTCTAAATACAAGTCCATCAGTTTAACATAGTTAACAATGTTCTTAAGGTACATCAGGACTTCATGCTGCACTTTTATGAGATGACTGACATTTAATAAGAGTCGAGGCTTTGGGCATTTTTATTGGACATGTACCTTGCAAAATGAGTTGTATTTGAATGCAGGGCATAACCCAGCCACAGTGTTCACAGAGCCATTATTCACATTCTGTGGACCAGCCAGCTTCAACATCTGTCAATTGATGACACATCTGTAGTTTGTCTCTCTGGTCAAATTCTCAAGTTAAGATTGAATTGGATTATATGAAAGAAACAATATCTGAATCACAGTTCAGTGTGGATTTTTGCTTTTGAAATTGAAATCTGGAATGTCTTAAAATCATTACTGTATCTGTCTGTATGATGTAGAGAGGGTAGAGAAACACGGTGCTCCACACCTGTCAGGTTTACAGACTGTCCAATGTCGTCGTTAAATAAATAAATATGTCAGCGCTAACATTACCAGGTCAGTCGATGAGATTTTGTTTACAGCATAAAAGCAATGAGGTGAAACAACGTCACACATGTGAGACTAGACGCTCTGGTGTTTCGTCATCAAAATGTACAGATATGAGTTATAAAGATGTTCGGCCTCTCAAATGCTGTGATGTGTGTTTGTGTCATCCAGGCCGTCTGTTTTGGACAACTTCGCTCTCCTGTCTGGTCAGCTGAACACTATCAATAAACTGCTCAAGAATGAGAAGACACCGTCCTTTCGCAACCAGGTTATAATACCACTGCTTCTGTCTCCAGACCGAGATGAGGATTTAGCAGTGAGTATCAGAGCCGCTGACTGTCTGTCTGCTTTTCTGAGGCCTTTTTTTAAAAAAGCAATCTCTCTTGTCCTGTAGGGATGGGCAATTAATCAAATTTTATTTTCAATTATGATTTTGGCTTCCAACGATTATAAAAACAAGCTAATCGAGATAAAACGATAATTGTGCCGTATTCCATTTTGCAATGATGCTCTCGTTTTGTCTTGTGTTATAAATCCAGCGCTTCCCTTTTATAGCAGTGCGCAAGGAAATCCACTGTTAAAAAGACAAGATTTTTTTTAAAGTTCATAAATGCATGATGTCTCCAAAGTTAATGAGTTATTGGGTTAAATAATTGTGATCTAGATATTGACCAAAATAATTGTGATTATGATTTTTGCCATAATCGAGCAGCCCTACTGTCCTGTCTGTTCACCACCTCTGCTCGTTTCCCCCACAGAAACTCACCGAGCAGCGTGTCCCAGTGTTCAGCCACGAGATCGTACCAGACTACTTGCGGACCAAGCCTGATCCAGAGGTGGAGGAGCAGGAGAAGCAGCTGAGTGCAGAGGCTGCACGAATTGGCCCAGAGGTGGCACAGGTCCGTTAGTTATCATACGGACTGAGTGGATCGATGCTGTCTTACCAATATTAAACAAATTTCGCGAAGCAAAAATGTAGAGCTGCAACGATTAGTCAATCGAAAGAAAATTCATTGACAACTATTTTGATAATCAATTAATTGTTTCAGTCATTTTTCAAGCAAAAATGTCAAAAACATTAGCTGGTTCCAGCTTCTTAAATGTGAGAATGTACAGTACAGTACATGAAGAGTCTTTGGGTTTGGACTGTTGGTCGGACAAAAGAAACAGTTCGAAGATGTCACTTTGGGCTCTGGGAAACTGTGATGAGCATTTTTCACATTTTTTTTGACATTTTATAGACTGAACAATGAATCGATTAATCATGAAACTAATCGGCCGATTAATTGATAATTAAAATAATCGTTAGTTGCAGCCCTACAAAAATGTAAAATAGTCATTTGCCTTACTTTGGTTCTGTTTTTATTGTCCACAGAAACAGATCCAGACGTTGAATAAACTGTGCTCCAATCTGCTAGAGAAGCTGAACAATCCTCGTGATGACAGAGATGCAGAAAGTGCAGGTGTGTTTCAGGTCATTTATCTCAAATTGATTTCCACATTTAAATATGTTTGACTTCTATGAGTCCCCCCCCCCCCAGCAATGCGACAGAACAAACCGTCTTTCAACCCAGCTGACACTAACGCGTTGGTCGGAGCTGTTGCGTTTGGAAAGGGGCTCTCCAAATGTAGGCCTCCGGGTCCAGTGGCCCCTGGACATCCAGGACAGGGGCCCATGATGAGCGGAGGTCCTACCTTGCAGCAGGTCACCATTGGTGGTGGCTCAGGCCAGCCAGCAGGTATGGGAGGTCCTGTGGCTCCACAGCAGCAAGGGCAGCCAGGTAGGAGACCTGGAGAGCTGGGTTAGTATTTCACCTGCCTACTTCACCTGTTTGCTTCGCACTGCATTACATCACAGCATGAGTTTACATACAAAATAATTCTGTACTGATGTTGAGCCCTTTTCTGCTCTTCATCTCCCTGTGCATGTGTGTAATTGTGAGAATATTTGTGCTATTAATTGATGTTTTAAATGTCTCTATTTTAGGATGTGAATGAAGACATTTCTATGTAAAATACTTTAATAAATACAGTATGGAGGTTAAATAATAAATTCTGTATTTTGATCTAACAAATAATATTTCATTCAATCAGAATCAGGCTAAATGTTTATGTGACTTCCTGTATGAAGTGCTGCTGGAAACTGCCTGTTTTTGTTACTTGTCCACTTCCAGGCAGAAATTCACTCCAAATGAGCCTAATATTTCAAGGGAACTATTTACTAATTTGTGTGCACAAAGTGTAAAATATGACCCATTATATTGTGCTGAGCTGTAGAATCCTGAGTAGACATGTAAAACATTGTAATACAGCCACTTGTGATTTCATTATATACAGTTATATCAACACCACTGTGAACTATGCAACCTTTTTCTTTACATTTCAGTCACACATTGTGACATATTGAGCTGTTTGCTGCTAATCCATGATTTTTAGTAGTGGATTTCTTTCTCTTAACCTTGGAACAATGATATGTTTATGTGTATTTAGTTATTTATTTTTCTCCCTATTTTTCTTTCTCAGGAAAAATGCCAAGCAGCATCAAGACCAACATCAAATCTGCGTCCAGTTCAATGCATCCTTACAACCGATGAGCTCCTTCTTCTATCTCTTATCATCCAACAGTTGCTACAATTCTGACACTCGCCTACATCGAGACACTTGTGTCCTTATACAAACCCATTATTTTCATGGAATGGACCAACTTCTATGAAGTTATTACTTTACTCTCTCTAAAGCTGTTTCACTGACATTCTTAATGTTCTATGAAATGATCTGAAACATAAAATCGACATACATATTTTCATATTTGATACAACCTCTGAGCCACTAGATGGCAGTATTTCGTCATTTATGGGATTATAACAGCTTGGATTTGGAACTGTACTCGGACTCATTTTCAATAAAAGATGTGCTAAAACGACTGCTTGGTTGCGTAATAAATACATTCATTTCTGTATTTAAACAATGTACTCTTAAATAGTAATACAATGAAGTTTTTTTTTTTCTGTGTACTTGAGGAAAGTAATAATTCTGCAAGTTTTCAAAAGACTTTTTTTAATCCTAAACTTTCTTTTCTCTCTCTCTTTTTTTTTTTTTTTTTACAATTAGGTGGTGTTTACACAGCTCTGTATTGTCAGAACTGTTAGCCTTGTTGTAATTGAACACCACTATTGTTGATGTCTTCACTTGGTACCAATCAAATGACCATCCCAACATTTCAGACATGCACCATGATCTGATGTCTGTTCAGCATTTCTGCCTGTTTCTCCTTCTCTTTGCCCATTTGGCTGCAGTACCAAAGGTGAGAGTAATGAGGGTGGACGTAGCTCTGTGTGGCCTGATAATGTCAAAGTGTTTAAGGGGCCAAATGAGGAAGTATCGGTGCTGACGTGTGAGGGGGGCCTCTCTCCACGCCGGCTCTCTCTGTCCACTTCAATCCCTGTCCTGCTGCACAGCACAGTGACTGTGCCGCTGTCACAGCGTGCAGGCCCATGGCTGACCTACATACACCCTCTGTCCCCAAACAGGCAGACGTCTCGCTGTGTCAGCCGCCGCGCTCAGACGCTCTGCTGAGACAGCTCAAAGCTGCACAAGGTCACACTCGGGACCACAGATGAGGGCTAAATTATAAACAAAGACCTAACAGGCAACATCCTGCAAACCTCAGAAAGGCTGAACTGTGGTTTCTGCCAAACTATCACCCCAAGTTAAAGGACTATACTGTTTTTGCATGTTTTAGCATTTGTTTCAAACCACAGTATGTAGTTTATATTAGCACTGGCCATTTTCAAAGTAGAGTTAGACTCTTAGATTCTTAATTTCTGGTTGTCCTGCTTTACAGGCAGCCACTGGTCTCCATTCATTTCAATAAAATACAATAAATAAACTTACAGAGAGTGAGTCAATCCATCAGAGTAATCATGCCTTTATTTATTATGCTGCATTGTCTTGCTGTGTTAATAGAACAATAATGACATTAGGCAGATATGATGCTTTGTACAATTACCTATTTCCAGCTGGTTTCAAGTCTCTATAAGTTGATTTTCACACAAATAAATAAAATTTAAAAAATAGGAAAACCCATTTTAAAATCAATATACAGGCCTAGTAAAAACTAGTGTATACTTTGTTAAGTGATGAGCAGAAATGTGAAGCACACGTGCTTTTCAGTAAATGGCCTAAAACATGAAAAAACAATGGTATATGAGGATGTTACCCCAATTTTATTGCACCTTTTTAACTAGATGGCTCCACTGACATTTAATTTGCATGTTGCAAACTGATCCACGAGGGATCGATGGTATTTAATGAAAATGTGTTGTGTGGCTGTAACCTATAAAGGCCTAGGTAAGGCCTTAGGCACCTTACAGTAGCCTTTGATGAAAATCTGGAACCTCCAAAGTGCATCTTGGGAAAGGAATTACATTTGGTTTTACAGGGCCAAAAGTGATGTGATGGTACATTTTGTGAACAAAGTAGGCTACGAAAATAGGCTGCCCTTATCACACAACTTCTCAAACATTCTAATAAATTATCTAAGGCTGATATGATTGTCCAGTGTAGGTTTATTTTTGTGTGTATTTTAGTTATGGTACAATTTATATAATAGCCGTTTTTCACGGAGGAAGAAAATCACAGATGTAAATAATAAGATGAATGATGGCTGAATTCCATTTAGCTGTTTCAGTTTCAGGGTCCTGCTATTGTTCATGCTGGCTCACTGCCCCACTGTCATGGCTTACTGGGACACTTGAATAGAACAGAGCCATTGTTAATGTTATTTGCAACACCTGTGCTTTTCCTGCTATGAAAAGTGATAATGTCTGCAGTGAAAAATTTGGCCCATCAGTGTTTCATTTTCCTTTTCTGTGTTGAGTGAAAAAATCTCAAGATAGGATGGAATTATACTAACTATACAGTGCAAGTAGTATCTTGGGGGCTTGTTGTTGCGAAACGATTACGTTATTCATGAAAAAAGTATTTGTGAAGGAGTGATGTCCAGTGCTGTGGTAATGGCTTGTTGGACGTGCTTCACATGCTCTTTTCATGTTCTGTTGCGCATCTTATAAATATTAATGACGTGCAGTAAAGAAAACATTGATTTTCTGATCACTTTTAAGAACTGTAAAAGCAGAGATGCAGGCAGTGATTTAAATTGCACTCCCCTGGAGAGACACACATAGTAATGTCACACCATCAGTGCCCCGCCACTCATGACTGTTATGTCTCTTCTGTACCATGTCAGAACTGATCTGAATACCATCCATTCATGCTGCCAAAGCTAAAACGCAGTAACTACATATTTGGCCAAAAGTGAGTTGAGACCAAAATTTGACTTTTTGACATCTCAGCTTATCATAGAAATTATTATACCACAGAATGTGTAATTTCAGGGGAAAAAACAGCGTGAAAATGTACATTACAAGAACTAGAAGACAGGTAAAAACCAAACAACAGTGACGGCACTCCTGCTAGTCAAGGCTAGCTGGTGAGATAGCCTTATTAAGCTAATTTACCCACTTTTTCCGTTTCCTGAATTGAAAAGTCAATTTTGATGGTCCAACATCTTAGTGATTTAGCACGTCATACCGCATGAATAAGACTTAAATCATAATGAGAAATAACTTAAGTAACACCAAATAAACTAGCTGTTAAAAGCTAACTAGCCTAGCTTAGCAGAGTAACAGTAACTGCTGTCTCTACAGCCTCACTCTAGTGGAATTCCCATAATTTAAATCACACCTTTAAATGTATTTAATTAAAGACTCATTTATGAATTTAATTAATTCACTATTTATTCAGTAATTCATTTATTTAGTATTAGATACTGCATTTTGTGCGCCCTTTGGATTGTTCATAGCAAGTTCATGTTTTTTTTTAAGGTTTTATGAGAGGTCTGTGACAATGATTCATATTCTGCTTTAAAAGGCATAAAATGAAAGTTTTACAACTTATATATCTGTTACACAGTTTGACGAAGGGCCTTCAAACTTTCAGACCCTTTTCCCTAACTTCACTGTGTCTGTACTTAGTGCTCTCTGCCTTTGAAAGACACCTCAAGCCACACAGACCATGAGGGGTCAGCAGTGTTTCACTGTTGGGAGGCACAAAGACCCGCCACAGCCCATTCTGTAAAAACAGATTTCTTAACCCGCCTTCTGTTTTGACTATTAATTTGAATATTAATTTGAATTCATAAATCAAGATTGCGTGTGCATGTGTGTCTGTGTGTGTGTGCGAGATAGAGAGAGATGGTCTAGTGCATTCAGTCTGACTCTGAGCCACGCTGTACATACTGGGTAATGGGAAAACTCAATATGACAGCTGCCTCCTAAATTACAATATACAGTATATAGCAGGGTACACAGAGCAGGGGGAACTGGGCAGTTTTCTTTACCTGACATAAATCCATCTTGACAACATAATCAGCATTGCTATCTTATGAAAAGACAGGATTTCTCTCTAAAGCGACACACTGCGGTGACCAAATGTGTCAAATGGCTTCATGTCCAGAAATGCAGGGAAAACATTTAAGTAGACGAAAACACAGACACAAACTCCAAACAAATTAGCTCACAGCTGCATGACAATCGACATGAATGATCCTGCTTTTGTTGCTGGACGTGAGTGCGATAATTATTGCAGCAGCAGTGTATGTGAATGTCCTATAATATTTTTGTTTCATTTTTGATTCATGTTTTGGAGAGATAACTTTCTCATTTCTTTAATAAGAGCATCTCCTGGCACAATTTTAAAGGGTTTTTTTCTCTCCCTATAATTGAAGAACACGATAAGGTCCATATCTTGCTCATTATGGAAGCTTTTGGCAAATATAAAGAAACAGTTTACAGCCTTAAAACTCCCACACCATGAAAGGCTACGATGACGCACACTGATCTGTGAAATCTTCTTTATGAAAGTTGGGATCAGAGGAATTCATTAGAGATCTGTGGGTGGCACCGGCAATACGAGACTGAGGCTTTCCAGCGGCGAGCCTTTGCCAAACTGAACTGCTTCCAAATCTGAAATCTGCGACACAGACTGAAACACACCCACAGTCACTAATTCCTTGACCCTATTCCCGCAGAACCCCTTTTTCTTTGGAGTTATTTTGTGAGCGACGTGACTCAATATGAGATCTATCAGTGGAGAAGAAGACTTGTTTCATCATATTAATGCAGAGAGGGTTTCCTTGAGACAAAAGCCTCTCCATTATGTCATGCCCTCAGACCTCAGACCTTGCATCGTCTGCTTCAGTAGCCCTTCCCTCAGGCACATGTGTGTAGCCTTGTGTGTGTGTGTGTGTGTGTGTGTGTATCATGCTGGCAGGCGTTGACACAACTGATGCACATTTATGCGTTGTGTATAAGGCCGGCCTTTTTATGAGCCTTGTTATTGTCATTGATATAATGTGAGCCCTGAGCCCCACTGTATGTGCCACATGCACTGTGGTCTGGTTGAGGATGATTGATATGGATCTCCAATGATGAGAAGGCTCAGATGTACGGAACCAATGAGGGTGAGGTCAAAGGGCTTTTTTCTTACTCAAACTGTCCACTGCTTTAATTTCATCCCTCACATCATAATGACAGGTCTGATGTTTGCTTTTGTGTTTTTGTCAGTACTGAATTTATCTCTGCAAAATAGCAATAAAGCATTTTACAAATCTTAAACTCAAGACAAAACTCTAACTTCTTTGTGCCTATTTGAGGTGGGGTTTTTTCTAGTTTTGAAATAGAAATGATGACGATGTTCTCTCTCATGATTTAACAAGTCAGAAAGAGTTATTTTTCAGTTGATGTACTTCCATCAGAACTTATGTACTGCCATTTTTAACTGTGCCAATATAGCCTGTTGTTGTGTGCACCGGATTAACCCACTAGGGGGCCCTGTGGCAAAAATTTGCTGTGGCTCACCACCCCTCCCCTTCCCACGTTAATTTGTGGTCATTTTGATTACACACAAATGTGTTTAAACCTGCAATAAATCATTTTTGACCGATTGAGGGCATCGGAAATAAGCTGAAAACACAACACTGACATATTATCACTTTATTAGGTTGATATGGCTACGAGTTAGCAGTTGCCTATTAACATGTTAAGCAATCATTAGCATTCATTCAGTCATGTTTCTGGTTACCTGATGAATGTTAATCCAATAGTCTCTCTCCTTTTAGCTCTGTTTTTGGTCTCCACCAACTCCTGAGAGTTGCTAACTTAGCTGTTAAATGCTCACCAGCTAGTCTCTAGCTTTGTCTGTCTGCTGTTTGCTGCTGGGGCAGTACAGTGGGTGCATCACAGCTTTTTCACTGAAAGCAGCCGTCTGTGCCTGGAAAGTATCAGTGACAGTAAACCAAAACAGTAACGTTGCAGGACGTAAAAGCAGAACAATGAGTTACTAAAGATGCTAAAACGCTCGCAGACCTGAGGGGAACTACAGAGTCAGGTGATCATCACTATGAGTGACCCATTTCACATTACAGTTAATCATTTGATCCATTGTTAATATAAAAACATTGATTATTGCAGCTTTAAGCTGATATATTAAAGGTATAGAGAGCCAAAATCATGACGTCACGTCTAGGCTAGCCTCTGTTCCGTTAGCCTTTGTAAATCAAAGCAATCTCTCCTTCAGCATTTCTTTCATAGGTCTTTATGGAAAAATGAAACGTATTCCTGGGATTTACTTTCCATATTCTAAGACAAATCGCCTCCACTACAGCACTTGCTATAAGAAATTGAAACCTTTGTGATTTTAACAAAGTTATAAAAAACTACAAGCGTGGCAGCAAGTGTACTTACATCATTGTAACTTGATTTTGTCCATATCCATAAAACTAACCAATGCTCTCTTCCTTATTTATATATTTTAGTTGTAAACTCTGCTGTCTAAAAACTTCTACTCTGTTCAGTCCTCCCTGTCCTGCTGTTATTACAGACATGTCTGAGCTAGCCGCAAACCCTCGACTCGCCCATAGACTCGCCTCTTCTGTCGAGACATCTAGGGCTTATGGGAAATGGTGCCTGGGGGCCCCTGAGGGTCTGGAGCCCCAAAGGTGTAATACCTGTGACTGCAGAGAGCAGGCTAATGGACAGAGAAGATTATGACCACAAAGAGAACGATGTCCAGACCTGGGAGGGAAGGCACCCAATGGGAGAGGTTACATAGGGCCCTAGTCAGGATTTGAGCCCCACCCATCAATGAAAGACATGTTTGAGTAGCCACCAAACACTTTTTTTGTGAGTATGTGAAAAAAAGGCCCCTACATTATGGTCCCTACAAATGTTGTTTCAAAGCCTTTTGTCAGGTATGTAATTCAGACTAATTTCAACTTATTAAAATAACTCATTAGCTAATTTTAATTTATTGTAACTCATTAATTTTTTGCCAAAAACAAATCAAATTCAAGATGTTTAGTCTATATAATATATTTGAATCAGCGTTATAAGCAACATGTGAACTATGTGTGTAATTGTAGAATTTAAACTTCTCATGTCATTAACAATGCATGAACAATACCAGGACCCTGAAACTGAAGCAGCTAAATGGAATTCAGCCATCATTCATTTCATTATTTACAGAAATTACTGAATTAAAACAGCAAGATTTCAGTGTATACCAGTTTCTAAGTACATATTGAAACAGTCACAAAAATGCTGTTGAAATACAGGTTTATGTAACCTAGACGTCGAAAAAACCTTCATCTTTCAACCAAATTTAGCCCTGTTTGAATCAAGACCTGATTTCAGGGAATGGCTTGCTTCTCGTAGTGGATCAAAATATTAACACCTGCCAACTGATTCTTGTTTCTTTTAAAACTCATATAAGCCAGTTGAATTTTAGAGTGAATGAGTTTTAACAAAAACGCCAGGAAAAGATAATCTTGTGGTTTTCTTAGGGTACATTTCATTTATTACTCTTAACCTACATTTCAGCCAAGGTATTTGTTTATGGATAAAAAGACTTCAAAAAGTCCTGATTCAGTCTCTGATTGGATTTGCATCTTTTTCACCTTGTAGAAATGGATAATGATCAGTGTAGTCTTCTTAAAGACCTACATAGCATTTGTCACGGCGTAGCATGTTATCCAGCCCATTTGTTAAAGGAATCAGAAATTCAAAAGCACGTACTCTGATTTTACTCGGAATGGGATTTACACCTTTTCACCATGCTGTAATGACTGAATCAGCCTCACAATGCCTTTTGCTTTGCAGGAACACATGAATAAATTATACACGTCCAGCACTTCTTGCCTTTCATCCCTCAAACAGTGGCTAAAAGAAGCCCTTTGATAGAAACAAGGAGGCTTCTCCATGTAATTACACTTGATCATGTTTGCATATGTCACTCCCACAGTCTCTGTCACGCTCTCTGATTTTGGATGCTCCTGGGAACCTCTTCCTAATCCACAAGTTAATGTTTCAACCCTTTTTTTTTCCCTGGGACAGATGAATTGGAGGAGCAGAATCAGACATCCTGTCTGGTTTATCTGGAGGAGAGAGATAAGTGTGGATTCTGCCTCTTTCAGGGAACGCACATTAACCATGCCTCGGAGGGAGCGCTGGGTGTGGGGAGGAAGAGAGAGGAAGGGGGGTGGTGTCTGTCTGCCGGGAGCGCACAGCTTTCACTCACTTCGAAAACTGTGAAAATGTCCCTTTCACACCTTCGGCAGCTCAGCCGAGCTCCGGCGCTATGTTAGTGGTGATAAAAATGCCTGCGTGCCGTAGCATAGTTGGAAGTGAGACGTGCAATGTTATCCAGAGGTGTTGGACTGACAAGTCTACAATGTGTAAACTTGTGTCCTACAGTGACTCCTGACCCTGACCCTGTTGCAAAAAGTCTGGAGGAGAAACCGCACACAAGCTGGAGATGAAATTCAGCCGCACATTTCTGGAAGACCTGACAAAATCACATGAAACTTGCAGTGAAAAATGACAAAACCTCAATTTATGCAACAAAAGAAACTATTTATTTGGGATACGCATTGCCAGTACAAATTAAGAGACCATAAAACCTACACCTTTCAGCTATTTTTTTCTCCACAGAAAACATGTTTTGAATTGGAATTAAAAAGACAATAGTTTTCCATTTGATACCTTTTTACATACGCAGAGATCTTAAAAGTTAAAAGCTGTCAAGAAAAAGGCTCCACGATTTCACTCTGAAATCCTTATAAAAAAGAAGTTAACATTCAAAACACTGCAGTACGTTATTTTATTGAAGAACAAAAAGACATGCAACAAATAAAACATTTCATGTTTTACAAATTGTTCATTTTTCTTTTTTCATGTCTCTTTTCCTTTTATATTCAAAAACTAAAAAGCATCATTACATGAAGCTTCGATAATATTTGACAGGCAATGTGAAAAGTAGAGTTAAGCTTTTTTTTGAGGGGCGCAAAAACAATCCGTGTGTTCGCCTTGCGTGGCCGGTGCTGTCAATCCACTCCAATGACTTCAGAAGACACGACTGAGGCAGGTTCTGTTTATCACTTCAATGGCGCTCGGCCTCCCGGCTGTAATACAGAGCAGGTGAGACGATTGGGAGCCGCTCTGAATGATCCAAATAAGTCTGTTTGATGTAATCATGCCGTGGTTGACCTCCAGACAGTAGTTCTGAAACACCCATGATTTCACACGTGTAATAAATACAAACACACTGACAGCTGTTAAAAAATACCTGTGGTTTTCAGGCTGTACTGGTTGGGATCTCGGGATTAAATTGTGTTTCCTGGAAGGGTTCAGTTAAGCTAAAAACAATGCCAGAGGGCAATGTTAACACTAACTTTTCACGCTACTGTCTGAACTTTTCATTCAGACAGTAGCCATCTTGGAGGCAGGTTTGTTTCGATGGTCCGAGTACAAAATAATAATAAAGATTCCACCTTATATCCAACGGGAACACCATCAGGCCGTGTTAAAATGGCTACTGTCCAAATTCAAAGATGCAAAAAAAAAAAAAGAGTAAAGGTGCATATCTACATACTGTATATAGAGCATTCTTGGGCTAATTCACATATAATGGTAGCATAAAAAAAAGAAACATAGTCCTGTAGCAAAGCAAAAATATCAAATGAAAACAAAAACAAATATGAGTTATTCACAAAATGGAGACATAAAAATATATCCAAACATTATCTGGATTTGTGTGCCATCAGTGTATTTGTTTCCATTTTAATTTATACAAACACTACTGTATTCCAACTGCATTTTTTTTGGCTTTGAATACAGAGTACTAGCGCATTATGAGATACTGAGTAACGTAGGTAATAAAATCCTACGAAAAGAGGAAAAAGGAAACGTCAGTAAAGCTGATCCCAATGTGGAGGATAAAAATTCTGCCATTTTTTTTGGTATCAAAGTATGGAAATGCTGCTATCTCATGAGGACTACTGTAATCATATCATGTATACATGTTAGACCACATACTATACTGTACATACAACAAATTTCATTCACATTTTGGATTGGTTTGTGGTGTTTTTAGTGCCATTTTAAAACGAAACAAAAAGTGAAGGGACTCGAGTAGTGAAAATACACTGTAGATCCCTTTCAAATGCTCTCGCTAATGTTATCAGAGAACATGGGTTACAGGATAAGTAACCTCAAGTTCTTTCAGCACTGGATGCATACAGTTATATTGGTGCCACAATCCTGAGTGTGCAATGGGATATTTTGAGCACAGAAACTTATTTTTTTGCTCGCACACAAAGTATAACACGTAGAGAAGTTCTTATCATTTAAAGAATAATTCAGTTTGAGCAACCCCAAAAATCTGTTGTGTGCTCAAAAATGTCCCATCGCGTTCTCAGGATTATGACACAAATGTAAATCCATAAATTAAAAGTGAATGTGAATACTGAGAAAACACATGCAATGTGTTAAATCCCAACAACATGGTACCTTAAAATCAGAATTACAGTTTTCATTTTGGATTTGGTTACCAGCAGTATTTGGCTATATTGATCTCACTGATACACACTGATAATGTCTGATAATGTACTGTATGTACATTCTCTATCTTCCATATACGACTACTATAGTTAAATCTTAATATTTCCTCTGTAATGTTACCCTTTGAGTTCAACCAGCAGGTGTTATTGTGCTTTAATAGATATTGACGTGCCGTAATTGCTGCAAATGTCCGATCGATTTAGTGTGTTTCGGGTCAATTTTTTTTCTTTGAATACTGTGGATGCAGCCAACATGCATGACAGGACTTCAACTCTCTTTGTAAGTTGCACTCGTGTGTTAACTGCTTGCGTAGAAATTGTGAATTCTTTGCATTATTGTACTGCATATGAGCAGAAAACCTACTACTCTGGCAATAAAATATAAAATGCCTTATATGTCATTGTCTGTTGTAGAAGTTCTCAATACAAACTATATAAATCGAGGCTGAATACTTGGATATTACCGGACTAATATGGCAAGACTAACATAATAATACTTCACAAAGTATGGCATGAAAAATGTAAGGACAGGACATAAAAAACGTGTAATGTAAGATTATCAAAATTCACCTCCAGGGTTGAACTTTGGCACTATAGATAAACAAAATCTGTGAACACAGTAATAAAGACAGAGGTGTAATGACAGGGCATGATGTGGTGTACAGTAGAATTCCAATAATTATAAAAATTTGTAAAACCGAAGCATTTGAAATGTTTTTTTTTCTCTGTTGTTATTTTGAATAGAGGTAGTGTGAAAGCATTTCAATTTACAAGACGTGGGGCGTTACGCTGCTATCTGTGTGCCTACTGTGTGAATATATAATGTAAGAGAAATACAAAGAGGCAACATGGACATCGAGTGGAAACTGTACAAACTGTGAAGTGTAGATATGAGTCCCCCTACGCAGGCTGCTAACGGTGCTGCGGTGGTCCAGATAGGAAAAGTGAAATATTTGTCCGTAATGGTGAAAATGTCATCCCAGACCCCAACTGTGTCCCGCCGTGTGACTGCACACAGTACGTCAAGTCCAGTCCTGATGGGGTTTGAGCTTAAGTTTTGGGAGATATGCCTGGGGGGTGGGGGGGTGCAGGGGTGGAGGAAGTATGGGAAGCAGAGGACGGAGGAGTGAGAGGGCGGAGAGGATCAGTTGGAGGTGTCAGAGTGAACGCTTCCGGGTCCTTCTGTGGGCGAAGTCACTGATGAGGGGGTCGGAGCATCCTGCCAGCCACCGTTTGCCTGAGAGAAAAAAAAAGAAGAGAAACAGATGAGGGTGAGGGGGGGTGGGTAGAGTCTATTACTTTCATACTCATTACTCAATGCAGCTGGGTCAAACACAGTGAGATACAACGGATGGAGGTCCTGAGGGCAAGGTAGTGTATGTATGGACTTGGCGTGGAATGCTGGGATACTTTGAGCTATTCGCCACACAGCCGCACACAGCCTTAAGCCAGATTGCCTCCTGGATTGGAGGGAAAGCTAACCTAGCTCAAATTACAGCTAATATTTCAGAATAAAGGCTGAAAATCATGTTTTCAACCAAGCAAAAATTGAGTGAATTACAGTCTCTACCCCATCATACACTGTGCGCTCAAATTCATATAATGAAGAAAACACACCGAAGAAAAAGTCAAGCTGTACAAGATTTCACCTTGAAATAAATGCCTGTCACTGTCATTTTAAATAATATGAATAATTGTGTGAAAAGACCTCTGAAACAAAACAAGTATAATCAGCGTCATGTGCACTAATTATGACGCTGACAGCAGGAATTAACATACACTAAGAGCTATGGAGGCCCTTCCCACTGCCAGAGATAGGCCTGTTAAAGAGCATTTGGGATATTAATAGCAAATTTAAAGCCATCAGAAAAACTGGAAATGGTCCCCGACAGCCTTTCATTTCAAAGCCTGTTATTTAAGGCGGCAGACAGTAGTGTGCAATCAAAAGTGGAGGGGTCAGATTGTACAATGTCTGACTTTGGTGGCGCTCTGCCTGTTTCAGAATTGTAATTATGGCTGTAATCATCCACAGCATGCATTATGTATCTGCTCAGTCATTATCCAGTCTTTCCATTTCAGATCAGATGTTTCCTTTAACTCTCTCATCATTTGTTCCACTCTTCATTCATAAAATCAGTAAAAAAAATAATAAAAATGGAAAGCTGCTTTCCTGGATATAGGGTACACATGTATTTAATTAACAATAAATATGTAACACAGAATTTCTGTTGAGACGCCACATGGGGGCTGTGGGAGACTTGTAGGACTGATGTACTGGCATTATATTTTTAGTTTTAAAAACAAAAATGAAGAAAAAAATTATAGTAAATATATCAAACAAAACTGAGGATTGCATATTGTAGTAAAAAAAGGCAAGTGAACAGCCAGAATTCCTAGCTTACTAGCCTTAGCTACATAAATCACAGGCAAACAGCCTGGCAGACAGATATCCTGCTCTTACATTATGCATTGCAGGGCTTCTTTACAGGGTAGAAAAGTGAATAACACAGCATATTGTGGCAGTGTAAGATGTGGTAGAGCAAGCAGGCGTCCAAGGAGAACCGTATCTGTGGGGTCAAAGGACTGAGAAAGAACAGGGCCTGAATACGTTAGCGGCCTCTCAGGGTTAGCACAGCTGGCTGTGGGATGCGCTCGGAGCGGCCAGGCAGCCTATTTGAATACACATACATGTTTTTATACGGGAGACATTTCATCTGATTATCATATGGCCACTGAGGCACGACGACGACAGCGGAGGAACCCAGCCGCGGCTGTGACCGTCCTCGTCCTCTCAGCGCGGCTCGCTGTCAGGGCCATTAGTGTGGCAGGAACATGATCTGAGCAATGCGCTTGGATTGCTGTCCCAAGTCCACACTCTGCTCTCCTTGTGTCTGTCTTATCGATTTTCCCCTTTACGACACGGCTTGTCGCTGTGAATTTCCCTACTGTTTGCAGCCGCCAGCAAGCAACCCCCCCCCCACACCGCCACACACACACACACACACACACACACACACACACAAACCCCCACTTCTATACTCGAACTCTGCTGCAAAATAAGACAAACATGAGGGGAACACACCCCTATGGCACATGAGGAGTTGTTTCCAACGGCGTGAGATTTTATTTTTAGCGGGACAGCAGCGTTGTCCCCTGGGAGGCTTTAATGGGAGCTTCTGGCCCTGGGGCTGCTAATCACGGGTCAGGTGGTCAGAGGGATTTGAAGTCCAGAGCAGGAGGTGTCACCTGTTTGTGCAGTTCGCTCACGGCTGACGGTACGTGGCTGCAGGTGCTGCGCCAGGCCTGATCGAACGTGACAGGCTCAGACGGCGGCTCTGCATGTGTGTGGCCGGCCCCACGCCTGCGTACGTCGGGCAGCGTGCTGCCCGTGGCGCAAGCGATACAGAAGCAATCAACTAGGTGACCATGGAGCAGAGACAAGTCCTACTAAGTGGCATTCTGAGCCCTATGGCTTCGAAATAATTGGTTGGGAGAGAAAGAAAAAAAAAAGAATCCTTACATTGATGGCCTGCGGACTGTACATCTGGTTGGCTGTGAGTCCTTCACTGTATCCGCCTGTCTGACTGATAACATGGCGAAGGGTATCCACCTGAAACATTCAGAAGCAACAAACAAAGCAAGGTCAGAGTCAAGACAAGAGAAGCACAAGAGAAAAGAGAGAGGGATGACAAGAGACACAACAAGAGTACACTGCTGCAAGTATATCCTTGGAGACAACAAGGTCCAATCAGACAAAAAGGAAATTTAGGAAAATAAATTTTTGCTTTTTGCTAGTTTAAATAAAAAGTATTCACATGGTGAACACGTGACAAATATTCTACCCTTGAGACTGTGAAGAAGCTCTATAGTGAAGCCAGTATAAACCTGTATAGTGTTTTTTCACGACAGACATTTTGACTTGTTATAGCAGGAAAAGCACAGGTATAATTAATAACATAAATGATGGCTCCATTCCATTTAGGTCCAAGTAAGCTAGTGGTTTTCAAACTGTTGGGTCGGCTTCCCTTGGGGGACGTAGAAGTACTACATGACCGGGGTAAAAGATATGTTGTGGAAATGAAATTGAATCAATCTGTTTCATGTAGGAACAATAAACAAACGAGGGTCAATTCATGCTAGCAAGGCTTGCAGTATTTGGGTTTGCAAAATATTTTCAAACAGCAAATATATCCAACTTGGGAGCGTTCACGGACTGTTCCAAGATGGTTAGCACTATTGCTAGCCTTGCAGTCACAGCATATTCAGTAAATAGCCCAAATTAGCTTGATTTAAGGGTAATTGTACATATTTCAACCTGGGCCATATGTTTACATATTTTGGGGTGTGAATGACTAATAGCTACCAAAGGTTTTGGAATTGGTCCAGTAGATCACCTACGCCGGAATCTGCGAATGGGCTGCAATGGCCGCAAGTAATCCTTTGGGGCAATCGTGCCCATGAAAAGTACGTCCACTAAAAGTGCTTGTTTTTGCCACTGACAGGCTTGGATTGTTATTAGAAGTATCTGACAACATTATGGAAAGGATCCCTGCAGAGACAGACCGTTTGTTAAAGAGTAAGATCCTTTTTGTTTAACCAGAAACAGAAGTCTCGCTCAAGGAAAACCCTTTAATGTGTTACATTTGTAGCGGTTGTTCACAAGTAAAACCAAATACGCCAGACGGTGTATAGCACCTTCATAACTAGCTGATTTGACTGAATTAGAGTTAAGAGTTATAATATTACTTGAATATGACATTAGTCTAATTAATGATAGTAGTTACACCTGTGTATGACAAGTCAAAAGGTCTGCTGTGAGAAAGGTCTATTGAGAAGTGAGGTGGTTCTGCCCCTGTATTATCTGCTGCGCTGCTCACGGCCCTACCTGTGACTGCACGTTGGCTCCCACCTGAGCCCCCTGGTACGAGTCCCCATTGAGAGACTGCACGCTCATGAACAAGTCCCCGGAGTTTGACATGTTAAAAGAGCCAGCAGAACCTGAGAGGAGAGAGGGAGCAGTCGAATCACAGAGAGACAGAGAGCAAGCAGGCTAAGCAAGTTGGCTGGTCCAGGCAGCAGCCTGGAGGAGCACCATGCAGAGGTTAGCAAGCAGCCAGACAGGCTCCGTTTGATGAGAGGAACGGAGCCAAGAGGAAACTAATGAACACATGAGGACAGAGGAGGTACAGCTGAAACCCGACACAGGAGGTGTTTGTGTCAAGTAAGTTTTTGTATATTAGTGTTAAGTTAAGAGGTTATTCACGGGTAAGCTACAACCAGGAAAAAAGAAGAATTGAAAAAGCAGTCCAAATTCACTTTCTTGCTGTCTTAGCCAGGGTCAAATTATCAATATAACTTCATTCAAGTTTAAGTTAAGTACAGAAGTTGGCTCAGGCTATGTTTAGCCTAACTCAGTACAAGCACTAGACGTAGGGGGAAACTGTTAGGCTAGCTCTGTCAAATGTGACAAAATGCACCTTCCAACAAAACTTGCAGGACTTTGGAATTTATTTGATGACTACTTGGTACAACAGTATACAACATGTAAATAAATCAGCTTTGGAGTGGTTTAAGTGTATATTTCTTCACTTTTTACAGAAAAGCTAGTTGTTTGCATCTGCTTCCCTTACTTGTTCTATGCTAGGCTAAACATGTTTCCCGTTCTGACTCCTGGTCATTTCTCAAAATAATGGACTGTAGCTTTAAAAGATAAGGCTAGCTTTATTCTACTTTATTTTTTCATTGTCAACAAGTCTTATAAAAAGACCCAAAATTAACAATACGTTATTCTGTCTTTTCCGTACTTTCCGACTTCCCTGCCCTATCAGTGGTACTCAGCCCCAAGCCCATTTGTTTCTACTGGAAACGAAAATCTTGGGTCATAAATATACAGTTTCAGTTTTAAAAAGTAATTTCCTAAAACATTGGGGCGCTGTAGATTTTTGCAAATGCTACCGAAACAGAAGAAAATAGCGCATATTTGGGGTACTATTAATACAGTGAGTATTTACATGGGATTTATGTGTTTCTGGACAACAATAGAGGTCTAATGGCGCAGATGAATAAGGTATAACAGGCAGTACTTGTTAGTAGATTAAATTAATTGTTGGTTTTGTCTTTTTATGTGATTTGTTGACAATAAGAAAGAAGTATAAAATATCACCAGACCTATCCTTTGAATGTCAGTACAGCAGAACATGATGGATACAGAGTTAAATAGTCATACATGAAGAATGTGATTAATTGAGATGAAGACAAAAGGACAGTAAGCATAGGGAGACTTGGCATGGGGCTCAGGTTGGCTAATCTCTGACACAGCTTTGCTCTAGAGTGGTAGTTGTGCTTGTTAAGGGGAAATGTTTAACCTGTTCAGTATAATAATGGTGCATTACCAGGTGATGGGCATGTTCCTGGTACAAGAACTGCCCTTTTGTTAGTCCTAATTCTTTCATTCCTTACAAATCACCAGCACCAGCATTGAAATAGCCTCAAACGGATATACTGCAATAGTTGCTTAGTTGTAGTAATGCACAGAGAGGAGGTACATGTCTAATAGCTGAGCAGAGCCAGGGACTTCCTGTCTCACCTGCAGAGTTTGGAGTTGAGGGTGAATTTGCTTGGCTTCCATGTGAGGATGCATTAGCCGCATTCACGGCAGTTCTCGCAGCGTACATGTTGGCTTCTTCTTGGAACTTACCAATGTTTTTCTTGTATCTGATTCTTTTATTCCCAAACCAGTTGGAAACCTGAGCAGACAAACAAGAGAACGTAGTTTAATTCTCATGAAATCTTAACACACAGAGCCTCTCCACATTTGAGGGCAAGCATTCAGAAAAATCAGGGTAGTCTTTAGCTTGCATGGCCTTAATGGCATGTGTAACACTGCAGAGAGCCTCTGTCAGAGGTAGGGGCTACATAGACTGGTGCTGTGAATCCGCATTAGTGCCAGAATGGAATGATTGCCAATAACAGTCTCATTATGTCACCATGACTGCAGCTATCATCAGAACTCACGCAAGCACCAATCAGTCAACATCCGCTAACACCCATTACTGCTAATGGACTCCCAGATGAAGCCAGGGGGGTAATCCCAGCGCTAATGATAAACAACATTAAAATGAAAACCAAATCAATCCTGCAAAGTTTCCAATACACAGAGTAGGTAAACATTCTCCTTTATTATGGCCAAGAAACGGAAACTCTACAAATCATTCAGCCGCTGAGCAGCTTCCACAATCAGGCCCAGATGCATCCTCAAATCACTTGGTATAAATTAATGAAACCAATTGAGAAAACAATCCATTCCCAAATGATGGATTCAAAACACAAACTGCTGTTTACCTTGGCGTTGTCATTGCTTTCCTTATTATCAAGTCTCACAGGACTGAAACAACTTGAGCGCTAGAATGCAAAGATGAAAAAAACAAGGTGCCTAAATATTTTACTCTTTTTGCTTGTCAGCAGCATTGGCACAAACATCTCAAGAGTCTTTAGATGTTTGGTAAGTCACTGTAAGATTTATAGTAAATCATCATTGCACTGCACATGCCTCAAATGACTGCAGTGCTAATGGTCCTGCTAATTACTTCCATATACTGTAGGGCTGAAACCATTATTTTCACAATTGATTATTACCTACTGATCTTTTTTATTAGTCAATTAATAGTTTCATCAATTTTTTTTGACTTTGGTTTGATTAGTAGGCAAAAACACAAATTTTATAATGATATGAAACAAAGAAAAGGAAAGAATAGTTTTTTAAAATATCAATTATCAAAAGAAGTGATTACATTTATATCCATTGTGTCCATTTTTGGAGTTCAGAAGTACTTTTACAGACTCTGGAATTTGTATATTTTGTGTATTATAAGAAAACTTGTTCCACTATATGATGAGATAAAATATATGACAGCGGTGTTGTCTTTAGCTTGCATTACTTCAATAGAAACAAACAGTCATTGGTCAAAAATAGCTTTGTCTGGTTTGAATTACAAAACAACAAACTTATGACATGGCATATTTATACTTTGAGTCCTTTGTTGTCTCAATGAAAGGTAGTGCTAAAAGATTAGAGGAGCTGTCTGTGCACATGACAGTCAGAAAACGTGTTATTAGGTTACTTGCCAAGACGCTCACAGCTGATTCAGATTATAAATCGTGTTGGTCCCACTGTTCTATGCACAGTAGTTTTCCTACAGGTGGTGTGGTGTGGGGTGGCACTGATCTGTGGTGTACCTGGGCAACTGTGATGGCACACTTCTTTGCCAGCTCTTCTTTAGCCTCCTCGCTGGGGTAGGGGTTACTGAGGTGTGAGTAGAAATACTCATTCAGGATCTCTGTGGCCTGCTTGTTGAAGTTTCGTCTTTTCCGTCTGCAAAAAGAGCATCAGAAGTTAACACGGAAATAGAACAAAGTTTACGTTAATCATAACAATATAGAGTGGATAGCCGTGTGCATTGCTGTCCAACACAGTGTCTTTTTGATACTACCACTAGGAGACACTAATGTCATGATTCAGGAACTAGAATTACCACCCCATGGTTGTATGCCTCCGTCAACCAGTCAAGTTGCAGTTTACATCCCTTTCTGTCCAGACTCATATAATATATGCAGTCACGTGATTCTGTTGACGCTCGAAATTCAGAATGAGGCAGGAAGTGAAAGGCAGAATGGATGAGATGGAGGAAAGCCCGTACTGTGCTAGTTACTGTTTACTCATTGAGTTTGTCAAGGTCGTTTTGAGGTCAGAGTGACCTTGACCTTTGAGTGTCACCAATTCAATGTCTGACCAACTGTGAAATATGGTCATCCATTCTTGAGTTACGGCCACAAACGTGTTTTGTGAGGTCACGGTAACCTTGACCTTTGTCCTTTGACAACCAAATTCTAATCAAGTCAGCCACGAAATTCCCTCAAGGCGTTTATGAGCAACTGAAAAAAGAATTAGCAGTAGCAATAATAGCAGATAGAGGGCCATTAAAATCTACTCAAAATCCACTCTTCGTTGTTGAAAAACCGAAACAATTCATAGTCTGTAACATTTGATAAAGAGTCAGGTCACATCAGCAAGATGTGCCATTAGATAATCAGTTACGAAGAACGAACTGAATAAAGTTTTTGATAAATGATGAAAACAGCTGGTGGGACTGGGTAGCAAACCATAATACTTCATTCAGTACTGAAGGAAATGTATCCATATCACCAAGTACTGAAAGGTCAAGTACATAAGGTTAGCAACAAACGTCTGGTCAGATTTGTAATCTTTGTCCTTCTCTCTTCAGATACTTCCAAATTTAATAATAATTGACAATTTTGCTCATTTTAGAATGGATTTTAGGCAAAGCTCTTGTACCTTACACAAAGAAGTTTGGCTTCATTTTTGAACAAAAAAATCTTTTCTTTATGTTTTTATTCTTTAAACCTGCATTTTTAGGCCACTTTGGGGCAGCACACCAATCTCTGAACACAACATTTTGACATATGAAGTTGTTATTTACACATTTGGCAGACATAAAACAACATTAGCATTCACTGGAAATTGTGTTTCTGGCCACCTGATGAAAGGACAACATTCACTCTGCCGACTCCTGAGGGAATTATCTGGCTATTTAACTATTAAATGACCACTATATTCACCAGCTAGTTGCTAACTTTTGCCTGTTTGCAGTGTGGTGCTGGGCAGGTAGGGTTCTTTTTGTTCTTTTTTTTGCCGAAAGCAGCTGCCTGCTGTGGCTGGAAACGAGGTTGATGAGAGCAGTGAGACTGAACCAGAACAACAAGCTGAAAGACGCTAAAAGGTTTTGTACAGCCGAGGAAACTGACTGTAGACTGTAGACTAGAGGTTTAATTCTCTGTGGGTTTGTCACCGGGTGACACCTTTCACATTATATATCATCATTTGATGCATTGTTAATATAAATATATTAATTAGAGCAGTTTTAAAGTCAAGATGAAACAGCATTTTGAGAGTATCGATCTTCCGTATTGTGACATATTTCCGAGTGAAACAGGATAGGCAGGCGGGACATAACGTTGGGAGGAATTTGATTTGAACGTTGAAAAGTGGGCGTGTCATAAAAAACATGGAGAATTATAGTGATGTCAGAGGTGGATGGTAGCCTCCATTCAATCGTCGAGGACTACTCACCTCCTTCAACACCTTCATTACCCCCGTTACCGGAGCAGGCAGACGTACCCCTCACACTGCAGGAGGTGGAGGAATATTTTGTCCTTGGAATAAGTAAATTAGCTCTGGGCTGCTAAAAGTTGAAGATTGATTGATGGGTGGATGTCATGATATTATTGGTTGAAATTGGTTGGTTCAAGCTTACGTAAGCGCACGTCATATTTTGTTTTACAGGAAGAAAACATGATTGGATTTTGATATAGGAATACAAAGAAACGGGGTTTTATTTATTTATTTTGGCATATATTTTTAAATAGGATTTAAATAGGATTCACAATATGACCAGGGATGTGATTTAAGAGTTAAAAAGTCATTTTTCATTTCATCTCGACTTTAAAGCAAGTAGTAAAAAAATGTATTGTTTTATTGTACCGAAACTCAGGTATCATATTAACAATAGTATCAAAAATTGCTACTTCTCCTTTGTTATAGAAGACATTTGACTTCAACGAAAAGGAATAACTGTCTCATAGAAAACACACAGATAATCCAAGTAAAAAGTATCCCAGCATGAATGGCAGCAAATACATGGCTGCACAGAAACATGGCTGGGTTGATCCAACATGAAATACTAACATACATTTTTTTGTCCATATGAAAATTAACCTTGTGAAAGCCCCCCCCCCACACACACCACCTTAAAGCAGACAGATATCATATGCTGATGCCCATGAGTTGACTGACCCTCTATCTCCTGCACCTATCAGGTCATGTCTGCATGTGCCACATCTAAAGAGGGCTTTACATAAGCTGGAGGGGAAGCCTGTAAAATCTCTATGCATGTATCCACCGGTGAGGAGATTTGTGCTAAAATCTCTGTCCCGCACTCCAAAAGCCTGCTTGAGAATATGTAAATGTGCACAGCATGGGCTCCAGCAGCCAGTAGATTAATCAGCGGAGCCGAGCATGGCAGTGCCTCTCAACCAGTGAAAGCTTCCCTCTTCCTCTCCCTTCCCCTTCCCCTTGCCGCTGCACCACCACAATCATTTGCAAGAGAATAGATAGGGAGCTTTGTAAGGGAGCGCATGCCTCATTTAAATGTTATGCCTCCAACTCAGACTTTGAGCGACATTTATCCTTGGAGAAATGTATGCAAATCCGAAGCACGCATCAAAAGGAACAAGCGATTACATTAAAAAAGGGAAACAGTTAGCGTTATGGAGCACGCAGGGAACTCTTATTGGCCAGTGTTGCTGGGTATGCTGGTCCAAATGGCATCCATAGATGCAAACCAGCCCAGTGTGTGTGGTAAGTAGCAAAACAGCATGTGTTACAGCATGTTTATAGCATGATAGGCCTCCTACATCAGCCATTCATATGGATATCAGGCCGAGAGGGAAGCGCATGATGATTTGCGATCAACTGGGAGGTTATTTGCAGCGTGGAGCGCGGTGTGTATATGGTTTGCACAACAGAAACGTGCGCACACACGTACTGTATACAAGGACACACACCTGGCATCAAGGAAGCGGGAGCGCAGGATCATTACGGCCTCGCAGGTGCTCTGTTTGAGCTGCATCTGGATGGAGCTGAACTTGCGGTGGATGATGTTCACCATGCGCTCGATCTCTTTGGGCGAAATCGGCCGCGTGCGGGACTGCTCCCGCAACAGGTTCATCACGTGGGTGGTGAACTCGTTACACGCCTGTAAGGAGGACACACACACAGGAATACATCAAAAAAATATCCAAAAACACTTCCCCTAAGGTCAACAAAACTGTGAATAAGACTTTAATTTGGCAACGCGGTCATGTCAAATTCACACATCCGCAGACACACAATGACATACAGTATTTAAAATTCACAGATGAAAGAAATCTAGAAAAAAACAAAAATCCAGCTGTTTGCTTAATGTAGTTCTGGGGCGAGCTTTCTCACAGAGCCAAGGGGGAATATAAGCGCTGATATATTTCATATTTAACAGAAGTGGTGATGGCAGTGTGTTGAGAGGAACCAATGACAGCTGTTCCCTTCTCAGGCACACACTTTCACAGCATAGCCACCCTGAGAGACGAACATGCCACGACGTTTCATTCATCCCCCCCCGTGTGACACCAGGCGTGTGAATCTGCCACAATATTACACTCCGGCTCTGTGTCTCCTACTGTCTCCTCTTCTTTATTTCTTCTCCTCCTGCCGATCTCTCTCTGGATATAGCCGTGTCAGGCTTTGTCTGTGTCTGTCTATCTGCGTGTTCATCTGTCTTGCTCATATTCATCTGCGAGGGATGCTATTGTCATGAATGCATCGGTTATCAAGGCGATGAGAGGAAATCACCCCCCCCTCCAACAGACTTTCAAGACTATACTTGGAATACATGCAGAGACACAAAACATACTGCATATGATGGACTATTCTGGGGTGAAAAGACAAGCTAAAGTGAATTCTTACTGAGAGTGACATATATTGAGGAAACATTTGAGTCTACAAGGGTTGCCACCTGATTTAAGGCTGATTTTGCCTCAGTGAAGAATAAAAGCCTCTATTAATAAGAAGAGCAAATGAAAAGTGGGAAGATGGACCAGCTCAGCAATGATATAAACAGTCTATGTGAAATCTATGTTAACACAGCCATTAACTGACTTTTTAACTGACTTTTGTGTTATGACTGCATCTTTTGGTCGTGTATCCCAGAGGGTGCACTGAGCAGAAAGGTCCAGACACTTTAAAGGGAAACTTGTGTCTTCCGGCTACAACTCAACCGCTCTCGAGATTTCAGAGTGAGACTTCTGGTTAAACAAAAAGGATCTTACGCTTTAACAAAAGGTCTGTCTCTGTAGGGATCCTATAATGTTGTCAGACACAGAATAACAGTCTGAGCCTGTCAGTGGCAAAAACACTTTTAGTGGACGCACTCTGATGGGCACAATAGCCCCAAAGGATTTACGTTGCAGCCATTGCAGCCCGTTTGCAGATGCTGGCGAAGGCAATCTACTGAACCAATTCCAAAACTTTTGGAGTATTAAGTATTAGTCACTTTGACCCCAAAATTTGTAAAAATAGGGCCCAGGTTTAAAAATACCAGAGTTTGTATTGGCAAAACATTTTCCAAAATGTCAGTGAAAGTAGTGAAAAACAACCATCACAATTCCCAAAAGGCCAAAGTTACATCATTAAATGTCTTGTTTTGTCAGATCAATAGTCCAAAACCTATATATATACAGTATATATAACTCAAAATATTCAGTTTACTCTCAACTAAGACAAAGAATAGCAGCAAATCCTAGTAGCTGGAACAAGGGAACTTTCTGACTAATAGAATAATTGACTCATTGTTTCAGCTCTAAATACATGACATCCTTGCGTGTGTGTGTTAGTTGCAGCCCTAAACCCTAGTGATGCCACAAGGGTCATCTTGGCTTGAGCTCAGGAAGCCTGTGTTAAAAACGGGGCGTGTGGCGTTTGAAAGACTAGGGAAGGAGGGTCTAACACAACTATGCAATCAAGCTGCAATATGAAAAATGTAGGCTCTAGCGTTGCTGGGTAGTGACCTTAATGTAGCCCCCCAACTTCATTAATCCAATATTAAATTGTTGGAGTACTTTTGCTGTTGTTACTATAAATTGTGAGGAGGGGAATTTTCTTGTCTGACTGCTTTAGTTGCAGGAAGAAGTCTCATTTGGTGATATAAAATATGTTATATGTTAATATGACGAACATCAGTAAACAGTGTTACAGATCCTCTAGTTTTAAGCTGAAGTTCAAAAGTATAACTTACGTTCTCTTTCTCTGTGAAGCCCTTGCAACCCTCTTTGGAAAAGCACTACATAAATGAAGATTACTATTAGTATTATTATTACAGTTGTAAGATCTGAGCCAGTCACATACTCTTATTGGGAGATCTGATGATGCTGTATTCCACATAAAGTATTTTCACAGTCTGTAACAATCAGTGCTTCATATAAGTGAATAAAAATGAAGCGTCTGGTGTTGATATGTCCAGTCAGGTGTGCTGTTCTCACCTGCTCATACTTCTCCAGCTCTGTGTGGTAGATCTGTCTGATCTGGGACAGCTTGGCCCTGTAGTCAGAGTGCTCTGCAGAGTTGTCCGCCCCCGCTCCTCCCGAGGCCGCTGCAGCAGCCGCTGCCGCCGCCGAGCCGCCGCCTTTCTCCGGACCGGACACGCCCTCCGCCAGCAGCATGTTGTCCAGCCGCATGAGCTGGGGATCCGGGGGCTCCTCCTCCTGAGCGCCGCGGATACTCAGCACTGCAATGACAGGAGAAGGTCAAGAGGTCAGCCTTAAAGGTCACACCTACAGTGGTGTGATGCGCTGTAACAAGCTGTCAGCTGCGGAGCCTGACTGCACGGTTGAGCTGCACCCACACATCCACACCAGCTCAGTGTGAGTGATGCAGTATGTTGTAGACTGTGTAAAGTGTGTGGACAAATCATTCTGCCTCAATAAAGGAGATGGCTAAATACACTACAGAGGCTACAACTGATTTGTTTATCCCCTGTTAAATGACAATGTTCTGACATTAAAAAGGAAAAAAATTCAGTATCAGTAAAAGTTCAGTATCGCTGGACTGGGACTGGGAGACTGATTTGGACCACAGGTTTGATGACAATGAGTGGGAAGAAGTCATTCATATATTATATGTTTTATGTTCGCCCAATAGCACTGGACTCAGTAATTAACCCTGCTCCAGGTTTATATCATTGTAAATTGAATAACTTCGGATTTTATCTTCGATTTTGGTCACTTTGGGCTTAAGGAAATTGTGATAGACATCTCCTTTTTTCCTTCTTTCCATCTCCTTTATTATTATTATTATCATTACCTTTATTATCTATTCTATACGGTACTCTTTTAGCTGCTTGTTTAGGTGTAGTGTATGTGATTCTTTTGTAGTCAATTAAAAAAATAAACGTCTCTAAAAAACTTGCTTTGTGTATATTAAATATACACGTAGATTTTATTGGCATATGCCAGCCAATAAAACGTGGAAAGAGACTAAATGGACAGAGTAAGAGGGAAGTGTTGTGAGCTGGATTCACACCTAAAAGTATACAGTGCGATTAATATTAGGTGACCTGATGTGATCTAATGAACAAAATGTTCCTTATCATTCTTTTATATAAAATTCCAATTGAAATCTTTGAAATTTTAAGTATTGCACAGTACAAATCTTGAGATTCATCAACAATGATCTGGATGGATACCTCTGCCTTCCACTAGAGGTCTCCCTTGCCATTCTTTAAAAGATTCAAGTCCCACCTTCCATTTTCTGAGGTGAAAACACTCCCAGGCTCTGACTCTTCCTCCTCCATCTGAGAACCATCCATTTCAATATAAAACACCTTCCTCCTGTGTGGAGCGTGCTGCTGCTAGGATCCAAATTGATCCCAGAGTGGGCACCGAAAGTGCATCGACGGCAGCCGGCATTGTCGTTACAGGGCCTCGGCCACGGTGCTAACACGAGCTCTGACTCAGTGACTTTACGCCCCGCGTGTGTCGATAGCCATTTAAAGCGTTACCATTTGTCATTTGTCTCATTGTCATTGAATGAGAAGGGACAGGCAGGGAGCACTTCATTAATTCAGAGACAATGGGAGTGCTTGGTGCATTAACCCCAGACTGCTGTCCGGGTTGGTAGGCATGGGCAGGGGGTCACTGGGATGAGAATGAGGCCTGCTGTACTAGCAGTGGAAGAGGAGGGGGCTCCCTCAGTCACCCGCCCCCCGCGCCCCCACCTATAAGTGGACTGGAAATGCAAATATGGCAACTGTTGGCGAGTGGAAGAGGTCAGGGGTTCAGGCCACAGACTCAGCGGGAGGTAGATTGAGTGTGGGAGGAGTGTTGGAGGAGGAGGAGGGTGAAGGGGGGGGGGGTCTCTTGGGATGGCAGGACTGTACAAACATCCTGTCTTATTACCCAGACTCCTTCATCATTCTTGTAATGTATGGATGGGCTTGGAGGGGGAAAATCTCGGGTGGCTTCACGCCCGCCTTACCTCCGCACCGCCACGACTGCAGCCGCGTTATGACCCGATCAAACCTGCTCTATCAGAAACTCTAAACCCGCCTGTCCGCTTTAGTTAACGTACATCAGCAGAGGCCCCCGCCGCTTCCCCCGGCTCCTGAACACTCCACCAGTACGGAGAGGCAGTTTTTCTCTACAGTTACCACCTCATAAATACCAGACTAAAGTGGGTGTTAAAATGAGAGCACACCACAATATCCCATGGAGGAAAATGAGCTGCACTTTCTGGAAGTCATTTTCAGTACAAAAACAACTCATAGCAGTAAAGAAGAAGAAAGAAAACTGACAATGTTGATGAAAGCGCACAATTACTACATTTAGTATTCCAGAGTGGATCGAAAATTAGTTACAGAATGTCTCTTTTCAAATTTTGATGTTCCTATGGCTTTGGACAACTCACCTGACCCTGTAAATTGAATACATACAGTAGGTAGGAGAAGAAATGTCCCAAAATACTAAGTAAAAGCACAATTTAAAGAGCACCAGCACATAAATGTAAGGGAGGAAGCTCTTCTCAGATGTTTCTACCGAAAAACTGAGGCCAGATCTCTTCCCGAACTCATAAAACGTCTAGACTGTCAACTGAAAATGGAACATAAAAATTCCCTGTGTCCACAGAAATGATTCAATTCACGTCTGCCAAGTTCCAGCTTAACATTCATGAAGTGTTTATTTTACTTGGCTTGAAGCACCTCCAGCATCAGTCTTATAAGAGCGGCTGTTGCAGAGAAGGTCATTTCTTAGGAGATCTCTTGGAAGGCAAAGAGAAAAAACTGACATTTTTTTTTTTTTTTAAAGATGGAATACGAAAGGTCCTGGACAAATGGAAAGCAAGCGACTACATTCAACAGGGCTGGGTATTCAAAGCCAAGCATTATGCTGAAAATAAATAGGTAAACGTGTCTTAAACTGACAATTAACACAAACTCCGACATGATCCCCAGGCCTCGTTTGTTGACACGTGTATACCCTCGCTAATCAGCCGCATATCACATCCTCTGCTCGTGTGCAGCCCAGATCCCAGCTCCATTCTTGCTGCTGATCCAGCTGTCTTGGAGAGCATCTGTCAGGAGGGACCCAGGAAGGAACAATGCATTACGCCATGTTGGCTGTGTACTGTCATCCCTCATTGACAGCACATTGTCACACTTACACAGTGTCCTCTGAGCTGGGAACAAGCTAAGTAGCTGCTGCCTATATTATCAGCTCTTCCCGCCGCCTCTTATCATACAATCTGATGGGAACCTGCTCCGAGCGGGGTTAATGTGGATTCCTGAGAAAAGGATGCGACAGTGTTCATTTTTAATTTACGCGACTAATCAGTGCGATCCTTATAACGCTGACAGCCATAATGGTAACAATCTCTTGTCTTGCGATTGGGTAGTTTCCCTACATGGAGAAAACCGCAGACCTGCAGTGTTCAGAAGTGATGGAAGCAAATGATGATTTATTTATTCCACCCTGAACCTAAAGCACATAATTAAAACCATGGAGGGATTATCTCAAACAAATAAAATTAATAAAGAAAAGAAAGGGATAATATGCCTCCATAAAATTGGCTTTGCTGTGGGTCATAATTACACGACTCAGTGAGGGCCACTTTATTGGCTAATGGCAGCCTAATTGATTCATCCTAATGTTTTTCGAGCCTTGGGTCTGCTGGGCACTCCCTGTCCAATAGTGCTGGTGAACTTACTTAGCCACCCGCAGACAAACATTGAAGGTTCTCCCAGGGATAAACAATTATCTGTGTGTGTGTGTGTGTGTGTGTGTCTCTGTGTGATTCGGACCCCCCTCCCCCTCAGTGAACACACATTTTCTGTATGTCTCTAATGGATGCCATTTCCCTCTTGGAGGCGTTTCAAAGATGGCTTGTTGTCAGACGATGCCTTATTCCTCCCTGCTGCTGTTGACAAGCAATTCTCACAAGGAGGCATGCACCGGGCTTTATTGCTCTGCTTCATTTTGTGCATTAATATGAATAAAAACTTACATTGGCTCTGGTTTCTGATGAATTTACTAATAACATGTTGGAAGGAAACCTCTACATGTGTTTGCAATGTAAATGCACCTCTGCAAGCATAGACTGGGTCAGGATGGGTGTGCACTGGTCGGTGGTTTTACTGCTTTGTGTACACACAGCAAGAGAAAATGTCACCGACTGAGAAGACAAGAAAAGTAAACTGGAATGGGAGAACTTGACATTTATTTAACCCCGCAGCATCTGGCCTTTTACAAATCAAATCGATATTTAATAAAAGCCCAGGGCAATTGGCTTTTGGAGAGGTGGATGTTTAACTGTCTGGTTGTTTATCTGGAAATATTTATTTAATTTCCGCACAGCTGAGGGAAAAAGCTTTTGGTCTTTTAGGGTAAGCTCGAAATATCATGCTCGGAGATGATTTACGTCCCTATTTGGGGGCGAGCAGCTTGCCTAAACCCCCTTCTTCTCCCCCCTCGTTGCTTGTTTTCAGCAAGCACATGTGTAACATTCTCCGCTCCCCATATATTAGTCATTCGAGAAGATTGGCTCACGGCCTCATATGAAGATGGGTGTGGGTATTAAAATATTAATTGAACTACTAGCAACAGAGATACATCATTTCAGAGCAGCTCTGAGTTTGGGGTGAGTCTCAACTGAACAAAGACCAGAGAATAAACTCTGTCTTCTCTCTGAACTGTGGCAAAAACAACAGTGGGTTAGCAGCCTGGGGCTAGCATCATAACTAGCTTCTTTGGAGAAATGTCATCACTGGGGAAGGACACACGTCCGTTACAGATTGTCACATCATCTCGCCATACATGACAGGAGTTCATAAATGTGAGTAATATTAAAATTGACAGCAAATACAAGCAAGATCCAGGTCTAAAAATACACTTTTGAGTCAGTGACAATATTTGGGATCGTATCAAAAGCTTGTCAGGGGATTAAGATTTCTTCCAGGACACTGCTTGCATCTTCAAAATGATTCAGTTTTTTCATGGCATAACAATATCAGACTCAAAGAGTTTCAGCACACCATGCTCTGCAGTCCAGATATCTTATCCTATCAGATTAATGGAGGCAAATAGCAGGCTGTCAAAAACTATTACCATATGTAATCCCCTTCTAGATTTCGAAGGCATGTCGACAGGGACTGTTGGCATGGCAGCCTGTCATGGCGATCGGGTGATTTGGGGAAAGCCTGATGTTTAATTAATGATGTTGGGCTGTTCTGTCACAGTTAGCGAGATGGACGGTCAAACATAAAGGCCTCTGACAGAGATTGGGTGCCTTAGTTCAGACACCTTTAGAGGCCCTCCTTTCTGCACCCAGATGCTGAAATGTGATCCGCAGTGTTACATCACGGGGAGCAGCACAGGGAGAGTCGGCCAAAAGTGACACGCAATGCCAGTGAGGTGACAGCATGTCCAGGGAGATCAACAACCGCCTGGCTTGACATTTCTAAGAGGACTTTGATTAGGAAGGTAAGTCACAACCTGTGATGTTTTCATATCAGTTTTTTGGGTTCTGTTGCTGAGCAATATCAGCCAATAGTTATTCAGCTCATACACAGCTTATTCAAACTTTTGCTGTGTCAGGTTGGTCTATCCGGATTAAAAAAAACCCTCTGGCACACAGAAAGTGAAGCTTCCTGTGTTTGTAGCAGCAGCAATAGTGGTTTGTTTGGGGGAAAAGTAGAAGAAGTAGGTTGTTAGCATTAGCAGCAACAACCATTACGGCTGAAAACAAAGAAAATACTAGTACCCAATAGGTCACTCAAACTACTGTTCAAACATAGGGAAACACTGAATATCTTTAATGCTCTGTTTGACTTCAAACTTCACAGTATACAGGCGAGGCTATTGTTGTTCTTTTTGCTAACGCAACAATGGTGAACACTAGCGAGCAGTGCTTAAGAGATAGTCATGACACCAAAAAATCTGAGAAGTAATGTGAGGAAGCATCATGGATTCGACAACATAGATGGGAAAAGGTGGCTAATGGTAAGACGGTTTGTAAAGTGCAACTGCTAACGGTAACATTAGCTTGTCACTCAGCCACCACGTCAATGCTACGCCATTGTTTAGGATGTGGGTTTATTACGTGTTTGTTGGAACTTGATTTTTGGAAAAAAGTAATGCCCTTTTACCCAAGCGACAACCTTCATGAAAAGAAAAAACGAGAAAAAGGTGACACATACACAAAATCCTCTGAAAAGTACAGTGCAAAAAAAAATAATTAGCATTAATTAGCCATGTTCGCTAATAATATTTCATATTAATATCAAATATATTTACAAAATTGTATCCTATATATAAATAGTATCCATATATATTTATATATATCACCATTTTTAAATATTCCACCAGTACAAGCATCATTGTCACCATCAGCTGTGGTACTGATCAATGTTAAGTGGATTTGCCAGGGACAAGGATTTTTTTTTTATTGCGCAAATAATGTATGCAAGAATAAAACTGTAAAATATGCAGTACTGACACTTCAAATTCAAGTGCATAACCTAGCTGTGTAATATCTTGTATAACCAGATTTGAATAATTATTGCTTTTATGCTTAATGTGTATTTAAAAAGTTGCATAAGATATTTAAATCATAGCTGAGTAATATATTTTGGAGTTATCAAATAAAATCAGCATATGATCAAAAATGTGTCTAATCTCAAATTTTTAACAATGATATATCAACATGTAGTACAAAACAGAGCTGTGACGCAATCTTGCCTCGAATAATCAGTCCATCCTTAAAAACCTGACTTGAAAGCCAAATGGTTTTGCATAATTAACCCTTTCTGGTCAGGTTGTGGTCGGCCTGTCTGCTTAAATTTACAGTGACAGCCCTGGCCCTATTTGTTTGCATTGGTGCTTCAGTGGGCACACTTCATTGTGGCTTCAGCAGTTAATAAATCACAGTAGAAGCCCCCTCTCTCGACACCAGCCTGTGCTACGGTGGTCCTGTCACAAGGCAGGCACCAGCGCTGAAGCGACAGCTACATGCTAATTCAACATCGGCATAATTCATTATACAGTCGCAAGTGTACTGGAATGGAAAGAGAACCAACATACACCAGGAGGAAGACGACAGGCATCAAACTGTTAAATCCTGCTCCCCTTAAGTCCCCTCTGTTTGCCTTTGTAAAGACTCAAATCTTTAAACTCCTGCCAGCAATATAAAATTTGACCTCACTTATTAGCTATGCACAAAAAGAGCTTTGGGATGTGTAAAGAATAAAATAATTTTACTGCATTTACTTTCAAAGCGTAGACACAAAGTCATGTAATTCGTTTTAAGGGAAAAAGGTTAACAGGCAATATCAAAGAGGTTAATGGACAATGAAGACAATTAAGAAGCAACCGAGCTCCTTAACAGTGTTGTTAAAAAGAAATCTGCCTTTTTATGAAATATGGTAATCTATACAGCCACTTCCTGTAAGGCACACAAAAGCCAATGTAAAATGACATATCAAAAGGCAGAATGGGAGCTATTGCACTAAAGGGGAAATTAACAAAAAGATAAAGAGTCAATTAAACTGATAAGGCCTTGTGCTCTTCAGAGGGTGAAAACCAAGGGGAGTGGAGCTGACAGCCTTCACATTAAAGCGCTTTGCTGCCTTTATGCCTCTATGTTGGCCCTCTGCTTTGTAACCACCAGTTCAGGAGAGAAAGAAGCATCATAGTCCTTGTTAAGAAAAACTGATCACGCATACACACACTGTCATCCGCAGATACCACTAATGAAGGTAATTAGAATTAGGTCCACCAAAGCCTCAGGGCCACTTTTAACGACGTAGTCTTTAGCACAGTGGACAAACACTTCCTATTGGAAATTACATGAAAAATGCTTTTCATTAGTTACCATTCACACTTGTTTAAAAGAAACTTTTTTCGTTTAGAAGAATGGTATGCTTGAGCTAATCTCACTGCATTCAGGATGAAGTGAATACACCATCACCCTCAGGCTTTCTGTTAATGTCTACAGAGCCATAAAGACTGCAAACAACTTTTCAAACAGAACGTTTCAATATTCCCTTCAAGCTAGTTAGTATCAACCCATACTTTTTTTTTTGCTTCATGGACTGATTAAAGACACAAAACAGTGTAACTTATAATAAAACTTATAAAAAATGTCATGTAGTCAGACTGAGATTTGGAATCCAGCTAAATTATGGATGTATGTGCCATGTTGGTGGACATGTCTGTTGCTGGACCCAGCAGCATCTGCCAATGTCAAATTGTCTTTCCGATTTTATTGGCTATCGCAGTCTGTTGCTGGATGATGATGCAATACCAGCAGCAAAAGTCTGACTTGTCTTAGCTTTTTCTGGTACACTGCTCTGCTATGTGACAGGCCCTCTGCTCTGGCTACGCACAAGGCTCAATGGAATACAAAGGAGAAGGTCTGTTGTTTTCTGCATAGCTAGTGTCCATGTTATTGCCCTCGTAGAGTCTGTTTTACTATATTCTATATATTCTACCAGGAACATATTTCTAACATATTCTATCACAGATGTATTCTACTGTACCACTACGGGTTATTCAACACAACCAACCCTCTATTCTTCTCACAGACCTCAGGACATTTGCTCTCTTTTGCTTTCTGACTGGCTTTCTGAAACATACAATTTGGGTAATTTGATACCTGTGGTCCGTCTCCACGCTTTGATTCTAAATTCCTTGTAGGTGCTGAACAAATTTGATTTGATAATGGCCTTTTACCCAAGAGACTCAACCTTCATCAAAAGAAAAACAAGAAAACAATTGGCACATACACAAACTGTCTGAAAAGTGCAGTGCAAAAAGAAATGAGCATTAATTAGGCATTAGACATGCTCGCTAATAATCTTTCATATTTATCATATCAAATATATTTACAAAATTGACAAATTGAGTTTTTTATATATATTTATATATATTGCCATGTTTTAATTATTACCAAATACCATTCAATAATAATACCAATACTGAAGCCATTCTGTAGTCAACTGTTTTGGTCCCTTTAAATGAGACTCATATGGGGACAAAGATATTCCACCAGTACAAGCATCACTGTCACCATCAGCTGTGGTACTGATCAATGTTAAGTGCATTTGCCAGAGACAAGGATAATTTTGACAATGTCCAATATAAAAACAAAAGCCATCATTCACCCAAGTTTATTCAAAATCAGGCGAGAGGTTACTGTTATACTGCAGAATAATGAAGTAAAACCAGTTCATCCCTCAGTGAAGTCGGGAAGTCAGCTCCTCAGCCCACATAAAGGATGGGTAGCAGTTAAAGAGCATCCAGACAAGTGTCCTGTGTGTCCCACATGAGATAGTGAGCGTCCAGCAGCATGCACCAGACTGGGGCCCGTCCATGGCCTTGGGCAGTGTGTTGACTGGGCCTGCCATGTCATTAACAGTCGCCTTGATCTGCTCTACCTTATTAAAGCCATTCCTTCAGGAGAGCAGACGAGCATGTCAGTGTGAAACCAGGCCAAGGAGGGAAGGTGACCACACTGCCACCCTCAGCTTGTGCGGGGGGGTGGGGGTGGGGGGGTACGAGCACAGTGCAGCGGCTTTGTTGTCAGCCTCACCCCGGACCCCCCGATGTCCCTGTGATTCCCTTGTCAGTCCGTGTTAATGGAACTCACAGTGGTTATGCTCCTTCACATTCTTATCTCCTGTAGCAGGACAGTCGCACAGCCCAGCAGTGTCTGTTTAGCCTCGGCTGACCAGGAGACAACTGCTGGGTTGAATATTGACAATGTCTCTCCTGTCAGCAAGAAAATATGTTCAGGACGACTCCTATTTAGGAATGCTGAAACTCAAGCAATCCACACATACCTTCAGTACAAATTGGCCTTGTACTATTTGACCAGTATTAACTGATGCAGAGAATTATTAGAGGTTAACTTCCTTTGACTGGTGTGCTCATGAGTAAAAAAGCTACAGCGTAAACCCACAGAAACACCCGACTGGGGAGCCTGGCGGCTTCCAGCTCTGTCCCATTCCATCTATCTGACTACACACACTTGTGTGGCATTTTTCACAGAGCGCAGCTCTCCTACTGCCAACCAGTTTATGTAAAAGTGATTAACAGTAATTAATCCTTAATCACCATGATTAGCCAAGTCGCAGTAAATTAAGCCACATCTGGAGCAGCTGAGGGCTCGTGAGTGGCAGCAGGCATGCTGAGTGTGAATGCCACTGTTTACTGAGGTCTACCTGAAACATCTGAAAGCAAACAGCACAAGGCTCATCTCAACTGCTTTGTTTGGGCTCTGCACTGTTCAGTGGCATGTAAACACACATAGTACCCTTCTGAGGAAAAAAATCCTTTTATAGTTATAGAAATAAAATTCATACAATCATAAATGTTTGTGCAGTTATTCTTGATAATTATTATTATTATGCAACTACTCATAATGTGCAATTAGACCTACTGTCCAATACAAAGAGTCCCTGGTAACAAACAGAGAACTCTCAACACAATGTTGTAACAAACTGATTAAAGTCTGGCTGATAACAATTATGCCAATCAATATTTGCTTTCTACATAAACAGATAAAATTAATCATTTTGATGAGGATCCTTTAATTTAGGTTTCTTTTCAGAATTGCAGGTATGCCCTGAGCCAGACTTTTTACAGTGCTCTCTGGTAGACAGACTACGTAATGGAGACACTGTTTCTAAATGACAACATATCTATCTAGCATTTCTGTATAGAAATATCTTGTCACTTATTGGACTACGATACCAATACATCTGTAATAAGCTAATATAACCAGACAATATATTGTCCTCGCCAATTCATCAATCGGCTCTAAAACAGATGACGTGCCAAATGGACCAAAAATGGCATCCTGCAACCTGAAAATATTAGTGCATGATGATAAGCATGGTGGTTTCTATCCTGCTATCTTTTCTGCTGAAGCCAAATCAAATGTCACAATGACCTTGTTTACCTGAAAGCTATTTTAGGGCTGCAACTAACTAATTAATCTGCCGAATATTTTTAAATGATTATTGTTCAGTCTATAAAATGTCAAAAAAAATTGTGAAAAATGCTCATCACAGTTTCCCAGAGCCCAAAGTGACGTCTTCAGTTTGCTTCTTTTGTCCAACCAACAGTCCAAAACCCAAAGACTCTTCATTTATAGACAAAGAAAAGCAGCAAATCCTCACATTTAAGAAGCTGGAAGCAGCAAATGTTTGACGTTTGCTTGAAAAATGACTGAAACAATTAATCAGTTATCAAAATAGTTGGCGATTAATTTTCTTTCGATCAACTAATCGATTAATCAACTAATCAGTACATCTCTAAACAAATTATAACCTCTTAAAACCTGCTGTATCAAATCTAAACAACTTATTTTATATAATACATTCAGTATTTCCTTGCTGTTGTGTAAATGCAGTCATTTTGAATTGAGCACCTGTTTCCAACAAATAGGGAAATATGACTTTAGAGTTAGATTTTCTTTCTTTCTTTTCTGACAAGCAGAAAGCATCAAGTAGTAAGAGTTCATTTCTATTTATTCTTATCATTCAACATGCTAGGTGCTGACTTACACTATGTTTCTATTCTCCATATGTGTTTAAGTAAAATAATAAATTATTGATGTATAACAATTTCACAATAACAAACTAGTACAAAAAAAAGTGTATCTTGACTATGGCTGACAATATAATACAATAATGATAAGATGAGGTCTATGAATGAATCAGTGATTTCTGAACACTTTTTAAGGAAATCTGTGGTGATCAGAACAGCCTTCCAAGAAACCCAGAAACTGACCTTCAACATCTACAGTAAACAGACACCAGAGCAGATTCCCCACATTCACAAGGACACACACACACACACACACACACACACACACACACACAAACAGTCCCAGCGCCCTGTGTGTACCCGCGCTGCATTGTTGATTGGCTGAGTTGCCTGAAGATGTCTCGCGCGCAGCAGCAGCGGCGGCGGCGCCTCTCTGTAGCTTTTTCCTGCCAGATAAATGATGCAGGAGGACTGGTTGTGTGCCGGGGAACTGGTTCCATCACAGCGGGTGTGCTGTTTCTCTTAGCCCAATGTTTCTCTTGTGCCCCCCTGGAGAGTTTCCTCCCTGCGCCCCAGTCTCTCCCTGTTACACAGCTCCAGATTAATTACACACTTTAATGAGCTGAATTATTAATGGGGCTCTTACTTGGCAGTTTAAGGAAATGCCGAGGAGAAGACAGCGTTGAGCATCGGGAGTCGGGGCTCTCATTAAAACATCACACAGCGCCTTTGGGAGCGGTGTTTTTTAGCCGGAGAAATAATAGGATTTGGTATTTTACATATCAGGAACAGTGAAGCTGCTTGAGTATGAATCCACAGCAAGAGACAGAGAGAGAGAAGAGCCTTGCAGAGTGCAACATTATGTCATTATGATTGCAGGCCCAAGGAAAATGAAAGGCCATCTAATGCAGCCGCTAGAAAAGGTTTCCTTTCTGATTGTTCAGCACAGATGGGAGCAATATTACCTGAAATGAGGTGGACTAAAGCGGGAGTGAAACGAATGAAAAGAAAAGGCAATTTCTAGGCGAATATGTCTCATTCCCTTCTCCCTCAAAAGGGACATTTTTTTTTTATCTTGCACAACTGTAACACTTATGGCAGCAAGATGTTCATCCAAATCAGGAATATGGGAAATTGTCATTATGAAAGCTGCAGAAAGCTGCAGGAAAATGGGATTATTCACATAATATCACACTTGCTGATAAGAGAAAACCCCACAGTGAAGAGACAGGAAATGAAACCAGGAAACAAGTTCCAGAGTTTGTTCCTGTGAGTCTAAATTTATATCTCTGCTGGAGCAAAATTCAATCTCCTCCTCACCACGTCTAGGTATGATGAGTGTATATGCATGTGTGTGATGTATTCAATAAGAAGCTTATGTGTCCAACACTGTGAAGCACTGTCAAAGCTCACATATATGATCTGACAACACTGTAAAAGAACAGAAAACGGCGATTTGTTCTCTGAATACACTTTAATGTGTCGGAGAACAGAGCTAAGCATCTTTATCAAGAAGCTCATATTTCCGATGTGATGATTGTGCTTATCAGACAGGTTTCGCTCTGATGGCTGCCACACTATCACGAGCTACATGTCTTGAGAGCACTGAGCAGCTTTCACGCTCGCTTGTGGAATCCACAGTGGGATCCCGGGGGATCTCTCTCCCTCTATTTGTGTACAAGCTGCTGCCAGTGCTGACTGTTCCTGGCGTTTGGGAGGAAACAATAACAGCCTCATTGCACAGTCAGATTATATTACAGTGCGACACTCTGCACGGCTGGGACTCTGAATGGATTTTGGCTCTATTGCCATATTTGGGGAAGACACTTCAGGAGAACTGATGACATAGCGCCTGACAAATTAGATTGCAATCTGACTGATGATTTGGCCTCTGTGTCTCAGTGATACAGCACATTAACACAAGTCACTGATTAGTAATCGCCGTGAAAAGTAATCAGATGACCTAGAATGGCCTGGGTGCCTGTGCAGGCAAGGCGTCTGGATGGGACAGTGTCTTTGTGCAGCCCTGCAGCTCCAGACACAAAGCCCCGGGGACACTGCTACCGCAGCACAGCTAAACACCCCCCCCCCGTAGCCAGGATGAAAACCACACAAGTTCCTGCTCAGGAAAAAAAAATGGCAGAGCGGCTCATTACGTGGGGTCCTATTTGGGTCAGGGAGCAGATGCAAATGTAGGTCAGAAGGAACCCCTGATGTCAATCAAGAAAGAGGAGAGAAAAGGGTGGAGTAACGGAGGAGGAGGATAGAGAGAGAGAGTGTCTCCCCCGGTGAAAGATTGTGCCTGCTGCTCTCCACAGCCCCTCCCCTAGGACAGAGGGTATCAAACCATATGCAGAGGAGGGGAGTGGTGCTAAGCTTCAATGAGGAAACTTAATTAGACTCATGCATGTGAGGTTAATTTGAGCTAACTGACGCGAGTGAAAAAGCATTAAAATTTGTTCTGTAGCAGGACGGATCCAACATCGAGCTCTGTCTTCAGTCTCCTGTCACCGGACCATATATCACCACCGCACCAATAAAGCCGTTTCCCATCTAGCCCATCCTGCATGTTTTGCAGTTGGATGACGAGGCCGGTCTGACCTACATGCTGCAGACCTCCAGAGAGTCCAGGATCTACCTCTTGTACCAGCCTGAAGGGGAGTAAACAGTACACGTTAAGTCACCTTGAAGCAAGATGCGCTGTCGCATTTCCATGCTTGAATTCCTTTATGATGACTTGTGTTTTTTTTTTTTGAAGTGCAGAAATGTTGAAGTATATCATCTTTTCTTCCTCTTGCACTTTTGGCCAATTCCAGCTCCTCTCTGAAAATCTCAGCAGCAGCAGCAGCTCCTCCAACTCTGTAGCACTTCATTTCACCTCACACTGAGCTTAGATGCAGCGCTAACTGCCTAGAGGTTGACACTTGTCTGAATAATGTTATGCTAATGCTCTAGTCTACCTGTATTTACCCCTAAGTGCAGCAAGCAATCTGTTGATTGCGAGAAAGCAATTTTCCTGAAAGAGGGGGAGAGCGGGGCCGCGAGAAAGACTGAATGAGAGGGTAACAAGAGATCTTCTTTAAGCTGCGGCAAAAGCAATTTACAGAGGACGACAATTTTCTCTGGCTGTGAAAGGAGCGCTCTCTCTAATTGTGCCTACGCAGAGCCATCAAGATGGGGATACAGAAAATAGCAGAGCGGGCTCGCACGTATCCCAGAGCAACTTAGAGGTATACACAGGAAAACAGCTATAAAACCTTCCTTTTATTTAGTCCGGAATTTTTCTTTGATAATAAACTGAGGTGCCCATTCACACTGTAGATTATTAAAAACAACAGAAAAGCTAGCACAGTAACAGCTTGGGTACATTGTGTTTTCCTGCTCAGGCTAATTACCTTTAGGTTCAACATTATATATAACAAACTACAACCAAACATAATGACATGTATAAGAGAGAATGGCCTCCATCTCCTTGCTCTTGTTTATTTTCTCATGCACAGGCATTATACTGCAACTCCAAATGCTATAATGATGAATGAGGACATTGTCCTTTTAATTTGTTTGCTGGTCCTCGTGTTGCCCAAGAAGGCAGATGTAGAAATTAATTGCTCTTTCTGACAAGGAGTGAGGCTGGTGTTTGTGTAAATGTGTGTATGTGTGGGGGTGTGACAAGGCTTCTAAAAATAAAGCAGCAGAACCGCGCGTGTGTGGTGCCAGATTGGGCTCAGTGCTGTGCTCGTCTCGCTCTGGCTCGACTTCTATCTGCCCGTGTGATAAAGCTGCTAACAGGCCTTTATCGGGGAGCAAGGGGAAATATGCTCCTGCCAGATTAGGCCCCAGACTCTGCCAAGGTTATAAACAGCCTGTTATCTGTGTCCCAAACAGAGTAATCCACGCTCTATCAGCACCCAAACATATGGGCCACACAGAGCAGAGATAGCCTCTGATGGACACTTGGTTTTAATTGCAATGAGAGCCAGCGGAGCATCGCTGGGAGAGGAAAAAGGACATAAAAAAGGTCTGTTATTGTGGACATGTCCCAGCCTCGGTGTAGCGGGCCAACATTCACAAAGACCAACCTCGACCTTTCTGCAATGCTGCACCTGCTCCTTCCTGTGCGCTCAGGCGATAGCATGAATGAGCCGGGCAGCGTCAATGTTACATTTCCAGGAATCTATTAAATCCCCGCTGGATATTTGTTTCGCACTCAAATTAATATTTTCCCTTTTCATCCGATGTCATTTGGTGTCTTTGTGCATTTCGCCGGCATGCTTAATTAGATCTTGGCAGCAGTAAGTATGCATTAATTTGATTAGGCGCTGATGGGCTATTTTCAGCTCTCAACACAACACTAGGCTATTCTTCAGCTGATGCTTCACAAGACATCAGTTCTCAGATGCACTCTGTCTCCCTAATCAATAACAAACTTAAACTTCCCCGGACGCGGCCTTAGTAAACAAGAGCCACTCAGGCGCTCTGTCTTTCAGCACAAAACACACACTCAAACGCGCTCAGTAAAAGTCTGAGTGAAGTGAGGACAGCAGACGGAGAGGATGGAGGGTGAACTGAGTCTCTCAGCCCTTCAGGAACCGTGTAGTGCCTGTGTTGAAAAGAATGCTATAAATATGAACAATTATATTTATATTGGAGCGTTACACCAAACTAGTTTTAATGGACGTTGACTTCAACATCTTTAAACTTGCATTAACTGATTTTTTTGGCCACTTGGGGGCAGTGGAACAAGCTGTGAACACAACACTGACATAAAGTTACTTATAAAGTTCATATGGCGAATGTGTTAGCAAACAGTTGCCTATTTATACATCTATCAGACAGAGAGTCGTGTTTGTGTCCACCTGACGAATGTAAGTCTGATTTTAACTCTCCTTTTAGCTCTGTTTTGGTCTCCACCAACTCCTGAGAAAAATGTCTGACTCTTTACCTGCTAAATGCTCCATATGTTCATGAGAGCATTGAGAGTGAACCAAAACAGTATAGTTGTGGGTCATAAAAACCAAAACAATGAGCTGAAAGATGCTAAAACACTCTTTAGAGCTGAGGGGAACTGTAGTCATTTGATCAAGTGTACAGCTTAAAGCGTAAAGGCTTTGATAAAACAGGAAGCAATGGCACCATTTGTCAAATGTATAGATAAGGATGTTACCTGCTCTCTTTGAGAGTTCAATAAATTTGATTCTACTGTTCCTAAATTATAGATATTAGATATTATGTTCACAGTTTTGGCCATCATTCTCATCAGTAATAATAACACTGTACTCACCGTCTTAGATGCTGAGATGTGGGAATGTGGTGATTTCAAGTAACATATTGTTTTAACTTTGACCTTAGCATAGCTGTAGCAATTTTTGTGCAATGAAGGATTACTACTGATATTTTGGGTGTGCTAGCTCCCAGTTGTAACCTATTGACTTGTCTGAAATGTGCGTGGTTGTCTGACTGCTCATGTTTTTGCCTCATCATGGAAAATCACCACGTTCCCAGATCTTACCAATCACTTTTGTGACTACAGTGTTATCTGGAGCTGCAATGATCAATCAATTAGTCAATCAACAGAGATTTAATCAGCAAGTATTTTGATAGTCTTGGTAGCAAACTGAATACCTTTTTGGTTTTGGACTGTTTGTTGGACAAAACAAGGAAGATGTCACCTCTGGCTTTAGGAAAATGTGATGTGTATTTTTCACAATTTTCTGACATGTTATAGACCATGCAATTAAGTGATTAATCAAGAAAATAATCGGCAGATTATTCGATTATGAAAGTAATCGTTAGTTGCAGCCCGAGTGTTATTAAAACCAAAAAAATCGTGCTTGTTCATGACATCTAACTAACCAAAATACCGTGGAAAATACACTCAATGGTTATTATTATGACTATTTGTTGTATTCCATCTCGGTGTAAGAAAACTGTACTGTACAGTCACAACATTCACCTCTTCCTCTGTGAGGCACGAGCCGTAACGAGCAGCAGCTCCTGTGTTAATGAGGATTGAGGTAAATCAGGGAGAGATTTAGACCCTCTACTACTCTCTGTCTCCTCATATAAGCAGCAGGCTGCTCTTTCTGTTGGCAGAGCTGTGATCTGAATACCTCTGCCTTCATAAAAGATTCAGGCCTTATTGACTTCCTACTTTGGTTTCCCCCCGCAGAGCCTACCTCCCCAGCTCCTTTTAAATTCTGCTCTCGTGGCTGAGGATGCGCACCTGCCTCGGGGGAAAAAAAGTCTGACTTAACGCAGGGCTTTTATAGCCTTCCCTGAACCGCGTCCAGAACATATCATTCTCTGTGCAGAAACCTCATCTCAGTGCATTATCAGAAGATGACCCTGAAAATAAAAATCCTGTGTATCTGATACCCTGAAATAATAAACATCAAAGAGCCAGTTTGAACCATTGTATTGTTAAATTTACTATTATCACTCAGCTGTTACTGTCTTACAGGGTCAGTAGGGGATTATTGGCATTATAAAATGCCACATCACATCTGTTATGCTAAATATTGATATATCATGTTCCTTTTATTTCAGCATCTGTTACCTGCTCTTTACTGCACATCATTACTGACTGACTGCAGCATTAAAACCACACAGGCTGAGCTCATCTGTCTCTCTATACAATATTTCAAACACAGCCTACACAAAAGGGCACAAAGTCTAATAAATTCCTCATTTTATATACTGCCCCCAGATTTCTAAGTCCTGTCCAATAAAGTTTTAAATGTCATGAAGGACCTATAATATATATATATATATAGTATAAACCAGAACCAAGAAAACCATACAGAGCTCTGTCCCTTATCTTTTTATCCAATAAAGTTTTATATCTTTGAATCAACTATAAAATGGTTTGGAAACTGTCAACAAGGGGATAATTGGCCAACTTTATTGTTATGGTGATATGTCCCAACAGGCTCATTTCTCTTTTCTGACAATGAAATAAATGAGAAAACTGTACACTATACAATGTAGTCTTTCAATACGCCTGTGCCGTCTGAATTAATCAAATGAATATATATTTAGCTTGGGATGTGTCTAAAAAGAGAACTTACGTGAAAATAGGCAAAAAACAATGATCATATAAAATAAGGATATAGTCTCAAGTTGTTGCCTGTGTATAAAAAGTAACAAAAAAAAAATACCCAAAAAGAAATGTTGAAATCAAACAGTGGAGCGTGTTCTTGACCTCTAAAAGCAGCACTAACCTTCTGCCCAGGATTTCCGAGTTGCGACAAACTGGTCGAACAAACAAAAGCAGACCAGCATCTCCAAGGCGCAGCATTTCACACTTGGGTAGAGGCAGAGGACGGGCCTTTAATGACACACAGTCCCCCCAGTCACCTAGAATGAACACGCAGCGCTGGAAATAGACCGGAAACTCAGCCTCCGCGCGGGCCAGAAACCTGGTGATGCCTGCCTGCCTGCCTGCCAAACAAATCCTACCACTGCAGAGAGAGACAAACCCCCCAACTATGTCTCAATCACACAAACCAAACATGATCGAAGCATGTTATCCACTGAGTTATAATGCTGACACCATCACTGAGTGAAGTGTGCACACACTGCAGCGCACTTCAGTCAGCTGACGTGCTGTCCAGTGATGTGTGATAACACTGTAGATGGCACAAAGCCCATCCTTGGATTTTCTGTCCATGTTGTGTGCAGCTACCAACTAAACACTACACTCGGTGTACAACAAAATCCTCATCAAAACTGAGGGAATATTTATGTTGTGGGTGAATTCACTCCCTTACAAAATCCTGAATAGGATGTGAAGTTTACAGTTACAGTAAATCCCAAGGACCCAGTAATAAATGGGGCTGGGTATTGAAATGTTACAATACTAGTGCTGATACCTGAGTTTCGGTAACAATAGCAAAGCAATACATTTTTATCTATCAATCAAACTATGAGACCTGATTCCCTCTTTAAATATAATTTAGATAAACATTAAATCTTAGTGAAACCAACAACAGCAAAAATATTAGAACTGAAACAATAAGTCGATTACCGATTAGTGGATCGACAGTAAAATAATCGCTAGCTTTTTTTATGCTAATTGATTGATCGTTTCAGTTGTTTTTCAAGCAAAGATGCCAAACGTTCCCTAATTCCAGCTTCTTAATTGTGAGAATGTGATGCTTCTTTTGTTTAATGTTGTTGTAAAATGAATATCTTTGGTCAGACAAAACAAGCAATCTGAAGACATCAGCATGGACATTTTTCACAATTTTGTGGCACTTTATAAACCAAATGGAATAAAAACAATAACTGTTGTGAACCTAAAAATATATAGCACGTAGCACAGAATAGGTTAATAGCGAGATGTGGCAAGTTATGAAGGCTGTGCTGTAGACCTTCATGAATATGATTGGACGTTACTAATCAGCTGAGAGCCACACAGCTGTGAATGAGCCAGTGATTGTGAAGCATGAATGAAACAGCTGTACAAGCACGACTTCAGTCAGCCTGAACCAACACTATGTTCAAACGTTAAGCTTCTGAATACAAGCATTTGTACAAGAACATTTCCCTCAATAAAATAATACGAGCATGAAAAAAGGTTTAAATCATCAGGAACTATTTAATCAAAGAATAAGTAAAGACAAAGATGGATTTAGCCAGACATTTGAGGCCAGCTGTTGCTGTAGTTGGTGCTATGGACACATTCTGGTCGGTACCAAAAAAGTATTAAGGTTCAATACCAAACCCTTATAAGCACTTGTTTTTAGGATTTAGTTTTGAATCACTCCTGCCTTCGACTTTTCTACACATTTAACATGAAATATAGGTGACTTATATTGTATTAATACTGAGTGCTTTCCTATTGATTGTGCATCCTTGCCAGTGGAAGCGACATGGCTGGTTTGCTGCTTGGAGACAGGCCATTTCATACATAAAGTAACTCACCTGTGCCTCTGTGCAAAGACTCCCAGTATTGAATTCCACCTCCCAAAATGGATTCCCCCCCTCCAGCACTAAATTCCCTGGCTTCCACCAGTCTGCTATGACAAAGGGAGTAAAGGCAAGCAGCACTGGGGTTAAGGCTCCAGTCTCCTAATGAGCTTCTCTGTTCCAGTATGTTGCATAAACCCATTACCTCCCAGCACATTACCTCATTCATTTCTTAGATGTGGATAGCTTCCCTCTCCCAAGAGCATGGCATTTCAGACACGGCTCAAGGTATACTGTATGCACATACGCACTTGTACAGTTTCACAGTAAGAGTCTATAATGTTTCTATTTCACATAGCCATTGAGTTGACCCTGAGATATCAAGCAAACACTGAGGGAAGAAAAGAAACTCTACTGGCAGGAGATCTATTATTCAGAGAAAAGACAAAGAGAGAAAAACAGAAAGAGAGAAGAAAAGAAAATGTCTCCCCTCACAGTAGAATTATCTCAGTATGTGGCAACTATTGCAGTGTAGGATGAAAGATGCAGGTGGTAGTGAGCTCGACTGTGCCCCCAGCTAATCTGCCGATGCAATCCGGGATGGTCGTGTCCCAAGATTTCCTCTCAATTTTCCTGAGGGTCAAGTACAGTAATTTCTCAAACAGATATGGGGATTCAAATAAAGACCTAGTCTCAAATTATAGCATGAACAAACAAAGCCCAGTTACTAATACAGGCCGGGTAAAAAACATTGGGGTTTGGGGGGGATGGAATTACCCCCCTGTAATGGCTCATACTACACCTTTCCACAGCGCTTATTTCATCAGTACTCTTCATTCACTTATTTTTTCTAATTGCTTGTACTTTGCTGTTTTTTTTTTATCACTGTTAAATTACTGCCAATGAAACTCAACACTTTTTGCAGATGTTTCACATTAAATGCTACCAGAAAAGACAAGGATTGTGGTCCTTGAGCTGCTCACAGTCTTTTAATGTGAAGTGTTGAGTTTCATTAGATATTAGCTTAACCATGATTGAAAAAACAGCAATGCAGAAGTGACTGGAATTTCTCTTTCCGACAGAAATATTGTTTTCAGTAATTATTTCCTCTTGCCTCTACCATTTTTTCATCACTAACTACTATCAATGACACTCAACATATCTAGGAAAGGGTGGGATTATGCTCTTTGAAGGATGTGTTGAGTTTCATGGACGATATCCTAACATTGACTGAAAAAACAGCAAAGTAGAAACGACTGGAATTAATTAGTGAATTATAACTAGAAGAAGAGAAAGTCAGGGCAACTGAATTGTGAGTATGGCATGATTATGTCGTACTGATGGAATTAGGGCTGTGGAATGTACATTATCCTGAATTGATATATATTGCATATTTACTTATGAGCTGACTATAAGTAAAGGGAACACAAATGAATGTACACATCCTCCAGTTTCTATTCATAAGCATGTGGGACACACTTTGGCCCACACAGACAATCAAATAATCAAAGACATGACTGGCTTTCATGTAACAAACCACTTTATAGAGTGCTGTGTTGATTGATTGTGGATGCTGAATAAATCTTGTCAATTATCAATTAGGTCGTACTAATCCTCTGCCTTTTCTCAACCAGAGAATATTTATGCCTGTGGAAGACAATATTAAATCACTGCGACAGCCGTCGCTGTTCACAGCAGCTTCACGTGTGTCGCAAACCAAGGACATACTACCTCGCACTCGCAGAAGGATTTATTCAAATTCACTGACACCTTAGTTGGAAATCAGTTGGGCCTTAATTTCAGCTCGGTGTCAGAACACTTTATTTTGTCACCATAAATCAACAGTGAGTCCAGAAACAATGGGCCTATTTCTCAAGCGAGCAGCAGCTCATTCCACACTGCAGAGGGAGACTGTGACGCTGAATAAAGTACTCAATATGGCACGAGTGTTTACATGGATATCAATATTTAATCAGAGTTAAAGGCAGCTGCAATTCATGGAGACAATGGATGGAGTTTATATGGAGCGCCGTTGCCATCAGCCAAACAATTTGTGGAGTTTGCATGACTTCCTTGGCACTTGAATGAAAAAATAAACAACGACATCAAATCAAGGCCAAGTGGGATTCTGTACCCTGAGCCTGTACGCAATAACAAAATATTCTTACATTACAAGTGATGATGAGAATAACGTGAGATCCTGTCTCGTGTTTAGTTGATTGATCACTCATTTCTCCCACTGGCAACCAGCGCAGAGGACACTGATGTCTGTTGTTGATGTTTGTCAGGCTGAGTCAATAAGTAACGTTTCAATCCGAGCCATTTGGACTTCGTTAGAGCTCCGACCACAGGCCTCACACATCAATCAAAGGAAACATTGTGAGCAAATGTGTCCCCTGTTATAATTGGATGCAGCCCTTTTTTCTATCACACAGTGACAGTGTATGCAGCGTTGGAAAACTGTAACGCAACCCACAGTGAATCATTCTGTTTGAAGAGGGAATGTCTGCAATATGAAATCCATATGAATGTTTCAAAACCTCCTCCAAGTTTCCATTTAAAAAAAAAAAAAAAGAATCTTCTAATAAATTGCCATAGAAAATTGTCACCATCTTTCTTTTCCTTCAGGGGAGGGATGTGAGGCTTGGCTAGGCTACTGTCCTCTGCATGTGGCTCCCTTCTCTCCTCTTCTCTTCTAAGTTAAAACAGAGCATCAAAATCCCAGCTTTAATAATTGAGGGAGAGACTGCAGGGTACTCTGCTCAGGCCTTCTTGATGTGAAGAGTCCTTAAAAGATGCATGGATGCCTCCCCAGAGGGAGATGGAAGGGCTTCATGGAGCCGAGGCTCTGTACACTTAAAGATTATGTGTGCATCCGCTAAAGCAAGATGACCAGAAAAATGCTCAGAGGACCATTATTCTCCACAGAGTGGTTTGAGGGATGGGCACCAAGCTGATAAGATACTATCAATATTCATGCCTCTAAATCAATTATATCCCCATGTACTTCAAATGCAAATCATTTGGCAGGCAAAACATTTTCAGAGTGACTCTGCAGACTGCAATAATTGAATGCGGGATATACAAAGCTAGGTAAACAAGCACTTAGACACAGACTTAGCTTTAGAGGAAGAGCGATAAGGATTCCAGTAAGCATAAATGTGTCAGCTGTTTACAGCAAACACATTCAGGGGCTTCTAGTTAACTCCGGCAGCCTGGCTGGAGCTCGGGCTGTGCCTTTAAAATGTAATCTCTGACTCAGATGTATCGCTTTCTCCTCACCCCGCCATTAAGGCTAGAGCCTAAATTATTGATCCCCTGCCTTCATCAGCATAGCAGTCACGTCCGAGCGCAGGGGATCTAACTCCGGCTGTGTCCCCACGCTCCAGCCACTGAAATAATTAGGAGGAGTTCTCATTAAGGGAGAATGAAAGGTTGAGGAAGAGAGGAGGGGAGAGCAGCCTGAGGGGCATTCTGGGTGTTTAATGTCTTCCCCTGGGCTGCGAGATCATTCTGATCAAATCCTGAGGCTGTGTCTAAAGACGACAGGCCGTGCTGCGGGAAAATACACACGCTGCGTGGACACACAAATAATACATCAAGACATCAAGAGAGAGGAGCTATGCATAAATAAAGATGCTGCACCGTGCAACCAAATTAATAATAAATTGTTAGGATTGGGATCAATAGCACTAGTGCATAACCTCAGCTGTATGAATAAAGCAAAGATGGCTACCATAGATGCAGTATGTTTAGCAAATGTAGCAGCGGGAATGAAGCGGAGCAATCCCTGCTCAGCTTGTTTTATTTTAGCTGCTGAGGGAATCCACAGGGCTTTGGTGCCCCAAGGTAGTTCCCTTCTTAAGGCTTAGTGAATCATACAGCCAAGAACTCTACACTGTGTCTGTGTGTGTGCATGTGTGTATGTGTGAGTGTGTGTGCTGTATATGGAAAATGTTGACTCTGAACAGAAAGGTTGAAAGTTAAAAAATGAATAAACTGGCAAGATACATGACTAAATTAGACCAAAGAGCCAGCAGTATGGAGATTTCCTCATTCATTTTCCAAGATAAGAGCGCACTACAAAGAAATTGCATTGTCATGTCCTCTCTGTAGAAGGAAATAGTGAGCAGAGCCTGTAAACTCAAAAGGAAGCAACGGAGGAATTTGCATGCCACAGTTACATTCGTGCCAAAATGGCTTTCGCAACGACTAGCATAGTCCATGAATCTTTTTGTCACATTGTGCTTTCACTGTCGGCTCGCCTCATGCTGCGACTCCTGAGCTTTCTAAGTAGCTCAGTGTCGAGGCCACACCCCTCGTTAGTGGGGAGGGTTCATTATGCAAATGATCCTGCTGGAGCGGTATCAACGAGGCGCACGCTCCGTTATCATTTTCTGCCGCCGGGGCTCTTCTTCTCCCCGATCGCTCATACGGAATCATGGCCTAATAGCATCCCATTAACATAATTGCCAGCACAACTAGTGTTCCGTGTCTCAGAGCCACTCTGCTGCTCTGCCAGCCGAAAAAGAGAGAAGAGGATGGGTGAGGGTGAGGATGGGGGGGGGGTGGAAAAAAATTTAATTAAGCCAACGCGTTGGCCACTCCCTCCCGCAGTAAATGTCTGTTTTCTTTCTTTTTTTTTTTTTTTCAAAGAGGAGAGGGCAGAGCTTTTGTTTTCAAGAGACCTTGAGAGTCTCCCTGTGCTCCTGAGAAGCAGGCGAGGTGCTCAATATTCCACTGATGAGCTCACAGCAGACGCCAGAATCATGTCCAAACCCAGTCTGCCAGGCAAAATAAAACCCCCATTATTTTTTAATTAATCCTTAATTAAAATATATTGCAGCGCCGATTCCGCAAATCTCTCCTAATGTGAAGATGCGGCCCATTCAAGCATATTTACACATCTTTAATTAACGCGGCACATTCTTTCAGTCTAACAAGCCGTGGACTTTGAGTGCCAAGGTGGTCCAAAACACGGCAGAGACTGTGGAGCATACAGAGATGCTGGCAAGGAGGCCCTTCAGATGCTCCCACTAAACAACACACTACCATTGTGGTCCACTAAGGACGCTCGGCAGGAATCATTTGTAGCCGTGGATCGACGGGTGTACAGTCAGCCAGTCCATTAAGGCACTGCAGCATCAGCTACAGCGGTAAGGGGAAATAGTTGTAGCAGGGAGCCATAATCATGTGCCGCGCTCCTCCTGCATGCTACCATTACCACACCCCCAGCTCTCCTCTCTGCACAGCCACCCGTGTTGCTCTGATGAATTGATTGACACCATTTTCCATCTTCCGGTGCTGTCAGAGAAAGAGAGAGAGAGCCACACAGGGAGGCCTGCTCCTCTGACACTCAGCAGCAGCAGCACTGTGGTCACTTCTGAAGGGTCTCCACTGGGAAATGGACATATTCTACACTATAACACAGCACAGGCCTCGCTTAACCCCAACATGCACCCTGTATAATCATAAAGCAGGACAAAACATTGGTGCAACCTAGTGATTGTTATTTTAAAAAAAGCATGCTTGCTGTTTGAATGTAAAACTGATCAGATTCAGATCAATAAAAATGTTGCTCACACTTCCCAGAAACGTAAATGCTCATCATAAAGGCTCCATCAATGTGGGGTGAATGTAAGAAATCCGCCTTCCCACTGCAGCCTCACAGCTCAATAACACGTCGGGCCTCGTTACGCTTATCACAATGACAACTAAATAAGCACAATTAGCAGTCACCCAGGCATCCTGCATGGCTGCTGATTCCATTCCCCAAATTATCGCGGAGATCCCAAATGTTAAAAAGCAACAATTCTTCATCAAGGAACGCCTGATAATCACACCGATCATACACCAAAAGGAAGGCTAAAGCAGCACGTCGACATCAGAAACAGCTTTTGTATTACAGGATCAAACTCCTTTTGTCTTTTGTTGTTGACTCATTTTCTAATTGAAAGATTAAAAGTTCATTTTGCTCATTTGTTCTCGTGGATCAGGGGCAAAAGCAACACTCTCTCAATCCTAACTACTTTAAACAAATTGCTGCCCTAAAGAAATTCAATAATGCAACAGAGGGACATACATGCAATGAAACAAACGTACACACATACAAACAAGAGCGGCTTCCTCTCTCTTTTCCCAGGCTGTTTTAATTTGACACCTTGAGCTGGGGTAACTAGGTGGGGAGCGAGGAGCCGCAGAGGAATTCATTAGGCGCGCCACTGCAGGGTCCTGGCTCGGAGCGTTAATGACATTGGAGGATAGGGAAACGAGACAGCCCAGACGCAAAATGAAATAAACATGAGGACTGTCAGTTCTGACAGCACCAGCAAAAGGGGACAGAGTCATTTGGGCCGGAGACCTTCAGCCCGCGAGATCAGACCAGACGGGTTATGGTCCAAAACAATATTAGTGTGGGAGCACAATCATCCTCACTAGGCCCTTAGATTCACATTGACAGACACTGTGTGTGTGTGTGTACTGGCATTGATCTTTCTGCGCTTCACTCTTCATATCATTAAAAATATCCATCACTTGGCGCTCTTGCAGCATTCAGATACACGGCTGCAATTAAATTATTAATGTCACAGCACACACACCCCACAACCCCACTTCACCCTCCATCCACCCCCATACAAACTGCACTCTTAATGTGGCTGCTGAAAGACATTAAATATACAGCAATCTTTGTCTGGCTTTACTGTGGATCAATTTAGATGACTACAAAAATAACACACAGAGAGAAAATAGGGAAGCTAGCCACAGAGTATGAAGACGCGGGGACCAGAGAGAGAAAAAAGGGTACTTAGTCATTTGGCTTTCACTATTTTGTGTAATTTCTTTGAATAAAAATGTCACGCACTGGCAGGTAGAACAGCAGCGAAATATGGACAAATTTGCTCCTAAAATGATGGAACTTTAGCATCTGTCTCTGTGCCACTCTCTCTTTGTCTCTGAAGTGAAGGGGAAAAAAAAGAATAAAATTAGTGACTTGAGCTTTGAAAAATCCAAAGCCCGTTTAACAAGCGGTATTCAATGCCGCATATCCCAAAACCAAACGTCCATTCTCCACAGCTACAGCATAGGTGGCTGGCACATTGCATCGCAGCATAAATGTGGTGTTACATTGGCTAAACACACGAGTGGCTGTGATACAGTAGCTGTTAGAGACAAAGCATAATTTCTAAATGCTTCGCTAAACGTAGGTGCAGCTCTCAGTACTTCTGTAAATTGTAACCGGATCTTTGTGTTTTGGAGTTTTGTGCCACTACATGTATGTTACAGCATACAAGTATATTTAACAGATATTAGCCCTACTGATGCTTTCTTACAGGCATGTTGCAGCTGTATTTGTGTTACATTACCGCTGATGCTAACTGAAACGTTTCTATAACACATTCTTCCTCTGACTAATGAAAATTGAATTATTCAGCAATAAAACTGACCACAGTACACTCAGGGGTTTCGCTGCTACAGCCTTACTTGGTCTGGTATGATAGTAGCTTACGGTTGTAAATGTTGGTTAATGTTAGCAAACTTTAGACAGATATTGCTTTGTAAGTGGCATAACCATATCAGGTCACTAACTCTTCTCTACTTGTTTTCACTGTTTTAGCGTTGATCCTGTAGTTGTCACTTGTGGCCACAGTGGCCGCTGTTCAGCAAACGTTATAGAGCCCGTACCATGAAGGCTGAGTCCTTACCACAGCAGCCAGGGTTCGATTCCAGCCCAGGCCCTTTGCTGCATGTCATCCCCTCTCTCTCTCCCTCCTTTCCTGTCTCTCTCTTCAGCTGTCACTATTGAATAAGGCAAAATGCCCAAAAAATAATCTTTGATGTTTATTTTGAAGCAGCTACAGGAAATGCAATGTATTTATAACCAAGATAAGCGGTGCTTTGTTAGCAATGCAACTGCACAATAAAATAGGTCTACACAACAATATATGGATATACTGGGTGCTATTTGGTCAGTGGATCTGTGTTACATATGGTTTCTCAAACAGGGGCTTGGCTCAGCACTAGTATCCCCACCCATATGGAAAAAAGCAACAAAGAGCTGAACAATTTTCAGAGAAGTACTCGGGAAAAGAAGCTAACAAGATAATAAGAATTCCTCATCAAATTCCTGATTCCTGAGTCCTTGGGGCTGAAGCTTTGTAGTCAGAATATAACATGTCAGATTTCTCCATGGCTGCTTTTGTACAATTAAAAAAAGAGTGTTGTCAGCTAAAAGACGTGGACTCTATACAGAGAAGCAACAATGCATACAAAGGAACAAGTAATTCTTCCCGAGCACGGCTGAGCATGGTCTGTGTTTGTAAGGCCTCTTCATGAGAGCCTTTCATCCCCGTTCCTCAAAGGACACAATAAAGCTGTCAGTCAGTGTGTCAGTCAGTCAGGACGCAGCCCCAGTCTGTAATGCTCTTGGACTGGGACAGTCTCCTCTGGTGGATGCTCCATATCTGACATGAGCGCTCTCACACGTTGATGGAGCTCCAGTCTCTTGCGATATGGCGACTGCGAATGGGTGGCAGAGATGACCCTTCTTTCCAAGTTGCTCAATTTCAAAATATGTGGCTCCGTTGCAGCAGGCATCTGCCTGGACGGGTGTGAGGGGGGGGTCGGCGGGTTGCTGACACCTGTCTCTCCTAGGACGAGCCCGCCTTTGTGACGTGGGAGTCCGGGTTGGCTGTCGGGACAGGCCCGAGACAGATATGACAGGGCCGCTGACAAGGGCCAGGCTGCACGCTGGGAGCAACACTGCAGTCCAACACAAACAAGACTTCGGCTCTCTTCACTGGACCTGCAGTGAGACCCACAGCTGGCAGCTGAGAAGCCTCAGGCTGGCTGAGCCACTGGCTTCTCAGCAATGTTAATCACTGTTGCATGGTTGGACCTCCAGAACACAAACCCAGAAAATCAAATGCAGCTTTAACTGTATGTTAGTGGCAAAAGGCTCCCTCCATGCATGTCTACTTCAAACTCAGCAGACACAAGAGTGCTCTCCTCTGTGCTGGATCTGTTCATTATGTCAACCTCTCTTGGCGCGCTCATATTTCTGAGCCCCATTCCAGAGCAGACGCCTCCTAATTGTTATCAGGTCTGTGTTGAGACAGTCTGAGCAGAGAGACGCTGATAAAACCCCCCCAGAGCTGATGAGACTCCTCACAAATAGCTGCAGAACCCAACACGTTATGGATGTCTTGGTACCGTGGAGGGTGTGGAGGCATCGGCAGTGCAACTCGCCTTGCTCTCTGACCACAGTTAGAACAATATGACAAATTGGCCTAGTTTTCCTTTTAATTAATCATGCCTTGCTGACAGCTACCTGTGCCACACATCATCATTAGTCAGGAGGAGAGCAAGCCCCAGCTACGTATGATAAGAGAGGAGGATACACCTCATCAACTAATGTTCCTCCAATTATTTTTTACAGCAACAACGCAATCACAGAAGGAATATTTTACACCTGCATCTTCATAAGTGTAAGTGAGATTTGCCTTGTTTTACAGACCTGTCTGAGGATAGGGTTGGATGATATCACAATATATAACATGAGATAATATAATTTTGAGTTACCCTTTATACCGTTGTAGAATAGATTTCTATTTCTGGGTGTATTACCTTTTTTGGCTAGTGGCCCTTCACAGCCTAGCCATGACCACCTGTGACCCCTTGTCAAAGGCTGTCAGAGATTGATGTTCCCTTTTCAGATTCCTTCATTTTAATAGTATTCCCTCAGATTTATATACTGACCTGAGCCCCAGGTTGGAAAACCAGCATGTTAGACCATTGTGGGTAATGGTGCAAATCAATTAGCAGGACTGCTTTATGGCAATATTGAACTTTTATATGATTTTGGCATCAGTGTAATGAAGTACCGTCATTTGTCAGGTCATCTGCTGGATTAGCTTATAAGAGACATTTCTGTCTAGTCATGTTTCTCAATTGATTTTCTTGAACATTTGCTACATCACAATACATTATACATTGATATTGTAGAATTTTATCCAAATCACCCACTCCTATCTGCTTCAAGATAACATTTTGACAATAAAAATGTTACAATTGCAAGTGGAAATTGTTTTGTTGTGTGCTTTGTAGGTTTTTAAACTTTAAAGGATAATTTTGCTTTATTACAACTTGTCTTTTATTTTCATAGTTTTGGCCAATATTCCAATCCTATAATATGAGTAATAACATTGTATACACCAAGTTAATTGGTGAAATCTGTTAACACGGCTAAAATAAAAGAAATCACTAAAAATACATTTGAGGTCAGTCAGGTTTAAATTAATTTACCAAACTGTTGTTAAGTACACATACATCAAAGTTGACTGGTCAATTTACTGGACTGACTGTGCTTATGATAGTTGTGCGCACACAGTTTTCCTGTGTAATAACGGATTATTGCTGACATTTTGGGCATGCACACTTCCATTTTTACCTCGAAATAAAGTGGTTTAAATAATTTGTCTAAACTGTAACCTGCACGATTGTCTGGCTCATGTTTCTTTCCTCGTCAGACTTTGTGGTAGCGATGCAGCTGTGTTCCCAGATCTCAGCAGTTACTTTAGTAAGTATCATATTACCACAACAGACAGAAATGAAGGGCAAAACCATGAAAATATACCATGAAAATAAGACCCAAGCTGTAATAAAGTGAAATTATCCTTTAAAAAGCATTTAACCCAAATCACAGGATCTAAATGACCTCTCTCTGCATCACTATATTCAGTCAGTTCAATTATTTGGACAACCATCTGTGTGCCTCCCTTTAGCTTCACTCAGAACGAAAGGATGAATTTAATTAAAGGGTAACACACTGTCCACAGAATGCTCAACAGAAATGCACATGTGTGACAACAAAAGTCATTGTTCCAGTCCCTCACTGAGAGACGATGCTGCCTCTCAGGACTGCAGATGATTGACAGCTCCATCTTTATAGGGGCCATCCAACCAAAAGGCAGAAAGGGAGAGGCCATCCCCGCCCACTGAGCTGAATGCATTTGGAGATCAGCGGTGAATCGGCGAGATAAAAAAAAAAGCAAAATAAACCATCTTACAGACAAAAAAAAGATGCCTCTCAGACACAAAGATTCTCATTTATGTTCAGGAATACCGATCCTAGGCAACTTCTAATTGGACTCGTGGTTTATCACAGTCAATTCAGGTTTTACCTTCCATGCAGGCATTTTAACAACTATCCATATGTTGTTTAATGCAAAGTATTTGGTCTTATCTTACTCATAAAGGGATAATTACCAGCTTCATAAGGCAATAAGCACCTCATTACATCCAGGATCTCATATCCAGAGATCATGTGCCCAGGATGTGGTAGGTACAAATAAACACACTTTAATACTGTCTCGCTTCCATTTGCAAAGGGAGGATATTTGAGGTGAGACAGACTACCTGCATGTGGAAAGAGGTTTGATGGATATCATCTGAAACATGAAAAAAAAAGCTGGTAGGGTAATAGCCTTCCTGAACTCACACAAATAAATGTTCCACAGCCTGTGCTGACATAGTTAAAAATGAAGAGAAATGTAGCAATGTAAAATTCTCTACAAGCTGTTAATATTTCATGAGTAGCCATTCTGACAGTGTCAGTATATATACCTAATTTGTATGGCATGCAAGGAGAGGGGAAGGGAAAAGATGGGGACGGGGGGGGGTAAAGTGGAAGAATTGGAAGAAGATATAGGATAAAGGTGGAAAAATGTCTCCAAAAAGACTTCAGCGTGTGCCGAGCTGGCTGACAGTGAATTTTTTGGAAGTCAGCACAGTACAAAGAACATTTGAAATGGCCCATTTAACAGCACTGTACTCCACTCTCAGCCGATGCCACCATTTGCATACTTCATATCAGATGAAGATGGATGGTGAAAATCAATGTCACTGAGATGAGCGTTTTATCAAGGTTACGCTATCCTCCAAACTCCTAAAACCTCTTTATCTCATCTCTGTTGTCGGAATATTAACTTATCAACACAATCTCTTTACAGCAGAGCCAGGGGCAATGTGAATTTATCAGCAGGAATAGTAATGACAGGGTGGCCAGCTGGCTTTTAGAACCGCGACTAATGATTATTTTGATTATCAATTAACCTTCTGATTCTTTTTTTGATTCATTCATTAATCGTTCAGTCAGAAAATGTCAGAAAATAGTCAAAAGTGTTCATCACAATTTCCTAGAGTCCATGGTGATGCTTTTAAATTGTCTGACCAACAGTTCAAAACACAAAAATGTTCAATTTACAATGATATAAAACACATTAGAAGCTGGAACCAGTGAGTGTTTGGTATTTTTGCCAGATTAATGACTAAATGATTAATTGATTTACACTGAATAAATTGAATACATTTGTCTGTCCATCAATAAATCAATTAGTTGCCTAATAGTTCCAGCACTACTGGTATTTAAGGGTTGGATTCGGAGTGAGCCATTGCGACAATGACCCCCTTAAAACATCCCATCTTTACAACCTCCCTGCACCTAATATCCCCATACAATCAAGGGCAGGATCAATTCTGTCAGCAGGCTTCTCATTTTTAGATAATATAAGCTGTATCAACATTTATTTTGTGAGTGGCGCTGCATTCACGCAATGTTGGCAGAATAGGAAGAACTGGAAAAACACCCTTTATTCCGACTTGAGAGTGTTCACGCATTATTCCAGCCCACGTGCTAGCTTTGAAGTCACACCGTGTAAACAACCTAAATTAGCTTCTTTTGTTGAGTTCCGTATTGACAGTAAATTACCAAGTGAAACCGGATACAAATAAACAGTGTATAGCTCCGATAAAATTTGATGAATCGATTGTATTAGTGTAAATATTGGTTTTTATTTGGATGTAACTGCCAGTGGTGGTGCATTAGATGTCACTTTGCCAACAGTTTGTTGACACGTTGCTATTTTCACCAAGTGGTTGGTGTCAGAAATTCCCGATATCTCTGAGTTAAAGGCTGACGTGAATGGGATTTTCCCACTCGGCTGCTCGTAGGTTTAAACCATATATGAAGTGAATGCGGCATTTGCCAATCTACAAAATTAAAATGTTGGCTGTTGCCTAGTAAGTGTTCATTGCGTTGGTTTGTTAGAGAGAGAAACGTGACTCTATACCATTAAAATGTTAAGAAGTGAGTCTGTTTGCTGTTCAAAAAGACAGAGTGAGAGACAGAATCTATCCAGCCCTGTACGTTGAAGCTAGATAGCAGTCGTGGACTGACCAACAGCTAATGCTGGCAAATTATATTATAATATATATATTATTAGAAATAATAGTCAGAATCCCTCAGTTAGCTAAACAGAAGCTCGTCCTGTCTGTGAAATTATGTTAGCTAATGTAAGCTGAGCAGCTAAAGGGTGAGATTGAGAGCTGACAACAGGGTTCATTTGGGTGATAACTGATATTCAGCTTTGACTGTGACTTACCAGATCATTATCACCATAAGTAGACAACTAACTTACACAGCAAATGTAATTCCACTTTTCAATGTAATTATTAGCTAAAAAATATAAAATTAAATGTCACAGTAATGTAGCTAGTATCGCTAACTGTGAGCTACAGTGAACTGGTTTGGTTTTCGAGATTACAGGTGAATTTTCAAGTAATCTGAAGATAACTTCAAGCAAAATACTGATTAAAATATTTGTTAGTGGTACATCAAAGGGGTGTACTTTCTTGATTACTCTATTTTTCATCCATATGATTTGTTTAGTGTTATCAAAAACAAAACTATGTCCCATTTCTACTATATTATGTCTAATGTCAGCTCTCATATCATTTTAACATTATTTTCTAGCACTCAGTGGTTGCACAGTTTTAACAGTATTGTTTATTTTCCCACTTGAAAAGTAGTAATGGCCCCATTTCACCCCCTCCTGGCTCAACCAATCCTGGCTCCAACACTGTTCAAATCCCAACCTATCCAGCTCTGCAGTCCATGTTTAGTGAAACATCATTATACCTCTCTCGCTGTCAGGCTACAGAATCCTTCCCTTTGTCTGCATGATTAGCTACTGGTTCCTCATTATGGAGGTGAGGACTGAACTTCCATTTCAAGCCTTTGTGACTCCTACCTTTACTTCAGTCCACTAGTCATAAAAATGTCATGGCAGCTATAGAGCATACGGGCAACACTGAGATCTAACAGGAATCCCACGCTCAGTGCCAAACCCGACAGGGCAGATACGGCCAGTGGTTACAGTTCGGAGGTCGGTAAGGAATCTCTGCATGTGACTTTCCACATGCTCACCCTTTCCAACTTCCTGACATCAGCCTGAAAAGTGACTTCAACCAAGTGTACATCCTCCGTTTACTCTCCGGGTGTAATGTTGCACCGCAGAGAGAAAATGACAGACCATTTATAAAACAGGAAGAGGAGCTAACTACAGTAAGCATAAGCTATTTCTGGAAGAGGATGTCTGCAAATAACAAAGAGCTGTCAAAGTCTAACAGGTCCACAGTGAAATAAAATCACTTAAAAAATAAATAAAAGGCTACGTCAGTGCAGAGAAACTCCAAGTTTTTGCTTCTGTGATCCCACCTGCTGCGACCCCTGCTGATGCTGCAGACGATCACACTCCACGCTTTAAGTTCCCCGCCACGTCGCTGGTGTCGGCGCTGGGAAGGTGTCCAAAACCACAATACATTTCTGCCATGGAACATTTGTTTCCTTTCAGGGGGGGCGCGGGGCCCCAACATGCTCCTACATTTTTCTGTCCTGCCACATTGCATGACAGTTTATTTTGGGAAGCGCAGGTTGGCACCTGAGACACAAAGCTGACAAAGCACTCGGTGTCACTTCAATGAGGCCAGTTGGTGCCATGACAATGCCGCTGGCCGTGCAATGCCGCAAGATGGACAACACTGCGCTGAATATCTTGGCAAAGTAGGAAAAGAGGCATCAGCTGTTTGCACAATTTCCTCTTCAGAGGGGAGTAAACACACAATCTCTACATCTGAGAATGTTGCAGGAGGGATTCCACCTCAGATTACTGACTGTGGATAAAAACTGCTGTGATGGACTGTTCACCAGTTCAGGGTGTTTTCTTGGCTTTCAACCAATGCATGCTGGTAATAGATCCAGCACATCTAGCTCCCTTATTAGGAAAAAGTAGGTAAGACAATAAAATCTGAAAGTATGTAAAACTAAATTGTAGAGTTCATGATACTCAGTTTCTTACTATCAGAAAAGAAGGGATGAACATCAGATATCAGAGATTTTGAACAAATTCAAACACATTATTCATTCAAGTTAATTTGACTAATTGAGTATTTTACCAACACCCCCCCACTGGAGTACAAGGCACGGCCTGTTACCTTCATACACTGTGAATTTTGATTTTGAAGAAATTATTACAGATTGTACAGAGAATATTGAATTTCTTTGCCCACATTTGAACAGTAGCTATAATTTCTTTTTTATAAAGATTTTAAGATTTTTATAAAGTGGCCGCCCTGTTAGATCAATATCATATCAGGTGACTTAATATCAGTGTTGGAAATGAGTTCAGAAATTATTTCTAATAATAAAATCTCGTGTTCAGTTTGTTGTGATGGATTACGGTGATAGAAGAACCCGACATATACATACCATGTTGCAATCACAGGATAACAGCTTAAGTGCTCCTGAAATAAAGGAAAATGACTATTTTTGAGCGGAAAACATACAAGTGTATTTCCCACAATCACAAGAGTGATTTAAAGGAGAAATGTCACTAATTTGAGGAATTCACTATGTGAGGTAGGGATATAGTAAGCCACTGTGCTCAATGTTACGATGGTAGAACACCAGAAAATGTGCATTCTGATTTTGACAAATTAGTTCTGCTTGCATCATAGTTATCTTCTCCATCTGATTTAATGAGTTTTTTGTATATCTGCACACATTTGTGAATTACGAGATATGATGAACTTCTGTTTCTGCTGTGGGAAACCACCAACTAGAGTGAATAATAACTAACACACATCAAAGTCATAGTAATAATAGGAATGAAAACACTTAACAGAATCATAGTTGGTTTGACTCAGTAAAGCAGTCATTCTTTTCTTAACTGTAAAGAATAGTGTACATTTACAGTTAAGATATAGACACTGTTTAATTTTAGGCATATTTCTTAATAATCGTCCCTCTGAGGGTTTTTTTATTGCAGCCGGTGGAATGAGATGAGTAGCAGTAGTGGAACTGCGGCCTGCAATTAGCTCGGCCAATTATGAGCCTTTGCTGGCTGCTTGATTTGCTGTATGAGGACGGCTGCTGGTGAAGGAAGAGTCAGCTGATCTGTGGATGCCAGTCACAGAAATCACATGACATTGCATACATAAAACATGTAGCTCTGTAGCTAACTAAATACACTACCTGACACACACACTCAGAGCTGAGCAGTGAATGCATATCCTGTTGCTCATAATGCAGTGGCGAGTGAGTGCAGATAAGATCACTGACTGAAATGACTGCTTCAAAAACACACACGCACACACAAAAAATGCACACACACACACACCCCCCACACACACACACACACACACACACACATACACATACACTCGCACTGTAAAGTGACAGAGCAACTGCTTTGCTGTGTTAAATATCAGATGCAAATGAAAAGAGAAAATCTATCATGACTCTAATGTGGCCTGATAGGAGGGGGCGCACTCTCCTCTGAGGAGCCGAGCGGTGTGAGGAGGGTGATGTATGGAGGAGCTGGATGAGAGGTGAAAAGCGTAGCGAGACGGACGAAGGGAGGGGTGGATAGCTGGGAGGAAAGGGAGGGGGGCCACGCAGTCCTGCCAGACTCCTGAGAGCCCAGGGCAAAAGTGGAATAAATGTTGATTAGTGTTGATTTTGTCCAACGAGCACCCGGCAACTGACAGTGGGACTAAGCTGCAGCGAAAGGGAACCATTAATCTTGGTCTGGTTTAAGTAGTGTATATTAATTTGTGTCATTTCCACTACGTGGAGAGAGGCCTCTCTCTCTCTCTCTCTTTTCTTTCTCCCTCCCTCCAGTGTTTGAAAGCCGTGGCAGCCGAGTCTCTTTCACAGTGAACGTACAGTGGAAGCCTGGAGGTGGCGTCTGCAAGTAGCAGCAGGGGAAAGTGGAGGAAATGAGATTCCAAACACTACATTATGGAAAATGAACTCCTGGGGGGTTGGTATGGCAACCACATTCAAATGTGCCATTGCATGTTCAATTTAACGTGCATAACAAATTTGCAGACTTGATTAAATTCGTAACGTATTAAGAAGGCCGGTATAAAAAAAAAGGCAGACCAAACCTGCAGGGAGTGAGATTGCAAAGAGCGCCTTGAACGAGCTAAATGGCAGAACAGTGATATTTAAGCAGCGCGTTGAGCACAGGAGTCGACACTCAGGTAAAAGATTGAGGTCCCCCGCTCTTTTACAAGTCTACTTGGATCTTGCCTCCATTCTGTAATCGCCACACTGGCAGCTCTGCTCGGAGCTAAACGTAATTTTTCTACAAACTGCATTCCAGCGGCCCTCAGCGGAGAGGAAAAACATCTTTCATCAGTTCAGGAAATTCTGGAAATACATCAGTTAAAAATATAAAAACAACACAGTGCTGGCGCTTCTTTTTCACAAGGATGAGAGGAGACTATCACGGTAGAGAAACTTCTCCTGGAAAAAAAATAGATCACTTTCCTTGTACATGTGATGTCAGTGTTAATTAACAAATCGCAGCACAGTAAGATTCCTATAATTAAGCTCCTTAATATGATTAACATGTATCAATTAGGCAGCTGACAATTTGCATAATGTATAATGTAACCACATTGTTCTATACTGTAATGGTATTAACACACCATTTACAATGCTGTCGTTCACAGATGATTCTGTGATTAGGATTCTGCAGAAAACAGAGTAAAAAGTCAGCACATGCCTTATACCAGTTAATCAAAACCCATTTTTTCCACAGTCGTCCACATCCTCGGAGCAGAATTAGACTTCAGATCTTCCTCTCTCTCTCTCAGCGGATGATTAAGCAGAGAGATTGGGGAAACAGCTGTGGTGGCGAGCTTGGCATTTCTCTCCCCCTGAATGCTGCTGTATCAGCATCAAGGAGGAAGGATACGGGGGAGACAAAAGCTGCACGTCTCAGAGTCGTCGCTCTGTCCAGCCCAGAGAGAGACGGGCACGAGAGGGGAGGACCGGCACTGTGACACCCCGTTCACCATCAGAGCAGACATCTACATCGCCTCAGAATATGGAGAAGCTAACATGCACTTTTACTACCAACTATGAGTCCCAACAAGCCCAGAAAACCTCAACACAGATACTCCTTAGGATGGATTTTTGAGAGATGCACCTGTCAGCTATCCTGAAAATCTAAAACAGATTCAGTTTGTTCTGTATCACCACATTAGGGCTGCAGCTAACTATTAGAAGTTTTTGGGGTTTTAGACTTTTGGTCTGACAAAGCAAGCAATCAGAAGACGTCACCTTGGCATTTAAGAAATTCTGACTGCGAAAATTTGTGATTTGTCACTACATTCTGACACTTTATAGACCAAATGATGAATCAATTAATCAAGAAAATAACTGAGAGACTAATGGGTAATGAAAATAAAAGTTAGCTGCAGCCCTTTTGTTGTTTATTTTCAAAATGAATTAAGTTGTTGGTCTATAAAATGTGAACGCCGATCACAGGTCTCCAGAGCCTAAGGTGGTCAAATGTCTCGTTTTGTCTAGAGCTGATTATTCAATAGACAGAAAATCAGCAACTATTGTGAAAAGGGATATTTACTGTTTCGTCTTTTTAAAAAGGAAAATGCCAAAAATTTGATGGTTTCAGGTTCTCAAATGTAAGAATTTGCTGCTTTTCTTAGTCTTACATTATCTTTTATATATATAAATTAATTGTTATTGGGTTTTGGACTGTTGGTCGGACAAACAAGACATCTGTTGAAGATCTGTTACCTTGGGCTCCAGGATAATTTCATTTGCTCATTTTTCACTTTTTTCTAATGCTTTTTGGACCAAACCATGAGCTGATTCATCATGAAAATAACTGGCGGATTGATCGATACTGAAATTTCCTTTTGGTCGCAGGCCTTGTTTTGTCAGTCAAGCAGTCCAAACCCCAAAGATATTCAGTTCACAATGCTATAAAACAGAGACAAGCAGCAAATCCTCACATTGGAGACGCTGGAACCAGAGGATGTTTGGCATTTTTGCTTCATAAATGACTTAAATGATAAATCACTCATCAGAATTGTTGGCGATCCACTTCCTGCCAATGGACTAATCAATGAATTGACCAATTGTTTCAGCACTACGTTAGACTGTATCACATTTCAAATGGTACCTGTTTACACAGTGACATGCAGGGCTGAGCTGAGTTCAGCCTCTGTAATGCAAATAGGCAGACGCCAAGTATCTGAATGGACTGACAAGTCAATGTAGTGTAGGCTTCCATGCACCTTCCATAATCAGACCTCTGGCTCATTTCATCCTGTCAAACACTACTCGGCTGCCCTCCGTAAAACACCCCATTTTCACCCTTCAAAAAATAACATTACATCACTCGGCTAGTCATTTTTATAAATGGAGGATCCCCTAGGCTTGAAACCTTACACTACACAAACACGGGCCACAAGAAAGCTGGCCTTTTGTTGAGGTTGAGAGGAAAAAAATTAAACAGCAAGTCAGAGCGGCACATTTACCGAGCAGCTCAGTCGAGGAGTGGTTTTGTTTGACACTGCTGGAGATTTATGATGTTGGTGAAGTGTTTACAGAGGTCAAGGCAGCTCATTTTCTAAATCAGTTTGTCAAGCATTTGCTTATCTAAAGAGGCCTTTTCATCAATCATAAAAAAAACTGATGCTGAAGACTAAGAGACAACAGTCCACCTTAAAAATATCAGTATTTTTACACAGATAGATAGATTACATAAAGAAAGTGAAAACTAGGATTCAGTTGTGTCATTATTTTGATATCCATATGTTTACCACCCTGTTAACTTAAAGTCAGGTATTGGAAGGATAAGGTTTCATGGGCCAAAAGCAGTGGAGTCAAATTGTTTGGATATATTTTTGGAAAGTCTTTGTGAGAACCTCTCAGCGTTGCTAGGACGAACCTGATGTTTTTACCTTTGCTCCACATTTTGGACACATCGCGTAATATAATTAATATGCTTTATGTATTTTATGCTTCGTCTCGTCTTAGGAATGCCGCACATACACGGCGTCCGAAAAACAGCATTCCTTTGAAGTAAAAAAGACAACCCAAATATGCCTGGAATGAAACAGGGTGAAGACGAAGCCGACGTCTGTCAAAGAAAGAAGAGAGAATAAAAAGAGGTATTGGTTTAAATAAAGCGTTCCTTCCTTGTCCTTTCCTCCCGGGTGTCGCGGAACCATTGTGCTTGTTTATACTGCACAATATTTCTGTTGGCCATCCCCTCATTTCATCCCAGTAAAAATACACAGAGTAGGTCAGAAGTTGAGGCCCTAGATCAACACTGCCATTGTGTCCTGCAGGTGCTGTCAGCCGCTCCGGGGACAGCCAGGGACGGAAAATATACACAAGCAAACAGCAGCTCTGTGGACACACACACACACACACACACACACACACAAACTGTCTCTGCACTCAGATGGTACTTGGGACAAAGTTACAGCGGCTCAGCTGCAGCTTTGAGGAGTAGCTGCTGTTGGATCTACATACCAGTCTACATACACTCTGAAATATTTAAAGGTGGAACTGGGAAAGTTCGGCTGCTGGTACAAAAGAAGGAGACAGGAAGTTGTTTGTTTCCTAAGTGACATCAGTTTCATTACCAAAAAAATAAGAAATAATAACAATAACACAAAATTAAAACCAAGCATTTTGTGAAACAGCAAAGTAAGTTACAACTAATGTTTTCTATAATCTGTCAAAATGAATAATTAGGTGTAAGCCGCTCAAACAAAGTTGCATCATTTATTCTTTCATTTTCAGCCTGAACGTGCTGAAAGTGCAGGAAAAGAAAGCCTGAAAGCCAACTGACCTCTCTCACTAAAACAGAGCCAACTTCAAAACTGCAAATATCATGAAGCTCCCAACCTCCCACCATTAGACAAGCAAAATAGCCACTGACCATCACAACTGTATTTAATTAATATAAATTACAAAAACTTAAACCAAAAACTAACACAATTCACAAGTCACCTCATCAGCCACTTACATACATACAATTCATGTTTCAATTCAATTTCAATGGAAGACAAAACCACTAGAGGGAGCAACATTCTACGAATTTTAGATAAGTCAGTTAATATTTAGTTTTAGTTTAGTTTCACAGAGACATGAGCAAAATAATTTTTAGAAAGTCCAAATCTGGACTGTTTCGCCAGTTCACCTGGAGAGTAAAATAGCATTCAAAGTATTAATTATTAATTATCAAGCCCATGTTCTATATCTGACGAGTGGACCCAATGAAGGAAAAGTAAAACACATTCGTAACATTATTTTTTTTCCTAATGTCAAATGAAGTTTTTTCGACAGACTTGGTACATGGACATGGATCTTTTTTAACACTCCGAGTTTTATTCACACTAAATCTGACTAAACACTGCTGAGGTGTTGAGACTGACGAAGATGAAATAGTGTTTGAAGCTCAATTACTCTTAACTGTTCTGATCATGAAGATTTTTATACCATGGCAACAAGCGAAGAATACCAAATAAACCTAGGATTAACAGAAGACTTATTCAGAATAGAAATATCAAAAAATATGCTTTATTAACTCTCCAAATGTGTGAAGTGATATTAAATTTAAAAAATGCTTAAATCTTAATTATACCAGGATTAGAGAGACAGGTAAACTGTGGTGGATGTGAAATGTTTCTCACTAAAACCTACAACAAAGCTAACTGGATCAAATCAAAGTCTAGAAAAACAAGACGAGCACCAGATCTCCTGTGTAGAGCTCCATAAGCTGCACCTTGTATTTATAGGTTGCCAGCTGAAAGAGAAAAGAATGGGTGTGCAGGCAGGAAGAGGTCCAAGTTACTTTGTACTCTCAGCAGAGCCGAACTTTGGATGAACTCCGAGAAGCGCCGGGGAGTAAAACACTATGCATAACTGTGTCACTCCCCCTCCAAAAAACCTACCAAGACAACAAGGAAGAAGAGTCGAGCCAGCGGGCTTCAAAAGGCCCCCCGCTCCCTCCTGAGGCAGTGGCCGATTCAAGATAAACTGCCGGGCTTGGGGGTACAGGCAGCGAGGTGAACTTCAATGAAAACCTCAATGGAAGCACCAGACGAGGGTGGGATCACACACGAGAAATAATATAAACAGCGCCAGTCGACGCCGCCACAAAGGTCAAGTATGAGCAAGTGCAACTTCAGGGACAATGAAAACAATCTCTTCTTCATCCTCCATCCATTCCATTTGATTTCATGCACTAATGAGTGTGAAACACACAGGAAAGCGGCATGCTTTGGCAACTCAATATCTCAACAGTGTAAGTTTTGAAGAGTCCTATAGCCCATCAGTCTAAAGGCAGGGAAATAAAAGATGAGATGCATGCCATCAGTCTGAAGTGCACTGAATTCTATCTGTGCCAATTTCAAAAATGTCACAGGGAAAATGATTTGGAAACATGACTTACGCCTCCTATGTTACGTTATTTCTCTCCTAGCAATTATTCTGCTGACATGCTCTCTCACAACTGCTTTAATAGAGAGACACAATACAGAATAGAAAGAGACGCGTTCACCAGACTTGACAGTTAACTCACAAGGGGAGACATCAACGTGCTTGTGACAATTTTTGCTCAATACTCTCTATTATTCCACAATAGCATCAAAAGACCTCATTCATATTTTGACACAATAATTGATAAGGACCGCTAAAGGTAATTGTCCACGGTTCCTATTGTGAAATAGTTAAAATGCGCCGACTTTGGAGCTACAGGAGGAAACACATGTCTTACATGTCAGTGAAATTTATATGGTGAATTGTGTTGTGACCAACATCAGGTTCTCCAATGTGAATTTGAGTCTGAATAGCAAATTACCCTTTGATGATAAAATAGCCCACACAGAGCTGGTACTCTGCCTCTACTGTGGATTTTTTTTTAGCTACATGCGCCATTCGTGAAAAATACTGTGTGCAGTGCTGTACTCATTTAACCTGATTAAGGAGTATTTCTTGTAGACTGTATGGAGACAACAACAGTGCAGCGTTGAGTGTTTAGCTTCTCTTATTAGAGTGCAGAATTAACATGAACGTACCTGTTTTTTCTTTGATTTCACACAAGACATTGAAAAGAGCTGGCTTCATTCTGTGACAGTTCAGAGCGTGTTTCCTGAAACAGAAAAGTGGCTTCATAAGCAAACCACAGAAAAATATTACTTCTAAAACCTATTCAGCCTCTAAATTACTGGACAGCAGGGCTGCCTAGTATCATTTCTATTTTTTACTTTTTAGATAGATGCTACAGTACAATTACAAACAATATTTTCAAATAGATTATTAACACCTGTATAAGTACACATGTGCTCCAGCTTCAACCTAGATCCTATATATAAAGTAACTGATAAAATGTTATTTAACTTCATCTGTTGTCCTGTGATTATATTGTGATTTTAAAATTTTACAATTCACATATAAATTACTTTTCCTGACCAATTAAACAAAACATTTAAAATGTCTAACATTAGTCAGTCCCTTGCAGCTTCACTGAATTTAATATGTATTACACAACACGGATGAAACCTTGAATTGTGTATCAGAAGTAAGAAAGTTGTAAACAAGCTGTAAGCCACTTAAAAGACAGCCTGAACTGTTACTCTATAATTACACGTCATATTTAGAAAATAAAATATCTGCATTGGTTTGGTCTCATGAACGCACAATGGCTGTATTAAGGTGTGTAAAGTGCTTTTAAAAAAGCCTCTCAGTGGGCGACACGTTGTCATGTCACAGTAAAGAGCACCACGTTCACACTTTTATTTTCTCTTGAAGGAGCGCGGTTGTCGAGTTATTTAAATGGGAAGCAAACTAGTGATTTGCAGGCATGCCATCGTTGTTTCCCACTGCTTCTGTCGGCTTTTGCACAATGAGGCTGTGCAATGCCCTTACATTTAGACTTCCATCTACACCGCACTGTATTGTAAATTTTGAAATGTTTGCATTTTTTTTTTTCATTTTTCTTTCCCATTCTTTTTAAATGTCTATCTAGTTTGCCGCCGCCGCCTCCTCCCGACAGTGTGAGAAGAGGCTGGATCGGGATCTTTACCTGGCTTGGGCTTCGTCCAGACTTTGATCCGTGATGGTCATAATTTGCTGTAAAATGTCTCCAATGTCCTGTTTTCTCCCGTCGCCGTCCGTTCCTCCGGTGCCTTCCTGCATATGCTGCGGCAGGCCGGGGTGCCCTGCCATGCCTACCCCCGTGTGAGAGTGCATCAACCTCGGCTGCTCGTCCATCTCTTCTTCTTCTCTTATCTAATTCTCTGTGGCGCTCTCGCAGCTGAAATCCTGCAAAAATACATAAAAAGAAAAAAAAGAAAGGGGAACAAAAATCCCGGTGGTGTTTTAATATTTGCGGCGCGCACCCACTTTTTTCCTCGCAGGGGCTTTTTCTGGCGCTCGCCGAACAGAAGGGGGGTATCGGAGGGGAAAGCGGAGACACGAGCCCTCCTGCTCTCTGGCTGTCTCTCTCTCTCAGCTGGTCGGAGCTGAATGTGAAATCTGATCTGAACTGCTGCTGCCTCACTGGAGTAGGGCGTGCGTAAAAAAGAGATAGGCTGCTGGTGTCTGCTACTACTAACATGAAATAGGACACGTTTTGTTGTAATGTGGCGCGGTGATCCAAAACCCACTCTTCCTGCCAGATTACAAAAAAAATGTGGCTGTGAGAAATAAGAAGTGTGTGGATTTATTTTCACTCACTCCATCCTCTTGCTTTTGTCATGTACAGTACAGGCAGGGCAAGCAGGCAGCTCAGCAAAGAGCGTGAGAGTCAGACTCCGCCTACGCGACATGATTGGGAATATAAGACCATTTAGCCCCACCTTGAGGTGCCTCTCGTGAAACGTCGATCATTGGACTGTAAAGGTGGGATGCAGGGGAGAAGCTGGGAGATGTGGCTGCTGCCTCACAAGCAGAGAGACGGCAACACGGTGATGAATAGACTCCAAATAAATAATAGTGGCTGACACAAGAGGTCTGCTTTAGTCTCCCCTTCTGACCTCAGGAAGAGCTCCCGCTGGCTCCACAGGAGACCATTTCATTTCTATGCCTGCCAAGATACAAGGTACACTAATCAAAACTATTGGCCAGGCCTTTCATTTGCTATAGTTATTAGAAAGATAATGTGATTGACGATTTATGGCTGGAAAAATCCATCCACTGATGAGACACCTTATGAAAAACACCTGTGAGATATTGATATTTCATTTTGATATCACATAATATTATGAACAGAATCTTACAGTCAAACATGTTTGTTTTATTGTTGCAGAAGGCAGTGGCACATCGACTTTGTTCATTCATTTTCAGGTATGTTGCAGGGCTCCGCTTGGCTGACTTTGGCAGGGTCCTCCTAATGTAAGGCGGTGACCCATGTTGCGCAGCCAAGCAGCAAGGCCCGAGTGTGTCTGGCCAGGCTGAAAAGTGCCCTTCAGGCCCAGTGCTGCCTCACTGCCGCTGCTCCCCTCCACCACTGAGAGCCATTCAGAGGGAAGAGAGGAGGAGGAGGAGGGACAAAAAAAAAAGCTCCAGTGTGGAACTAAAGTATGAACAGTGCTGTGCAAATCATCAGCCTGGATGTATACATGTGAGACACGTATAAGTGCTTAAGAGTGTCAGTGTTTTATTGTGAGCAACTTAAAATCAAACCAGAGTTCAATGAGACGTTGATGACTGCTACCTGCGATTTAATCTTCTCTGCTATGAATTCATTTTGACATAAAAATTTCACTCTGTAAACGATGCCCATCTGAACCAATGCGTTGGTTAGAAATACAGTGAAATGGCTAACACATTTCATATTGAAAAGATTTAAAGCTCAAATCGTATTTCTTTAAAACATTAAAGGCGCCTTGTGTTTTCTTGTAAACAAAGTTTCTATTTACATTCAGTGTTACTCACCAAAACACTTTTTGCATGTTTTTGAAATCTGCATTTTTTACGTCAATGTTTTTACTGCATTTGTTGGTACATTGCTGCATTTCTTGGCAAGTTACCGCCACCTGTAGATCAGTGAAAGAACATGTGTGTATCGCGTCATCTGTGTGGTTGTTCGCGTGCAACAAACAAAACAGGGACCCGCTTGTAAAAGCACTACTCCACAGCGCTACTAATGATCAAAAACTCCACAGGGTGCATTTAAATATTCATGAGTAAATAAACAACAATCAAAGTTTGGAAGAAAAAAAATCCTTAGGTATTATTTATTAAGAGTTTAACACCCCAAAACTCCCCAAAAACTCTGCGGGTTGCAAGAGTTTGATTCAGATGTTGCTAAATCCTGATTGGTGCACTTAAGTACATGACATCATCTTGTTCCAACTGAGGCCCACCCACTTCAAGAGGAGTGAGAGGAGCACAGACAAAAACACAAATACAGAAAACTTAAATACCCAAAATGGTTCCAACTCTGATAGAAATGTGTGTGCTTGTGTCGGAGCCCATGGCTCATAGTAAGAAGCTGACTGAGAAAATAGGTTTTCAGGGTCTTTAAATGACAATTTGAGGTTGAAAGGCTCATACATTTTTCAGCAAATTTTTGAAATGCCAGCACATGTAAAAAGCATCAATTCGGAAACTTGAGGTCCTGATAAGTGACAGGCTGTATATGCAACCACTCCAGAATCCAATAAAAGCCACTATTTTACCATCTTATTAAGGCTGTTCCATAGTAAAACATTTCGTGATTGATATTAAACTATTTAAAAATCATCAAGCTGCAGATTTTACTTCCTCACAATTCAAAATATACAACTGGGATGCACCCATTGGAATTCCTCAGTACAACTATTAGCATATTTGAGTTTGAGGTGTAATGGCAGTGACATCTCAGACTGCCTTCCTAAGCCTCAGGTGGAGCCGCAGTGCAATCCTGGAGTTAGGTACTCTCCCTGTAGGAGCTCCTGTGAAGCACCAGCTATGTAAATTGGGAGCAGAATATGTATGATGGATAATGGTAAGTGTGGTAAGTTTCCCTGCCATCTGCTCAGTAGTAGAATAATGAGAATACCTGAGGGGGTCTCTGTTACACCAACATCCATATGACTCCCTAACATCTGCTAAGTTACGTTAGCAGGGCATTTAGAAATCTAAATATATGCTGATACTTTCAGGCTACATGGCAAGGCAAACAAATCACAGAGCTGGCAGTGATCTCCATTCATTGCCAAGCTGATGTACGATCAGCCACACACTAGTGATAAAACAGGAAATGCTTATAGACGTCCTGTAAAATGCTTAATTTGCAGCTGAGACGTAAGCGATATATTATGGAGCGTGGTGCTGAATACATGAATTTCTCATGCCAGAGTACCATCCACACTAGTGGGATAATGTGATAGCGTCACATTATTAAAAGTAACAAAGGCAGACTCTAACAGCAGTGGCAAATATAGCGCCCAGGTGTGGGACAGAACAGCAACTTGGCCCTCACACCTCCACACTGTAGATCCTCCAGGGCACTGGTGCTGTGTAGTGGACAAAACGTGACTGTTATAAACCATATACATAAAAAAACAGCTAAAATACTGTGAGTTTATTAAATGACTGAATGAAATCTACAAAGAAAAAGAGAAATAAGTCAATTGTGTAATTCATTAATTAAATAATATTATTCACTGCCTCCGTTTGAGGATTTATTTTTACTTTAGAGGTCTGGCCTAATTTGTTTTACCTTAAATATGCAGTCAAACCTTTCTATGGGTTGTCCCAAATGTATTATTGGCTGATCTGTGTCACAGTAGAGTGAAAGCCCACATGAAGGGTCGAGTCATTTATTTGTCCGTTTCATTTTTAAAAATGGTATCATTTATTTATTAATACATTCATATCTTTGTGTATGTCAATTCTAGTTTCTGAACAACATATCCTTTGCAGGGTTGCCAGAGGCCTTGAGCCTATCCCAGCATGCACTGGGCAATAGGTCAGGTACACTGTAGACAGGTTGCTAGTCTATCACAGGGCACTTAAGCCCCATTTACATTTGTCATTTTAATTGTCTTATATCTGGCTAAAATCCAGATGCTTTTGTTTACACTTAGCCACATAATGCCCCCTGAGGCAAATTTGTGATATTGGGCTATATAAATAAAACTGACTCGACTTGAATGCATCTCTGTTAGCCATATCATAAATCTGTTTGCATCTGTCTTGGTTTTCCCAGACTAAATGCAAATCAGGTTCAGCCCCACTCAAGTCCAAAGAAGCTGTTTGCTGGCAGCTAAAAACACCAGAAGAAGAATAACTTTAGCAGTTTAGTTACAACAATAACTGTTTAGCTAGGTAGCTAACAACTTTCGGTCAACTAACACAAACACTTTGGTGACTCCCATGGATGGACTATGGCCGAAAGAAATGGCATGCTTGTCTTCAGAGGCCCACACTCACACTGCTCCCCAGGGTTAGTGTTAGTTGCATTTACATTTGGCGTGTTTAATATCGGATAACCATCCTATCTAGAAGTTGCATGGAGTGGCTAAGTGCAAGTGCGGTACTACACACAGACAAGTATTGCCAATTCCCCTAACCTGCATGTCTTCTGTTATCTGTTATATTTTATTTATTTACTGATATTAGCTAATAAGTCACGTTTGTTCCTCCATACCTGGATGGTGTTTTTTTCCTTTTTGATTTAGAAACAGAAACTAGGCATCATTAAACAGAAGAACCAAGCATCCCATGGACTCACTGTCTTACATTCTGTATTTGAGAGAGAAGAAACTGAGAGAGCCATCACAAGGTCTAGAAATGTAGTGGTCATGTAACTTAGCCCTATGTAGTACAGTGCACTAGTAGTTTCTTAAGGTGCATTATACTTGAGATTTCAGTTCTGTAGCACATCAGTAGAAACATGAGTTAAAACCATACCGAATTGAGCTTTGGAATAATCTGTTTGAAAACGAACTCAAACATTCAACAGGCCTGAGAAGCCTCAGCAGAGCGTTGGCCAGATATCTACAAAGGAAAAGCACAGAGGGCAACTGGAGGACGACAGGACAAGCAGCCAGAGGTGGGCTGGTTTCCATGGCACCTGAGAGAAAGACCTTTCTACTCCAAGCCCCGGGTCACATCATGTGATGGGGTTGTGCAGATAAATCCTCCCTTTCATCCTGCACGGCTTTTGGCCAGTGTGGAGGCAGCACTAATGGAACGGATTCATACACATAACCCTCTCTTTGATTCTAATATGTTTGGACTGAGAAATTAATGCATGAGCGCTCCATGTCCGCTCTGTTTTCAAACATACAACACAGCATATACTGTATGTACAGCAGCAACTGATAAAAAAAAGCTGTTTCACTTTCATAGAAGCTTGCTTTTATTAAAAAGCAGGAGGTGACTCATTAGTTGTTTTTTATATAAATGAAAAAATATTTGGCCTCTGGGTAACACTACCAATGAGTCACCATGGCTGCAAGTGAGAGTGACCTGGCAATAAGTGACACTAGCAGCTTTACTAGATGCTTCCTTTTTATGTCAGAATATGGAGTGTGACTTGAAGGCTTTGAGATGCAAAAATTTGCCCTCACCTAACAATCCCTTAAGGTTTTTTATATTAGAGTATGATACATTCCTGTGGAGACATTCATTCTTCCGTACAAACCATAGTCTTTCAAGGATGCAGATATGACAGACAACAAAAAGTTTGAATGCTTTATATTGGATAGCTTAAAAAATTAAATGTACAGGTTTTTAATTGCTCACTAAGTCATTACAGCTGAGTAGAAAATAGAGTCTTTGAAGGCTGGGTTTTTCAAAAGGGTTGTTTCTGGCTGCCGTGTGTGAGCAAGCATTACACGAAGATCCATGGCACAGGCTGGTTTGAGCAGAGTGAGCACCAGCGGAGTACATTTGGGAGGAGGTCTGAATGGATCAATACATCACAGAACAAAAGGGAACTGTGCTTCAGCAGGGGCCCCAGAACAAGACAGGCCCATTGCTCAACCACTGTCACAGCAGTGTATCACAGGCATCTCACATGCATCTCACAGAACAAGGATAAAGACAGATGTGAGGATGGGTGGATAAACTGAGGAAACTTGGGACACAACCAGCAGATAGACAGATACTCCTGTGATAAACAGAGCTACTTTGGCTAACACAGTTACTTTGTTATGTAACAGTGTTTTGTAACTGTTTATTATAACATTTTATTGTATAGATTTTATTGTATTTATTGTAGAATTAAAGTTAGCCTTAGTAACGTGTTACAGTAATATGATTACTTTTATTTAGTGACGAGTAGGGTTAGGGTTATCACCACATTTCAAATTTGGTGATAACATTACAGTTAGTAAATTTTACACTAATTAGTAAGTTTTACAGGTGCTGGTAGGTGGATTTTGTAACCCTTGGACATAGCTAGGCTAGCTGTTTCCCCCTGTTTCCAGTCTTTGTGCTAAGCTAAGCTAACGTGTTGCTGGCGGTGGCTTCATATTTACCACACAGACATGAAAATGGTATCAATCTTCTTGTCTAACTCTTAGCAAAAAAAGTAAATTTCCCAAAATGTCAAACATTCCCCCCAATATCTCATTTTCTATTTCTAATAATGCAATGTAATGTATTCATGATGAGTAACCAACACCGGTTTTAGACTAAGTTAGTTTTGACCAAAGGCCTTAGTATGCTTCAGTTGAACTTGCTCGTATGATGTATCGTAAACCCATGTCTAAAGGCAAAAGCATTTATACCTGTTCTGAATGGCCATACTCGAGGGTGTGGCAAAAAGCCTGCTGACATGGTGTATCCCATCGCCTCCCCAATCTCTAACCAAGAAGTTTGTGTCTTTTGCTTCTTGTCAGCGCGATGAATCATACTAATGGGGATAGCACACAGTATGGACGGGCTCTTTTTGAAAGCATTTGTGGTTATGCTCTCGGTTGGACACAGGAGAAGTGAAGGAAGTAGTCATGTGAAGAATGAGAGCTTTAGAGAAAAGTTCAAACCACACCTCCACACACCTGGCCCATCGCTGCATTAAGTGAGCTTGGTTGTTAGATAGTTATGGAAGTTAAGGAAAGGGGTTTCCACACGATGACAGACGATCCGACAAGCACTTCCTTTGAAGCATACTAAGGCCTTAAACTGTCCCCAACTGTAGAATTAAAAGCACAGTGGCTCAAATTTAAAATGAACTTCTTCAGGCATACATAGAATTCCTCTTTTTAGAGCAGGACATTAAGCTGTGCCTGATCAGTGCTTTTCCACCTGACCAATCCTTAATGCGATAGATACAATGTCAACCCATCACATAAAGGTTACTGACAGTCTAGTTACCCTTCACACACCAGTAGCTGCATGCCCTTTCTCTCATTCATTTTAAGACATCTCTTTTTTTTTTTTAGCTACCTGTCATATTTCTTATAATATTGTTTACCTCTCATGTCAGTGCAGGTCTGGCATGTTTTCACAACACCTTATACTCTAATCAGTGAGTTATTATAAAAGGGAAACGATCTCTGAACTGAACTTTGAAGAAGCCGCTGCTTTCTTTTAAATCTAACCTGTTTAATGTTTGTGCTGGTGGGCTGCTGGAGACTTAAATGAAGCTATAATCAAACCCCAAGATAAATTAAGAGGCAAGCGTTGACTCAGCGTTTTGTTGCCCTAGCGATCCATTGACCCTGAGGGCCGGCAGCGAGAAAATTGAGAAATGCTTGTTTTAATGCCTATCCAATATATACGGCATCTACCTCGAGATGGGGCTGTGCAATCAACCACTAATCCATTAGACAGAGATGTTTTTCAAAGATTGACGCGTTATTGTGCTGCTGTCTGCACTGGCTCACGTTCAAGGTTAACCTTTTAGAGAAGCCTGATTGTTGCTAGAAGGTTAAACAACACATTAACATGCATTAAAATATTAAATTATGGCTCCATTTACTATATGAGAGAAAAACAACAACATAAAAAAGGCTTTTAAAATTATGAAGGCAATTGATAAAGTGGGTGGCTAGCACAGGCGTTTACTCTGGGGGGAAAACGGGGTTGTGGAAGTGAGATGGTTTTCAAATGGGCAGACCGGGTGCAGTTCTGGCAGAATGAGGGCTTCTTTTATTGCCGGGTTAATGAACTGATGGTGAGGTCAAGTATTGAAGCCCTTGCAATTAAGGTGACTTTTCCCATAAGAGCTGGCCAATACGCAGGATAAAAACAAAATGAAACAGCCACCTCTCTCTCGCTGACATTTTACTCCAATTTTTGCAGCAGCGTGCAATGCAATGGAGCCTCTCAGAAATAGCTACAGTCTGTGGTGGTTACATGTGGGCTACATCTATCTTCCAGAAAGAGTAAACCCACACTGCAGGAGGCCGGAGAGAAGCCCTTCTCTGCTGTAGTATATTGACAGTGGGAGGACTCTGAATAAGTGATGCCTCCTGTCTGCTTGAGTGAAATACAACCTCTACATTGTTCCAGAGGATAAGCAATTAACTAATCTGAGTGCTACAGTAGAGCTACAGTGGCAGCATGCGCTCCTTCCCTATCTCATCCATTTAAGTAATTTAAGGATTGGAGAAGCCGTCCCATTTTAAACATTATAAGGAAGCAATCCCATCATGCATGTCTTCACCCTCAGTGTCCTATCTTGTGCTGTCTCCCATCAAATGTCTCTGACTGACAGCGTTTCTTTTCTAAGGGTCCCACAGCACACCGAGTTCAATTTACTTTGTGCAGTGCCAATACTGGCCAGGGTTAGGATGCACATATTCGAAGCTGCTGCGAGGTTTGGAGGAGGAAGAAAGACGAGCTCAGAGGGGGGTGGAACAAGAGAAGGAGGGATGGAAGAAGGGGGGAGAAAGGACAGGCAGAAAGACAGAGAAGGAAGAGAGAAAGGAGACCCTGTCACTTGGAATCACCATCACGGAGCAGGTGAAGAGAGATAAATGTCAAAGGACTCTCGGCGAAATAAAACAACAACTCGCCTGCACTCATCCAGGCAAGCACAAGTCAGCCACAGTTCGTGAGTCTCCTGGCCTCTGGTCTAAATAGACACACAGAGACACAGCAGAGAAAAAAATCCATAAATCCGAATGCAAAGAAGAATCGCAAATAGAGGGCAGAGGGTTTGACTAACATGGACTCATTTAACATAAGCTATTCAATAGCTTAACCCTAATTAATGCTGGAGTGTATTGCTGTGAATTAATTTAAAACTCTAAACCATACCATAGGATTTTAATCTTCTGGTTCTGAAATGTTTATTTAAAAAGTAGAGTTTGAATGAAAGAAATAAGTGAGGTATTATACTTGGAGAGGACACCTAAAAGTGCAGGAAAGGCTCCAAAATTTGGTCTAGGTCCCATGTGTGTGGAGAGTGTCACAGCTGCGGTGTGACAGGTCCTCCTGCAGGCCCTATTCTCACAAACACTCCGAGGCTGCTTTTATTAACACCCCCCCCCCACCAAAAAAAAATAACAGAGAATAGAGCCAGGGCTCTGGAGCCAAGTAGCTGTTGCTGGAATTTTTCTGGCCTAATTTGCATTAATAAAGAGGCTGTTCCTTGTCGGAATGTGTTTTATCCAGCTCAAAAAATCCCTGGGCGATCCCTCTCCGTAGAGCACTGGGAGAATCCGACTGTCAGAGCCGACAAGACAAATGAATCCTGGTGTCAGCGCCGAGTGGCTCCGCGTTGACAGATTGAGAAGAACTGTCCCTCTGTCGACAGGCATGCTTCATTTTCAAATTAATAAATCTGAATAAAATATTTTACCCTTCATTATGAGTGCTGCCGCTGTGACAGCTTTGCTGAACAGGGCTGGGATGGGGATGGGGGGAGGTTGCTGCCAGTGAAAACAGCTTGCACCAAATCCACCTGGGCTTATGCTGTGTATTTATAATGTTTGCATGTGTGTGCGTGTCTTTATGATGTGTAGGTGTGTGTGTGTTTTTTTTTGTTTGCGGTTTGTCTTCTTTTATGCACATGCACATTTCATGCGTTTTCCCATTGATCCTCCGCTCGCACATTTTCCGCTCAGCGCGCTCCCTGAGCCCCCCGTGTTCTACCAAAGAGGATGGGGCAAACAAAAATAACTAGCGCCGCTGCGGTACAGTAGTGATAGATTCCTCACATATTCCCCCCTCACACCTGTACAGCCATATGGAGACACGTCAACATGGCAAAAAATAACTTTTCAATGAGACTGTTGAGCAGGATGTAAATGCTGAATGTAGCTTTTGGCTAATAGCAACAAAGGAAATGTGTTTCTTTACTTTTTCTGGCAATGTCAGGTCAAATGTGTTCTACATGTGATTTTAACCACAATTCCCTCTTCATTCTCCAAACCACAGTTGGTCATGTGCAAGAAAGTAAATGAGGATTGATCAAACAGTCAAGTGTTTAGCAGTGAATGAACAGACGAGTCTCCCGGCAAAATAGTGTGGTGGGTATAAGTAGATGCTGACTGACAGATTGATGGGGTGAAAGACATAATTGCTTGAGATGAAAAGGAGTAGAAAGAGGGGGATGTATAAATATAACACACAGGACTCGTAATCCTGCAATATTACCCCTCCAAGGCGCGAGAAGAAGGCATAAAGGAGCATGGTGGGTTGTATCCAGTCAGTCATTCTGGATGCTAAATTAATATGCAACAGCAAACACTAATATGCCCTTTGAGGAGGCCCGGCATATTGTGCGAGACTTTAAGCTCGTGAAGTTGCCTGAAGGCAAATTCCTATGAATAACATAAAATACAATATCATGCTCTGTAAATTGTGGAATTTTTATGGGGCTGTGTATCCTGTCAGTTGCCTTTTGCTCTCTTCTGCTGCCTATTTTTGTAACACTTATTACAAATTTCATAAAATTATGGCATAACGTAATATCAGTAGTCAATATTTGCTGGTGTGAAATATGAATTGCACATATTTTAGCCAAAAACACTAGCAAGAAGTAAAATAATCAGTATTTTTTCAACTGGTGCAAATTTAGAAGATTCATAAGCTTTATAGTAATGAAAAGAATGCACACTACATAAAACCAGTGCAATATAAAGCAGTGCACTGAACACAGTAGTGATCTGGTTAATGTCAGTGTGTTTCTGGTCTTACACTTGTGATTTCTGGGAAACCATGTAGGCAAAAGCTACACGGGAGCCATTTCTGAAGGGTATCACATTTCCTTTAATCAGCGTACAAAAAAAAGAAAAAAAAAGAGTGCTATCCAGCCAATTAATTTACACCAGCCGACGTGTATAATAATGACAGACAGCACAAAGGACTCCATGTTCCTCCTTATGTAGGCCTTCAATATTTAAAGAAGAGTGCATGTTTTTGGCAAGGCTACGGCGATGCGTGTCAGTTAAACTTCTTAGACGTCAGCCTTCCCTGTGAACATCCCATCATCAAAGATGACATTTCATCAACTAACTCAATAAATAATAGAACACAGTGCCTGCCATTTGAACCTTGGGTGACAGCATCTGAGGAAATTGTCACCCTGTAATTTGTTTTCTTATGTCTTCTGTCATCTTTTATTAGAGTTATCACCCGTATTTGCAAAGTCCCAAGTACAGAGTGTGTATGGTTACTGTAAAACACAGGGTGTATATACATTTAATGCAGTTACCTTTAAATTACAGCTGTAAAGAGTGGAAAGGAAGCCGCCCTCCTTAAAAATGTCCAATAAAGTAAAAACTATAGTAATATTTAAAAGACACCCATACAGCCTGACTTGATATGACATCCTTGCTTCAACCATACATAGATGGAACTCAAGTAAACAGGGCAGACAGGGAGTGACAGCACTGTATTTGTGATCTCTTTCCAGTGGATGGGGATTGTTAGGGAGGGGAGCAGAGAAATGTGCCAGCCCTAATGCCTTATGGCAACTCATGCTCAGCTGATAAGACAATATTTCATGTAGGGTCAGTGCCAATAAGGAGCCTTTTCAACACCACAGAGATGAATAGGGCCTGACTGCCATGATCAAAATGCTGGCTCCACACACACACACACACACACACACACACACACAGTCCTGAGAATGTAAAACACGTGGGAGGGATCAAGAACAGCACTTACTGATGATAATGTAAACTATCACACACTGACTGAGAGGGTGGGATCAGGTCAGTGTGTGCATAGTGATGCTGACAAGACTAGCTGACATAACAACGGCGTGTGTGTTGTGATGTAGAAAGGTGGAAGTATTATACACAGGCAAGGGCGACTCTTCAGGGCCCTCCCCAAAATATGGCTTTCATTTAGACATGGCCGCCTCTCTGTTGGCACTCTGCATCAGCTAAATTTAAGGATTCTGTTTTTACGGGATTGTTTGAGTAATGTAACCTGCTATTTGAGCCTACTGTTGATTTAGATTAGGAAAAATATAGGTCAGGGCTGAGGTAGAAAGTCTGTTTTTAGTAGCTTCTATATATATTCCACATCGTTTCAAATGGCATGGGGCATTAAACAGATTTCCATGCAATATCATCACACGAATCCAAGATTTAAAGCTAAAACACTAGCCGCTAGCCCATTCAGTGATTAAATTGTCCAAAAATCACTTCTTTATAATTAAAGAGTAACTTAACACCATGCTGAAAATAATTGTTTCAGTGACCTCTGACCAATGAACTAGCGCCCCTACCGGTGGCAATAGATATGACTCCAAAAACGACAGAATAGGTCGTTTTCCAAGGACTCCCAAAACGACATATATAGGTGTACTGGACCTTCGTTGTCAACAGCACTGTGTTGCATAGAATATATTAAAAAAAATACATTAAAAGTCATTGGACACCGGTGCTGTAGGTAGCCCGCCATCAATTAAGAGTTTGTCAACACTGGAGTCGCTTAATGTGCTGACGAAGTTACGGAATTCTACAATCATTACTGACATTTGTTTGGCTCATAAGTATATTAAATACTTTAAAACACATTATGCTCCTATAAATGGATCTCAAATTTACATGACAACCATAATTACTGGTGTGATGAGAATTTAAGGAACTAAAAGTGCACTCACAAAAAGGTTCAGAAACCCTTATTAAAACGCTGCTATTACGCTGCTATATTCATTAGCGATGATAAAATGTAGATATCAGAATAATAATTATGGTCAAAATTCTTGGCCCTATGCTGTTTATGTGTACTGATAATTGGATTACAGGCCAAGGAAGGGTTAAACCTATAAAGAGATATACGTACCTCAGCTGTGACCCCTTGCTCTCTAAGGTATCTCCCCTGTGCAGGATTCTTATTCAACTTCAAACTGACAGTGTTTTTAATCTTTTCTTTGCTTCTCTCCTGGAGATTGGGGAAACAAAAATCAATACACTGTGGCAGGCGATCTAGAAGCCTGTGAATTACAAGGCCTGGATCTGGCCGTGCCGCCTGCTCGGCAGCCTTGAGCGGGGGACCATGGGAGTATCATCAGAGACCAAGGGGAGGTCACAGGTTCAGGTCAGGAGCATGGGCGAAAAAGCAAGGTATTTACTGTCTGTGCACGAAAATGAGAAATAAGTTCCACGCTGCACCAGGGGAGCCTCGAATCTTCTCTCTTCAGTTTTTTTTTTTCTTCCTGTGAATAGTTGTGGCCTCCGTACGGCTTCTCCCACCACACTTCTCTCCAGACTCCCTTTGGATGATATACTGGGCCTGAGCCTGTGATAATGCCCACACTACAAATCTGAGCGCAGAACATATCGACACCCGGGTCTGTCATTATCCGTTAATCACGCTGCTGACGTACGTTTCAATCCAGGCTTCTTGGCAGCTCACCAAGCTACATAAATTACCTCAGATAAATCCACGGGGCTACGGAGCACACACTTTCATCTCAACTCCAGACACTAACCAAAGTTACACACTAAAACTCATCATCCTGCTTATCAGGACAGATGCACATAGCCTACAAATGATGGCACTGACTGTAAACTAAACGTGAAATGTGAGTAAACTTAATTTAACAGTCAACTAAAGAGAAATTAAGTTAAGATCGACTGTTGAGCAAATTGTCATATTATTGTACTTCTGACTAGAGTTAAGATACGATTGATCCCCTTTATTGATCCCCAGCAGGGAAATTCATTGCAGCAGCACAAAGACAGAAATACGTACAGATAAATAGAATTTAAAAAAAGAATAGAATAAAAATAGAAACTATACAAGAAAAATTAAACCCAACATACAAGGCAAGTAGTATACATACAGTACCCACGACCAGTGTTGTACGTAAACTAATAATGCAATACTGTCTCAAGTAAAGTGATAGTGGTGCGGTTAGTAGCAGCAGAGTCCGAAAAGTCCCAAAATCTGGCTGGTCCGAGTGATGACAGAGTTGAAATAAGAAATCAGATTTCACCCCTCAAGTTAAATCTTATTTCTTTGTGTGTATGTTTGTGTAGGTGCTGGGTTAAAGGAGGCATTAGCAAAACGGATCAGAAGCAGTTAACGGTTTAAAACTGATACTCCACTTGACCATTACATTGCCACATTACCACATTGTTATGACCACCAACTGCACCTCTATAAAAGCACACTTGCTTCTTGACATGAGGAAAACTATTTTCTGAAATTGGATTTTAATGCCGACTGCTGCTGTTGCCAACTCTAATCAGCTACAGAAGCTGAATTTTGGAAATATTGTCAATAAATGACTAGTTCCAATAATTGTAATTACAATCAGAACAAATGGGGACAATTTTCCAAGTTTTTTTTTTTTTTTCAAAAAATTGGAAATATTGTGTTAAAATCACCATATAATTTGATCTACTTTCAATTACACTTTGTGTGTCCAACAAACAGTGGTTGTGGCTAAAATATGCACTGGCTCCATGGTAAAATCGGTGGTTTCTATGACAGTGATTGGATATTTTGGACCCAGTTAATAGATATCCAGAAATCTTGTGACTTTTGGACTCACTGACTGGACTGTGATTAGAGCGACTCCTTGACCCTGCAAGTATCTGCATCATTGCACAGTGATTCATATACCCTGATGTCATCTTATGTTTGGGCATTAATTCAGTAAAAAAAAAATATATATATATGTATATATATATTGCTTTGTACACCACATCATCCACATCACATCAAACATGGAACCGTTTGAGATTTTATATTTTCCCTCAGCAAAAATAATGCCTGATTAATTTCTGCTTGAGAGTCCAGCCTTAAGCACTTTGATCAATATGTGTGCAACTACCTGCCAATGCTGGACTGACTGAGTAATTAGCCAATGTGCTTGGCGGGCCTGACGGGGGTAATGAAGTCGCATAGGCTAAGAGCTGCCAGGAAGAAAATCAGCCTGTTATTCCAATCCAAATAAAGACGGTTTCCCTTCAAAGCTTTGCATGTATAGATGGATAAATTGAGAGAACGCCATAAGATGCTCAGACACGCTTTAACATCACAACAACACAAATCATCTCCATCCCCACGTACGCTGACAGAAGTAGAGAGCCCATTCATTTGCACGAATATTAATTCCATCCAAGATTGAGGAAGAGTGCTATAAATATCTGTGACCGTCTGATTGCTCTGGGAAGATCAAATGGAGACAAACAATGTACTTTCTAAACAGTTTGTTCTGAGAGAATTATGACAGAAATAACTGACAGCTCTTGATGAACAGGAACATCCAAAGATCAGACAAGTTTTTATTGCATCAGAAATTAATTCTAAAAATGATACATCACTCAGTAGCGTATTAAAAGCATTCAGCTCCCGCTTGAAGAATTTTTGATTTCCTGACAACGGAGTCTAATTAGACCAAACACGTCTCTGTTTGTCTGACTGAAATAACTCAATTATAGAAACTCCAAACATCTGGCTGCACACTCGCAGAGCTGATTAGAACAAATTTTTCCTGAAATGATTAAATAAGACAGTAATCACTTTAGAGTCAGTTCATTCTCTATTAGAAGTATGTAGAAGTCAAAAGACGTGGAACCTCAACTAATCCAATCACTGCTGAACCCACACTCCTCATTATGCGCCATTACGTGTGAGGATGACAAATAATCAAATGCAACTGTGTGCACAAATAGGTTTAGAATCGCAGCCACATCATATCTTGACTGGTTATATTTTACTTGGCTTGTTCTTTCATAAGCAATGCCACAAATTCCTATTGCTTTTATTTTTAGGCTGTTTTGTTTGTGACAGATTACACAGAGCTGGTCTCTAATTATGATTATGTGCAAATTACTGTTGGCTACATGCTTCACTGATGAATGCAATGATTGCTGTGAGCATTTTTGAACACCAGAGCAATTCAGGCATGTTTTTCGAAAAGGCTGTGGCCTGTGGGCTTGTTACCTCTTCTTCTTCCCGTGTAGCCTCTGCCATCAGCCCATTACCCATGACAGGACGGAGCAGAAGAGGACAGGGCAGAATCCACTGTAGCCTTTAATTTCAGGAGAAGAAATAAAAAAAAAACCTAATTGAAACTTTCTCTCAATGATTTGCTACTTGATTTGACGCTGGACTTTCCCATTGTCACAAAATCGATAGAGGCAAGACAGGCAGGGCCTAACTGGAAAAGGCTTTTGGCTTTTCATGCCGAGCAAAGGCGAGCGAGAGCGTCAGGGTTAAGTGATGTGTTTCTGACGCTGAGTGGGTCTGGGACACCCTATTCGCTCAGCAGCCCTCTGGAACTTGTGGGCCTAATGGCAGGGCAAATCACTGGGGGGAAGGGGACTGACTCGCTGTGATGTGTGTGTAAGTGCGCATGAATGTGTGTGTGCTTATCTATTGTCCATGTGTGGCTGTTTGTTTGCGTGTGTGTGTAGAGGAGAAGGTCTCTGGGGCAATGGATTGTTCATAAAACCAAGCGAGGGCTGAAACATAATGACTTCACTCACCTCCCAAAATCAAAATTAAAAAGTGGGACATCACAGTGGACATAGCTATTATCATTGTAATGGGGTAGCCACAATCTGCCAGCTGCTGTGTGTGTAAATGTTCTGCACGTGTGTGTGTGTGTGTGTGTGTGTTAGGGCCATCTTTGTCTCTTCCCTCATGTCACAGGTGAAAAGCCTGTAGTCATGAGCCCCTTTTATACAGCCAGTTACACCGTTATTCCGCCTCGCAGTTCTGTATAAAACATACAAACACAGAATAGGGGGGCATTGTTGTTCCACAGTTAAACCGGCAGCGGAGGTAGTAACAGAGCCGAATCGACGTCTGTGTAAGACGGGTGTGACATTTTGATGATGTGTTTTGTTATGAGACCTGCCACCGGGGGATTTAAAAAGCAGCTAGCAGCAGCTAAGAGCTAACTCAAAGAAGAAGGAGAAGAAGTTAGCAGCTAACCTACAGCAACCAAAAATGTCTGCAAATTGGGGAGACTCCTTACCCTCCAAGCAGAGGAAGAGATCAGCGATGGATATGTTTTACATCACAATGGACACCGACACTGTTGTGTTGCACGTCACGCCTCTTTTGCTTCCAGAATACCAGCATGCTGTCTAAGATCACACACTGGGGCAGAATTATACTGGCGTTATTTGGTTCAGTGTAAATAAGCAAAGCCGGTGTAATGACGGGTCTTCTTTACGGCAGTATTGCGGGATGACTTTTGGACAATCTTTCCTCGAAGGCATTCATTTTGTTGCACTTGGTTTTACACGTGAAAATTGACAAGTTATTTTAAGCCAAAACGTGAACCCCAATCAAGACATTTTTGTACCTACACCTAACCAAACTTTAACTCTAGCAGTGTCACATCAGAAAACGTTCATATGAATCATTTTGTAACAGCGATTTGTAATATTTTGAAGGCACTGGCAAACGACGTTGACAACGACACAGGTCATTGTCTTCTTCAGTCTTCTTTATTAAAACAAAAGACGATGAATCCTTTCATCCCATGGTTTGCTTAACCCATAGAGGACTTTGTAATCCTTCAAGATAAAACATGAAAATTTAAAGGTTTTCCCTCAACAGTCACAATATGCAAAACAAAACACTTAGGTTGACATTACAATGAATGATAGTAATGAAGCAACTGACACTGAGTTCGGCATAAAGGACTAGTCAAAGAGGTCTGAACCAGGAGCATGAATTCCTTAGAAGCCTGAGTAAATGCTCTTAGGCAAATAGAGAAGGCCATAGCCATTTGGGTAAGTAGGAAGCAATTACACATGAGGATGATTTAAGGGGATGCTGTCACTGTGGTAAGGAGCCAGGACCTCTGCAGATGAAATGAAAATGGCCCATATAATGGCAGAAGCGACAACGCAGCCACTTTGGATGGACTGACTATTACGGCATGTCAACACAGGCAAGAAAAAGAGCAAAACTATGAGGATGGCAATTAGAGAACATGAAAGAAAATGGATCGCGGTGGCATCAGCGCTGAGGAGAGTGTTACAGCAAAGGACTTCTGAGCAGGAGTTAATGCAATGATTTATAGAATTTGTCATCACAGACATGTATGTTATAAATTTCCTGACTGCAGTAATAGCGATAATGAGGTCACCAACTGTACAGTGTCATCTCAGCACTTTGGGGTTCAGACACAGTATTGAGAGAGGTTACTCGCCCTGGCATTCTGAATCATTAGAAGACGGCATCAGTCACCAAACATTACCTTAATGCAAATGTCAGTCTGACTTTGGGCATGTCTCTGTCTTGTGATAGCTCATCGCTCTGAGACGCTCAGATTAGAGGAAGAACAGCTAGTGATCAGTTAGGGAAGGTCATCATTCAAAATCTACAGTAAATACAGCCCAGATATGAACACTCATCTGCATCATCATCATCATCATTATCATCATTATCCACACGACCATCATCATCATGATCATTATGTAAATATGCTCTCAACATTTTGCAGTTTGGATCCTGGACGGCACAGCAGGCCCAGTCTTGCATTTGCTTGTGCATATTTCAGTGTTTTCCGAGAATGCACCACAGCAATTAACACAGGATTAATTGGCATCTTTATCTCATTAGGGCCAATCTGATCAGAGTATGATGAGGTTTCGGCGTGCTCCCATTTGTTTAAGCGGATTGTAGTAATTGCTGTCATTATTATGGGCTCTTTAGCGTCATCTGTGGGCCTCCTCTCCCTGCCTGGACCCCATAAAGCCCAGCCATGTGTCACGGCTCAGTTTAGTTAACCCCTGGAATGAGCCCAGTGGTGCCGGCGTGTGGTTAACGGCCGAGTGGTGATTAGCTCTCCACACATCAACCCATTAACACGTCGCCCCCCTCTCAAACTGCCTTTGTGTTCACTCCTAATTACAGTCCTACCTTCCCAAATAAAAACTTTACAAGCCCCACATGGGGTGGGGGGGTATGTACACACAGTGTGGAATTGGGCAAACCCAGGTTGAGTACGTGGTAGTGTGTTTTACAAAGCCCCAGGTCCTCATTTGTCAATCCTGCAATGATGTACTTCACGCCTGTGGCACGTACATGCCATAAAAAACGATAGATATCACTTTACAGACAATGAGAGGGAATTATGGTTATTTCACGCACTGATATTAAGGTTTTGAGTAGGGCTGATACTAGATACAAGGAAGGGATCTTCTCTTCTCCCAGAATATATGTTTTACAGCATCCTCACTATAATAAATATACTGTGGATCTAAAGCATGCAGCATCAAAAGACAGTATTTCTGAAAGAGGGAGCTATTACTTCAACATGAACTCAGATCTACAACCCACCAGAGAGAAGTAACAGACGGATATTGAGATATAGTGTACAATAGAAAACGGGAGCCATTGATCCCACAGAGTGCAAACTTTACACTTGCTGCTAAGTTCTCTAAAGGGGGCAATCAAATTTTATACGCTCGTAACTATTTCACCCCCTCTAAATGTTAACAACTGTGCACTCATGCTATATGGCCCGTCCCCTTTGTTGATCCACCACAGTGATGAACCCCATCTTCATGGGTTTGCAATATAATAGCAATCTGAGCCTGTACAATGTAATGAGTGTTTCACCTTGACAACCAGTGTCTTAAAGTAAATTCATAGGGCCAATATACTGCTCTCACAAGTCAGTCAAGTCCTTTGGGTGCTCTAAAAACATATCGGAGAAGATCTATCTGTCAAACTCTTTGAACAAGGGCAGTATTGAGACCCCCAAGAGGCACTCTGATATATCGTCTATGCTGCTCTTCAGCAACTTTGCATCTTGGGAAGGCTGGCAATTTGGTGAAAGAAGAAGTAGTAGGAAGCGTGACTATTGCTGTACAACCTGACTTTTGATGCGACCGTAAAATATCCAAAAGAACATTGTTAAGTCAATGCTCCAGCCATGAAATTACTTGAAAATAACATAATTCCATAAAATCGAACTATGTCTTTCTTTAGAATTCTCCTCCAAAAAACACCAACCGTGCCAAATAAAGATACTTTGAACGCCCATACATATGAATTCAACATTTTGGAAAGTTAATTGGTTATGACACCCTTTCAAGTCTCACTTACATTCTGACTTTTGCGGACCCTTTTGACTCTCGAGTAAGGAGACATAAAATATTACACCGAGCTTTGAGACAAGGAGACACAAATACTTCTTGAGTGTGTTGCGAAGGAGAACCAGTCAAAATTAGACAACCATGAGCTCCATCAGAGCCCTGACAGCCTATCCTTATATGACAGCAGCAGGCACCAGTTGTACCCACTCACCTATGCCTCTAAGCACAAACAAAGCTTTGATTTCCTGAAATTCCCCAAAAAGTAACCCCCCCCCCCTTCTTCTACCGCAACGACGACAACACACTCCACCCCGCCGCCCCTCATCTCCCCTAACACAATCTGAGAAGGCGCGTAGCCATCTGTACCTCCGGGGAAGCTTCTTCTTCTTCAAAGAGCAACATGATCAGCATTATGGCATCTGAAAGACTCTCCATGACTGGGGAGAGTAAATCAGTCACATAGTTGAAGACTGACACACTCGGAAAAAGGCACGTCAACACCCACAGCAAGGCTGTAAGCCTCTAAAAACTTTAAATGCATTCTGTCCTGTTATTTAGTCTGGGATGTCACCTGTTCTTGCCTTTTTGTGTATCTCATTTCTCAATAAGTATCCTTGTACTGTATGAACATAGAAATGCAATACTCTCAACGTAAAGAACTTCCAAAGAAAATTTGTTTGGTTGAAATTTAATGAAACAGAAAATTCTTTGAATAAAATATATAAGAATTGTGTGCAATGTTTGGAACGGCGTCAAATGGGCCCATTAATACTTTCCTAGAGGGTCACTGCTCCATTCAAAGGGGACAATACTGTAAAAGCTGTACACCCGGTTAATGCTAGAAAATAATATCAAAATAATATTATGCATATTATATTAGACATACTAATAACTAATTGTGTTTACTTTTACATGAAAAAAAAAACAGAAATTTAAAGAAATTATCCAATTACACTGATGGAAAATAAGATGAGAAAGTACTCCCCTTTCATTAGTACTTAACTCTGCCACTGACAATTATTTTATCAGTATTTTGTTTAAAGTCAACTTCAAATTCATCTGTATCTAGAAATCATAATAATTGTCTGTACAATACTGGGATACCATAAATTACTTTTTCATTATTCCAATTATTACATTCAAAACTGGAATTATATTTAGTGCTCACAATTAAAGCTGAAGATATCGGGTATCATGAACAAGTATAACTGAGGGATTTTTTACTATCTACTAGCATTAGCTGTTGGGCAGTAATTGACTGCTATCTAGCAACAACGTACGGGGCAGGAAAATGACGTGTGCAGGCAGCTAATGCTAGATTATTGATTGTCCAACAGACTCATCACCCTGTTGATCTTTGTGAACAGCAAAAAGAGCCTTGCAATGTTTTTAAATATCAAAATTTGCATACAGACACTGGCTTGCGATTCAGGTTTACTAACAGCCAACTGTTTTATTTTCTAGTTTGGCTAACTCACTAAATAAATGTAGATACAGCTTGTAAAATTTAAAAATGAGAAGCCTAACAGCATTGATCCTACCCTTAATTTTATGGGGACAGCAGGGCACGGGGAGTTTGTAATGACGGGACATTTAGGGACAGATTTACTAAGAAATCTGTGCTTATTCAGCACTGGATTTACAAAGGCAGCAGCTCATCACACAGTCAGCTCCTGGACTGATCCTGGTACTGCCCTCTGCCAGTGAAGGAGCACTCATAGGAGCAGTTCAGAGGTGGGCTTCCTATGAGATCTCTAAGCTCAGAAAATACATGAAAACATAATGATCTTGATTACAAAATCTCCGGCTCAAACCCTACAGTATATTTGCTAAATTCCAAGGCTCATTGATATATATGATAATTATACATTGTTTTACATTTATATTTGGTAAAAGCTGTGCAATTTCAAAAATACAATATGTCAGTAAAAAAAAAGCATTTTAGCACAGAGGCTCCACTTTTACAGACAGCAGCATTGCAGTCTATAATGCAGCCAATATTGCAGTCAATAAACTTAGTGGGAAGCTTCAGGGATCATGCGCTCAATTACGGTTGAAGCACTGTGAGGCAACGGCAGCAAATGTCTCTGATGCAGCAGAAATATTCATGTCAGTGGTGCCCTACAGAATCCAATAGGCCTAGCTGCCTTTGAGGAGAGACAGATGAATAATCAGAAAGGAGAGGAGGGGGGGGATCCAACGCGAGAGGAGCTTTGGTGAAGAAAAAAGAAAGTCAAAAAGCAAAGCAGCCTTTGCTCTGCTGGGTCTTTGAAGTCCTTCCTCCAGCAGACACTGGTATACAGACACACACACAAAGGCACACAGGCTCTCTCTCCCTCTCTTCCTCTGTTTTCTCGCTGCCTCTCTCACTTCTCCCTCTTTCATCTCCTCCACATCCCTTCATCTTTACCCTCGGTTTGCTCCAGGGATCCCCCTGTCCCCCAGTACTTACCACTCGTTTGCTGTCCAGGCTTTGATATCTGTTCGCAGAAAGATCAACAGCATACTTTGGATCCATTTCTCCAGTTACCACGGCTTTAATAACGGCAACAAAGCCAAGGCTTTTCAACTGCACTGACTCACATCTATTTGTTATTCACAGCCACTATCATTTCCCCAAAGCACTGAAACATATGCATGCAGAGCTGACTTCATGATTTCTCTAAAACATGAAAAGAGAGCATACGCTGTGTGAGTTTCTCAAAAGTAGTGAGTACCCCTCTGAACACAAGTTCTGTTAAGAAAAAGAAAAAAAGTTCACTATGAACTGTATGTGCTGAACTCCAACTATAACAGTGACACCATGCCAGAATAAAGCTATAAATTAAAGTAAATACGGTTTACGCATTGGCTCAAAATAGATCTTACAAACTGGGTTTTAAACATTGATAAGCATCAAAAGCCTGAATTTTAACTACAGATGAAGTCATACAGTATGTGTATGCACACAATATACAGTGGTTTGATGAAGCTCTCTGGCCATGCAGACAAATGCAGCCTGGTTCTGTCTCAGTAAAGGTTCTGTGAGCCTCCAGGCCAACCATCACACCAGGCATGAATCATGGAAATGTCAAGTACAAAGTCTGCCACAGAACACAGAGAAGAGCCTCCGTACAACACACTAAAGCACAATACCACAACAGTACTGGCTTAGTAGAGCAACAATAATTTCTCAATTGTTTTTTTCTTGATGACAAATATAATAAGTGGAATTACAGTGCTGTCAATTGGAACCCCAAATAGCCAACCAAATTAATGGAACAAAGTTAATCTCCCTCCTTCAGCCAAATATGTCTCTGTATGGAAGTCCACCTCCTTCCAGTGTAGACAAAAACACACTAAGGAACAAAGGAGGGCAGGAAAACCGCAAAACAAAAGTGGGTGATAATGGCTAATTAAGAGTGTTTAGAAATGCAACAATGGTTGCTGGCTGGAATCAAACCAGGGACATTGTGGTTATGTGGTATGCACCTTAACCATTTGGCTACCAACACACCCTGTTCACAGAAATTGCATTTATATGCTACTAATTTGTTTAGCCAGTTATGTTTTGATGGAAAACATAATTGCTACCTGGACTGTGTTCACTGGCAATGTTTTCCAGTGAAGGAAGGGTTACTTTTTTGTACTGGGACCAATTTGTATGGAGGTGGTAAAGGTGAATGGTGGGTGGACAAAGGGCAAGACTTTGACACCACAGACCACAGAGTTTCACGTGTGGTTAGGGTTGGGCAACAAAAGCACTTTGGTTAAGGTTAGGGAAAGATCAGTTAAATGTTACAACAGAAAACACGTCCTCTCTTATTACTATTCGCTTATAACCAAGGAATATGTTTTCACAGAACATTTTGCAGATACGTCCAGTATGAACATTTTGCGACTTTTCACTTTTTTTTCGATTGAAAACGTTTCCTCAATATGTTGATAGAAAAAATAATTGCATTATGATTTTTTCAAAATGTATTTGCTGTTGCAAATGAGTAGTATATAAACATAGCTGGAACCAGAGGGTCCTTCAATACGTCTAGGAAATGTGTGACAAAAACAAAAATTACTTGGTCACGTATACTGATCCCAAGGTCAGGAAAGGACACATTTTGAGGACAAATAAAGTGATTCAAAAGAGATTGAAAGATGCAGAAAATCTTCCCAGGCAGTGAGTTGAAACGTGTAGGTGTTAAGCCCATTAATTAAAGGCTTTCTAATTTTTGAAAAGCAGTATGCCTTGGTATTTTCTGGTTATGACTTATTGATCACAAAGCAAAGTAAAGTCTAACCTTTTTCTCTTCTTTTGGTCTCATGATATGTCCTTGGGTCCAAAGAGCACCTGCTTTTTGATACCTGCATTCATGAAGTAGCACTTCTTAGCCAGTCGACTGGCATTTCCTCAAGTCCATTTTTGGCAGTAAGGGAACCCTTAGTCTCGCATAGCCAGCCATCTCCACACTTCATTTTAGTGCTGTGCCAACGCTGGAGAAAGGTCTGGCTGAAGCCATTATCATTCTGGTATAGGGGGAAAAAAATGCTCTGGCTTGTTTGTATTTCTTTAAACCAATCACAATCGTCTTGGGCGGCGCTAAGCCCAGGATGCAGCAACAGCGCCCTTGCAAAATAGTATAAATGGTAACGCGCAGACAGCAGAAGGGAAGAAGAATTCTGACTGAAATAGTCGGCCAATGGCAGGTTTATACCCTCAGCCTACTTCCTGTGAGTCAGACTAGGGGGCCATGAACCTTTTTCTGGTCCAAGACAGAAAACATTTGGCTCATAACGTCCTGAAACAGAAAGTACTTCTATTCATTCACTATAGCAAATGGTTTTACAAGACCAAGAATGCTTTTTGTTTTAATTATTTTTGTTTCAAGTAAAGTTTTTATGACATGGCATATGACTGGTCTCTTATTATATGTAAAAAAGCATTTGACAGAAACAGCATACAGTGTCAGCCAGCACTAAAAAGGCTGTCTATCTACAGTAAAAAGGCAAGAATAATGATGCGTACTATACAGGTCAGAAGATGACATTATGACAACTGAGATGTACCCCACAGCTCTTGTACTACAAAGGCTGTTCACTTAATAAAAACCTGTTGATTAAAGCTGCACTGATAAAACCAGAGGTGATACAATATCCCCTTGCTCTAAGTGAGGACATACAGCACTAACCTTTATACCATATCACCTTGAGGAAATGGGCCAGATGATTAGCAAGGTGTTAGTCGCCTGCTATTTTTACACTTCTGTCTCCCTCTCTGTCTGTCTTATTATCTCTTTCTCCTTGTTTCAGGTAACAAATTGATAATGAGTGCTGGCAAAGGTGGCATAATGGTATTTCAGTTCACATAAAAATATTCAGAGTTAAAGAGGATTTTGCCTACAATGCCATCATGTGCCACTGAAAATGGGAGCAAAGCTAGCTGGGTAACATGGAGTCAAACACCATGAGAGCCAAACTTCTTTATGATGACAACAAATGTATGAACCATCAAATTTTGATCCGCGACAGATTGCCAGCAACTGCAGCAGGTACACTTTGCCATATATGAATGCTCCTCCAACAGATGGATCAAAGATGTGCAGTGCACAGCAAATCTGGAACTCTTAATAATTCAGCAACTTCTTGTGTGACATTGACTGCAGTTTAGCTCACTCTCAAACTGGGCACAGATGGAAAGGCAGACGCGTCTCTTCCAGCAAACACTACACTAACAGGAGAAGTCCCCAAAGAGAGCAGAGAAAAAGCGAAATAGGTAAGGACAGACAGACTGCTGCAGTAGCCCCCTGAGACCCAGGGAGACTGCTCCTCAGCTGCGCCTGTTCAGCTGCTAACAGCTTGAGCTGCTGTGCCACATGCTGCTGGAGACACTTCCTCCTGTTCACCAGTTTAATTTGTGCTGAAATTACGAGTACAGCCAAAATCTACCAGGTTCAAAATGAGTCACCGGACCCAAAACAACAGAAGTTGACCTAACCAGGTTCAAAAACTGCATTTGGCATTATTAGTGCATGTCTCATACAATACATACAACAATCTTATAGATAGAAAAGCAAATCAATATGTTTGAATTAGCTGCACAGAAGCAAATATTTACAGTGGAATTGATCTGTTTCTTTATTATATATATTTTTGTGAAATTTGAATTTATCCTTCCCCATAATAAACAGAGATAGTACTGCTACGAATATGTGAACATGACAGCAATTTGTCATCTTTTGATCAGTATGAAATAAGCAGTTATATGACCGGAGTCTGTGTCATATCCACAACAGTTATTTCCATTGGGGGTGAAAAACAGACTTTGACTGGACAGCTTTATTAGTGCCAAGCTTGACTTGTGCCTATAAACCTCACCTTAAATCTGATTGGTGCATCAAACTTTGTTGCCAAGGTAACACAGTGGTTTTATTCCTCTTGAGCACTGAGACCAACTGTGGTTGTGACTTGGGCTTAATTTACAGACTACACATTTATTGTCACATATATTCTATAATTTCTATCTGTTAGTTTTAGTGGTAGTTTTGTGGTTAAATTTAAAAAAGCATTAATGCTTCTACATATACAAGTTGAATTTTGACAATTGTGGTGAGCCCTTGAATCCCAGAGTTGTACAGTACTCAAGAGCTGTCACTGTCCCCCACTGCTTATGGCAGGAAGAGCACCTTGTTTAGAGGCAATGATGAAACTGCCATTATACAAACTGAACAATGGACCTAGAATAAAGTTTTGAAGAATGCAGGTTTTTGTTCCATAGCTCACCACTGCTTCTGTATGTTTCCCACTATAAATCCAAATGTGAAAGTTTATTATTCGTGATACAATGAATGGTACTGAACACAGAAACATGGTAGTCTCTCATTGAAAATTATTAAATTAAAATATTATAGAGTTAGATTGTGGGCATTGGTTATAAAGGATTCCCTTTGTTTTTAAGAAGTGAAGTTTTTTGGTATGATATCAGGTCTCTTTGGTATGGGTTATGGTGAATAATATCGGCCTTTGTCTGGGAAGCAATTGAACACGCTACTGAAAGACCTTTGTCCAGGCAGAGAATGAATACACCCCCCCCCCATTAATGTTATTAGTACACCAGGGGGTTTCTGCTATGAATTGTCAAATGTCTGCTGTAAGAAAAAAGAGAGTCAAAACCCCACTACATAGTGGAATTAATCCAAAACATATCCAAAATCCAAGAATGAATAATTTCAAGCTGCTATATTCAATATATTCAAAGTTCTACAAAAACTCAATCTGTATCACCCCAACAGAATTCCAACTTGTGTGTTTTAAAGTTGTGTGTTCCTTCCTATGATGCAATACAATAATATATCTGAGACTCTTTTTCAATAGACCTTCTTTACAGCAGACATTTTGACAAGCAGAGGTGTAACTAATAAGTGAAACAGAGCCATCATTAATGTTAAGTGTCCTGGTATGCCATGCCAGTTAGCCAGGCCCTGGAACTGACACACCTAAATGGAATGCTGCCATCATTAATGTTATTGATAACACCTGGGTTGGACAAATCAAAATATAACAGTATCTAGAATAATTTCAAAATAAGTACTAATTGTTTATGAATCTACCATACCAGTCGTTTGCCTAGCTACCAGAACAGCTCTTACTCTGGTCATTTTTAAAAGTGCTAGCACGAACGCTGTCATGGGATAAATTGCTAATATCTAACTGAAAGAAGCTTTGCTAATAGAATTTTTTGTACCAACCAGTAAAGAAGGTTACAGATGTAGAGTTTAGACAGCTAATAAAACTTAAGGTAGTTAACTAATTAGCAAAGGTATCATTAGTTTGTTCAAACTTTAGCTAGCATTTTACGTAACTAGCTAGCAAATATGATACAGAAAGACAGCTAACCTACCTGTGTGGCTGTGTAGCAGGACACGGGTTGATTCCACAACTGTAGTAACTCCAACTTCAACATTTCTCTCTTAGCATCATGTATTTGTTCACCTTTAACACATCACTGCTACAAACCAGTGGAGCGTCGCAGTCCTCTTCCTGGTTTAGTTGAGGCTTCTTCTTTGTTCAGTCTTTCTTGCATATTTCGCACCAAATTATATCAATGAGAGCAATATATTATAAATAATATATTCTGGTATATAAGAAGTCAAGAATCTATTTTCCCATGCCTGATTAAAAGCTACTATATAGATAGATCAAGCTGACATAGGCCTACACTGCCAAGCTTTTTACCTGCAGGTTAGAGGTGGATCTGTATCAGTTACAATCTGTATCTAATATTTGAAATAAAATAAAGGCTATAATCTGATCGTATCATTGTGGATATAACGTGAAATATCAAATCAAATCATAATAGTCATAATATAACATGATGTCTGATCCATCCTAGTGCATGAACAGAGAATCATTTGACTGTAATGAATACACTATAATGATACAGCCTGAATGGTGCTGTAGAAATGCACTTGGATTATCCTGTTTGTATGTCTAATGACTTGTCAGATGTGCAGAGACGTACCCTAACACATGACAAAAGATGGCTTTCAATACCGTCTCTGCCTCTCAGACACTGCCCAGTAATTATGACATAAACAAAAGCAGCAGTTGTACAGTATGCCTTAGATACCAAGGGCAAGATTGGCTTTAGCTCTCTGATAAGAGTAACAATAAGCAAGAAGAAGAAAAAAGGAATCAAACCAAATCAAACTTTATGACCTTCACAGACAGAAGTTAACTACAGTAATGGCCTGATTGGCACGCTTGCTGAGAACAGTTTTCATAAGAACAGTTAGATTTCTTAGGGAGAAAGTAACTCTGTTGACATGGAGGTCTTTATCCAGAGTAACTTGGGCACTGTGGAAAAAGACACGTTGCATTTACATTTTTCAGTGCAAAATTCCATTCTCCTCAATTGTATTGGGGTTTAAGTATCCATTTCAGAGACAGATATCTCAAAACGTGAGCACAAATACCCAAACTATCTGTATGATGCAGTGAGAAAATGTGTTTTTTTGGAACATGGGTGAACCAACCTTTTAATTATGTGAATGCCAGCACTGCATTCACTTCTTGTGGGATGGCAGTTAGCAATAGAGAAGATTCCCATACTTATGACTCATGTTATTGGGTGACTAAATATAGTGACTGCCAGTGTGATTTGCACACTAAATGAAAAAAAGAAAAAGATGAGGTACGGTTATATGATAGGCAGAGTTGGTCGAGACTGTTCTCCCAAGAAGAACAACAGCATCAGCCGTTTCAGAAAGTGCCCCAAAACGGCATATGTTTACATTTAAGTGACAAAGCCCACTAGTAGCCGCAGGAAGTCGGGTGACATTGTTACACAGTGATAAAGTTCACATAAGGAGTAGTTCGGAGAAGGCCTAATCTTTGCAAAGATTGCAAATTCTGACGTCCTCAGGTCTTCTGACTTGCTGCTGCAGAGACCTTAAAACCTGTTTCTCCATAGGTCTTCATCCTACATTAAACAAACAAAAGGCAAAAACATGTAGTGGCTAGTCCACCAACTGTCTCAAAAACCAAAACAGAATCATCATATTTATTCTAAAACTAACATGAAACCAATGAAGATACTTTGTAACAGGAGTAATGCAGTGTGTGTTCTCTTTCTGGTCTTGGTTGGCAAATAAGTTGCTGCATTTTTTGGCTGATCTGCAGGTTATACAAGGCTTTCTTGGGTAAACCAGAGAGAAGAGCCTTGAAGTAATCAAGCCTGCTACTGGCACAAACATGCATTATCAGACAAATCTCAAAAAAACATCAAGCCCCAAGCCTGCATGGGAGAAATGCAGGCTTGGGGCTTGATGTTTTTTTGAGATTTGTCTGCTGATTGTCTTTCTGGGTCTGTGCTCCAATAAGTAAAATCATAGTCTTTTCTTTGTCCAATTGCAGACATTTTGTGACATCCGTGAGCTGAGATTGTCGGCGCACTCTACCAGTTTATCAAGAGAGATGACATTGAAGAAGATGTCTATAATTCTGTGCAATATTTACCATAGTTCAAAACAAAAATACGGTATAGTCAGTGATTATATGTGCACATGAATTAATAATTAACAAAGATTCGTAAATGCCTTCTGTGTGACTGTAGGTAGGAGGCTGGGCTGCTCAGCGCCTGTTGGCAACAAGAGAAACTTCCACACAACTTGGCACAGCTCCTTCAAGACCTCTGAAAACCCCTGGCAGTGCATGAGTCACACACACACACACACACACACACACACATGCACGCACACACTTCATAAGGATAACTTCCACTTCAGCTGGTTAGGTGGACTGCCTGGTCTCTCTCTTTCTCTCTCACACTCTTTTTTTCCCCCCATTTCACTCTTTCTTTTTCTCACTGCCTATGTCACGGACATCCCCGGGGCACCAGCAGTTGTTAGTGTCTCGCAGTGGAGGTGGCGGTGGGGGCCGAGGAGCACCATGGTCTCATTACCTCCACACACTCACCCTGCAGCCCGCAGTGGGGGCCTGGGATGAGGGGTGGCGGACGGAGCCTGATTCGTTTTGATGTTGCGCACATAACGAGGCTCCCTAGTGTTACTCCCCGTCCCCAAGCGGAGCCCCGAGGAGCCTGACACGTGTACGACGGCGTGGCTGCATGAACGCCTTGCCGCGGCGTCCCCAGCAAACCACACAAAGGTCAGGGAGTAATGTCTGCTGAATTTCGGTGTCCTCGGGGCTTTTCTCATTAGCAACCCGGAGTGGGTGGATCTCCAGCGTCAATCAAGAAACACTCTAAGGATCTCCCAGTAGGATAAAGAGAACAAAACCATGCTGTACTGTGTCCGTAACAAAGCAGACATAATACAGTTGGGACTCTTCTGCAACCAAACCTCAGGAAGTTGCAACTAACCCACATTCACATACACTTCCTCCCACCCCAATTCCCGACCACATGCATCGCACCGTCACACATATCCCACACTTAATCTCCACGGCTCGGCCTCAAGCCTGACAGTTGAGCTTGATAAGGTATCTGGTTTTCCATTATTGTGTCTGGGATGATAGCTGAGAGTATGTACACATGTACGGCTAACACCGAGCTGTGTCTGCCTCACTGATGCTTCTAACTGGTAGAGCCTAATACCACCTGATTGCCAGCGCTCAGAGAGGCTTTGCTCCCAGTCTGCCACCCTCTCCGCTGCCTCCTCTCCCAGCTCTGTTGTTTGGTCTCTGGAATAATCTAATAGGCACATCACGCCTGAGATGTTTCGGCCTAATATTTCCTCTCAGAGGCAGCACGGATGCAGCTGGGAGTGAATGCCGGCTGACTGTCTGTTAAAATATTCAGTCATGACTGTGTGCTGGAAATTCAGATATATATTTTATATGTTTTATAATCTGAAAAATGTTACAGCAGTATCAAAAAATAAATAAATAAAATGACAGCACCACCATTTCTACAGGGCATATAGTAATCTGCTGTTATCATTACTGAAGCTACTGTGACTGTAACTGCTTCCAATAATAAAAAATAAATAATAATATGTCATGATTAAAGGGTCAGTTCACCCAAATTATAAAAGCCAGGTTTTGATATATTCATTATGACATGTCTGCCTCCATCCCAATACAATGGAGGTGAATGGAATTTCATTTGTGGTGCTCACAGTACTGAAAATAAACATTTAAAAAGCTAAACTAACTGAATAATCCACAGAAAAAACACTGTCAACCATTTTCATAGATACTATTTCTGCATGGCTGAATACCACCAGGGGCAATTTTATAATATAGGTGAAGCGACCCTTTAACCTTACATAACCGTTAATTATATAATATAAACTGTACATTGTTAAACACTTCCCTACATGAAATTACGAAGGGCTGTCAATTAAAAGCAACATAATATTACTGTTTAAAAACCAACTGCATTGCTTGAGGGAAGACTTTTGCTTCTGGTTGCATTAAAGGATATGTCTGGTGATATTCTAGATTTATTTCTCTTATTGTTCAGAAATCCCATGAAAAGACCAAAACCAACAATGGATTGATCTTACTAACAAGTGTTGTCTGTGTATCCAAAGTGTGGTATTTCTCTGTGCCATAGAGCTCCATTATCATCCAAAAACTATTAAAAACACATCACTGAGCCACACTGTTGCACTGGGTGACATGTTCCTCTATTATAAAGAGCGTGGGCACTGTAATTTATTCTGAATCAATCCCACGTACACTGTCCTGCTGTCGTAAATACACACTAAAGCATCCTGTATTAATCCACTGCTGAAAATAGTCCCCAAAAAACCCAAACACAATTTACTGCCGTTAAAGTAAAGTTTGCAAAACATGACAGTGCCTAGCTGTTTTAAGAAATGACTGAGCATTTTTTAAAACTTAAACTATGCATTTATGACAATTTTTAATGAGATTTACATATTCAGTAACAAATGAGCTTTGGTCTGAGTGCCACAGACAGGGTAGGGAAATCAGAAGGTATTGGGAGAACACAGTGTTGATTTTCTCTCAAGTGATTTGTTGACAGTAAGGAAAAATGTAGAATAAGTATAGAATAATAATATAGAAAAAGTAGTTCCTTTAACAGCTTAGAAACTGCTATACAAACAACTGAATTCAAGTCAAAAGCACAATTGATTTTATGAACTGAATCACACAATATTTCATTAAGTTTATTTGTGATACAGAGGAGAGGAAGATTTAAATAAATATTGTCTATTATTTGATCCACCTGTATGCCAGACACTCCTACAGTATTCCCCATGAGCCAGCAGAGGCAACTGTCTGTAACATGGAACAGACAAGGTCAGACATTAACTAACAATACTGCAAAAAGAAACGGTGAGACCGTGAATGAAGATGTCAGTACTTTTTCATCAGAGCAGTCTCTGAGTTGTTTATCGCTGTCACTGCCTCATCAAGAGCAGAAGCTGAGAGGAAGAAAATAATCAAATTATAACTGCCTATCAGTTTGAGTTTACAGGGACTGCAGAAGCAAAATCACCAGAAAGAGTTACAAAGAAGCCTGTCTAATTTCTCTTTTTCTCACCTTTACTTTCTTTCGCCTGCTGTAATGTATGTGTCTCCAATATACCGACTTCAGCAGAACCATGATTGGCTCCTTTGTGCCTGTCCTATCAGATGAGAGTTTAAAAAGAGAGGTCTCCCTCAGCCTTCAAGACATTCATTCAGTCCTGCTCCTCTCTTCTCTGCTCTGCCAGGCCAACAAGATGAGAAGCTGCAGACGGACAGCAATAGGTAGGTGGAGACGGGATGAAGCACACTAAAGAGTTTCTTGCTGACCACTATCTGACACACAGGCTGGGGAAAGCAATCAGCACAGCAACCAATTCTTTTTTTTCTCCTGCACCAGCATTTTATCACAGCAAATTTTACCTGCAACTGATAGAGATATCCAAAGAGCCGAGGGCATGGGAAGAGATTACCAAAAATATACAGCCAGGATGAAATCAGATTCTACCTATACATTATGCACCGTATGAGTAACAACTGTATACTGCATACTGTAGGCTGTTTATTCCTCAGAGTCCAATTTCAACACTGCAGCTCATTTAAAGTCAAACTGAAATGAGTTTTAGTTATTTTTCTGCTGTGCAGTGCCCCCTACATTAGTGTTCAACAACAGGCGTGAATTCTTGGCTCTGACTGACAATGTTAGTACTAATTTGAGTGGTGCAATATCTTTTTGGGCGGGCACTGAATTAGTTGGTAATAACGCATCAATTGCAACGGTCATGCCGGAAGTTAACCAACTGGGGTGCTGACGTTGTTAGCTGTTGCTTAGCCCCATCTGTGATTTCAGAATGTTACTCTGTGTCCTGATCCGAATCACCGGCTAACAGACGGAGTGCTGAGATTACAGAGCTACCCGTTGCTGTGAATTTTGTTCAGTCAGCTGCCATCACCACAACTGGACCTGTGAAAGAGAAACAGCTAATGCTAGCTAAAGTCCCTCCTTTCTATAATATGGGCCTACTACGACACTGAGTGTGCAGGAGGTCCCGATAACTCCGCAGGTGTTGACATGACCAAAAAAATATCGACTGGTGGGAATCAGAGCTAATTTTAGTAAGCTAGGCTAAGTAGCGCCCACTTTCCGAGCGGAAACTAGTTAGCCCAGCTTGCTAACTTCCTCTTTTTGAGTAGAATACAAACTTGTGCTGCATTCATATGCTCCTCTGATGGTCCCATTTCCCAAGTAGGGAAGTCGTTCTCCCGACTTCGGTGTGTTCATGAGCTTTTAAGTCATAATGTGGAAACAACATGGATGCTACATCCCCTTCTCTTTGGTTGGCTGAGAGTCCCACACTTGTTGCTGCACCAGTACATTCTTACAGTACATAACTTTTCTAACTAATCTAGTTCACTCTATGTGGACAGAAACTAATGGTTACAACTAATACCATATTACAAATTACATGTGAGCAAAAAATGTATATGCAATAAGTGAATAAATAAAAAAGATTTACTTTGCCTGCCATGTTTGTGCGTACATGAAGTCAACATTTGGCAAGTCGTGAGCTAACATTTTCGCACACTATCTGAGTTGTTGTTCCTACTTGAGGGGTGTTCATGTGAATTTTCCCAGTCAGGAACACATTTTTCCGACACCACATGAATGCAGGGTCAACCATGCAATGGGTCCTTCCAAATGTTGAATGTTGTAAACTACAGGACAGTCAGCCTAAATCGCCAACGATAACCAACGCTATGTGGGGTTCTATTATAAAATGTCTTGTATTAACATTTGTGGGCTGTATGACGTTCTCTACTCAATGGCACACCACGGCAGTCGGCCACGTGTCCCCTAGCAACGCTGGCTCTCAAATGTCAGTCAATCACTGCTGTGGGGAAACGCCCACCCAGACGCTTGAATTTTGGACACAGTTTCCACAAATATGTCCAAAAACGGTTTTTGCCTTATTTTGAAAGATGGAAAAATATGCACAATAGCTGCAGTATTATAGTGTATATTTCCTTTCACAAAAAGTGAGGAGAATTTAGTTTCTTTAAAACAAAATCCAAAACCACTTTTATTTCTAATGTGCCAATAAGCTTATTTAACATTTCACTTTTATCTGCTTGTGAATGAGAATATTTCTCTGTATTGGCCTGACCACCAGGCTGTACAGTGTGTGTTTATCAAGTGGGCCTGCGTTTCAAGGCATTTCTGCAGCATTCTTAAACTGGCTTGCAATGTGCTCCGGGAGTGCTGGTCTGTTTTCTCTTACTCCAAAGCAGGAGATGGGGATCAGAGGGTGAAAAGTCAGAGGGAGGACAGCTTGACAGATAGAGCCGGGGTGGTGGAAGGGTCAGCACTGGGAGGGCCATTTCCTCGCTGATTTTTATCCGTCTATTAACACAATACACCACCTGGCAGCTATAAACACATGAATAAGAATGTAGCGCATGCACGCATGTTGTGCAAAATATACTTTAGGAAAAAACTTGCAACAAAACAGGAATAGGTGAAAATAGAAAAAGTCGCTAACAGCCATGCCTGCAAAAATATGTTCCAGTATGTTCCTCTCATAGCTCCATTCGAGGAACCGAGTCCCACATTAATCAAAATAACTTTGATGACAAACTTTGAAGGTAACTCTTTGTCCCAAGCAACCGTCTCTTTGATTGCATTTTCCTTTTATTCTTCAGTTTAATCAGAGGAGCCTTTTCAATGGAGAATTCAATTACTCCACACACCTGAACACACAATGCTTTGGACCTCATTCAACACGGGTCATTGTTGGTTTAAGCATCAGCGTCTCTAATAGGAAATATTGATTCAAACTTCCTCGCCTTCTTTCTGTCCATGTATTCTGTGCTGAGGCTGAACAGATTCGAATCAAAAGTGAACGGGTGTTTATTTCATTTGGGCGTATTTCCCTGTAGACAAGCAACGCCTCTTTGCAGTTTATTGCTTGGATTATCATCCTGAAAAAGCAATTAGTATGAAATGATCCCTTCAATTCATTACTATTGGGAGAGCGATGAGGAATCTGGGCCGAACACGCTAACCTTTCTATGTGGTTTGAATACCATTTGTAATAAGAACTGAAGCACTGAGCGCTGCTTAATGTTACACAGCTAATATTCCTGACAAAGGTAACCATGTTGTAGCAGCAGAGACTGTAAAAGAATCATAATGGCAAAAAAATACTTAAAGGAATGAATGCCCTTTGCAAGAGTGGTGGCACATTTTGTTAAAGGTCAACACGGTAGAGTAGAGTCAGAGAATAAACACGAGTGCTCCATCCAGCTCTGGAAACAAGCAGCGTTCTCCGGACAGCACCAATTTCAGATTCAGCAATCCAGCCAGAGCCAAGTGGAGTATATTCATCATGTCCAGGTCTAAAGCGAACTGCGTCTACAAACGACTTCTGCACAGATCACTTCATAAATCTACTAAAGCGCACTTAATGAAGGTCTACGATCCCGGCCGCGGAGATTTACATACAAGTTATGACACTGCAGAAGGCTCCGAGTCGATGCCGTTATCTACTTTCATTTGGTTTTAGCCGACGCAGAGGGCACTTTTTATCCAAGTCTCTACATGCCAAGTATATCAATTTCATATTACAGGCAAGAGACACTCGCTGCAGGGCCACACCATAAAAACATTCCAATAGGTACTTACTTTTGTTGGATGTCCTTCTATTTTACTAGTACTTAAACATTATACTTCTTATGTTAACATATTCTGTGTACCCATTAATGTGCTGCAAGTTCAATTCTTATTGGTGTAATATTCATGGAATAATATGTGACATTTATATATTATCATGTTATATTACGTATCAAGTTCTCTGCTTTAGGTTTTCATCTGTTCCTATTTGTGTAGGAGCGGTTGGACTTGGTTTGTCAAAAATATACAATCAAATCCCTAACTACACTTACAGTGTGCATATTTGTGACAAAATTAAAAGGTGTGAATATTTGTTTCAACAGCATGGCATTACAGAGGTTATTTTATTTTGAAATCTATGCTATTTCCTCTCATATTTGGAGTTTATGTTTTTTCCAGATGTCTGCAGTGGTTGATTAGTTACACATGTGTACTTTGGCTAGGTTGTAGAGACTGATTCTTCATCTTTTAAATGAGCAAATGGTTGATGAAAACAATCGCACCTCAAGGTCCATTTAGTGGCAGTTCTGGAAATTTTGATCACACATACCACATGATCTTCATCAGCAGGTGGAGTTTGTCCAGTTGAGTTGATTGATTAATGTTACGAAGGTTACGAATAAAGTTTGGAGCTCAATGGTATTCTCCCTTTTTAATTTCTTAATAAGGACAGTCCAATGGTATGTGCTGGTATGTTCATTAGAGTGTTACAAGCGCTTAGGACAAAAACATTTCAGCAAACATTTCAGGTTTCGACAGGTCTAGAGGGATCTAGATCAGGTGTAGATGGTTGCCCAAACTGGTGACCATAAAACAAAAATTCTAGGAGGCTCGTAAGGTATAGCTGAAGGAAAATCATGCATATTTCATCATATTTAGTATAAAACCTCCAATATAGGTTAGGGCCCTGAAAATGAAACATATATTGCCTTTTGAATATGTAAGAGCAGACATTGAAAGCCTCATGGTGTGCCAAAACAAAAATATCAATACAGCATTTTCTCTTACTGTTTGTTATCGGCAAGGTTATCCCTCTTAGTAGCACAGAGAGAATTACAGTGTCATGTCTACAATGGAGCCTCCCTCAGTGTTTTTTTTTCATCCCAGAATGGAGGTGCTCTGCAGAGCATGTAGGCTTCACTGTGTGTGTGTGCATCTTTGTGTGTGTGTGTGTGTGTCTACCTGCCTCCACTGCTGAACCCATTGCAATGGGAGGGAGGAATCCGTGATCTCCCATCAAGCGCTCAGGAGAGCGCAGCCACGCAAGATTGATGACACCCTCCGGAAGAAACAAAAGATCTGCCGCCTGCGAGAACTGGCTTATGAGACCTGATAGACTCGTCTCTTAATAAACATCACTGATATGTCAGCCACGGCATGTTTCACCCACAGCTGCATCGTGGAGGGTGCAGTGAGCAAACTACACCCCTACTGTCAGTGCACTCTCACAGTAAAACGCCATTGTGGTACCATCCAGGCCAGACAGGGAAAAATACTAAACTGTTACTATGAGGGTGGAGATTTTTCCTGGGAATTTCATGGGGATTTTGCCATGACCTGCTACACCACTGGCAAAATATATATATATATATATATATTTTTTTTTTTTGCCTGTCATAATCAACCATTTTAATGGCATATATAATGTAAAATACACTGAAATGTTGCATGTATACACACCAATTCTCAATATCTTTGTGCTTAGGGTAGATGGGCTGCATTTTCAAAGGAAAGAAAATAATGCATGTGATAGAATATTTGCTGGTGAAATTGCCTATTTGCATATATTTGCCTGTGTGAATGTTTTTCTAATAACCCTTAAATAACACATAATCAATACACAGTCATCAGCAGTCTCTGAATTATAATGTTTGCATTTTAATAACAATTGAGGCCTGAACAACTGCTGCTGCTATTAGTTATAAACCCTAAATGAATGGAGTATTGACAGTGGACATCATTTCCACAGGGGGAGAGGAGACTGAATGACATCTATACATACATGAGCAGCCTTCCTCTCTGAACCTCTGCCACATTTATACACTCTGCTGTTTACAATATTCTGTCTTTTTCGCCGTAAAAAATGTTGTATCTGTCACAATTCTATCTCCCAGACCTTCCCTCAGTGCTGTATAATGCCTTGTTAAAGTCAGCCGTGTGTGAAATGGCGTTTTAAAATAAATGAAACCGAGCAGGAAAGTGAGGAGAGGGGGAATATTGCGATGTCAAGCTGACAGACAGGCAGTGAAAATGTAACAAGAGCTATCATCTTAAAGAAAACCGGATTAAATAAGAACCTAGGACCGTCGGTGCATCTCCAGCCCTGATATTGACATGTCGCCGGCTAGGGCCATTTTTCATTGTCTCATCAAGACAAAGCATTATGGGAGATCAATCCCCCCCCCATCCTTGCATCAGATAGGCACATCCAGTTTAAAGTGCGGGGTGTTGGTTTTATTATTCCTGGTAATCCACTGAATGTTTTAGGCACCGTAGCGAGAGCATCACTGTCACACTCTGGCATGCCAAGTGGAGGAAGCTTAATTTGAACCTGGAAGGATGTATAGAATGTGTTGTCAGTGTGCCGCATCCAGTCCCAGTGTGATCTTAATCAATAAAACACTGCTGAAATCACTTCGCCTTTATTTCAGCCGTCACTTCTTCATTCTAAAGAATTTAGTCAATTTAGATAACAATTGTGGGAATCAAAGGAAAAAAGCAAGCTGATGCATATTCATCTTCTTCTGTTTTTTAACCACAGCCACAAACTATGCACAATAATTATATATTATATAACACAAACCCTGCAAAAACCAAAACAAAAAATAGCATTTTGCTTTGAGATTAGAAAATTGTAGCCAGCAGTGATGATGGCATGAAATTATACATCCCGCCTTTAACCTCAGGCGCTTGTATATCTTCAGGGGTCGTTAATTTTAAAAGTCAACCATTAACCTGCAGCGTAACGTGGAGTGAGATAGGTAAGGCAGGTCTCTATAAAAACAAAACAGAGATGCTCCACATGCACAGCAGTGGTGGAAGATGTACTCTGATCTTTTAGTCAAGGAAAAGTAGAAATACCAATAAAAATAGACTCCATTACAAGTGAAGGTCCTGCAATCCAAACACTTATCATGCAGAATGGCCTCTTTCAGAGAGTTCAGTTATTATTTTATTATTAGTGCCTTAAAGTATAAAGAACATTTAAATGCAGCTGGTAAGGATGAATCTAATTAACTACTTTATGTACTGCTGGGTAGCTTAATCTCTAATAATGCATCTTATATCACAAGACCTAATAAGAAAATAATTAAGATATAATTATTGAATGAATGTGTGGTTATGTAACTAATTACATTTACTCAAGTATTGTACTTGTACTATATTTGAGGTAATTGTACTTGACTTGAGTATTTCTGATGCTTTATACTTCGACTCCACTACATTTCAGGGGGACATGTTGTACTTTTTACTCCACTACATTTATTCGACAGCTTTATTAACTAGTTTCTTTCCTCATCAAAATTACAAAATACGATGCACTGTTATAGATCAAACTACACAACGGTATATAAAATATTTAAATGAGCTCCACCTCAAACTACAACAGTAAAATGCCACTTCCACATTAATGCATCAGTAATTTTAATCCAGTGATATAATATGGAATAGCATACCACTCACAGGAGCCATTTTTCTGCATTATGAGCACTTTTACTTTGATACTTTAAGTACATTTAGCTAATAATACTTTCAAACTTTTACATGAGTGACATTTTCACTTGTAATCAGGGTTCGTTCAAAGTCTTGAAACTTTGGAAAATAACTGATTTTAATTGTTACGTTTTCAAGGTATACTCCTTGAAAAATGTTTGATTTTCAACATAATCTGGTGTTTCATCATCTACACAATCCGTCATTGAAACAAAAATCTTTTAATATTTGAAATGAAACGACCCTGACGTCATATTTGTTTGTTGTCTCCTGGCATTTGTAATAACAATTTAGATGTGATGTTAAAGGCTTAGAGAGTCTGGAAATGTTTGGTTTAGGTGCCTTGAAAGTGCTTAAAAAGTGATCCCTGTGTAATGGAGTATTTTCTATATTGCAGTATTGCTATTTTTACTTGAGTAAAGGATCTCAATAATACTTCCTCTGTCACTGACTACAGCTTTCAAATATGTGTATGTTGGAGTAAAAAGCACAAGATTTCTCTCAAAATTTTAGTAGAAGTAAAAAGTATATTATAATGTGAAATTATATTATAAAATGGAAATACCCAAGTAAAGTACAAGTGCCTCTTAGTAGTTAAGTACAATATTGAGTAAATGTACTTAGTTACTTACCACCACTGACTCACAGAGAGACAAAGTAGCCCCTCATGCACTATCCTATATCTGTAAAATATAGAAAATAAAATTAGATGTCTGGTTGGTTGATTTACTTTTGGAAGTGGGAGATTGTTTTCACTATGTGAGATTTACAATTTTAGTATAAAGACCAACAAGCTGTGCAGTCAGTGTTCGTAACTATAAAGTCTGTTTTCTCGTCATCTGAGATAATAATTCGATCATTTAGCATTATGAGCTTCATGCAATCGACTGAATAATTACAATTCTGAAGTAGCAGCTGTGTGTGTAAAGGCTCTTCCCTCCAATCTGAACACAACTTGACTAAAGCAACAACAAACCCCCCCCCCCCCATCCGCTTGAGTTCAGACCTGGTGGTTTTACCTCTACAGCCCCGCAGGGAGTTAGGTATGAAGCTCTGGCTTCGTCTGTTGATTGCACTTTGACCGATCATTTCCTCTAAGTGCTCCAGAATGTCACATACAAAAAGCATTCTTCATTCAGCGCCGAGGAGCCAACGTCCACTGTGATCAAAGAGACATGAGTGTACTTGGCACTCTCCCACTCTCCCACAGAAACATAAGTCCTGGGTGTTTAGACTCCACTGTCTCCGACTATATTTGGCTGTGCAGAGCAAAACACACAAGGTCTCTGAGAACAGATCTACACACACACACACACATATATATATATATATATATATATATATATATATATATATATATATATATATATATATATATATATATATATATATTTATTTATATAACAGAATATTAAATACAGACAAGTTCCTTTCCCAAAATATTAAAACAGACAATATTGTGCTAATGTTCTAAGCCTTGTTACCTTTCTGAGAGATATTTCACATTTCACATAATGGTGAACAAACAACAGCTCAGTGTGCTACAGTCAACAGCTAAAAGAGAACTTGATGTGTCCTTTTTTCCGAGTAGAAAGTCAGACCCAGAGCTGTGTTTGTGAGGATTAAGATGTTTGACGACCGGGGCCCCCTGACCGAGGCGGTTTCTGACCACAAATAAACATCAGCCTCAGCGGGTCCCTGTGCTCTGGCCTCTGCACGGTCAGCAACAGGAGCGCATCAATCACAGCTGGAGTGGGGGCTCCCCAAGGCGGGTGCTCTGAAAAAAAAAAGCCTCGGCCAGCTGCCGCCCCAACCCTTCACTCACACACACACACACACACACACACATATGCGCACAGGAGTACATAAACACATAGAGTACACACACACACACACACAGCTTAATCTCCCTCCACAACTTAACTCTGATAGACGCCCCGTGGCCTGAGATGCTTCAGAGGCTGAACAAAGAAGAAACAATGTAACACATACTAACACATGTTATAAGATTTTACAACTTCCTCATTACATTTCATTTTTAAACATGTTATCCAATTAGTATTCTTAATGTTATTTATATGTGTATTTAGCCTTTTGTTTGTTCAAATATCGCCTAAAGCAGTGGTGAAAGAAGTACACACATCCTTTACATAAACAAAAGTAGCAATACCACAATTTGAAAATACACCTGTACAAGTAAAAGTCCTCAAGGTACTCAGGATACTCAAGGTATCACAACTACAAGTACTCTTTATGGGTATGTTATTATATATAGTTATTAATGTATTAATATGTGTGTAAGTAACTTTTTTTTTTTACTTATTCTTTATTTGGTTAGTTCTCACATCCCCTTTTACATCAAAAATACTTCAATATAGTTGACAGTTTCCTTTACAAGGGGTTACAATATTCATAAGGTCTTATAGATCCGAACAATTCAACATGATCCATCAATATGGATAAAAATCAATCAGAACAAGTTGAAATAATAATCTCTACACTGAAAATAACCAATGTAAATAACACAAAAACATCTAAATAAAACTAAACATGAGTCATAAGTATAAGTTCACCTTACATAGACATACACATTCAGTCCAAGTCCAGGAACATATCCATATTATTTATCAATAAATTACATTTCCTGTGTATCTTGTCTCACTTTAAAGAAGTCATATTAGACTACCTCAGGGTATCACCTGCAGTCCAGTACCTTACTAAAGTATATCATCCTTCAATCATCCATTCTAATGTACTCCATTACCTCCATTAGTGGTGTCCATCTTTCTATAAAAAGTTCCCTCTGTAATCTCCATTGTATAAATACTTCTTAGAATTGTTAACCACTCAGCATAGGTGGTCAAGCTGGAGCTAATTTGAACTAGTCAATACAGCACTAGGGATGTTGCTCCATAAAATGCATCGAATTTTATAGATGATAGATGAACATTTTAATCCTTTAAGTGACTAGTGAGTGTGCAGTAGCTCTCAAATGTAGCTGGATAAAAAGTGCAATTATTCCCTCTGAAATGTAGCAAAGTATAAAGTAGTACAAAATTACACTTGAATACAGTACTTGAGTAAATGTAGATACTTTCAAAAACTGTCTAGAAGGCAGTTACAGTATATCAGAAGTAAAGACCATAACAATAATATACATGTATATGTGAAATACAGTTACTTCTATGTCACCAGCCCGTGTCATCTCCTTCATCTCCATCACAGGTAACGCTTTGGATTTATTGCTCTGTTATTGGTAATAATTCTGAATAATTGCATGATGATTTCACTACACCTACGAAGGTGAAAATACATTATGCAGTGATAATAATCCACTGCTCATGTGGTAGTCTCACTCCTCGTTGCCTCAGGAAGCGCTAAAATTATGCAGCTCGTAGTGTTACACTGTGTGTGTGTGTGTGTGTGTGTGTGTGTGTGTGTGTGTATGTGAGGCAACGTCTTTCAAACAACACAAATATTCACATTGGGGATTTGAGACTAAACGTGTAATAAAGTTGGTTTGTGTGCAGCTTCAGTTAGTTTCCTCTGGTATCAAAGTGTCTCCTGCCTGTGAAGCAGGTGTGTGTTTACTTTGTGTATTTCTCAAAGAAGATCTGATCATCTAAAGCGCTCTTCACTCTGCAGCAGCAGCTGCACATTTGAGGTGGATCCTCAACATTAAGGGACAGTTTATTGCATTCTGTATATCATTTCTGCATGTTGTAATCAACGATTTTGTTGTCAACTTTCCACATCCTAGTTTATCTCCTTCTTTTGCTGGAGTGGAGTTTAATTGATATCATTCCACTGTTTTGGTTTGTAGTAACAAATCTTCCCCTTAGTCCCTCGATTCTCCTCCCTGCCTGGTTAATATTGCCCCCTGCTGGAAATCAACTGATGTTGCCATGGTTTGGCTTTGAACCTTTAATACAGTGCTGTAGTTTCACCTCCACCAAATAGGGAGAAAGTGGAGCTGCAAGTTCAAGTTGCTTGTTCAGCCAGACAACAGTCAAAAAACACACAATTTATGGTCATATAAAGCAGAGAAAAGTCAATCTTCACACTTGAGAAATTGTAACAAAGGAATTTTTGACATTTTAGCTTCAAAAATGACAAACAGAAGCTGATTATCAAAATAGTGGCCGACTAATTTTCGACCAATCGATCAATCGTCTGATGATTTCAGCTCTGGGTGAAAGCAAGTAATGTCATAACAGAGCACATTATTGTTTATTAACTTGTCATATAACTGACTGGTTTGAGAGAAGATTAAATTGAGGAGACACAAAGGAAAATGAGACCAGTAACTACACTGGTCCGATGGAATAATGGCCACATTATACACATGTCTTTTGAAGGTTTGTTTTGATTTGTCTTTTTCTCTCTTTCGTCATCACACACCGTGAAAACCACAAAAAAAAGACGTAAAAAGTTTCAAATATACATCTCTCAGTCATTTTAAAGTCTCTCAAGCTAGCTAACAGTCCCAAACACGTTAGCACAACAGAAATGTGCTGAAATCAAATAGAATTACTGAAAACGTATCACATTGTCCATGTAAAGGGATATCAAACAAACTTTATTCACAAATGTCGACCAAATGAAACACAATTACACATAATGCTACGGCTATGCTCTTCACTAAACTTTGGTCATGTGACCCGTTACACCCCAAACACGACCTAACATAAAGAGCCCTACATTTTTTACCAACCATTATTTTAAGGTGGTATATTTTAGACACATTTTTATCATTGTTACCCTTTTAACATCTTATTTATTTTACATTAATTCATTTTTAATGACTGTATGAACTCAAATACTCATGAATTTATGACAGAAACATATCAAATAAACATCTCAATGAAACATGTTACAGCAAGCTTTTGCTCAAATTCTTGGATTTTATAATCTGATAATTTTTCTCCAGCATCCTTGTAATTAATTATTATATGACATTGGTGTTGCAGTTGATATGCTGCCGCCTTGAAGCAAAACCTGCTCATCTTTCTTATGTCACATTTATCAACTCTGCCACAAAGGACATCTTTAACAAGCCTGTTTTCTCACGATGACAATGGCTTTTGTCCTGACACACCAGTGGTGGAAGAAGGTCATTTACTTAAGTCAAAGTAGTAATACCACACTGTAAAAAATACCTTATTACAAGTAAAACTCCTGCTTTCAAAATGTTCATAAAGTTACATAAAGTATCTGAGTATTATGAGCTAAATGTACTACCAAGTATGAAAAGTAAGTACTCATGCAGAAAAATGTCCATATAGCTACCATTGAGAACACTGAGGTCATGATGTCCTCTGTATTTTAGGGAGTGTTTACATTTTACAATTATAATCTTACACATGATGAGTATTTTACAGGCTGATTCCGGTATTGTAAGTGTATTTGACTATTGTTAGATGAATAGATTCATTATTTCTCCACCATAATTATATGCTTTGAAACTGCATTTAGACCTTAGTGTTGGGAAATACTATAGAAAGAATATATAAGAAATCCATTTTCAAAAGGCAATGAGAAAGTAAAACTGTTGTCTGTAACAGAGCATTGCTAAAAAAAAAAAATAAGCATATTTTCTGCTTTTTTAAAAATGTTCTCAGCACGACTTTGCCTGTACAGTATGTTGTAGTAAATGTACTGAGGGGGGAAAAAAGTAACGGTGCCAGCAAATTAATGTCTTCAGTGCGCATAAACAGCAAAGCTTTATCATCAGAGTGCTGAATATTCATTTCCCGGGACGCAGCGTGAGCAAATTAAAACAGCTGACCTCATCTGTTGGATTGATTGATATCTGTCAAAAGCGTACAAGCAGCCAGACGGAGCAAAGATTCACCTGACAGTGTTTAAAGCGCCGCTCCGACCTCTGAAAACTAACTCAACATATCATGTATCAAGTACACATGCAGTGTTATAGCCCTTAACAATATATTTATTGTTATGTTTCTGTTTCTACACAGATTTCAGCCTTAGTTTGAAAAAGACAAGTTTTCTGTGATAAAACTCCATGTTGAACAAAGGCTCCGAATCCTGACCTAGATGTGTGTTAGTGCATGATTTGTGTTATAATTGAAAGCTGGTTAGGGATGCATTAATTAGTCAAGGGTTCTTTCCTCCTCTGCCATTTGCAGCCATTATGAACATTGCCTACACAAAGCTCTCCATGTAATTGATATTGTGAACAAAGATCATAAAATCTACCTAAATCAAATAAAAAATAGTTAATTGGCCGACTTATTACATTCCAGAGTCCATTATGAAGAATTACATTATATTCCTTTTCTGTGGGAGGTAATTGAATTTCTAATAGAACATTTAGTTTTTGAAATGACCTTTTTCAATTAAAGCTCTTTAATTGAAACTATATCTTTTTCAATCACTGGATGTAATTTAATTAAACTATATGAGATATATATAGGACACTCTGCTTCTCAAATTCTATTCATTTTTTGACACTTAATACTTTTTCGGAATATTTGTGCCTTTGGCAAACTGACATCTGACAAAATAATATTCACATCCAACTTGTCATTAAATTATTAATTGTAGTAAAATAGGGATGTGACAGAAAATTTCCAGTAACATTATGATATATTTAAAAAAAACGAATACTATTGTAGGTTTGTCATAAATTTAGACTTTAGGCGGAAAAGAATTGATCAAGCTTTGAGACATGAAGAGCTCATACGTATACAGTGACAGAGGTCTCAAATAAACAAAGGGAGATCCCATCCTGCAGCTAACAGGAGGACAGAGAAGACCTGAAGCTATAATAATAATAATAGCAAACAGAGTAAACCATAATAAATGCTAAAATAATGAGGCTTTTAAAGTAGGCAAGACAAGGCAAACTTTATTTGTATAGCACATTTCATACACAGGGCAATTCAATGTGCTTCACAGGATAATAAAAATACAACAAAGGTAAAAGATTTACATTATAAGTGCAAAAATAGAGGCAAGTGATACAAGAGATACAAAATTTAAAAGTAAACTAGTACAGTTTAAATCAAGTAGAACACAAGAGAAAGTAACAAGTAAAACAATAAGGAGCCTAAAAAAATGTAAATGCTGTGGCTCATAAGGGGATTAACAAATCAACAATGTTAGGAGCCTGAGCATGCAAAATGGCTTAAAAGTTATTAGCTAAAACTCCAGTGCAGAGATGCAAGAATGGGAGTGATGTGTTCAGATTTCCTAGAATTTTTTAAAAGCCTAGTGACAGCATTTTGAATGTGCTGGAGGTGAGCAATTGGCTTGTGTATAGGCTGGAGTCAAGAGAATGACAGTAGTCCAAGTGAGAGGAAATAAAGGCATTGACTACTTTCTGCCGCTGTTAAAAATGATTTCATTTTATCTATTGTCCTCAGCTGAAAGAAAGGTGATTGTATCACCCTGGATACTTGGTTGTCAAATGATAGGTTGGAGCCAAATAAAACTCCTTTCATATTGGATGATAGACGACCATGTTGAGATTGTAGAGGACCTGTTGAGGAAGTTGTACACTTGGGTGTCATCAGCATACACATGAAATTCATGTTTGTGAAATGTATGTGTAAATGAAAACAAAAGAGGACCTACAATTGATCCTTGAGGCACACCACAGGTAAGGGGGGGCAGTCGTGGAAGAGGCCCAGAGATGGCAGAAAGCAGTAAATCATTGGTCTTGGCTTTGATTAGTGCAGTTACAGGGCTATGAAAGGAACAAAACCCAGATTGGAACATTTCACAAACACTGTTGTTGCTCATAAAAATAATTAATTGAATAGAAATATTTGTTTTCTAAGATCTTGTATCTGTTTAATCACCTAATACTTCATAAAGACGCTGGCATTTGGTTTTCAGTATCAAACAATAAGCAGTGATCTTTCCAGATTATTATACTTGGGCTGCCCGATACGTAAGGATAAAATGTGATTTTAAGGGAGAAAAACAAGAAGGCGCAGCGAGAAATCCATCAACCACAACAGCATCTGACATACAGAGTGCACACTTTGCCCAGTGTCGCTGCCCTGAAATGTTTTTGTGTTTTTGTCTCACCTTTCGGCATGGCACTGTAATGCTCCATCCCTGTCTGCTCTCTTTCTCACAGCAGCTGCCGGTGTCCCCCCCCCCCTTCCCTCCTCCCTTTTTTCCCCAACCCCCTCAAAATCACCTTTTCTTTTCGAATCAAGTTCAACATCTGGAGGAGGAGGAAGTCCCCCAAACTGCTTTTGTTCTCTGCGTCAGAACAGATTTTGGATGGGCTGAGGCACGACTCAGGGCAGCTGTGATGTTTCATCCTAAATAGGGTGCATTTTAGCAGCAGTGACCAACTAAGGACGACTTTTACAGCTTCTGTCTCCATTTACAGAATTAGGATTTCTGCACCTGTATTCCCTAAACCAGAGCACATCCACATCCTATTCCTATTCCTTTGGTGTATTACGTTTTGGAATAAGTCACACTCATCCTACACAAAGCATCTTTGTCATCTCATTAAAACATTTTCATCCACACTCCCCTGACAAATACAGCAGTACAGAAAACTGAAAAGAGAAGATTTGACAGCATAGAATCTTTAATGATATCAGCATAGGTACTGTAATCCAGTGGCTTTTCAATAAAAGGAGCCAACAGTAGGGCCCACATTGGATTGTGTCAACTTGAGGCTTAAACTCAACTGTAAGCAGTGCAGATCTGTGACAGTATCTGACCAAAAGGGACTAATAACTAGGGGAAAAAAACAAACATCAGGGTTGCACAGCCGAGCGGCGATTGTTTGTTTCCAGTGTGTATCACCCCTCAGAACACAGGGTGCCTTTACATGCAATGTGACAAGACTTCCTCTATTCTTAACTTCTGTGGCTGCTGGGGTGGAGGAGAGCAGGGTTGGGGCGTGGGGGGGTTGGAGGGGATCGGCGGGCTCCTGGCAGTGGCCTGACGGAGGAACGTCTGACACAGCCTCAGCCTCTCCGCTCCATGACTGTGTGCCTGCAAGACAGCATGCAGCCATCTGCTGGATCCCCCCCCCACCCACCACCACCACCACACCCCAGACCCTCCACCCACCACTCCATCCGGATGCTGCTATAACCACTGACAACGCAACAAGCTAATTAGGAGATTTACTGTCCTAATTACACATGCACAGAAGTGTTGCTGGAGATTTCTTTTTGGGGCTCGGCTCTGCACACGATTTCCCCTCGATTAAAGGCAAATGTAGCATGTAAAACTGTGTGATTGTCTTTTACACCCCGGCGTGATGCTGATTCACAATGACACTCGACAGACAGCTGGAATGGCTGAGGGCCACCTGACTTCTGAGGGCTGGAAGAAAGCGACGCGCTCCAAGCCCCTGCAACCACAGTGAGAAATGAGTTGTGCGCTGTGCCGAGGGGATGCTAGACTGGAGATAACACCCACAATCCATAACATTCTGGTCTACTTTCCCTGTCAATTAAGAGACAAGCAACAACATGCCTACAAAGGCAACAACAAGCCTACAGTACAGAACGCCCGCCCAACACAACCAGCAGTTTTCTTTGATACCAAAGTCAGGTTTACTGCAGCTTTTCAAAAGTTGCTTTGAGCCCCAAAGCAGGAATAAAACGGGTATCACATTTATTCTCAAGAAACTGAAACAGCAGTGTTATTTTGAGAAACCTTCCCCTGAATCTTGTACTATTAGGTGCTTAAGATACTTCAGGTGAATTAGTGTTTTATATTGGTAAACTCTGTAAACGTGCTTTAGTTGAGCTGAACCTCCCAAAGTAGCTTCCAAATGCAATAAATGCTACATATGCTGTGCCTTGTGCTGTGCTTTTTTGTGCCCTTTTTTGTTAGCAAACAGTTGCCTATTTACACTTCCAGCAGACACAAAGCAACATTCGCATTCATTTGGAATCGTGCTTCTGTCCACCTGGTGAAAAAGTCCAATATTCACTCTCCTTTTAGCTCAATTTTGCTCTCCACCAACTCCTGAGAAAAATATCTGGCTTTTTAGCTGCTAAATGCTCCACTCTGTTCCCCAGCTAGTCGCTAACTTTGTCTTGTGGCTGTTTGGTACTAGACAGGTGGGTTTATTAGAGCTTAGCTGCGTGCTGCAACTGGAAACAATGAGCTGAAAGACTGTAAAACGCTCAGTAATGCTGAGGGAAACTGAGCAGGGTGAACATTTTCTGCAGGTCTGTTGGTATCATTGACATCTTTCACATTATTTGCAATTTGCACTCAGCTGTAGATGTATGTTCATTTGTAATTCCAGTGTCACACACAGTAATCTGCTTTGAATCTGTTTTTTTCTCCGTCTTTGTGGAACTTCTCTGTCGACATAATTTGTGCAGAAATTTTATTCAGGCGCCACAACATTTTATCTACAACTGCAAATCTTTTCTGCACATTCACAAACCCCTTGGGTGATATACAACCACAAACTTTGAGATTATTTCTGAACATCATTTCAAAACCTTTATTTGAGCCCATACAGTTGCAAGAGTAATGCTTCAGGACAAAGCCAGAAAGCTAAACACTTTTAAACATTAAATCCAACTTTTTCGAGCTAAGAGACAGATTAGAAGGTCGACATTAATACCGCTCTCAAATCTGTGCGTTAAATATGAAGCAGGAGCCAGGAGACCGTTAGCTTAGCTTAGCAAAAACAGTGAAAGCAGGGGGAAACAGCTAGCCTGGCTCTGTCCAATGGTAAAAGAAAATCATCTGCCTGCCAATGCCTCTGAAGCTCACTTAGTAACACTTTACATCTCTTTTGTTTAGTGTAAAAACTACAAGTATTGGTTTTACAGGGGTTGTTTTGTTGGGCAATTTCTTGTTTGGCAGCAGTGACTTCTGGAGTCTTGTCATCAGTGTGAGGTTGCGTTGTTATGTGGAAGAATTTTTCTCTCTTCTTCCAGTCTTCATGCTAAGCTAAGCTAACCAGCTCCTGGCTGTAGCTTCAAATTTAATGGACAGATAAGAGAGTGGTATTCATTTTCCCATCTAACTCTAGATAAAAAAGCAAATGTGCGTATTTCCCCAAATGTCAAACACAACAGAAACATTCCAGTTGTACCAAGTGCCGTCAGGATGAGTATCTTCATCATGTGAACAGTAATTCTACCTCTAACCAGAGCTAAGTGTACAGTCATTTAAGCTCTGCAGTACCAGCATGCTGCCTGTAGCCTACCTTGCCGCCTTATGACTGGCAAAGGCTGAGCAGAGCAGCAGGAAATGTCTGGAAGCCCACAGGGTCTCTAAATATTAATGAACTTCTCCTCACACGGGAATAGCGGGAGCGTCTCCTTTTCCTTTTTCTCTCCTTTATTATGCTCGTTTGTTTAATTAAAAGAGTGTGTTTTAGGGAAATGAGCCGCTGTCGACCGCCTCTGGGGTAGTGGTTCTCACCAGAAAGTGGGCTGCTGGCATTTAGATGGAGAAGCTGGGTGACATTGATCAGACCTGAGACCTGGTAAAAAACTGCATTGTTTTTAGCCATTTACACCTCATTAGTTGTCTTATAATTTGATAATCTGATCATTTAGACATTTAGGAGACAGTATAGATAGTTACATGTAGCCTAAGGAAATGATTAAAAGCAGCAGCAAGTTTATGGCCTACTTTTTTTTTTTTTTTTACAATAAATAAAAAACATCTTGCATCTTGGAAAACATGATGCTGTAAAACAGTCTTGAAGCAACCGGAGGATGTGTGGAGGAGGAGAAATATAGTCCAGCTGCATAAAAACATGGCCTAAGGCAGCTTTTAAATTCAAGCCGCACAGTCCCCCATCATTAATAAGAGCGAGGTATCAGATAAGCTCATCTCCTCAGTAACAATAACATGAGTAAACAGGACTTCCTTTGGCAAGAATCATCTGCGACTCTCTGTTATAGCTTCCAATTTCTCCATACTTTATCCTTTCAGAATCCCATTCACTTCATAAATGAGGCTGAGCTTCAGTTTGAACAGATAGTAGACATAGAGCTTTTTTATTTCCAGTAGGCCTGTATAACGCTGACAGGTTTGTGGAGAATACGACCACACTCGAATCCCTGTTTTAATTGCTTTTCAACAGCGGTAACAAAGGAGTAATTTAGACCACATACAATAGCATTCTCAGCTGGCCTGCCCTAGTTATTCCAGAAAGAAACTTTTAATTCAAAGTGCTGTGTAGATTAATTTTCTGATATGTTAAACATTGTTCTGCATACTAATTGACACCATTTTTTATTGTGCAAAGCAAGTCTTTTCATGGAGGCGTAATTAAAAGGGTTGGCGAGGCTTTTATGGCACACGTTAGAACAGAAATTAGCCAATTACCATTTCTGTTTGAGGGGTGAAATGACCATCACCGCGCCTGGCTCTCTTTTATGTGGCCCGCTTAATGGTTTTTAAATCCCCTCCCAAATATTTAGTATTCCAAGCCAAAAGAGAGAGACAGCGAGCAAATTACCAGGCCAATATATCTGTCCTCAAACATGAATTAGGCTACTGTAAAATGCCAAGAAATAGAAAGAGAATTTTTTTCTCATAGTGCAACATTTATGTCTCTGTATTTGTTGATATGTTGTAAAGGAAACAAAACATGATTTTTTAAAATTTTCTGAAAAATGACAAACTTATTCATCTTATTTTATCATTGCACTGTAGCACAAAAATCGTTCTGCATGTCGGGACTGACAACTGCAATAAAAACACATTTTAGATCCACATTTAAATACCCATCACCTTTTAAGGTTAGATTTATTATACACAATAAACAAGAGGTTGGTGTACCTGATGTTTTTCATCAGTCTTTCAGAAGAGTAAGAATGCTGTATGGACTATAGGTGGAGTTATTGCGCCACCCTGTGGTGGAAGTGAATACAACATGTAGGAAGGAAACATTATTCAGTCTCATGCAGGGACTGAATTTGTATCAAGAACTGATAAAATCATCAAAATAGACGTTCTTTAAAGCCCCACTCCACTCAGAAATGTTTTTTGTTTATTGTAGCTTCACTTGGATGTTTGACTGTGCAGAATGACGTGTTTTCAGAGTTTGACACTAGAAGACTGTTTTCACATTCACCTGCTGAAGAGGGAAAGCTTCTCTGTTGTTACCTTAGATCTCAGTTCAACACATGGACGCATGAGCAGGATTTTGTGACATCACAATTAGTCTGGAGCCAATCGTGGTCCAGTATGCAACTTACACAAGTGTGAGAATGGACTTTACAGTGAAGTAGGAGACATCTTGTGTCAAGCAGGAAAACTTTAGAAATTGAATTAATTAGCATATTCATAGATTATTGAATGAGGGAGAAGCAGATGCAATTTCAAGATTTTCCAACAAGGCAACTGATTGTTTTTGGTGGGAAAACCATATTGATTATTTTTTATCTTTAAGCCTCTCTTTAAAAGTCAGAATCGTGTCAGTTTCTCTAAAGTGCTTCACTGTTTGATGACCATGTACATCAAACGTTGCGAGGCCCAATGCAATATTAGACCATCTGGTGTGGAAGTCAGATATGCTGTATATGGGGGTGACAAATTCATGGAAAAACTTGAATAAATAAATCCAGACAAACTTGGAGAACCTATGACAAAGAGCACTGAAGATATTCTGGGTGCTTGCCGTGGAACAACATCCTACTAAGACACTTAAATAAATGTAGGAGGGAGATAAATATCATGGCTGTGAAGAACAGTCTTTGCCATTCATAAACATCACAATATGGCCCCAATTTCTTCACCACATTCTCAGAGGCAAAAACTAAATATTATTTCACCAAATTTTAATTCAAATCTGCTGTGCAATTTGATTTGATGATTCCATTTTTGCTTTATAGAGAAAGACTGAAAAACTGAACTAAAACACACAAAAACACAAAACATAATCCAATCCAATATTTGTGCATCATCTATTATTATTGCAAGCACATATACTTTTTACAAGTGGCTCAACAGCACACAAGGCCAAGGAGCAATTTTCTTGCTCTTCTGCATTTTGGCCACTAGATGTCACTGTCTGATCACAGATTTGATCACAGATCTTTTGCTGCTATTGATCACAAAGAGGAAGTTGAAGGAACGGTGTCCAGTGACTTTCTTGTATAAAGAGATTGAAAGGTTTTAAAGTTCTAGATAATTATGTAATTGAGCATGTACCTTTGATTTGATTAAACATTTTGTGAACAGCATGTGGCAATGTGATACAAAGTTCTAGTTATGAAATAACACTGGAAAGAGCTGAGTGTTGGTCGAGCTGAGACTTGCCTCTCCATGACTTTTAGATGAACACTGCAGGTCTGCGTGACCCTACAGCTTGTGTTAGATGAAATTTACAGACATGGACCCCTTTGGGAGAGCCTGTGAAATACTCCAGGAGCTCCTGCCAAAGGGTCAGCAGCTGCACTGAGGCCTCTGATCAACAAAAAGCAAAGGACACACACGACAAGCTGTCAGTCTGCATGTCACCAAAGGTTTTCCTGCTGTGAAAATGGTGGGCTGACAGAAAGGAGTGTGTGTGTGTAATTTCGGCCCCTGAAATCGCTTGTTCTGGAGGTTTAATTTCACTTCATTTCCATTTTACATAGACAGAATTAAGCTTGTTTACTTGCCTGCATTCTTTACAAAATAAATCATATTGTTCCTTCTTCAAGTCCGTCCTTTCTTTTTGGTTGTACACAGCATTAGCTGTAAAAAGTCTAGCTGTTTCAGTCTCGGTCTCTGGACATCTGCACTCTGGGCTGTTTTCCACATACATTAAGTGTCATTGGTTTCATTGGCACTCCATCGCACTACCAGGGGGCTCAGTCCTCTTCTCCCAGCCTAAATCTGTCTCTCTGTGTGTGAGCTTATCCAATTCAGAAAAGTGCCTTGGCAATATACTCACTCAGAGTCTGGCTACACTCCCCAAAGCAAAAAATAAAGAGGCCCTGCACACATTTGGTACGCATGTTTTTAATTAAAAAGATTATGTACAAACATTACTGTTCTGTGTTATGCTGAAGACACATTTACATGCATTCTGATACTAAATGTATTAATAGTCTAGCTTTTCTCATTAACAGCCTTACAAAAACTAAAGTGCTGCAGAATTTTCCACAACCAAACCACAACACTCTTTTTGCCGCTTTTTCTTTAACCACTCTGTCTGCCAACATAAAGCCACTGGCAAGGAAATGGGTACTTTTTTTTGCTAATTTGGACTTTGGCAACCCCTTTGAGAGAGCACTATAATATTGGTTGCATATTGCTGCCTTCATGACTAGTTTTCTGTAGCTTTGTAAACAACCTCATAAGTAAAGGTCACTCTTTCGTCCCACAGCAGCATTTATGTGCTTTTAGTTTGAAGGTAGATATTTGTTGGGCATCTCTGTATGTCTTGCTTTTATGCAGGTGTTTCTTTCCTTCCCTGCAATGCATTGTAGGAAAGTTTGTGCATGTTTTCTTCCACTGCAAAGTGTTTCGTAAATGTGCTGGTTGGTTATTTGGGAGCAATCTCATGGCCTTGTATGGAACCACAAATTCCGACACAAAACGTAAGTGTTTCCAGTCACTCGTCTTGGATCACATGACTGACACGACGTAACCTGACAGAGCAGAAGTTTAATTCACTTGATTTGGCCTTCATAGCTTATCCTTGGTAGCCTGGATGTTTCCAGTCCAATTTTAGCAACTTGATTTTTAAAATTTTGACTTGAATTTTCAGATCCAAAAGCAACCCTGAATTTTGAATTTTAGCAACCACAATATAGTTTTTTGAACACTGGACACTTGAATTTTTAGTAAATTATTTCCGAGCTATGAATTCAGTGGTGATTACATTGCAACATTAAGTATTTAGTAGTGGGTGGTGCAGTGGTTAGCACTGTCACCTCACAGCAAGAGGGTTCAAGGTTGGAACCCGCCGGCATGTGTGGAGTTTGGGTTCTCCGGCTTCTTCCCACAATCCAAAAACATGCTTAGGTTAATTGACGACTCTAAATTGCCCGTAGGTGTGAGCGTGAATGGTTGTCTGTCCCTATGTGTCAGCCCTGTGATTGACTGGCGACCTGTCCAGGGTGTACCCCGCTTCTCGCCCAATGTCAGCTGGGATCGGCTCGGGTAGAAAACTACCACTAAGCACACCAACTCTGTGATTACAGCACAAAATAACACTCTGAACAACTGAGTTCAAACCCTGCTGAAGCATCCTTGATCAACAAATGAATCCTTGTGCTGCTGTGTGTGCAGACAGACAAGTGACAACATATCTTAAAAGTCATGTGCCATCTTTTCATAATCCCTCACTGTTGCCATGCAAGATTTACCATTTTAGGTGTACTTGTGTTCATTGCCAATGAATCTTCCTATCAGCTTACAAAGTTACTGTTGTTCAAACAGCTCTAAGAGGACAAACTTGTTTTAGAGAAGCCAGTTGTCTGCTTACTGGAAGAAAAGCATTCCTCTCAGCCACTTTACACTAATCCTATTTGTAAATGTTTTTTGTACAACTGCCAACTATAATGACAAGTAAAGAACTACCTGTTCAAACCTGGTACACTTGGTAAATATGTCATAAACACAGCATACGTGCCAAATACATTCAGCAATAAAGACTAACAGCAAATATCTGATTGCAAACATCACATTTTCATAACATATGCGGTGTGTACAGAATAGCTTAACACTCCTATAGAGTTCCCTGGATATACAGATGGATGACGAAGTAAAACCCAACATAAAGTTTCCTAGTAAGATGTTGGTCCATCACAAGCCTCCAGAACAGCTTCAGTGCTCCTTGCCATAAATTCTCCAAGTCTCTGGAACTCTTTGGAGCTATGATGAATGCCATTCTTCCACAACATACTGTATTCCCTCATTTGGTGTTTTGATGGTGAGAGCGCTGTGTAAAATGTTGCTCCAAAATCTCCCATAGGTGTTCATTTGGGCTGAGATGTGGTGACAATTAAGATCATTGCATATGATTCACATCATTTTCATCAAACCAGTGAGTTGTTTCTCCCTTTATTTGTTCAGCTTTTTCCTTTAGTTTGTTACTTATCTATAAACTATATCACTATGGCATATACTGTACATATAGCGCATAGCATGGTATAATACAATGGTGGAAAGTAACTGTACATTTACACTACTTTTTGAGGTAGAAGTACTTTGCTTAGTATTTTCGTTTTATGCTACTGTATACATCTACAATGTAGTGGAGTAAAAAGTACAATATTTGCCTCTGGGATGTAGAGGAGTGGAAGCATAAAGTTGCATAAAATGGAAATACTCAAGTACAGTACAAGTACCTCTAATTTGTTCTTAAGTACAGTAAATGTTCTTAGTTACATTCTACCACTGAGTATAGTAGGCCTGTAGTATAACATAATATAGCATAGTATATAGCATATGGTGTATGCTAGTGTAATACAACAGTAGGCATTAGTATCTGCTCAAACCATATGTGGATAAAACGTATTATTAACTGATATCTGAATATTGGATATTGCTTTAAGTGAATATTTGAACTTAAAAATATTGTTTTGCTTATAAGAATCCGGTTTGGCGTCACTAGAGGGCGCACCACTTGTTTATCACTACCGGTCAAAATGTGTCTCTTTCTGTCTTTGTGTGTCACATTTTAAATCCTGTCTGATTTGCTCGCGTTGTTCGAGGGTGTTTTTTCACGCTTCGCGTTATGTTGATGAAAACTTAGTGAAAGCTGAAAGCCTCTCGGTGGGGGTTCTCCCTTTGTAATTCACCACAGCGAGCGAGTGGCTCGCGCATCTCCTCATCACGGACTGATCACGTTTTTGCTCGGCCAATCAGAGGCGGCGGAGATGCTCGGCAGTGCTATAAATCCAACGTAGAAGCGGAGAGGCAAGCAGGAATGAAAAACAATAGAAACCACCACACCGACCACGCAGCTAGAGACCCTTTTAATCTCTTGATATTTTTCTACACTTAACATAAGGTAAGGGATTTCAGACGTTTACATTTTTGGAGACATCTGTTGCTGGATTCATTTCTACAAGATACATTGAAACTTACTCTTCGTCTTAACCTTGTTATTGCAATGTTTAAATGTTGACTTTACTCTAATATAAATGCTGTGTACTGTAACTATGTGTCATATGAGCTTTTATACAACAACCATGTGACTCAGAGCAACAGATGATTAGACAGGTTGTAGGCTGAATCACGATGGTGTTGTTATAATCGCTCATAATGTAGTTATTGCCTTGGAGATTTTCCTTGTCAGTAACGTTTAACCTTTTTTGTGCCAGCCGTATGTGCTTTTTCATGACATCCTCTCTGGTTGTTACACCATTTCCCATGTGCATTCACATATAGAGGCTCCACTGTGTGAGGCTTATCATCTGTCCTCTTCCCTCTGTAGGTTTTGGGGTCAAGAAAATGGCCACCTCAGCAAGCTCCAAACTGAACAAAGCTGTTAAACAGCAGTACATGGATCTCCCTCAGGGGGACATGGTCCAAGCCATGTACATCTGGATCGATGGGTCTGGAGAGGGAGTGCGCAGCAAAACCAGAACTTTGGATTTTGAACCCAAGACGATTGAGGGTAAGATCTGGCTCTTATATCATCAATACAAACATCCGCAACATCATGCAGTCCAACATGGCTGAAGTAGGTCATTGACTTCAGTTGTTTTTCTCGGTCAGATCTTCCTGAGTGGAACTTTGATGGCTCCAGCACCTACCAATCAGAGGGCTCCAACAGCGACATGTTCCTGATCCCTGCAGCCATGTTCAGGGACCCGTTCAGAAAAGACCCCAACAAGTTGGTGCTCTGTGAGGTGCTCAAGTACAACCGCAAGCCAGCAGGTGAGCCAGTAACAACATACCCGAAAGTCGTTGCATTTAAAGCTGTCTTGTATTTCAGCTAATCCCTGTCATTGTTCCAACAGAGACCAATCTGCGCAGAACCTGTAAACAGATCATGAGCATGGTGGAGAATAACCACCCGTGGTTTGGCATGGAGCAGGAGTACACTCTCCTGGGCACAGACGGACATCCCTTCGGCTGGCCCTCCAACGGCTTCCCAGGTCCACAAGGTGATTATCGGGTTTCTAGCTTGTCTCATTGTTTATAGACATATAAGACGGCCAGCTGAGTGTTAACATTTAGTTTATTTTCACCTGATTAGGACCCTATTACTGTGGAGTGGGAGCAGATAAGGCGTATGGACGAGACATAGTGGAGGCACACTACAGAGCCTGTCTGTACGCTGGGGTTCAGATCTGTGGAACCAATGCTGAAGTCATGCCAGCTCAGGTAATGTCCTGCTGTCTTTTATTTTTCGATTGTCCCACTTTAATGGCATTTTTAGAGAGCCAGTCAAACAGTGTAGTACCACTTAATAATCAGTTAATAATGCAAATAATGCTGTCGCTGTTGTGTTTCAGTGGGAGTTCCAGGTTGGGCCTTGTGAAGGTATCAACATGGGGGACCATCTGTGGGTCGCTCGCTTCATCCTTCACAGAGTGTGTGAGGATTTCGGAGTGGTGGTGTCCTTTGACCCCAAACCAATCCCAGGGAACTGGAATGGTGCCGGCTGCCACACCAACTTCAGCACAAAGGAGATGCGAGAGGACGGCGGACTGAAGTAAGAATGAGTTTTCATTGATTCAGTGTATTAAATAATGTCTAACTGCGATATGATTTTGAATTTGGGTTTTGAGTGTGTTCGTTATGTTCCCTCTTTTCTTCACAGAATCATTGAGGAGTCGATTGAAAGGCTGGCGAAGAGGCACAGGTATCACATCCGGGCCTACGATCCCAAAGGCGGGCTCGACAACGCCAGGCGCCTCACCGGTCATCACGAAACCTCAAACATCGACGAGTTCTCTGCTGGTGTGGCCAATCGTGGCGCCAGCATCCGCATCCCTCGCTCGGTGGGGCAGGACAAGAAGGGCTACTTCGAGGACCGCCGTCCGTCCGCCAACTGCGACCCTTACATCGTCACAGAAGCTCTGGTGCGCACGTGTTTACTCAAAGAAGAGGGAGAGGAGCCCACCGATTACAGCAAATGAACAGTCTAAGACCAAGCATCACTGCCAGTACTGTATTTAGCCGTGTCTATTTCAAGACTTCATGGATTGATCTTTACCTTTTTGAATTTTTTACTTGACAGATGAAAGAATGATTTTGATATTCCTGCATTCTTTACTGTATGCAGCAAGTCTTTACCTCTGGCACAAGCACTGCCTTTTTGCCAGTGCATTTTGTCATGGTGTCATGGTAGCTGATCATTTGTATAGAATTACATTATTGTAATGTGTTTAACTTGTAATAATGAAATACTGTGTAAGCGCAGCAGGATTTTGCTGTAGATTTTGTAACTCCGACCAAAAGGATCCCAAAGGCATTTGAATGTTTTTAGCTGGTTTGGCCTCTGTCACAATGGTGGTTTTATCATGGTGTGGGTACATAAGGTCTTGTAAGCCAATCTACATTTGTATTCTTTTTCTTTTTTTTAAATAATGCATTTCTGTTCTGTGTGTTTTTTCACTTGCGTCACTCACAAAAAATCTTGAATAAACAGCTAACATTTTTACATCTGACTTTTGACTCCAGTTTAATCCCACATGTATCCTGTTTGTTGTCAGTTGATACGAATCTCTGAAATGTGACCAGTGTTAAGGGAAAATGCACTGTAATTTTTAACAAATGGTGGTTAATTAGGACAAGGGAACATCCACATACTCCTACTTATTCGAACAGCTGAACAGACCAGAAAATCAACCTAACAGCAAACTTTTAAAAGAGTTTAGACAGATTTATCATTTACCATAAAGGCAGTGACAACTGACTTGCTGACTACTCAGGGCTATATATCTAACAGGATGAGGGGTTCAATGCAGTTCATTTTGAGCAGTTAGTTGTACAGAGCACTGTATAACTGACCATATCATACATTAGCTACTTAAACAAGTTTAGGTAACTAATATAATTTAGTAATTAGAGTAAAAATTGAACGCAAGGCTGATTATTAACCATCATCACCACATTTAAAGGCACATGCGTACTATACTGAATACTCCTTTTAAACCCCTCGCCATGTTGTTTTTATTGTAACTTACACTGATTCAGTGTCGTGACTGCCTCCGGTTTCGCTTGATTTGTACCATGTTACATGTCATACGATGCCACTCATTTTGTAACTATTGCTACAAACTTGATTTGAAAATAGGTTGACTACAGTCAGTATGTACTGAGCTGATGAGGGTGCGTCATTCCTCACATCCAGGCCCAACATGTTTTCTTGCCAAAATCAGAGGATCAGATGCTCGCCAAGAATCCAATCTGAAACTTATTTAGTGAACCCAACAATCATAAAGGGGTATAATGTTTTTGTGTTTTGGTTGGCAAGTTTTCTTTCCACTTAATAAAAAAGGTTTCTCCACTTTAACGGATCCCACAACTTCTTTTTGTTTTACTGCAAATTCGATATATGTTGCACTTCTGCTAATCATTTCTCAAATCATACTGTGGTGTTTTAGATATTTGAATGTATTGTTCCAACCTTCCAGGCAGCCACCGGTGTCCATTTAGTTCACTCTAGCATGAAATGCAATTTGCAAACATGCTTGAGTTTAGTCATTTATCACAGAGAACATCATGTCTGCTTTGGTTATTCATAAGGTTGCATTCTTGTTGTAAGTTATTAGTAGTTACAGTTATAAGAGCAGATTTTTTGAAAAGTCCACAGTGCATTCAAATAAAAAATAAAAACGTAATTGACAGAAATGAAAGCACAGACATTCTTCAAATTACTGCTAATAACTAATAATATTTATATTTATATTATATATCTTAAATAAGTTTGTCTTTGAGTGATTTATCCTCATCATTAAGGCATTTATCCTAAATTTAACATGAACAACTGTGCGTGTTTGAGACTTTATTTTAGTCTAAGAGCGTGGACTGGGATCACCGGTGTCAGTAAGGTGACAGTGTGGCCTAGAGAGGCTCTCCAGACAAAATTGTGTCTCACGTTCTATCTTTTCAATAGTCATGTCTTTTCTTTGAGCGAGACATTGAAACTCTACTCACAAAAACTAGACATAGCTTTTACGCAAGTGGTCGGTGAAGGAAAGAGTTGTGTTCTAGACAAACACATAGAGAACAGAAGAAAGGGGGGCCCTTACATCCAAAAAGTATTTAGTGCTCTAAGGGAAAACATTGTAATCTTGGGTGGCCCCAATGTTAGTTTCATGCCATGCTTCACTCATTGATCTGTAGAAAATTAGACCTTGACGAAGAACTTACAGTCCTATGCTCTATTAAGGCTGGTGTAAAACATACCTAGTCTGAGGTTCATGAGGTAAACACCTGGGGCATAAAAGGTACTGTAAATCTCAAGCTAGTTGCCTAATCGCTTCATTCAGTGCGGAATCAGAATCAGAATCAGGTTTAAAGGACACGCCTCAGGGTCCTGGAGATGTACAGGTCCTGGAGGGATGGCAGATTGCAGCCAAGCGCCTTCTCTGCAGAGCGAATGATCAGTGCAGTCTGCCCTTGTACTTGGCAGTGGCAGCAGCGTACCAGATGGTGATGGAGGAGGTGAGGATGGAGAATTGAATTTGAATTTCTTCACTGCCGCAGGAAGTACATCCTCTGCTGGGCTTTCTTGGTGTGGGAGCTGATGTTCACTGTCGACTGGAGAGTCACACAGGGTGATGGGGGCGGGTGGGGCTGGGTTCTTCTTCTTCTTCTGAAATCCACTACCAACTCCACTGTCTTTAGAGCATTGAGCTCCAGGTTGTTCTGACTGCACCAAGTCACCAGATGGTCACTCTCCCACCTGTAGGCGGACTCATCCTCACCAGAGATGAGCCCAATGAGGGTGGTGTCATCCGCAAACTTCAGGAGCTTGATGGACTGATGACTGGAGGTGCAGCTGTGTAGTAGTGTACAGGGAGAAGAGCAGAGGGGAAAGGACACAGCCTTGAGGGGAGCTGGTGCTAATGGTCCTGGTGGATGGAGTCACGGGGGATGATGTCAGGACTGTCCCATTGTCTTTTGAAGCAACAGTAGAACTTATTCAGATTGTTGGCCAGTCGCAAGTCGTTACTGGAGTGGGGGGCTTTAGGTTTGTAGTAGGTGATCTGTCTGAGCCCCCTCCAGACAGAAGCACTCCCCATTCCTAAACCCTTCATCCTTTTCCAACCTTAGCTGTCTGAGCAGTGAGCAGTCCTCACAGAAGCTGATGTAGGACGTCACAGCCTCTGTGTACCCATCCAGACTGTTGGTAGCAGTCCGGAAAACAGCCCAGTCAGTACAGTACAGTACACACCCGAAAGTGCTCAACTGTTCCACTTCTTTGATATTCTCACAACAGCTCGGAGGATGTAGATGTGTTTGTTGGACAGATGTAGGGACTGCGCACCAGTGGGTTGGGGACAGTTTGCCTTATAGGAACAAAATTGGTTTCACTGCAGCACATTCAGCTTGAACTAAAATCGGTATTGACTGGGGTGTGATTGCGTTTTATGTTTTATGTACTCATTTGCATATGAATTCTAATATCTGGTCTGGTTTGTTCCAAATGAAATCAAATGTGGGGTGTTCTCACTCCCTTTGAACACAGTAATGTGCAAAGTCTGGTAAGCCAAATTATTATTTCAGTTTATTTCCATAAAGGCACATGTAACAGTTTATAGTTGTATGTATATCCTCTTCTTCTTGATTTAGCATGGATGCCCTTAAATAAACTGGAGCCACAGTGCGTGTAGTGGTATTTGCTTGCAGCAGTGTATTTGACAGCAGTCTGAGAATACACCAAATTCGATTTAGCTCACGTTGCATTGGCCTCCTTAAATCATGTCAAGCTAAGCTCAGAACATTTTACTGCACGTAAATGCCACTTGCAAATAGACATATCGGTGGCATATGTTGTCACTTTTTTAATACAATGAGACAAAATAAGAAGACATTAGAAGAGTAACTTTTAATACAAAGAAACTCTTGATTATTACTACTATTACTATTGATTGAGGCTATCATTGAAATGCCTTTTCTTATGTGTGCATGTATTGTACTGCATATTTACTGTTACACAACCTATTGAAATGTCCCTATTGCATTGAGGGAGCCCCTCCTCAGTTTCTCCTATGTTATCTGACCCCGTTGTACTGTATGTACAGAGAGCTGTAAAAGTGTGTCAATGCGCCACTTTATGAGGATAAACATTGATATTTCAGATAAGATAACCTGGGCAGATAAATTGGACAAAAGAGTAGGTCTCATGAAGAAAGACATTACGCCTAGAGCCTCGTTTCCATGGCAGCTGGAGTCTAAACTCAGGCAATCTGGTGTGTGGAAGAGAGGCGGGATTGGGGCTCCATACCAGGCTATTACATAACAACAGGCAGGTCAAGAACATGTATAGTGCGCAGAACAAAGAACATAGTTTAAACCGCAACTGTGGCTCTTTTTAAAAAATGTCCAGAAAAGTCAGTGTAGTATCACAAATCAAAACACGCTACATAATCTCATTTTGCCCTTTTCATCACACAACACAAACTATTCATAAAGAGGCATCTGAAGTGCAATTCAGTCAGGCTCTAGACTTAATCAGATATCTTGAATCCAAATAGCAAATGAAGCACCATCCTTTGCTGCATTAGCTCTAATCTCATCACTGTTATGCCACGCAATGTTTGTAAAGTTTATTTAGTTATCTTGTGCTCAGGTTGTCTTGTCATTTCCTGTTTTATTTTGACATTCAAGTATCCCTCTCGTTTCAGGTGTTTTGACTTCCTGCCCTCGTGTGTTTCCCTCTGGTCTGATTGTCTCCCCCCCGCCCTGATTGTTTCCACCTGTTCCCCATTACCTTGTGTATTTATAGTCTGTGTCTCCCTTTGTCCTTTGCCAGTTCGTCTTGTTGTTATGTCGGAGAACCAGCGTTTGCCTTTCAAGCTTCTTGTTAAGTACCCATGTTATGGTCAGGTCATTGTTTTGTTTATTCGAGCCTTGAGTGCTTTTCCCCTCTTTGGAGTGGTTTTTTTGTTTGTTGTACTTTTTCTTCAGTAAAGACTTTTTTTGTTGTTTGACACTTTTGTCCGGAGTCGTGCTTTTGGATCCAGTTCGTGTGAACAGTCGTAACAATCACATGAATGAAGTCTCTTTTGCTTTGGAGGCCCTATAGCCCCAGCTATCACCGCTATCACTGGTGATAACAGACTGGCTATGTTCTCTGTCCCACCCCTCCCCCTCCTCCTCAACCCCCCCAGAGCCTCCTCCCCCACAGCGGTGGGTTTGGGGACATGTAATGAACTGTGGCAGCGTGGCTCGCCTGATGGTTGGAAACTTGAGCAGCTGTGAAAGCAGAGCAGCACAGAGAGGTTAGAGAACCCGGGATGGAGGGGCATGGAGATCAGACCACCACAAATTGTGACTATCGTCATCAGCATTTTAAACAAACACATGACAGTCGTATGATTAGAACTGTCCTGACTGTCATGATTAAATCTGACCTTAAAGCTCAGATCTTCTTTATGACTAGTTGATTGAATATAGTTACTAAAATACTTTCTCCAGCTGGATAATGGGACACAGCAAAATTCAATTCAGGTTACATCCAAATTCTGCACAAAAAACTCAGTAATGTCTGGACAAGGAGTTTCCTTGTGTGCTTGTGTGCGTGTCCTAATTAAGTTTGGAAGTCCTGCTGCACGTGCACCACAGCTGACCCGGTGATAAGAAACATGAGAGGGCAGAAAAGCAAGTGACAGGCCTAAGAATAAGCTCAGTGCATGTTAACATACAAGGCATCCTCCATTCATAGGATTCATGGGATAAATAAATGATTAGTACTGCTTTACATTTAAATTGCCTTGATATACACTTGAAGCCTGAGGATAGAAAAAATAACTCTTAAAAGAACAGTTAGCCATTTTGGGAAATATGCTTATTTGCTTTTCTCACTTAGAGTTAGATGAGAAGATAAATACCACTCTCATGTATGTAGAATATGAAGCTACAGCCAAGAGGTGGTTAGCTTAGCTTAGCACTGGAAGCCAGAGGAAACAGCTGCTGGTTGCCCAGTAACCAAAGGTAACAAAATCTGCCTACAAGCCCCTCTAATTAATATTTGATATATCATTTGTATAATGTGTACAAAAACCAAAGAGTACAAATGCAGTTTTACGGGAGGTTATATGCATGACAATGAGGTGTAAACACACCACACAGTCATTTTTATACTAACAAACGAGATATAACATGATAATTAGAGAGCTTTTGAGGGGCTTGTAAGTGGATTTTGTTACTTTTGGACAGGGCCAGGCTAGCTGTGTCTGTCATGTTTCCAGTCTTTATGCTAAGCTAATGCTAATGTAGCTTCATATTTAGCAGACAGACACGTGGTCTCGATCTTCTCATCCAACTCTGGGTAAGAAAGTGAATAAACGTATTTCCCAAAATGTCAAACTATTCCTTTAATACACATAAAGAAATGCCCTTTATTTGCAGTTGAAGATTCAGAGAATTAATTTTGTTCAAAGTGTATGAAAAATGGACAGTTTCTACATGTTTCTGTATCATCTCTGAAAATACTCACTCCCACAGAGAAGCCGCCCTCGAGACAGGCGGTAGGTTAACAGGAAGCCGTTTAAAGTTAACGAGAAAGGACTAAGTGCTTCACCACTAAATCAGGTTTTCCCACCATATTGCTTACACATACAAACTGATCATGTGATCATAATGTGTTTGCTTCATGCTTGAATACAGTAAGCTGACCTGCGCCAAAAGTCACTGCAAACATGAGTAGCTGTAAACATGGATCAGAGCTTCACCTGTTTTTCTCCTCTGTGTTTGGCTGACAAGACCAGGCTAGACACTTCTTCCCTGAAAGTTTTTTTTCCCTCATATCCTGTTTTGCTGAACTCCTTGGTGTCAAGTTGCCAATACACAGCTGGGACAAAAGGTTCTCTCTTTTTTTTCTATGTGTACACGTGCCGGCTACTCGAGTGCATTTTGTTCTCTAGAAAAAATTTAAACATAGTGTTGAATGACTGGCAAGAAGCTCCGCCTGGTTTTAAGGAGGCTTTTGTATAACTTCACATAACAAACAAGTCTTTGCCCTGCAGGACAAACTAATCAGCAGTAAACACCTCTTTAACTATCTTTGTTTTTTCACAGTTTATCTGAATATAAAGAAACAACATCAATCAAACATATAGGTTTGATAAGTTTTAAGCAAAAGTAAATGTTTTCATATTGATTTGTTTACTTGGACTTTCTTTCCGGGCTGTTTCTCTCCTCGTTGCGTCTTCACCTCCCCCGCTGTCAAATCCCATCCTGCCGTTTACAATCCCCTATTTCAAGACCCTCAGGAACCATGAAGGCAACACCACCTCCATCGTCCAGCCACAACGATAATGGAATTTTACAAAGGTCACACAAGTAAGTGCAGGGTGAGCAAAAGCAAGGCAGAGCCATGCCTGTGGGCCTAACCTAAATAGCATAACATAAAAACACCCCAATCAGCAGTTCTGGGAAAAGCTGCAGCTTCTGAATCTCTTAACAGGAATTTTCAAAAAAAACTATATATATATATAATATATGATGGATTTTGCTTGATGTGTGTTTAATCAAAGTCTTAATCATGTTAATGTTTGTGTCGTGCTCTACACATTGAGCTTCACTGGACCGCATGCCACCCTGTGCTAAGAGAAAACTAGCCTCCTGCTGAACACCATTTGTGTTGCACTTTCCAAAAGTGCTAAACATACGTTCATGAGAGACATAGTATTAGAACAAAAGACAACTGCTCAAAATTTAAAAATGATATATGTGATTTTAAAAGATTTGAGCTCCCTAAAATCCCCAAATTTCCTCCCAGCTCACATGTTTTGAAACTCAGCTATGAACTGTATTGAAATTCAAAACACTGACAGTCAGCTGGGTGGACATTTTGGAATATGGAGCCACTATATGAGGGAGTGTACCTTCAAATGTACAGTTTGTGATGGTTACCCAATCACCATATATATATATATATGGACTAACAATACACAACAGCTAAATCTAAGTTTCAGTATGGGCACTTGACAAACAATCAAACTCTACCATCTAATCAAACACCTTTAATTAATAACTAATCCCTATACGTGGATTAGTTATAAGTGCTCTTCAAATTTACTGTAAGCCTTTAATGAAAGTAAATCTGATGCTTTTCAACTATAACCCCGTCACCATTAAGTACTTGTCAAATTCAATTGCCAACGGCAGATTGAAATAACAAACAAAGGCGAATAAGACTCAGCCAAGTTCTGTCTTGCCCTTAACAGGCTCCAGTTTAGATCTGGTAAAAAAAAAAAAAAAGGTTTTTGTAGTCAAAGAGGGCAAAGAATGAAAATCCATGTAAACTGAGACAGGTGTGATAGTAGGTGTAGGTACAAGCAGTCTACTGCCTTTTTAAAAGACTGAGGACAAAGAGGGTGTGATTTATACTGGCAGCTTCAATATGTAGGTAAGCAGTTTCTAAGTCTCCTAATGCACTAAATTAAGAACTGGTACCCTGATGATGCATGTTAGGGGCTTTATAAGATCAGAGCCCCACCATTCCTTTAATTCACTTCCACAGTGGTCATCATTTATGACAAAAAGAGCAGGAGAGAGCAGCAGGTGGCACTCTGAAGAAGGAGACTGCCCATCAAGTAGGATCCCCCAGTTTAACATCCTGTTTGTCCACTACACTGAACTACTACACCCCCGACACTCTGATCTCCTTGTGAAGACAACAACACTCACTTTTCCTTTGAGATCAGAAGAATAACATCACTAATCTGATAAATTTCTTTACTGGCATGTTCTTCTGCAGTGCTTTGGTACAACAGTTCCGTCCTACTATATTTAGGCACATTAGAGAGATACTGTATTAACACACTGAACAAGTCGTTATGGACATCAGCCTGCGGACCATTGCTTCTGCAAGCTGGTAATTGCTGACACAAACTGTTGACAATGTACTCACTCTCTGTTTTCATGCTGTTTTTGATAAGGCAAGGTGAAAGAGAGAGTGGACCTAGGCCTGATGCTTACTGTCTGAGTAGATTAAGATAACCAGTGATTACATCTGATTATCAGGGCATTGTCTACATTTGAATTCAGTTTGTCCCCCTCACCTTGTGTGTCATAAAGATGTTAATTCAACCCTATGATCACTTTTGAGGTCATTCAGTGTTTCTGTCATGTTGGCCACCTTCTGTATTTCTACTACCAGCCACAGTATGTAGCTATAAAGACAAATCATCCCATGTGCAATTTAATTTGTGCAATAACACATAACAAATAAAATATGTTTTATTAAAATGAGGCTACAATACCACAAGAAACATAGGAAGAACATACTGTATAGTATAACTACAGCAAGTCTGCATTAAGAGGTACAATATGGATCAATGTCCTATAGGGTACAACTTATGCAACTGGAGGCATAGTGAAGCAAATCCAACAATTTCCACAGCCGGAGAACAGAGTTCTGTGGAAAATGTGGTATGTTCTCAGTTAAAGTGGTCTACTCCACCGTGAAATTCCAACCCCCCCCTCCAGAATGACTCTGCACTTTTTCTGTGCAGTATGCCAGTGTGTTGTATCAATGAAATATTCATTCATGTCCAACTTTCTAGCAAAGCATATTTAACTTCTTTAAATATCCTTACAGATTGCATGTATCCTGTTAAGTCACATTCATACTGAGTTCAGTCAGGATGGATAGAAAATACTGTAATGATGTAAAGCAATAGTTTAATTGAATGGGCAGTATTTGATTGAAGCTTGGACTTCTCAACTTCAGTGTGAGCAACCATGCATTTGTCTTCTTTATTTCTTTGAAACAGTCATGAGGGAAAAACACTTTCCTGACTGGGGGTCTGGAAGAAACACAAACACCCAGTAAACTAATAAACCGCAATCTTTTTAATCCCAACAGGGACTTCCTGGGTGATGCTCCTTAAACTGGCTGTTAGTACAGCTTCAGTATCTGGGTCCATTTATTACGTCACTACAAAAGACACTTACGTAACATCCTCCACAGCTTTGTTGTGACAGCTTCCACAAACTTGACTTTGACAAACACAAAGACATAGAGTCATGAACATTTCAACTCCCTCTGACCAGCTTAAGTTTTATGTCACTTTGAATGAGTCATTTTAAATAATTTATGTACAAAGAGGTTCACTTTTGGCAGCTTAAAGTAAGGTACGAACTTGGAACTTGATGCGTCCACAACTTAAATTTTTTATTTTCGTAAGTCATGACTTCAGATGGAGATGAAACTCCTTGAAAGCATTTGCACAAGGACACATTTATATAACTGTAACAGATCATATCAGAAAGACTGGAGTTGCCAGTCATAATTTTGACCAAAGTTCCAGAGGTCATTTGCAGTTTTGGCAACCCTCAACTTTTTTTGTCGTCTTCATTTAGCTTTTTTTTGTTTTTGTTGATAATGCATTGTTTATTTGCATGACACAGCCATTAGTTAACACAGGAGACATTGTTCAATATTTCTGAAAGCTTAGATTAGGAAATCTTCCTGTATGTAGTATATGCGGTGTTGCTGTGTGGGAAACTGTATGCAGGTGAAACTCCACAGAGACTAAAACATGATATGTGTGGACAACAAGGTAAAACCCAGCTTTGTAAAGGTGATTTGTTAAGTGTCCGATTTCAATCTCCTCTCCTGGGAAAATGCAGACCAGCACTGTCCATTTAATTACGGCAACAGTCTCACGAGAACCTCTAAATTACTTACTACATATGCAGGCTGCTCAAACCCTGTCTGTCTCTACAGTGTGAAAGAGAGGGCCTCTGTCTGGTTCTGAGGAAAAGAAACTGAAACAGAAACAGAAAAGTCTCTGCCTGTAGGCCAGTGATCAGCATGCCAGCAACAGAAGGATTTTGTCCAAGTAGTGACTCATTTCAGGAGAAATTGAGGAGAGAAGAAACTTGATAAGGAAACCAAGATTTCCCAAAACTGCTGAAGGTATGGTCTGTTTTTGACAATACAGTTAGCTGTTAGTAATAAGGATTAAATATACTGCCCAGTAACTCCATCCTCCTCACTGAATGCTTCCAACATGATTTTGACTGGTTCCCAAAATCATCAGTAGGAAAGGGATAGGAGGCCACCTACTGACTAAAAACTGAATTGCAACTTATTTATCAAGAGCGGCACACAGTGTTCTCAAAAACACAGTTACACAAAATTAAAGCCATTCCCCATTTTGATCTTTTAAGCATATACTAGATACATACAACAAAATAGGGTAATTCAAAACACTCTGTTTCCACGAAAAGAGAAAAAAGGAACTGATACACATCCTTCTTTACTCTCATTTCACAGGTTATATTAAAAACATTGCACACATGTCCACAATAAGATGTATTCTAAGATAAGATATCCTCTGAGGTTTTTTTTGTATGGACTATGGAGCCGGTGATTTTCCACAGTCTGTGGTTCATGTGATCATGAAAATAACAAGTAAACAGTGACATGTTGAGGCCGTTGTAAGAAAATACACATGAACTCAAAATAGAGGTGAACGTTGCTAGACGTTTGCGGTGATCTGAAACGGAGCATTACTGTGATACTGTAAATACGCTGTGTTCACAAAGACAGATCTTCCTAACATTATAAAGCAGCCAGTTCAATAGAAACGACAATTGAAGCCTAAATAAATTAGCATTTACGTAGTGCTATAGGATAACTCTGGCATTTGTTTCAATTGACTATGAAGTTCACGTGTGATCGCATAACCTAATCATTCGTTTAAATATCAATACGCGGGGTAACGCGGCCGACCTGCTACACTAACATGGCGGAAGAACAAAAGTTTACATGTTCTCCAAAAACATGAAGCCGTTTTCATAAACGTCTGTTTTATAAGCCTGCCTTAAGAATTGAAGAGCTGTCAAGAATACAAGAAACTCACAACGGTTACTCTATGTGACCTTAAAGTTAGCATAAAGGTTTGGATACAATAGTAGACTTATCTTCCTTAAGCTAACGAAAGGTTACAATTTCCGTCTGTCGACATCATAACGGAATTTAAAGTTCAGTCTCTGATGCTGACTGTAACTCACTCAACAGGCTATATACAAACGGGTGGTAAACTAAGTCAGTCAAAGGTAAGCTGAGCCAGGGTGTTAACATATCATTGCTGTTGCTGACTAGCAGGATAGATGCTGACCCAGAGACGGCTGCTGCCAAACTCCGCCCGTTAACACCACTGGACCCCCCCCCCCCTATCTAGTTAAACTAGACCTTGGCCAAGCAGAGCATTTGACTGTGGCATCTCCTTGACCTGACCTGCTCGGAAGGGGACCGCAGGGTAAGTAGGCTAGCTCAGTCAAATGTTTTACAAGTTTTGAAGTTAAAATTCACGAGGCTGACTGAGTGTGGTTTATGTTTCTGGAGAGATAAGCAAAAGCTCTGGAGGAACATGTGTTGAAGTTTGGGTGTCATATGACTGCAAGGTGCAAGGTTATGTGAAGGATATGCCCAAGATTTTGGTGAATGCAGCAGCAAAGTGTAGTAGTTGCAAGCAGGCCTGTATTGTGATAGTTATGCTGGGAAGAAATTACATCAATGTGAAAAATTTGTATTTCTATTCAGAAAGAAATGGAAGTTGTGATAAAGACCCATTAGGTGAGTATGGTCATAGCATGCACTGTATATTTTATTTTTCAGGTCTTTTTAAGGAATTCCTTGAACATCTTAAAACTCATGCAGATGATTTCATGCCCCACTGCCCAAGTGACCATGGCTGATGATGAAGTCTCCCCACTGTCTGACAGGGCAGTTGCTGAAAAGAGAAGTAAAAGGGAATATCAAGAAAGGCACTCTGTCACCCCTTGTCTCCCAGATGGACAGATCTTAACTGACGCTCACAATGTGAAGACTGACTCTTCACTTGGTGGTGTTTGCGTAGGTATGAACTCACTTTCAGAGAGCAGTGACACTGGAATCCTTTATCTGAACCCTCAAACACCAAACTGGTCTCTCGTGGAGAAGTTTGCTGAGCTTTCACCGGGAGAAGAAACGGGACTAAATGATGACCAAAACCACAGCAGTCAAGAATTGTTACAATGCACTAAATATATTGAGAACAATAAAATATATGGATCTAATGAAGTGCTCCTAAAGAAGGAAAGGAACAGCTCTAAATACCTCAAGAGCCATAAGGTACAAAGTGATGCCTCGGTCAAACAGAGGGCATCGAAGCTCAAAGAGCTAAATGTTGATCAATATTCTCCAGGTGGAGGTGGGAATAAGATCAAAAAGAAGACTTTAAGTAGTTGTCCTGTCAAGAAATCACTTAAAAAGTGTGCAGAAGACAAGATCCCTCGACTTTTGGTTGCGATGAAAAAGCGTGGTGGAGTTGACACAGAACAGCGTCCCTTCAAGTGCACACACTGCCACTGGTCTTTTAAGAAGCTCTGCAACCTACAGAGTCACTTACAAACACACACTGGCCTCAAGCCACATGTGTGTGATATATGTGGCAAGGCTTATTCTCATCAGGGCACGCTGCAGCAGCACAAGCGTCTACACACTGGTGAAAGACCATATCACTGCCCCTTCTGTGTCAAGACCTATATCTGGTCCTCAGATTACCGCAAGCATATCCGCACACACACTGGTGAAAAGCCCTACGTCTGTGACACTTGTGGCAAGGATTTCATTCGCTCCTCTGACCTGCGAAAGCATGAGCGGAACATGCACACCAATGACAAGCCCTTCCCATGCACGCACTGTGGCAAGACCTTCAATAAACCCCTCTCCCTGAAGCGTCATGAGCGTAAGCACCTGGGAGAAAGGCCTTTCTCCTGCCCCGACTGTGGGAAGGCCTTTGCTCTGGCCAGTCGTATGGCAGAGCACCAGAAGATCCACACAGGAGTGCGTCCGTACGTCTGCTTGGTGTGCTCCAAGTGTTTCACAAAGTCCTCCAACTTGACAGAGCATGAGGCCATTCACAGCGGAGCGCGGCCCCATAAGTGTGCAGAGTGCGGCGTGGCGTTTGCCATGGCTTCCCGCCTCGTTCGTCACCAGTACGTCCACAATAAAGAGAAACCCCAGAGCTGCACAGGCTGCAGTAAGAACTTCAGCCAGCTAGCCACATTGAAGCTTCACCAGGAGAAAGCCTGTGCTGGGAGGATCTTTGTCTGCGTGGAGTGTGACAAATCTTTCCTGTGTGCCACAAAGCTTGCACAGCATGTGCTGAACCACAAGGACAAGAATGTCTGAATCTGTTTAAAGACAGGTACTGTACACATCCATTACTGTGCTAGTGCTATTCACTCAAATTGTATACCTAAACTGTATATCTAAACGCAGTGGTATCATTTTTTCAAATATTCTGTTTCAGACATATTGGATCAATTCAAGGTCATAGGGTACCAGTTTGTTTATGTTGAACGTGCTATTCACACACCCTCATGGTGTTAGGTTCCCATGAGGAGGATGTTGTGGTCTAACAATTGCCACCAGCAGAGACTTGACACTGGAGCTGACAGCTTAATGGTGTGATGTGAAAATGGTTACAAGAGCATTAGACCCTTTTTAAAGTGAGGATAATGCAGCTAATAATACGCACAACATGGCCACTTTGCATTAAAGAAATGCAAGCGGTTTATCAAGATGAATGACTAGCAATGCCTGGGTCAGTCGGAATCAGGTGGCCAAGCAGGGACATGCTGACTCAATACAAGTAGGGATGGCACTGAGCATGGCATTTCAGAAAGCCCATCACTTCCTCACCCTGAATATATAGACACACAAAGGTTTAAATACCCAACTTTAGCATCAGTGACATTAGCCAAACATACAGTAGATGACAGTTTTGATAACCAGTATTGATGACGAGAAGGTGGTACTTTATATTGTCCTGACAGATGGAGGGGCAGCTTAATGTTTTCAACCCATCAATGCCTGTCATACACAAACAGTAACACCAACATCAATACTTATTCTCAGGTACAGTCTGTTTTATTGTCCGGTGAATTGCAGGCAGTTTTGAATGCTGCACTTTTTGACGCACAAGTAGCAATAGCTGCATTAACATAGCCATAAGCCAGTCATAACTTAGGAGACAACTCCTGAGACACATTATTGCGACCACATTAAGACCACAAGAATTTAAATGGTTCCGGGTTCATAACACTGCTATGTTAAGATAGTACAGCTTTATTTTGTCCTCATGGTGCTTTCTACTCATTATTGTGTTTGGCAGTATAGCTATTTCCATGCTGAACATTTTGTTTGACGTGGTTTTATAGTTTATTTAAATTTTCATCATGACCATATCAGTTTGACATGATTTTACTGTACCATATGCAATCAATAATTTGGGGTGAATGAAACACTATTAAGGTCTTTTTCAAGCAATGTGATAGTAGTGCAGAAACAAGCCTAGAAGCTGTGACTGCATAGGTGAGTGTTACTACAGCTCTTTAAATCTTTAAATGTGTTATGTCTGATTTTTTTTTTTCAGAATTTCAGTATGCATGTATTCATACTGCCATGAACAACAAGCGTGTTTGGCTTGTAAGGGGGTCTATCAAATTTGAGTATGTAGGAGCTCAAAATTTAGTGGATAAAATGGAAACAACATTGCAAACCTGTAGTGTTAAAAAATATGTTTGCAGATGAATCTCAATAAAAGTTCTTTTAACCAGATTGTCATTTCAAAACTACTTCATCAGTCCTTTTTATTTTATTTTTTTTCTAATAATAATGTTTGCTCTCTGAGGATTCTAAAAATCTAAAACAATAAAGACATCAAATATATGCAGCAACAAAGTTTAAAACAAAAATAGGTTAATGACCTGACAAGAAATAACATATTTGCCAAAAGAGGAACACCCTTTGTTTCTAGTCAGAGATCTCTTGGATGCCATTTGAAACTGCATTTCATAAAGCTATCCATTCTGAATGTGTGTATGGTCTGACATTATTGGCAGCATGTGCTGAATTCCTGGCCAGTGTGTCCCACTCACACTTGGCAACTGCAGACTAATGGTAAAAGGAGACAGCACCTGCCATGTTGTCACTTGCTCTACGTTAAGTGAGAGGCCCTGTTTGGAATCCCAGCTATTTCTTGGCAAGATGTATTTATTCAATATGTGATTTTTATTTTGCTATTATCAGCGTGGTATGTCATAAAAAAACAACCATATAAAGACTATGAATACAGATTTTAATATTTTATAATACTGAGAAATTACTCTGAGGCAAAGTTGCACTGATAAACAGGTATTTAAAGGTACTATGGAGTTTTCAGAAAGTCCATGTTATTAATGACACCTGGTGGCCGTTAAGTGAACTGCAGTCAGCATCCTGTTGCTCGCTCTCATGCTTGCGCTCCGTAGGCATGAGCAAGCATCCTAGGCATCAGCCAAAACAGTGATGTGACATACACGAGACTGAACGTGATTTACAGTCATATTTAGAATAACGTTACTATCTGTAATGTTCCTATATTTTATTTGGACCATTGGCTCAGTGATACTAACTAGCTTGCTGTTTGCAAATTACTTTATCAGCTAGATGGCTAACCTTAGCTTAGTTTACAGTTAGCTAGTTAGCCCCCGCCTTGCATTGCTTTCTAGTAGAAAGCAATCATTAGTTATACACCTTTGCTTTGTAACATTATATAATTTATTGTTGGCTAAAATCAACACCATTTCTCATCATACATAAGTTAGTATCATGGATCAGGTTAGCTGGTGAAGTAATTTGGCAAGCTAGCCAACTAACATATCCACCCAAATAGTATTTTACTAGTGATAATGTTAGTGAGGAAGCAAGCTAAGGTTAGCCAGCTAGCTGTAACTTAGCTACGCTGCATGGATCTACCATTGGTTGCTTTGTAACATTAGCTGGTAAAGTAATTTGCAAACGGTAAGCTAGCTAATTTACCAGCCAGATCAGCCCCGGGAGTCTGGATTAATTAGCTGACGTCGAAGACAGTATTTTGCTATGTTAGCTAGCTAGCAATTTGTCCCTGTTAGCAAGCAAGCTACGTGGACTTTGTGTTGTGGTGGGTGCCGTGTAGGTACCAGATATGCTCAGCCTGGCAGATCTGCTCGGGATCCTGCATTAACAGATGATGTAACACATTCACACTGCAGATCTGCCAGGCCAGGACGTTAGCGGACTCCATTTCTAAGCTAACGTTAGCTTGTGTTGCACACTGTTGAGGCTAGGGGAGCTGAGCTGAACTGGAGCTGAAGAGAGGAAAGGCACTCTGGAGTGCACTTAATGTCTTATCATTTAAATTTTCCTGGAAAATAATTCCCAAGTATGGAATCAGATTTGTGTCAATAAAATCAAACAAAACTTCTTAAATACCCAACAAAAATAAGAATTTGAGAGAGAATAAAACTCACTGAAGCAAGAAAGAATGTCATCTCCCAATTAAAACTTGCAAACAAATTATTTGTGTAATGGTGTAAACTATTGGCCTTTTTTGATAATCGGTATGTCCTTTTGTTAACAGTTCCCTCTGCTTCTTTCTCAGTCTGATCAGACTTTTGCCCTCACTGCCGGCTTTGTGGTTATGCTGCCAACTCTCTCGTTTGCGCTGCCTGTTGGCAGTTCTGACACAAACCTCTCACATGGGCGGGTTTTTCAGTGCTCCGAACGTTGTTCAGTGCAGCAAGCACGACTTTCAGTTTTGGCAGACACGGACATCCTAAATGGCGGTGCTGAGAATTCACTACTCACTATCTAACTTTACTGGATTCCTACAAGATTAATAAAGGTAAGTATTGATCATATATGTTGTCTGACGTTTTGTTGTGTTAAGTTAGAAGTAAAGCTAACTTCGTCCAGTGCACTGAGCTGTCACTCAGAAACGAGAGCTGGCAGCGAAACCACAAAGCCGACAGTGAGGGGAAAAAACTGATCAGTGAGAAAGATCCAGAGGGAACTGTTAACAAAAGGCATATTATCAAAAAAGTAAAAGACCAATAGTTTACACAATTACACAAAGATGACATTGTTTTTGTCTCTTAAATTCTTATTTTTGTTTGATATTTAAGAAGTTTTGTTTGACACAAATCTGATTCCATACCTGAGTCCTTTACATAGAAATCAGTCAACAGGCTGTTATAGGGAACCGAGAAAGTAGGGGGAGGTCTCATTTTAACGTTACATTACAATCCGTTCACACGTAGGCCTACAAAGTGATTAATACATGTATTAGAAGTACTATATGTAACATTTTACATTTCATGTACAGGTACAAAAAAAGTATTGACATGATACATAAAAGCACAAAACTAAGTCAGAGTTAATAAGTAAAAAAATCTCAATTACATCAAAACGTGTTTTCAAGGTGACAATTATAAAATGTATTACAAGAGTATATATTACTGTGTTTTATATACATTTTAAGGAGCCTACACTAGCTTTGTCATCACACACATTTATATAATAGGGCTATTAATAAAGCCCTTTCTCAGATGAAGGAATTGCAAATATCAGCGCATAAACAGTTTGATCCTATAAAGGATCAGTGGTAAAACCACTCTACGCTGGCTGTGCCATTGTTTTCCTATGGGGAGAGCGGTGATGCCCAACTAGGCGGTAGCGTGGGGTGTGCGCGCTGCTCGAAATTGCCACAGAGTGCTGTGCTCAAAATTCAAATTATTTCAACTTTGACCTCGGTTGCTGCTGACCTTTCAAAGTTCAACCAATGAGATAACAGCTGTATGTGACGTAGCCACACAACACACAACACTAAAAACATACCACCATCTTGCCAGGAAAAGTAATGCATGGCGAAATATCAGCAGTCAGATGGGGCTACCAGGTTTGTGAATAGGCATATAGTTTACGAACTTAGCTAAATCCTACGCTAATGTTAGCACTTTTTGATGACGTATGCCTCTGCACTATGCTCTGCACCCTACCTCGTGGTGAGCGAAGAGCAAATGTCTTATCATCTGAAGGCAGCTTAAGTGTCTGCTGGCTGGCTATTTGCCTGGCAAAGGTCTTTCCCAACACCCCCCCACCCCCCCATGTGGTATCATCCATCTTGGCAGCATGACAACATGAGAACACACTGTTCCACAATCTATATGTCATATATAATTAAAACTAAGACTATTCCACTTTACAGACGTAATAAAATAATATTCAGATATTGTTCACATTGTGCCATAATTTACTAGCATTGCAAAATATTTGAATGTATTTTTAATTATTGGTTAATTGTGTTTAAGTGCATAGACATTTCATCATAAAAAGATGACGTAGCGGGATTGATGGATTCAATTTAGCTGATTCTCTTCCAGCATATCGCACGGAAAATCACTTACGAGTGATTACTTACGTGACCTGAGCTGTGAGAGTCATGATGTACCCAGTGGGCAGTTATGTAGGAGGTCATAGTTACAGATCCAAACTTTTTCCCCCACACTACAGCTCCAGGTCAAATCTCTTATACATAAATGGTTATTGGGGTCAATTAAGATATCCCTTTCCCTAAATATGTCCTGCATGAAGTGGTAATTTCCCTGCCGTCAGCTTTTAGGAAGCACACCTCAGCTGTTTGAGTCGCTGCAATATGAGTTACTATACCAGTTCATCCAGTGTATTTCTGTATCTAATCTGCAACATGATGGTGGGCAAGCTGTAGAAGGGCATCCTTAAAAAAGAAATGTGGGAGGTGGGGAGGGTATGGATCATATTGGTGTTCATCCAAGCTCAGGTGAAGCTCTCATTAGACATGAAGGCACTGTTAATGGTAGGTGGTGTGATATCCCCACTTTGGTTTTAGTGGTGTCAGTGATCCTACAAATACAAAAGATTTAAAATTAATGTGAATCCTTTAAAAATCTTTAATGTGGTACAGATATATTTATCTCTAAGTAACTTGATTTACCTGGGAAACAGGCTAGTGGTTTCTACCCCAGCTGCTGGCCTATGAAGAAGACACGGGTATTTATAGAAAACATTTGCCTGGTTTAATGTAGGTAAAATGTCATTAGTGGCAGCCAAATCACTGCCAATGTTTTAAATTTCAGTACAAAAAAAAAGCAAGCATATCATGACTGTGTTTCAGCCAAAATATGAAATCGGACACGCTGGTCAACAACTTAGTTAATGCCAGCGAAACAGAAGGGACACAGCTCCTCTCGAGGGTTCAGTGAACTCAGAAACCCCACATAACATAAGACGGCTTTTTATTTATAATAGAAGCATAACTGAAATCTCTTCTTCTTCTTTTTTTAAGGATAAAAGAATAATTGAAATCTCTAAAAAAAAAAACAGAATAAAAAATATTTCATAATTTACCTGCTTTCCTTGAAAAGGGATTGATCCCAGCAGAGGAAGGCTGGGATGGAAACGAGCCTGGAGAGACAAGGGCAGGCGGGGGAGGTGGACAGAAGCCAGTAGTGGGTGGTAGCTCCTGAGAAAACATACAAAAACATCACCAAATTGAAAACTTGATTGTAACTGAACAGTACAATGTATATTTACTTGACTCTTACTGCCTGAGCTTCGCCTCCCTGCTTTGAACTCTCTCTCTTTTGAACATCTTTGGGTGTGGATTTGAACCAACCACTAAACCATCCCGCCTTGGTGCTCTGCATAAAATACAGAGAAAATGGCACAAACGTCAAACGACTGTAATGTGGTTTAACGGGTGTCATTATGACAGGGGCTCCACCCACCTGTTTAGGAGGCTCGTCTGTCTGCTCGGAGGCCTCTGAACCTGGCGGGATGCCCTGCTGGCTTTGCCCCTGCTGACTGACGTCGACTTCCAGCATCTGACCCCCCATCTTCAAAGGCAAATACAGACAACGACAAACATCCAGGTAACTTTTTGGAAAATAATTCAATTTCAGCAATATATATCCAGAAAAATGACAACAAACCAGGAGTTTGCCATCTTTGTGTTCCTTGCTTTTTTTTTTTATCAGTACAGAACATTACTCACTGTTCCTGCTCCAGACGACGACCAAGTCCCTGTAGGAGCAATGAAACAAAATATCACACACAAGCTGACTCCCCACAGCCCATAGTAAATATCTCAATAGAGAAAGTAATGACTGTTGTCTAACATTAGATTCTCACCCTCTGCTGCTGCTGGCAGATTACTCAGAGGACAATGTGGCGGGACAGTTCTGACTTCAGCACTATCTGTGTTATGATAACTGAAGTCTTGGCTCGTGGCCACTGCGGGCGCTGGGGGAGCATAAACCACCTTTACTGGCACTGAATGATTGCTGTGTGGCCTAGACAGAGCAACAGGGAGAGGATGATGACATAACAGGGTCTATTAGGATTGGATATCACATGTGCAGTAAGAGTTTTCATCTGTGTGGTTAACAGAAGTGAATAAGGCGTATTGCTGCACATTCTGTACCAGTCCTGAGCTCCGCTAACGTTCCATGACAACTCAGTCATTTCCTCAGTGTTTCCTTCAACTTGATGCTCAAGGCCATCTTGATCCTCAGGGCGTCTGTAATAAAGGAGTTCAGGCTCTGGACTCTGGATGTCACGGCTTAGGTCATCCAAGCCAGATTCTGTAGAAAAATAAAAATGAAAGCAACATTCTTAAGTATTCATTAGCAGACGCACAAGAAAGCAGAGGCAGAAGATGCTGCTCTCTAGTAGGAAGCAGGCCACACAGTGCATCATTTAAAGTAAAGAGAGGACTGAAAATTACCTAAGCACACTTTGCTATCCACATGGGCCAAAATACTTCCCTCAGGAGGTGGCTGGTATGTTTCAGTACAGTCATAACTCCCCGTCTGAGTAAAATAACAAATGAAAACATCAGTTATATAGATTTAGTGCTTAAATAAGACAAACAAAAGAGTGTACAACAGCTCTGTGAGGCTGTACTTTGAACAAAATGCTAATGTCAGCATGCTAACATGCTCACAGTGACAATGCTGACATGCTGATGTTTAGCAGGTATAATGTTTACTGTGTTCACTATCTTAGTTTAGCGTGTTAGCATGCTAACATTTGCTAATTAACACTAAATGTACAGCTGAGGCTGATGGAAATGTCAGTAGTTTTGCAGGTATTTGATCATAAACTGAAGTATTGGACACATTAAAACTTGGGCCTGATGGTGGCTTGGCACTAGATGAAAAGTTAAGGGATCACCAAAGCTATGACAATTCACCCTGAAGGTGGCAATCCAGCCAATAGTTGTGGAGACATTTCACTCAAAACCACAAATGTCATCTTCCTGGTGGTGCCAGAGGACAAGTCAAGGGATCACCAAAGTATCATTAGGATATATCGTCTGGGATGGGAACCATGAAAATTTCATGGCAATCCATCCAGTAGCTGTTGAGATATTTCGGTCTGTACCAATGTGGTGGACCAACAGACAGACCGACATTGCCATCCCTAATGCCACGCAGCTAGCATGGATTTAAAAACAAGGTTTTGCTATGTAGAAGAAAGCTGCATGAAAGCAACATCCATATTCAAACAGAAACTGAACAACCTGCACTATTGCTTATTTTGAATGTGGGGCAGTGCTTAAATTGGAATAATAAAGGTGCCAGTACTCCAGCAGTAAACCAGCAGCCGGCATAGCATACACATGTAGCATTTGGGGGCAGGAATCCTGTGCAATTTTTATATTTAATGTGAGGGTACAAATTACTAATTCAGAATACAAAATACTAACAGTAATTTATGTGCACAAATGATAAAATAATATACCCCACTACCTGTAGGGCTATGTACAGACCATCTCTGGACAGAGACATTTGGAGGCACAAGTAGAAATGTGAGCTCTTATCCAGCAGCTTTCCAACTAAACTAGACCACATACTGTATTATACCTCACACAGCTTTACATTTTCTCTCACGGCTTGTTTGAGCAGGAAACCGCCCTTTTTCTCCCCCACAGTTAACAATAACTACACCATGAGTACCTATGTTTATTACAAAGTTAATACTGTATTGTTACTCAGTTGGACAGAAATCTAACATGCCCCTTCTACGTACTGGACAATATCGGCCCAATTCAAGCACTGTTGTGGGGGAATAAAGCAGCTTTGCTTTATCCAACTGGTTAAGATTATTGTTACAACTGAATTTCTGATCAGCTTGAACAAAAAATGGCTGATTTTCATAATTTTCCTTAATATTAGACATTTGTCTGAAATAACAGCCATGGAGAAGCAGGTCTGGAGCACTCACCTGTAAACTGTGGGGCCTAGCACGGAGCTGTTTCAGCCAGTCGGGTTCCTGCCCGGCTCCGCTAACCCCTGCTTCACTGAACTCCCCCTCAGAGTGTCTCAGCCTGTCTGACAGCTGCAGGACAAAGGTCACACACAGTACATACAGTACATCTACATAGAACTTCATTGATACCCACTGTATCATAGGAGGATGTGTGAATACCTTAATAACCTCTCCAGTCAGCACAAAGAAAGGCCCCCTCTGTCTAAGGATCGCCTGTCCGACCACCTCACAGTAATGAAAGGCCTGAGACGCGAGCCCACAGTCCAGCAGTCGACTGGCATACAGGAACTTATACACCTGACCAGAACGCAGCAATATTCAGCATCACATTTTATCAGATTGATTTCAATATGAATTGTATTGTTTGCAGAAAGCAGTTGTATCTGGTGTAAAGGGGATCTACCTGAAAGGATGGTATTGAAAAGCACTTGCCCCCAAGTGTCTGGCAGTACTCATACAGCTCAGTGCACTGGATGGCAGAGTTTGTGGCAAAGTATTCAAAGGACTGCCTAAAGGAGAGGAGAGGACAGGATATGGCCAGCCAAACATAAGCAAGATAATCTCAGCAAACACTACACAGTAGCTAAAACAAACATAAGAACATTATCAATTAAAATAATGGGGATTGAAAGACATTTACCTCCTGCCTTGCCTATTGGTACTTTCTTATAATTCTATTTCATTTACAGAAATGGCAGGACATTATGTTGCTGCTTTCAATTCTACATCTCCATCAAAATTATGATTACATTGGCGGCAATTCAACTGATGAATAGCATGAAGGAGCAAGCACAGCTCACCTGTGGCTGCTGCCTAGAAGCACCAGTCGCTCTGCCTTCTGTGTGAACACCCCAAAGGGAACACTGGCTGTCAGGTAGCACACATGGGCGGCATGTATGAGGCCTTTGGAGGCTGCATGGGGAAGAGCAACACAACACAGTCAGCTCATATATCCTGTCTGTGCAGAAACAACATAACGACCTGTCAGTCAGTGCCGTCCATACCGAGTGTGTCTCCCATGGTGACGATGGCCTTCTGTTGGACGGCAGGATCTCCCGTCTTATTGGAGAGCATAACAGCCAGATGGGGCCTCCAGTCTCCCCATTTTTCATTGCCACAGCACTGGGCACAGAACATCACTATCAAAATCTCTTATTGGCTGATAAAATACAGACTGACATCTTTAGAATACAGTAACTGAAATTGTGACGATTCACGTGTGTGAAGACCTAATGTTCAGCATGTTGTACCATGGCTACAGCAGGGATTCTCCCAGACAGCAGCTGGAAGAGAGTCTGGAGGGGATCGCTGGCCGTTAGCTGGCCTGTAAACCTGCCAAAAGAGCAGTTTTTGTCATTGCACATCTTAAGCAAGGCTTTTTTGCACACTTGCAGCGGAGCTAACTGTCCTAAAACAAGTCATCACATTTAAAGAGTCTCCCTTTTGCTACTCTGTACTGAAGTGATACACCACGCTGATAGCTCAAATTCTGCTTCCTCCTGTCAATTACAGATGAAACCCAGCCTGGCTTTCTGTCAACCCTCCCCCAGACATTCCTCCAGTGCCACTAGAGGACATACAGTACCAGTCAAATGTATACTGCTGTGGAGCATACTGGTGATGCCAAAATAGTCTGTAAAAATGGATTGGGGCCACATGATAAATAGTTCACAGAAACTGTAGTTTAGTGATATGGTACACACAGTTCTCCTTATTAAAGACATAACCCTCACTCAACACAGTTCAAACAGACAACTCCTCTGTGACTGATGCAGAGATTAATAGGCACTAATTAAGTAAGTATTGTATGTCAAACCAGACTATTTACACTCTCCAGCGAAGTGTTGATGGTCTGTAATGTACTGCCATAAGACTGTCCTCTGAAAGATATAAATACCTCAGAAGCCAAGGTAATCTCTTTATTGCTTTATTAATAATGAAGTAGAACCAGTAAACAAACTACATTATATCTATTGCCGCACTCAAAGATATAAAACCTTTTTTGAAAATGTTTTCGAACAGGAAGCCATGTTATAAAGTGTTCCAGGGGCCTAATCTATTCCTTATGTCATAACTGTACCTTACCTTACAATAATTCTAAATAAAGGGCTTATTTTTGGACACAAGGACTGTGGGAAAGCCACAGGACTTGTTGAATAGAGTAGATATGCTGGCATGTTCCTCGCCATGTGCTACACAAGCTACAAGTCTTCCTCCCTTAGTTCTGACTGCAGCCAAATGCTATAGCAGTTCATTACTTCTACATTGCTTCTATTCTACTCTTCATTACTGAATTATCTTAACATCTATTCAGTACAATACAACAAAACAAAACAAACAAAAATATTGATTGAAGATGCAGTTATTCCTATAAAAATGTCAAATACAGATTTCAAATACATTTTTGTAAAAAAGGGCATGATCATGTTAAATTCCACAGATTAACAAGACTAATGGTCTTTACACTCCAGGGGCGTTTTTTTCGTGATTAATTTGCATGTAAATATATGTTTTCGAACTTTTGTTTTTGTCAGTTCATTCATACAGAACGTGCATGTTGAATAAAAAAGCAACCTAATTTTTTTTTTGGAACAAGGTCGATTTTTCTGCACTTTAAAGGGAATAAAGGCATCAACCAATCACGTTGTGCGGAACGGACGTCAGGTTACAACTCCACAATGGCGGACCATCGCTGCCGGTATGAATAGTTTTGATGCTATATGAAATATTCACAGGCAAGCTTTTTGCATTTTCTTGACATTTATTTGTCACGTCCGCGGCGTGTAACGGTCTTAAGAATCTACAGTCATGCTAGCAGCTCTGTGAGGCTGTACTTAGGTACAACGGTGCTTTAGAGTAATTGCTAATGTCAGCATGCTAACATTCTCACAAGGACAGTGTTAACATGCTGATGTTTAGTGGGTATAATGTTTACCATGTTCCAATAGTTTAGTTCAGTCTGGGCCAAAAGGGTGGACCGACAGACCAACTGATAGACTGGCACTGCCATCCATACAGCCACGCCACTAGCATGGCTAAAGCTGTGTTCCTGTGGGCTAGACTGAAACTCACACACAGGAACCTGAGGATATACTCCAATTACAAGTGACAGAAATACTGGCCGCATTTTTTCTTGTAGCTGTGAGACAACTTTAAATCAGTTTAGTCAGAGGGAGCATTTCTTCACAAATTACCACTCGTGTGTAGAGTTATATATATACTGCAGCTGTCTCAGATTACTTTTTTCTCACCTGTTCAGCACAGTGGTATAGGACCTGTTGTCCATTTTGCTGGCCAGAAAAAGTGCATGCCCCCACAGGCCACTGCTCATAGCTGACTCCAAGGCCTCCTGGAAAACACATGGCAAAGCGTGAGGGGATAAACACTCAGATCCCAGCACAGTACATTAGCTGATAATACTTCTGTACTAATACATAAGTAGGGTTTTAAATGCAGGTCGTTTACTTGTAATGGAATACTTTTACATTGTGGTATTGGTACTTTTACATGAGTAAAGGAACTAAATAAATACTAAACATCAGATGAACAGAGTTAAAAACCTTCTTTCTTCCAGCCAGCAGCAGTTGAGTGTAGCTCTGCAGGGCCTTCTCAGAGGACTCAGAGGTGAAGCTGCTCCAGTTTCCTGTTAGCAGGTCGTCTCCTTTGCGAGGCGGTGCTTCAGTAGTTGTGCCCTCGCTGAAGTCAATAAGTGTGGGAACATCTGACTCACTGCTTCCATCTGAATGTGAGCCCTGCAGCAGCAGCTCAGCGATATCTGAGCCAACTATTTGCTGGAAGAAATGGAAATTCAGTGATAATTGTATCAGAAAAAAAACACGATAATTACTTTGATGGTGTACTATTTCCACATATAATAACAAGACATGATCCACCTACCCCATTCTGTCTGCAGAGGAGTATGAGTAGATTCCACAAGAGGGCAGCAGATCTCTTATCATGCAGCTTGTCACCTCCGATGCAGGCGTCTGCCCTCTGGTGGGCAAACTCTATAGCATCTACTTTGTGCAAATCCTCCCTTCAAAAGCCATCAAATACAATACATTCAAACATTACATTTTAAATTAAATTAAATTTCATTTTTATCATTTCAGATTCATCATTCAGCTGAATGTATTCTGATCAGTCCTTTTGTTAAGATTATTTAGTGGTGAGCATTTTCAGTTTCAGAATTGTGCAACAAATGTCAAAGCAATACCTGGTTAAGGGCCCTGGGAAGTTCCTCATCTCCTGCTGTTCCTTCGTCTCACTCAGAATGACCTGTGCACACAGAGATGAAAATAATCTCTCGTAGTCAAATACCAGTGGTTAAAAAGAAAGAAAGAAAATCTAATAATGTTACCAAAGCACGCTAGTGTTGAACCTACTTCCAGACTGTGGATTTCCAGCTGACTGACTTTCTCCTGCGTGGACAAGCCTGGAGTGACCCGTATCAGCTGGCCTGCAGGCCCAAAGCTGACAACCGCATGAGGGATTGAGTACTTCAGAGGAGCTGACATCTGATGCACGGGTCCATGCTCTGAGGAGATATGAAGAGCTGTGTCATGATAAACACTTGAGTGAAAGGGACCTGTGAGAAAACTGCTTGTACTGTACGCTCACCTGCATCAGATGTGGGAACAGATTGTGGGGTGGGCTCACTGTGTTCAGCTCCATTAATGTACTGACTCAGTTCGTAGCTGCTGGAGGATAACCCAGAGGTTTTGGAACTTTCTAATGTCGCCAGGTAATAAGAGGAAACCTCTTCATTTTCCCTGGAGGGATTATCCTCATAGTCACTGAGGTAATGCTGGGAGTTGTCTCTCCCTTGGTCATACCTGAAAGAATTAAAACAACAATATATTGCATAAATACATAGCCAGTTTGCTACTTTCTATTGCTGACTCTGCACATCATGATTCAGCTTATACTCAAGTCATGAAACCTTTGCAGCAGCTTTGTCTTTCCCGGATATAAACCTCTAGAACAGTGGTTCTCTACCTGAGTGGGTCCCGAGATCATTTCTGGGGGTCGTCAGATGGTTGCGGAGAAAAAAATAAAATAACATATTTTAGACTGGGGAATGGTTTTTACATTATATCACCTGCACCAGTGATATAATTTGCCTTAGAATAGATTTTATTGAGTGTGTTTGTGAATAGCCACAATCGAATATGTTGTTCTTGTCTGTGGGCAAAGCAATGGTCTTCATGTGTGAGTTTGGTAGCTTTCATGTGTTATATTACAGTAATCCCTGAACAGTCTGGGACATTGGGGTGCTATGGGAGGGAGGGTGGAGGTGTGGTTGCAAACACCAACCTCATTAATCTGGGGGGTCGCGGCTCGAAAAGGTTGAGAACCACTGCACACAGATACATTCTACATTGCAGGGAGCAGCAACAAGCAGTATCAGTGTGTTAAGAAGACCTAAACAGCAATGAGGTGTATGTCTGACCAAAGACACACACACACACACACACACACACACACAGAAAGATCAGGTTCATCAATGTACTTTTCATCAAGGTCATTTGTCATTGTTTTCTGCAGATTTACATAAAGTTGTAATTGCTTTTATATTTTCTCTCCTGGACAACATGCTTTACTCTGGTCTTCATGTGGGCAGTGTGGCGCAAAGACACCATAGCAATGGCTACACACCACTAACAGTCTTTCCAAAATGAAAACACAAACCGAATTTATCACCTTTCTACTCTCAGTTACAAATCAGTAAAGGGGTCGGCTTTCATAGAAGTGGAATCTTGCGGCTCACCTGTACTCCTCTGTGTAGGAGCTCCCTGAATGTTCCTTCTTGTACGTTCTGTCGTGGTAACGGTCCGTTCTCCAGGAGTCTTGGGGACCCCACTGGCCAGCATCTTAATGATCAGAGTAACATACAGGTAGCATCTTATTTGTTTTTACCAAGACATAAGAGTGTAGCACACTGCTAATAAGAGCAATAATGGTTGTCTCACAGAGCTGTTTCGTGTCCCTGTACCTTGTCGTCCATGCTGTCCTCTATAGTAGTCGTGGTCATAATAACCATAGTTGTCTCTGTAGTCCCAGTGGCTGTGGTGTGGATAGTCATACCCATGCCTGGAAATACAGGGCATTTGGTTTCATCAGTGCATTCATTCATTTTCTTCACCTATTAATCCTTCCATTCTGAAGAAGGCATAATGTGCTAAAAGAATTTAAAAAGATTATATCATGTGTTCAGCTTTCCCCCTTCTTCCTTTAACCCTTTTCATGTCGACAGGTGTCTGGTGAGCATCCCAGCATGCACTGAACAGCAGGAAGGCAAACATGCACTCAACCCAATGGGTTACGTGCTTGAACCTGGGTTTTTGCACTACCATGCTGTCCCCAAATCAGTACACCATACTGTGAAGTCTTATAACTTTTGTCTTGCACTCTGTGATTACATACACTAAAATTATTAATAAATTCTTCCTAATATTTAGTTGCAGTCACTGTGGCACAATCCATATAATAAGGGAAATAAGTGTGAGATCGCACCAAAGATTTTTAAAACTCCCATTACTGTACACACCTGGACTGGGGTCTTTGGTGTTCCGGGTGGCCATGGCCATAAGGATACTGCTGAGTGTTGTAGGGATACTGCTCAGGTCTGGAAGGAGGACTGGTGAAATGAGCCCTGAAGCGGGCATCAGGGTGAGCCCAGTGCCTGTCCCTCTCTCTGGGGTTCAGTGGTGGGTAGCTCTGGTCCCTATCCTGCTGAGAATACCTGTAGTAGTCCTCTCTGTCTTTTGTTCTGTGAGAGTGAAAGCCAGACTCGGGCTGCGGGTGACCTCTGTGATCCATGATGACCCCTTCACACAGGATCAGCCTACCTTTAACACCCGAGGTAAATAATGGGAAGCAGGAGTTTGCAGTTCTGTCTGCAGGAAATCCTTGTTTCGAAAGTAAAATCCACACCGAAAAAAGTTTTGTTTAGGTTCTTACAGCTCACACACGCCAGACGCAGTCAAAGTACATCCACGACTGCCACATCATTTCACAGGGAAGTCACAACATGAGCTGATAACAAGTCAGCATGATAACAAGAGGATAAAGTTCACAAAATACTGTTACTGCACAGGAACCAGTGCCAAAAAAAACGAGTGAAGAAAAAAAAAGAAGAAAAATCATTCCAAAGGATATTAAAGATAAATAAAAATCATACCAGTCAGGGTATACATGTGCACAATCCTTCATCTCTGTTCTGTTTGCATTATGCATCCCAGCCCGTGTGTTCTCACTGAGCTGAAAGTAAACAGTGGAGCACGCCCTGCAGAGGAGTTTGACAGCTGTAGTCCCTCAAGGCTGGAAAAGACCAAATCACGTCCATCTTCTGGATAATTCAAACAAAAACACAAAATACTGTCTATTCTCTCATTTCGACATGACTAACCGTGTCCTCGGGTTGTAGATTAACATATTGGGGGGGGGGGGGAGTACACATTTTAAGTGTTGAGTCGTGCCACGTTGCCGGTAAGGAAGATGCAGAGGAGCCGTCCCAGCCGGTTATTCAGGAGTTGGTTGAGCTGGTCTCCGGTCAGATTTAGTGATGTTTCTGGGAGCAGGGGCTCGAGGAAACTGATTTCTAGTCAGCGGTGACAACTTCGAACCTGAACGTTTCTTGTAAAAAAACAGCGTTGACGTTACATTCCCACTAGAGGCGCTCTAACTCCTTATATACTGTGTTCTAGCTGCCACTCAAGTCCTTTCTCTACAGTCTGTGCTGTAGCTATAGGCTACTTTTGTTCATGTCAGTTATTGTTTCATTAATTTTATATTCAGCCCCTGAGTGAATGAAGTGAATGTATCTGGCCTTCCATATAGGCCACTATAACTGTAGACAAAGATTCATTCAGTCATTCATTTGAATGTTTTTTTCAAATTCAAATTACGGCCTATTAGATGTACAGTGCGCTATACTCTTATTCACTACATACATACATAATTCTCAGAGCTACTTTACATTACATTACATTTTACACTTACCTAAAGGTTATATTCTTTTATCCTGAACAATGTGGACATATTTTGTTCTGGATTCTCACGCGCCATAGAGGCCTTTTTCACAGCTAACATGTTGACTTGTCATAGTAGAAAAAGCACAGGTGTTGGCTCCGATGTATTCAAGTGTCCATGACAGTGAGACTGCATGCACAGTACCAGGACCCTGAATCTGAAGCAGCTAAATGGAATTCAGCTATATTTCATATGTCATGTTCCATATCCACTTTTTGACTACGTATGTTCTACTACTTCATGTATTGTGTATATTTGTTTCTCTCACTGATTTCTTTTGCCTAAATTTGCTCTTTGTATGTTATTTTAACAAAAGATCTTTGCATTTTTTCTTGGTTTTATTATAAACATTCTGAGCACTTTTATGCCTAGCCTATAGAGATGGTAACTAAACATTTGACTGCACACTGTGCTGTGTAGGTGATGAACACATATTTTAATCTTTGGATCTATATGCAATAATAATACATTTGGTGGAGTGAGACATGTTAACTAATTCAAATCCTTTTTAAATGGTCTTTCTCATAGTCCAAAGGAGGAGGAGGAACAGGGATCCCTACACCTATACAGGCTCTTCAGCTTAACTTTTTGAACCTTTAAGCATCTAGAACTTGTAAAACTGGTAAAAAAGCATGAGCAGAAGGAAATTAGAGACGTTTTACACCAGTATGCCAGCATAATGTCTACAATAAGTGTGATCCAACTGGAGACAGAACTATGTAGTTATGTACATATTCATACACATTGTCATAAGATGTTTGGAGAGAGAGCAAGGGATGGTAAGCAAAAAAATAAATAAATAAAAGATCACATCAGCAAGTAGAACTGCTTTTTTTAAGGATTTGATATGCAATAGCAATATACTAAAATTTTAAATGTAGCAGACCTCTGATCGTCCCTTCAGTATTTTGCACCTTTAATATTTGTACCACATTTAATATTCTATATCTAATCTTTCGATTTCATATTTTCTTGCATAACCTTTGTTGTATATATTTTCTTGTATATATTGTAGTTTTGAGTGTTTGATATTTTATTATGTCAAGCACAGTACTGGAGGGGGCAACAAAGCATTTCACTGCATAATGTAGAAATATGTTGAGTATGTGACAAATAAAAAACTTCTAATGACTCACTGATGACTTGTCTGTGTGTGCTGGTGTGCAGTTACACATATAGCCTGCTTCCTACACTGGAGACACTGGTAGTCTAAAGCTGCTGTAATTCCCTTTTAAATTCAGATTCAAATTCTAAATTATTATTATTATTATTATTATTATATCTTGTTATTATTTTGTGATGGACTGTGAGAAGTGGGTCTCCTATATTTTCACAGTAGTAGTTGCCTGTTGCAGCCACATGGTGTCGCTATATTCACAAACACTAGATGGATAGAGCGCTTTCTCTCCACGTGACCAATGGGGCCGGTTTATGCAAATCAGTTGTGGTCACGGAGGTTTTTACTACTGGAAGCGTTGGACTCACCGGGGCAAACATCAGTGAGAACCTCAGCAGACAGAAGCAAACAGATTTCGCTCTGGATATTATTGAACGCCAAACCGCTCGGATGTGCAATATGACTTTTGAAGAAACCAGTGGAGATACTTCTTCAGAAAGGTTAGCCTGCGTTGTTTAGCTTTTTTTTTTGCACGTTTTGCATTTCTCTTGCTTTGGTTGTAACTTTTATTTACCGTACTTAACGTTAAAGTTAGATGTGAACTTGACTGGCACCGTTTTTAAGACTCTTGGGTGGAAGAGACCACTGCAAATGCCTTAACCTGGACTCGTTTTATTTGACTTTCTATGTCAAGTGAGGTTTCTCTCATACTGTCAGTTCTGTCATTTAGCGATATTTAGTCTCATAAAACGTAACTGTAACGTCAGCTAACGTCAGAGCTACGCTTTAGCGTAAGTTAAGCTAGTTGCTTTAGCTAGCGTTAGCGCTACGTGTTCATTATTCAAAATGTTAATATTGTTATGTCTTGGTACACGTTGCAGTGTGTATCGGGACATGCAACTTTACATCATTAAGGCTAACTTAGCCATCACCCATCTCATGTGAATAACATTACTGGATAATATAAAAATCTGCTATCGCGTTGACTGTGTCCTTGTGTGTTTTATTGGCTGATATTTCAATAATTATAATCTAATAATGATCTATTTCCTCAGGATGGAATCGGTGGCTAAAGCGTTAGAGGAGGTCCTGAGCTCTGCATTGCCTCAGGGTTGCATCACTGTTGGAGTCTATGAGGCAGCAAAGTCACTAAATGCGTAAGTTAATAATAGGATCTAGTAAATGAATTCAGGATAAATGTGAGATGTAGTTCCTTTTCCTCACAGCTCTCTCTCTCTCATTGTTGCTTTTAGGGATCCAGACAACGTGGTGTTGTGTCTGCTGGCCACAGACGATGAGGAGGATGTGGCTCTCCAGATCCATTTCACCTTGATCCAGGCGTTCTGCTGCGAGAACGACATCAACATCCTGCGCGTAAGCAACATGAGGCGTCTGGCAGAAATACTCGGAGGAGGGAAGCCTGGAGGGGAGCCCATGGACCTGCACTGTGTTCTAGTTACTGTAAGTGTCATTACTCATGTCTGTTTGCTGGAGTAGTGCTGTGTATTGCTCACTTCCCTTCAGACTGGAAAGAGAGATGTTTGTCAGGCCATTGTTAATACTTGCAAGGAACTGTTGCTAGCAGTGGATGTGCAATCTGAGTAATTTCAGCCTGTTTGCACATTTCATAAATCAGCAGATGGTTAACTCCTTTGTCCCTTCTTCTGCAGAATCCTCAGTCGTCGCTGTGGAAGGACCCAGCTCTGAGCAAAGTGAACCGATTCTGCAGAGACAGTCGCTGTTTGGATCAGTGGGTGCCTGTTATCAACCTGCCCGACCGATGATGCAACTGCTTGGAATATGAATGTATTGTGTGCATTGAGGGAAAAGTAACTGCACAAGGCCTGTGTTCATGTCTGTGTTGGACTCCTTTGGAAAGTGCCCCACAGAGAGAGGCGGGAGGGGCAGAAAAGGAAAAAAAAAAAAAAGAACACAAGGAAGCGAACAAATTTACCAGGTCAGGGCGAACTCGTGTGCCAAGGGAAGAGTGACTCAGCAGTCTGGGTTCCAGGACTTCCAGTGTGTGACTGCGCCTTTTCTCTGCTGAGAATGAAGCCTTTACGGGAAACTGAATCATGTGAGAGGGCAGGCACACGCGGTGGTGAGCACAAGCGCAGGACCAGGGAAGAGCAGACAGAGAGCCTGACAAGACTCCCAAGAACTGGACCACGCTGGAGTGGACCAGTCAGAGCTCTCGGCTTGAAGAATTTCTCATGAGAATTCGACCAAATCCGAGCATTTCTGTAACAGCACATTTATTTAATAGTATTTAAGACTTGTCACTTTGATAAATCAAAAAGGGAAAGTTTTCACAAATTATTATTATTATTATTATTATTATTATTATTATTTTAAGGGCAATGCAATGTTTAGACTTGTCCACTAACTGATGTTTTTATGTGTTATTAATTTAATGTTTTATATTTATTGTGTATAGTTCATGGAATTCTGCCTTGTTAAGTTGAATGAAATAAACAAACAGAACCAACAGTTCACAGGGTGGTTTTGCCTTGATGATTTCCAGTTACTACAGGTTTAGCACGCTTGCAGGAAGTCACACGGTGTCCTGAGGAACAGCACATGCCTCTCGTTGGCCTCAGCCGGCACATGTGAAGCTCAGCGTGTTGCTCCATGGGGTTTGGGTTTTGTCCTGGCATGTCACTGGGCAGGTTCAAGACACATTTCTAACCTTTTTCTGCAGTTTGGACCAAAAGCAAGAAAATGTTTTGGTTTTTTGGTAGTCTGTTAAAATTACTGCATTACTGCACCACCTTTTTACTTGGAGTCAAAAATATTCTTTACAACTTAAAATAGTAACCTGTTCTGGGCTGCGGGCACGAGATTTCTTGAAATCAGTTTTACTCATGCATGGGAACTCTAGGAAAATGTGACCTTTTGCAGATTTTGAGGATCAAGTTACACGGAGGGGTGGAGAATTCCCATTGTAGTATGAATCTGAATGGGATGGGGCTCGTCGTGACATCCTTCTGCATCTATGCAATCAGAGCTAAATTTACTGCAGAGTGGGTTAGAACTAACAGAGAGGCAAGAAGGAACAAAAACACGTAGAAGACCCATTTCAGACTGCAAAAAGAGAAAACCAGAAATTATTGGTGCTTGTGCAGAGTGGGGAGGGACAAAGCCTACACACGAGGGTCACAAGACAATGGATGCATGAGTCAGGGCTATTCAGGTCTCCATTGCTAGAGCTGTACAGTACTTTAGCTTCATTGCAAAAAATAACCCTGTGAATAGAGGCATTCCCCCCTGACCACTGACTCACTGACAATAGTAGCACTTGTAATTAACACACAGGGTACGCAGAGAGGCTGCAGAGATATCGGCGTGCAGCTGGGGACAACAATCCTCTCCGGTGGTCCTGTCAGGTGGTGGATAACAGATGGGGAGGAAAAAACTGGGTCAAAATGCAGGCCTGACTGGAAGACGGGAGAGGGGTGTGGGGTGTGTGAAAGAGTGGCCGGAGGGTTTGTGGTCGTGTTAAATTGACTGAAGTTAAAAGGGTGCCGTTTGCAAATGTGATACAATGCACACAGAGGCCAAACCATGCAGATCTGCACTCCACTGAACTGATGTTAGAGTCCCTTCAGTTCCACAGTCTATATCAGAAAACTCTAGTTACACTTTTCCATTGATGCTGAGGTTTTGCTGCTGTCTTCCTTTAGGGAAGTTGGCAATCAGCACAACTGAAATGTTTTTTAGTACCAGATGAGACATAAAAAATGGCAAAGGGTCTGAGATTTGACAATAATATTAACAATAATACCAGAAATACCAGAGCAGGATGACTGTAAAATGACACCTGAAAGCCAATTTGATCATTAAAAGACAGAAGCACTTTATTTCCTCGACCAGAGCCCTCCGGTCACACAGGGAGGGCCCACTAAAAGTAGGTGAGGTATTGGAGATATGGGATTATTGGCTTACCCCGGGAGCTTCTCCACTGCACTGACAGGTAATACAATCACTGCAAACAGCGCTGCTACAAAGCCTGTGCTATCCATCATCTGACTCCAGTGAGGGTTACATCAATGTGGGCCAACAAATATGGCCTGACCTGATTGTGATGTAACATCACACCTGAGGTGGCTGAGAAAGGAGAGAAAGGGCGGCTCAGAAGAGAAGGGATTATTGCATAACATAGCCCCCAGGGGCAAGAACCTTCACTGAGAGCAAACAATGTTTATGTGCTCCTGACCTGATGCTAGAGACACTCATCCACTTGTTTGAACATGGCGACATGTGATTCCAACAAGGGAATTAAATTGGTTAACAACAGGCCTAGTTAACGACTAATGCCACTAACAAGTGCAAATGAGGTCAGAGTAGTTTTGGCTGAATAGGTATCTCTATCTCAGTTTGAGCAGGGAAGCCTTACCTCAAAAATACTCACTGTATGTCATGGATACCAGCAGAAAGCATGCTGTGTGTAACAGCTTAATATAAACTACAATCAGAAAGTTAATACAATATGTTTAAAAACAAAGCTACATGAATGAAAGTAATGCAAGTAGCAGGTTGAGTATCTAGTTGTCCCCCTGTGAACACTTACAGGAAGTTAAGCCACAGGAACAACAAGACGAAACTGTGCTAACCTCTGGCCATGTGGGATTCTCTGTCGTCATTCCATTTCACATTGGTCAAAAAGCAATAATCTGAACAGAGTTTAGTGCCTACAAGTTTCATTTTAAAGAAGCATTATTTGATTTTGTTGGCCACTTGGCAGCAGAACAAGCTGTAAACACAACACTGACATATTATCACGGTACAAAGTTGATATGGCTAACATGTTAGCAAAGAATTGCCTAATCATCTAGCAGACACAGAGCAACATTAGCATTCATTTGGAAACGTGTTTCGAATAAAAGTCCAATTTTCACTCTCCTTTTAACTCTGTTTTGGTCTCCACAAATTTCTGGGATAGCTGGTTAGCTGCTAAATGCTCCACTGTGTTCACCAGCTAGTCGCTAACTTTGTCTGGTATTTGGTGATGGACGGGTAGTGTACGATCAGTTTTCAGAACGGTTATCAGTGAAAACTGCTGTTGGCTGTGGCTAGAAATGGGGTTGATGAGAGCAGTGAGAGTGAACCAAAAGAGTAAAGTTGTGTGCTGTAAAACCAAAACAATGAGCTGAAAGATGCTAAAGCGCTCCATAGAGCTGAGGGAAACTGCACAGTTGTGATAAAACTCTATAGGTTTGTCACTACAAGTGACCCCTTTCACATTATTTGACCGTCATTTGACCTATTGTTAATATAAAAATATTGATTAGTGCAGCTTTAATTCATACAAATGGCTATTTCACATACAAACTAATAAATGCATGCATCCAACACACTCTTAACCAAATACTTCACAGAACATACATAATTCACAGAACGTAAACTAATCAGATATCCTGGCTTAGCAACCAAGACTGTCAAAATACCTGCTTTTCCTGTAAGGTTTAGTTGTTGTTGTTGTATGTGTGTATGTATTTCCATAGGTTTCTTTGCATTTACCACAAACAGGTAGAGGCGGAATATGACACACAGTACATTGTTACCTACACTCACCAGGTGTGAGAAACCACAAACATTGTAATAGTTTTTCTAATAAAAACATTAATTCACATTCACTAGTAAAAATCAACCAAATACGTCATTAACCAAAACAACACATTCAGCTTTAATTCAGAAAGTTGAATTAATGTCGCAAAACAGAAACTGAAAGTTGAGGTTTGACTGAATCAGTACAACCCTATAAAGCACATTAAACAGTTAAAAGCAAGCACATACTGTGGTTCATGGAAATACATACTGTACTACAATATTTATGGACATGAGATACAGTATATCTTAATGCAATTCATTATTGAATATGAGTCATTTTGAAATATGATATCATACACAGAGTTAATAGCCAATAGTAAGATATACTCCCTTCACCTAAGGGCCTTTCTTATTCACAGTATTAGACAACAGCACTTATGTGACTAAAAGGTAGTTGAGAGGTTGAAGCCGGATCACTTCATTATTAAGGCCCTGGCTGGTAAAATTGCTAAATGAATTGCTTATGTTTTGCATGAGCACACAAGACACAAATGACATAAAGTCACAGCTACACACTGCCAGTCATACGTTCTCTTAATAAAATCTAAGTAAGTTTTAGAGCAGTTGTAAACATGGAATGTTTCAAACTCAAGAGTATAACAGTCATCTGGTGTTTACAGGTTTCAAAGTGCCTGAATAGTACAGTAATAAGCCTCAGCTCTGCAGACAGACAACAGAAAACTGCTAGCAAAAATATATATATTTTGGGACACCGAAGTCTAATAATGACATTAAACATGTGGATTTGATAAGATGGCACAGATTGGTCTTGAATCCTTTTTTTCAGCAATGATGGCCCCATAATGAATATTTGTTTACATACTTAAGTAATACCTCATGCAAAAGGGTCATGCACAAATGTGCAATGACCACAAAAGTTCATACTGGTACTTTTATCTATACATGTCTCATTTTTTAGAGATAATTGGACTAAAAATTTTAAATTCATTTTTTAAGGCAAATGCAAATTAAATGAGTACGAAAAGAGACATTTAGACTGTTTTGTCAATAGAATTTACCCCCCTGGTATTAAAACTTCCAAATTTAGATGTCACAATAATCATATTTAATAGCTTTGCATTGGGTTCAAATGAAGTGGGTATGGAAAGTTGTATAACAGGAATACAACTAGCTTGAATGAAAGAAAACAGAAAATCCAGTGTCAACTTATTCCAAACTTCTGAGTCTACACTGTAAGTGAACTATTCTATATCCTAACACTGGCAAAAGAAATTCTCAATATCTTAAAAATAAAAATCCAATCAACATTTAACAAAAATGTTTGTCTCTGGAAAGACTGAATTATACATGTCAGGAGAATTTGAACCAATCTGATTGCTCTGTCTGTGCTAAGAGAAAGTTGGGATCAATGTAATGGGCCACTTTTACAGACTATTATTTCTGACTGTGACTAGATGACTAAATATTAAGCAGGAGCTGTGCACCAGTGGCAATGGACCTTCACTCTTACCATTTGTCTTCATGTGATGGACAGCATATACTCGTCCAACGACAGCATATCATTATCTCGGGTGCTCATTATCAGTAGCACACAAACTACAACAACTGTTTCCTGAAGCAAGTCTGATGAAAGTAATAGGTGAAAGCTGAAAGTCTGAATCTGATTGGACCAATGATTGAGGGGGCTTGTTTATGCACGCTGGGATAATTAGAAAGTCAGGAACTCTCCCATCCATGGCACAGCTCGTTTCAGGCCCGAGGTCTGTGCCCTTCTACATCTTAATCATCTTTGTTTGAGCTAAAGTTTTGAGTTCTGAGGCCACAGCTTCAGACTTCTGCCTGTTCTTTGGTGTAACTGCTATCTGACTGCAAGGGAGAGAGGCATGTGAAAAAGTTAGGGGGTTACACTGGTCTTAAGATAAGTTGTGAACAGTATAACTATCAGCTTTTTTTCCACATATGAATCAAAAGGAGTTCAGGTGTTTCCCTACAAAACAGTGCAAGGCTTTTTATCCTTGAAAGGGTTTTCTGAAGCGGGGACGCCCATGAGCAGCGGGTCATTCTTGGCATGTTCTCCACAGTAGCGCATCAGGTCTGATGAAGCCTTGGACACCTGCAAAGAAATCAGTCCACACATTGATCTACTTTGGCATACACAGTAGAAGTAAGACATTCACAGTGGTGTAAATGACTATGAATATAAAGGCACCTTTATCCTCTCGATGCTGGCCTCTATCCTCAGCTGCTGCACCGTCCGCCTGGCCTGAGCTATGCTACTGGAGCTCTGCATTTTTGATGACATTGCAGTCTTTGGCAGCTGTGCTCAAACCTGAAAAAAGTATGCCTACATTAATTAGAGATGCAGTTGGTATTTGCACAAAGGAAACCAACAAAGCCACAGTGTAATACATCTATTGAAATTATTCCTGGCATCAAGATGTTCTGTGGAATGAATGAAGCGCAAAGGTCAGGCTGCTGGTAAACATACTGCTGAGGCTATCACTGCCTTTATACAAAGTCAACAAAAACATTTGATCCTATCAGCAACTAAGTTAGTTTAGGTAGATTTGATGTTGTTACTGGTATCACATTGGTAACTAGTACCTTTATTTAGATATGAAGATCTCTGTTTTTATCTAGCTTGAAAGCTGTTTGCAATTCATGCCATTTAAACTGTGCCAGTACCAGTTCTGCCAAGGTTAGTGGTACATTTAGGATATCTAAGGTTAAGCAATTGTTGGAACATATAATGCAGTTACAACATAGTTATGAGAGAAGACGTGAGGTAGTTTGGACGCTCTAAAAGTAGAGCTTTATAGATGAATATCATGAGATGATTCTTTCTTCTTGTTAGTAAGGAAGTCCATCCAACTTTGTGATATACCTAGAGTGCAATGATGAATATGAAATTTGTGATAAATTTAACTGCTTAAATAAGAGCCCAGATTGGAGGAGAACCAGGGGCATACAAAACTGTGTCATCAGCATAACAATTTATGTTAAAGTACTGATTGGGAAGAATAATGTTATTTATGTATAATGTAAATAGTTATGGGCCCAGGGATAGACCCCTGAGGCACCCCATAACTGATAGCACAGAGGCTTGATTTGGCACCACCAGCCACAACAGTCTTCTTGTAAAGGTAGCATAAAACCAACTGAGTGTGACATCATATAAAACCTTTAGACTGTAGTTTGTTAAGGAGGATCACAATATTACTTTTTGTCCAGTGTGGAGACAATCACTGACACTGCTATTTCTGCAACTGCAGGTGAAAACCAAATTGCTATGGCTGTTGTACATTCAGTGAGTCAATAAGGGCACATCGATGTCAGTTAACCAAAGATTCTAGGACTTTTGCCATGAGGGAAAGCTTAAAAATTGGAAGGTAGCTGTTGAGATTACTGACATCAACACCTTTATGTAATGGTAGAATCATGGCACTTTTACATATAATATTTCCATGTATGTTTCAAACTTCAAACTATAACAAGACTCAGAGTCTACAGCCATGCTAGCAGCTCTGTGAGGCACTTTGGCACAGTGGGGCTTTGAGGTAAATGCTAACATCAGCATACTAGCATGCTCACAATGACAATGCTAACATGTTGATGTTAAGCGTTGTTAAGCGTTGTGTTAGCATGCTAATATTTGCTAATTAGCACTAAAGACAAAGTACAGATGAGGATGATGGGAATGTCATTAGTTTAGCAGGTATTTGGTCATAAACCAAAGTATTGGACAAATTAAAATTTTTACATGATGATGGTGGTAAATGAAAAGTCAGAGCGTCACCAAATGAATCATCCTCTGGGGGACATGAATGTCTGTATCAAATTTCATGCCAATCTATCTAGTAGATGTTGAGAAATTTCATAGGATAGGTGAAAACTCTGACCAGCTGGTGACACTAGAGGAAAAGTCAGGGGATCACTTAAGTCAGTAGGATTCATCCTCTGGGCACCATGAATGTGTTTACAAAATTTCAAGGCAATCCCTCCAATATTTGTTAGATATTTCAGTCTGGATGAAAATGACAGCATTGCCATCCCTGGAACCATGCCACTAGCATGGCTAATAAAAATGTAGATACATTTTTTTTTATCAGCAGCACTTAGTTTAATGAATGAGCAGCTTTGCACAATATTGCAGAAATTATAAGAAGTGGAGTTACTAATATCTTACTTCACAAATGCCTAATGTCTATAGCTGTACAACTTCCCAGAAGTGACAGTTGACTTATCAGCTGGAATTGACTCAATGTGCGTAAAAGCTGTGGCCCAACCTAACAGACTCCTGTTTCATAATTCTCATTTCCAGGATTCAATGGTTTGCTTTTACCGGCTCATTACGTCACTCCCTGATTGTAGGCCAGGCTGCACAGTTGCAGCTTGTTTTCTGCACAAAGATAACTTCTTAGAAGAAGAGGAACAGCTTCTAATGCTAGAAGAACATGGCACATATGCTGTTGAGTAATAAATAAGAATGTCTCTGTTTACCCAACAATTGTTCAGCACTGATAACTTGCAGCTCTTGTTCCTCGAACAAATAAAGAAAACACACCAGAAAGTGGCTCTGTGGGACTGACAAAAATAATCTTTGACATGTGGTGTGGTTAATGCTTGCTCTTTGCTTTGGTGCAGGATATTACAGAGGAGGGGGACACGCTGAAACGGAAGAGAGATGAAAGATGGACTACAGAACCGACTAAGGGAGACCATGCATCCCTTTAATCCCCCCCCACCCACTCCCTTTTGCTTCCTCCACAGGAAGCAGCATCGCCAGTTACCCTCTAAAGTATAAATGATAAAATATGGGGTGGAGGCTTTAAAAATAGAAGCTACACACACAGGCCAGTAACCAAGGAAACAGAAAGCATAGCTGCTGAGGGACTATTGAAGCTTTCCTGAAGAAAACATGACATTAAAATCCCAATTGCACTTTATTTTACTGTCAGACTAGTCTATAGCTGCTTTCGTAGTTTTTGCTTTCTTGACCTATGCACTCATTGTTCCAGGGAACTTAACACTTGTGGCTCTCTTGTCAACACAGCTGTAGCTTTTAAGCCCTCAGTTGCACCAGCCAAGCCTGAGTGGACACAGGAAAAGGGAGAGCTGCGTCACAGTGGGGCTGGTCTGCACCCCTCAACGTCTGCAGGGACGCCAGCAGCTTACTATAGAGCTCTATAAGTTTGGAAGGAGGCACTAGAGGCGTAATTAACTGTAAAAGATGTTTACAAGGCTAAGTGTTTTCTGTTTTACTGCTCCATTGTTGTGTCCATGGTTTTACTATTGCCTTGAAAGTGGCACTAATGCAGACTAGCAACACGACAGCACTTGATCATAGCTGATACACACTCCACTTTTATGTTTTGAAAGACACAACAGTGCAAGATCACAGTTACACTTGTCATTACATTTTTAAGATGAAATCCTAAAAATAACATTTTATGAAATTCAATCTTTCTTTTGAACTCTTCTTTCTTCTCTCTTCATTGCATTTAGCCTAAGAAAATATAATCACAATGCAATATTGTGCATTCTTCTATACTTGTCCTGCTGTAACTGGATGATTAAAGTTGCAGTGACAACCCCTGTTTGGCTTTGTGCAGTTACAGCCTATCAACACTGACATGTACATATGTTGATGTTGCAACTGCAGCAGTCATAGAACTGGGCACTGTGGAGACTCTTCACCTCAGGCCAGCGATGCCAGATGTGGCACGTCGTCTGCAGTAGTTAGTCTAGCAGAGGTGAACGAGTTTAGAACACACACTTGCATCAGGATTGGGCCATCCCCCCAGTGTGGACGCACACAGACTCTGCTGTGCAGCTTTTCTCAAGGAGCTGCCTGATCCAGTGAGGTCCTTAGCCTCAAATGTGCTGAATTTCAAATAATCCTGTTTCCGAGCAGTATGGTGGCCAGCTTTACAGTAACCCTGCCGGCTCTGAGGGATTATAACATTCTTAGAGAATATATCTGCTTTTAGCTTGAAGCAGAACATCAATTATATGCAAAATCTGAAGCTGGATAAGGAAAACATAAAAATATATTTAAGATATTGCCTAATTGCCATATAATTTTATTCTTGGAATCAAGACCTCAGTCAAATAAGTGCATGAGTGAAAAGAGTCCCCCTTCCTGTAAAACAAACACAAACATGCAGGGAAATGTGTCACTGCAGGGTGTGTAATTCTTTGTGTGTAGACTGAGCCTTTAGAGTCCTTCCAGTCAAAAGAATGTCTGCAGCTGTGGTGTGCCTGTCTGCATCCAGCATGTGTACTTGTGTGTGGTAAATGTAAACCTGTGGCACACTGAAGGCATTGATACAAAATATATTTGAAGTCTTACAGTAGAGGGATGTCTTTGATGTGGTCATGGGGCTTTACACAGGTGGGCTCCCACAGGGCCAACAGAGAGGTCCTGCAGAGTTTATGGCAGCAGGTTTTGGCTCTGCGGTGTGTAACTCTACACAGTGCTTCGATCTGCCGCCCAAATAAATACACTAATAATTGACTTACACTGGATTCAAATCAACAGCATGACAGGACTGAATATGTACTTAACAGTGGGACAATACTCATCCATTTGGCACATGCACCCCTATGGTGTCTCTACGTGATATTGCCAAGAATTTTCAAAAATCATTATATATCACAACACAGTATGGCAAATGTATGCAAATGTTGATGCAATGATCTGTGTAATGCATTGTGTCTGACAAAACTTTTCGAACATGAGAACTTTAATAACTCATTAGTAGGGCTGCATCGAACAATTACTTTAATCATCGATTCATTTGACAATTCTTAAATCTATAAATGTCATCTCCCCTCCTGCTCAGCTGTGCATCAATCAGCGCACCTGCCACCCATCAACTCATCAGCCTGCAGTATATCTACCCTGGTTTCCCATCCACTCGTCGCCAGATCATTGTGTCAGCTACCGTGGTAGTTTACGTATTCAGCCACTAAACTACAGTACTTCAGTTAGTCTTCATGCTTCGCTGTGCATTATCTCTGGCTAACTGTTCTCTTTTGTCTTTAGTGATTTTCCCCCCCGGACCATTGCCTGCCTGTCTGCCTGCCTGCCTGCCTGCCTGCCTCGCCTTCCTTTACTTCAGTCCCCCACTCACCTCCATCAGGTCCGGCTGCCACCAGCCCCACCAGCCAACCTCTCCCCTCTTTTGGACAATAAACCCACTAACTGTTCCTCCGGCTCTGTGTCTGTGTCCTGCACTTGGGTCCTTTCCGCTAGTCATGTCACAATAAAATGACAGAAAATAGTGATAAAAGCTAAATCACAATTACCTAGAAATCTTCAAAGTCCACTTACTAGTTTTTTTGGGAGCTTACAACAGCATCTCATGGTCTTCATCAACAGATGGTTGTCAGTTGACAGTTTGTCATCACCTGACTTAATTAAGTATGTTGTCACAATCACTTTCTGTCACATGAGTAATCAATTAATCAAGGTAATTTCATCACTGCCTATTACATCTATTACAGTACAACAAAAGATGAGTGGGGCTGATAAGTCAATTAGTTGATTAAGTCAATCAACAGAAAATGTATCAAGAACAATTTTGAGTCATTTATTAAGCAAAAATACCAAACGTTCTCTGCTTCTAGGTTCTCAAATGTGAGGATTTGCTGCTTTTCTCTATTTTTTAAATGTACTATTTTTCAGCTTTGGACTGTTTGTCGGACAAAACAAGCTGTTTGAAGACCCACGGCTTCTCCTCACATTTTATAGACTAAATAAGATAAGATAGAACTTCATAAATCCCGAAGGAAATTCTTGTGCCAGAGACTGCTCAAACATTACAGCAACATAAGAATAAAAACAATAGAGTAATAAATGTAAAGTGTGTGAAGTGTATAAGGAGTAAAATGCTAACACCAGTGCCTAATAGAATAACAATAAAAGTAAGATAAATATAGTAAAATAAATAAACTAACATGATATTGATATTGAATGAATGATTAATCGGTTGATCAAAAATAATGTCTGATTAAAGGATAGGTTCACATTCTTTCAAGTCAGTCTTAAAACAATACTCACATGCCCACATGTGTATTGAACAGTCCTCGTTCTGTGCAAAAATGCATTCTAAACTTTAGCCAAAGCTTGTTGATTTGGTTGGCTGAACGCTGGAATGCATTTTTGCACAGAACGAGGACTAACCTGGAACAAATACAGCAAACAAAAACTATTTCAGTGTAAAGTTTTAAGACAGACTTGAAAAAAATGTGAAAGTATAAATGTCTTGAACTGTGTTCCACTATTATTCGATATATTTGACATATCCCCTCACCAATGAAAACATACACTTCAATAACTCCTTGGATTTCTTCCATTTATAGTGTAATAAAAGACGAACCAAGGGGCATTTTGCTCCCAGATTACAGAGGTATTAGTCAGTGTCTGATAAACAGAAGGCAGGCTGAGAGCTCCAGCCTAAATGATTAGTTATCAGCCCTTCAGTTCCAAAAATGTTGGGCCATGGGACACTGAGCAGCCCCATTATCTGTCCGTTGCACTGCTAAACTGCCTGGCAACAACACCGGCAGGCTCCACAGTCCGCTCCTGGACCAGGATCTGTGGCTGCCTCTACAATAAGCTCTGAGGCTTAGGCACATTTGAGAGGCATGGTGACAATGCAGACAGGCTATCAGCATTGTGCCACTCTCACGACTGCTATTTGGCATTGTGTAGAACAAGAGGCACCGGGACAGGAGTCCAGAGCTTTTACAAGTTTAACTGCGCCCTCATGAGCGCTAATCACAGACAGCCTGATGCTATCTGGGAGCCAGGCTGTCCAGTCAGGCGTGCAGAGGAAAGAGACAGAGGCCTCCCAGAGAGAAACAAACACACAGTGTCGCTTCTGAGCTCAGTGGAGACAAACTGTATGACTAATGCTATAACATTCCAATCTGTGCGTGAACATCATCGATTACAAGCTCTGATGGGGACGGATCTTTAAAGGCGCCACGGGTGCTGTCCAAAATGCTTTGAAGAGCTAATGTGTGAAGTCAGCCGACATGAAAAGAAGCACAGAAGGCGTCTGTGTTTGCAGACTAAACCAGGAGATGAGGGTTCCAAACCGCTGAGTCACAGGCTGTGAGTTTCACCTGCCACACAGAGCTCTGCAGCGGCATGCAACACCTTTGCCTAGGGTAAGGTCAGCTGTAGGACAACAGATTCTCACTTCCAGTTTCTGTCATCCTGTCCTTTCTTCCCACCTGGGCCCCATGTGCAGAAAAACAGGTTCCTTTGAGTGTGTGTGTTAATGTGTGTGTGTCCAGACACACAGCCTGCAGACTGTCACAGGCCGTTTAAAAAGTTCAAAGCTTTGAGTAATGTGCTTCTGATTCCCTGAAAACTATAAGTTCATCTTGGCCCTTCATACACTCCCTGCAGAGAGGTACAGTGAATAACATCCATGGATTAGGGCTCTCTTTGAAGGTTTGGCAACTTTTCTTTCATGCGCTTGGAAGTCAATGGAAGCTAAAAAGCCCTGAACCAGGTGCTGCTCTCTTCTACAATGCATCATCATGCATGCGCTCAGAGCTTCTTCCCTCCTCTGCTTTGATTGTTTTCCAAAAAAAAACAAAAAAACGGGTAGATTTGGCTTTGATTGGACATGCAGAGAGGAGAAATGAAAATCTGACACAAAGAACATGTCTGGAGCTAAATCTGGAACGCCAGATGCTTCTATTAATAAGGCAATGCTGTCATACAGATGAATATGGGCGGGGGTTATCGTGCAAACCTGTTGCATGCAGAAGGCTCACTTTGAACAAGTGTAATAAAAAGAGCTGATGTGGAAGCAGCTGTCTTGCCAGACCCTTTTCTTTTTCTGTTCGTTTTTTATTGTTTTTGTTATTGTAAAACAAAATGGACACTATAACTTTTTTAGCCAGGCTAGTGGCATGGCTCTACGACAATGTGGTAATGTTGGTCTGTTGGACAGTTGGTCCATGACTTTGGTCCAGACTAAAACTTGGATGGATTGCCATGAAATTTTGTACAGACATTGGTGGTCCCCAGAGGATGAAAAAGAGTTCAAACTTTTCACTTCTTATCTTCTTCTTCTACTTGACGGATTGGAACAATCATGGTCATGGACAATGTATCCTAATTTTGTGGATTTGAATGAAATATCTCGACAACTATTGGATGCATTGCCATGAAATTTTCTACACACATTCATGTCCCCCTCTGGATGAATTATAATAACTTTGGTGATCTCATGACTTTTCATCAAGAGCCATCATCAGATAAAAATTATATAATGCAGCATACTATAAGACTTACAATGGTCCCAAACTAAACTTTGGCTAATTTCAAATGGATGTTGGCATACACAACGTCCTGCATCCTATATGTGTGAGGAATTGAGTGCTTTCTAGACCCTTATTGAAAATATGGCAACTAATGTGCAGAACTTTGGAACGGGGGGGTCTGCGGTGTCTTTCTCCAGACTGTATTATCTTCACTTGGATACTGGAAACACCTAATAACTCTGCTGTCATCGCTACAAATCCTCTGAAGACAACAAACAGTCTCGGCTCCAGTGGATCAGCGCACACGGCTCCAAGAAAGAGCCCTCAGGGCACAGCTGAGTGTAACAGTTAATGAGCCCTTTAGTCAGCCCTGTCTGCTCCCTGATCCGACGCTGTGGGAGCCGTCACGCCGCCTGTCTTCTCCTTATCTCGCTGTACACAGTCACTCAGAGACAATAGAGCCACACAGAGCGGCTCCACGAACAGAGAGCATGAGAACTGCTTTTGTGGTTTGGTGTCAGGTAAAAAGTCGCAAATTTGATGGATACTACATTTTATCCTATACAGAAGTGAGGGAGTGAGTGGCAGTGTGTGCATGTGTGACTGTGAATGCTCTGTGTGCAAGGTGGGCCAGGCTGCTATTTCCTGCTGAGTGGGAGACATGAAAGATTTTTATTCTGTTGATATCTCTGCACAAACGCACCAAGCTGTCTCCACCCTATCATGGGAGAAAAACTCCCACCAACAAAAAAAACAACAACCCCGCTCTCAGCAGTTGACTGCATTCGTTGAAATCCCCCAAGGAGGGAAAAGTGAGCAGGAAGGGAAAAAAAGAAGAGCCCACTCTCTCCCACCAATACTTCCTGGAGCCCAGGGCAGTCCTGGATCTGCATGGGTCTCCCCGACAACTGAGCTTTGTCTAGACAGAAACCAATGCTCCACTCACCGGATAGGAATTCAGTAAACCCACAGTCCCTCATTCTCACACCACCTTTAGCCTGCCGCTCTCACAAGGCACCAAACAACCAAGTCACAGCTCTCATTGTTACAATAACCCAGCCTTTATACTCCCAACCAAATGCACCACCCTGTCATTCATGAAAATAAAAGAAATGGGTGCATTTTGCTAAACAAGGTGCACTCTGTGCATGAAAATCAGACCCTTTTGTACTTCTAACTATGTGGGAATGTAAAACCGGCTGCAGAAAATTCCTCTCATTCCACCTTCAACTGCGACACACGCTGATCCCATTCTGCTTGCTTCACGTCAAGCTTCAAAACCAGTAATGTGGGATGCAAACAGTGCTGTGTGAAGGGCATGGAGAACTGAGTGACATGTCAATCCAAAGAGGCCAACGCGTTCTTTTGACATAGTCTGTTGCTTAAGGATAAACATCTTCCTTCCTATTCCTCCAAGGTTACTAACACAGAGTCCTCTCACCTTTTCCCCACTTCCCCACACTCACATGCCTAACTAACAGACACACCCACCCACCCACCCACACACACACACACACAGTCATCGTTTTACATGTATGCTAATGTTTCTCAGCATGGTACAGCACTGACTGCTGGGTGCTGGGTGTAAAGTTTTCCTACAAATTCTAGTAATTTTATATTCAAATACTTTCCTCCTGCATCACTCTGCAGCACTGTTGTCCACAAGAGCATTCAGTAACAAGCACCATTTCATAGATTTCATTTTAACAGGCAAAAAAGCTACAGAATAATAGATTACTTTTCATGCAGGGTTGTAGCAAGGATTTTACAAATCTTGATGTCATAAGTTCATGATCCCCCGATGCACCCCCTCAACTCAGGAAACTCTGACCAGACACCCAAAGAAATTTTCCCGAAAAAGTATACTTTAAGTATACTTTTACTCTGAATAATCAAGAAAACACTTTCACACTGTCTTTGGTAGAAAGTAGCTCAAATTAAAATTGTTGTTCTGGATTATCTGGAGTAAAAAGGACACTTTATCTGGAAACAGATTTTGCTTTTAAATTGTTTAAATGTTGTTTGTTTTTTAAAAAATGCTTTGAGCACCACAAACAAAATTTCATTGACCTGCATTGTATTGGGGTGGAGGCAGAAATCTCAGAAAGAGATTTCTCAAAAACCTGGGCCACCACCTGAGCAGCTACTAATTGGACCATCTGGTGAGACTGTTTTGTCAACTGTTACTTCTAAGGTCAAGAATGAACCTTCAGTCTCCATGTTTGGTTATCATTTAAGGGAAGCAGCCCCTTTATATGACTTTAATTCATCAGATCAAAAAGTATATTATCTATTTCACTCTCATAGTATTGGTATTGGTACATACTGGTAGCCTAAGTCAGATATCCAAATGTCAGTTTTAGGCTAACTATATTGCTGTAAGTTAAGCTAAAGCATTTTGACAGTATGAAACTTGTGTAGTGGAATGTAGCTAAATCAGAAAGCTCTGCAGTATTATGTTTGCAATTTCCTTAGCTAACTACAGAGTTTGTCCTCTCTGGTAGACATAGGGCGCTAAAATAATCCTTTGTTTTTCCCCTAAGGTGGGCGTGGTTTTCAGAGTGTGACGCATTGTGCTCTGTCTCTACGTAGCCACGAGGCCACGCCTCCTACAGTCGTTGTTCCTTCACTTGTTGCATTTTTTAAATATGCTGGGAGAGAGGGTTCTAGCAGAATTTGAGGGTGTAGTTACACTTTAAATGGAAAACTATAAGCTGTACGACATTTGGTTTGTAGATAAAAGTTAATGAATTTCTTGAGAAAGTCAGATATAACATAAGGGGCAATGCGTGCAAGTTAAACAAAACTAGCAGCCGATTATATTTAGATAAGATGGATACATGCAAGAACCTAATATAGCAAGCCATTTTAAAAAACAACCTCATACTAAATGGATCTAGACAGCTGTGAAAGGTTGCATGACAGATCATTTGAAGTATGCAAATACTGCATCAACAGAATAAGAGACAATAAATAGAAAATGAAAGTGATCTTGTAGTTTGCGTAGTTAAAGAGGCTGATCTAATCAGCGCATGCCTGGCACTGAGGGAAGGTGGTGGTAGGTGATAGGGAGGCTTCTTCACTGCTGCTGCCACCTGACTTATCATGATGAACAAAAGACAGACAGAGAGAGAGAGACAGAGTAAGGGGAGGGCTGGGAAAAAAAAAACACACAGCCTTCTGACCTCAGTAACAGGAATGACACCCCCACCCCCTCCTGTTTTCTCCTTCCTGTGAACTTTGGAGCACCCCAGAGCTGAGTGAGCACTAAACTGCACATAATGAGCAGCCGTGGGGGAGGTAGATGAGAGAGCTGTGGATGTCAGAGCCACCGGGGTGGACACCATGTCCAAAGTGTCCTTTTAGGGAGGCTCCACAAGTGGCTGCAGCTCTTGTCTCATGACATCTCCCTCTCTGGAAGCCACCTGATTGCAAGCCTGCAGTCTTGACGCATTAGTAATCTGCCCTTTGGCCCTGCACGTTATTACCAGAGACGTTGCATACACAGTGAGCGGAGAGATCCAGAGCAATGAAACAGGTATTATTAACTGAGAAAGAATCCCAAGCATCCACCTCGGCCCAGCTCTGCACAAGTGCACATTTTTAAGGAGAGCGCACGGGAAATGTGCTCTCCTGCAGAATGCAATCATTTGTTTCAGGATGATACTTGGAAAATGCATGAATTTCACAGTTGCTGGTACTTTTTAGGAGCATTACTGTGAATTTAGTTGTCCTGTATTTTGCTGGAAGTGCAAGTTCAACTGGTCTGAATAACAACTTCACGTCATGTCACTTCCAATGAGATAGGGTTACAAACAGAAGCTGAAAATAAACTTGAAAAGTCAATGGAGGGTCTAAATCTCTAAATAACATACCTGAGTATCTAGTACTTTGTCATTTACAGTATCCCTGTAAAGCTAAAATATGGAAAATCACATGCATAAAATTCCTTTCAGTGGGATCTACACAGATGGAAAGTACATGAGTGCATTTACCCCAATACCTGTACTTCACTTGAGTATTTATATTTTATGGCACTTTATACTTTCCCATTTTAGACAGAAACATTGTGTCTCTTAAATTGATATTACAGCTATAGTTACTAGCGTGGGTGTACACTCTTAAGTCTTGTTAACCACCAAATATTATATAAAATAGCTCCACCCCAACCAGCTGCAACATTTAACTGCTGCCTATTTGTTAATGCATCAGTAATAATAAAACAATAATATAAAATAATAAAACTGATAGCTGATAAGTTTATACTGTATATGATCAGCTAAATGCAGCTCAAATGCAGGTCTTTTACTTGTAATGCAGTATATTACTTTTACTTAACTGATTTTTTTGGCCACTTGGGGGCAGCGGAAACAATATAGATAGATATCGCAAACTTGTTAGCAAACAGTTGCTTATTTACACATCCAGCAATGACGGAGCAACATTATCATTCATTTGACGTCATGTTTCTGGCCCCCTGGCTGAAAACGATGCTAAGAAAGCGGTGAACCAAGACAGTAAAGTTGTGGCCCAACAGCTAAACAACGAGCTGAAACTCACTATAAAGCTCTGTAAAGCTGAGGGGAGCTACAGGTTTGGGTGATAATTCTCTGTAGGTTCATCACTACAAGCAACCTCGCATTGTCATTTGATACATATTATAAAAATATAAATTATAGCTGCTTTAAGTAAAATATTTGAGTACTTCTCAAACCACTGGGGATCCATAGTTTCATTTTTAGGAAACGGAAAATAAAAGAGTTTCTCCGGCAGGGTGGGGAAAGATCTTTCATCTTATGACAAGGCAAAGGTGGGGGGAGCACATCAGACTATACATAACAACTTAGTTCCTTCTTAAGGTGGTGGCATTTGTGCATGACGCATCTTGGTGCAGCTCTGCAAAATGAGAAAGGAAGGACCAAGATGGAGAATCTGACTTTCATGTGGGACTGTGTGTGTGTGTGTATGTTCCGTTTAGACTACCGTGCAGAGACTGATTCCACCATAAACAGGGTGTGACATTGTGGTACAAAAGCCAAGTGTGTATGTCCTCTCTAGTGCAGTCACCCGTGCACATAGGCACATGTTTAGCTCATGTATGCAGGATGCTCAGTAGCAGAGTGTCAACACGTGATGACAGTTGTTATGACATGACAAAAAAAAGGAACAAATATACATTTGCAAAGAGGAAAATGCTGCAAGCCATAATTCAAAGGCCTGCATGCATGCATACCAACTACCGCAATCCATGAAATCCACTCACAGGATTTCTTGCAGGACATGAATGTCAACTGTTCTGTCTCTCAACTGCCACGTCTTCCGACCGACAATGTCATTGTCTAGAGGTGAAACTCTCTACAAAGCTGCCAGAACAGGGTTTGCCAATGAAAAGTAAAGTGAAAGTAAATGCAACACTTTGAAATACACATTATCACATTGCAGTAAATCATTTACATGAGTGAGAACATTTTTGCCGTCATGAGGTCACAAAGACCTAGACAAGTCTGCTCCTTAAAAAGGCAGACATGGGTAGTTTAATGCAACGTTAACCTGCTTATTATCCAAAATGAGGACCTCATCTTCCCAAACCAAAGCTCTGCATTACCTCAGTCAACAATGACCTACATTATATGATATTCAAACCTAGTCTGGTGCAGAGAGTTCAAATGATGACTGAGTCTTTTTCAGTCATGCACTCTGGAGCATTATAATGCTGTATTCATTCAAAGCACCGACCAGGATCTCACAGGGAAAGTATGTGCGGGCCGGTTGCAGCGGTTTGTTTTCAGAACAGTGTAACTCCAATGGAACGCGGCTGCAATGCCGAGCAGCATACCACCCTGTTTCGCCCCTAATGAACATCAATCAAAGGCGCATTCTTACAGCAGCACAGACCACCAAGTGTATACTTGCAAGGCAATGCAATTAAAAGCAACTTATTTCTGGACTGGAAAATATTTTCTTTGCCACTGTCTGGTGGAGGAAAATGTTTGAGAGAAAAAGAAATCAAAGCAGGAAAGAGCAGCTTGTAGAAAAGAATCCCAAGCATGTAACCAGTGGCTGGGCAGATTTTCTGGGCAGGGTGACATCCCGACTGCTGTTTGGTCTTCCTCTCTTAACTGCCAGACCCTTATGTTTGTTAACTGGACGCCGACATTCCCTGGACGGCTCCCGCAGCAAAGATCAGGGTGGAATTCTTGTCTGGCAGACACGTGGCACAGGAGCGTCTCAAAGCGGACACATGGACAGATGAAGCAAGCTGTGTGGACTGTTTATTGTCAAGACCCTGCGGTCATGATCATGAGGGGTTTTAACAGCAGTCATACTGTTGCTATGCAGAAGCACTTTCCTTCCAAAAACCTATGCATCAACATGTAGAATGATAAATAGCTGGGAATGTCTTTAGTTTTGCAGGTAATTGGTCATAAACCAAAGTATAAGTAGACAAATTAAAATTTTGACCTGATAATGGTGGACCGACCAGTTGCCACATTGCCATCCCTAGAGACATGATGCTAGCATGGCTAACAACAACATAATATACATGTAACCCTCCTTGCAATTCCCTCCTCCACAGACAGAGCTGAAATCAGCACCTGGCAGGCAGTCGTGTGAAAATCCTACTCATGGAAACGGGATCTGCAGTGACCTAGTTGTTGAGTGGGCTGATAATATGTCACAAGGAGGCAACAAGGAGGGGGGGCATAGTAATTGTACATCTGAAACTGCAACAATATTTGTTCACGCTAATGGTTTTGAGTAGGCACAATGTTGGCTAGGGTTGGACGTTCTGTTTTTGTCACACAAAGCATCACACGGGAAATATTCCTGTGCTAATAAGCTACATAATACCGCTAATCTAAACCATATGGTTTACATTGCAAATATTTTTCCAGGTGAACAAGAATTCAGTGGCTGACGGAGCCCCAGCTGCACCCTGGTGATACTTTCTGTGCCCTGTGGCAAACACTTGATAAGGCTGTTGGTCCTACTTCAAAGCCAACATGTGTCTACATTATAGCTGTGCAGATAGGACAGCTAATCTCAAGTGGTATCTGCATACATCCAGGGCACTTGGAGGCCACCCAGTGCACACACCGATCCCGGTTTCCAGAGTTAGAGGTGCACGTACATTAATAACACAAGAACGTAAACCTCCAGAAGTCCAAGATTTATTTTGACAAGCAACACAGACTACACTGTAGTTCCTGAGAACAGAAAGAGGCTGCACATGAGAACAAAAGGTCTTGAATGGATTCAGTTCTGTCTCATACAGATCAAACAGTTTTTTTTCCTTCCGCTTCCATGAAAAAAATTGCAGCTTGACATGTGTGACATGAGGGAAACATGCAGCTTCACGTGCAGACACATGAGCTATTTCCATCAGTCTTAACATATGGTTGCAGATGGAACCTGCACCCACCAAAAGCAAAAAAAAGGCAAAGTACACAACCAGTGCTGGCTTGCTGGTCGTGGATGTAAGTCATCAGAACTAGTGATCAAATGAGTATTAACCACATTACTTCCTGCATGGGGAAGAGACACTCCCGTCTCTGCCCGTAGCTAACCAACATGAGTAGGAGTGTGTATGTGTGTGTGAGGAGGGGAGTGGGAGGGAGATTTGGAGGGGTGGGAGGGAGATTTGGAGGGGTGGGGGTGGGGGGGGGGGGGGGATGTTCAGGAAGCGGACGTAGTGCAACTGAGCAGAAGGAAGGAAGATGCCCATATATGAGCAGATTCTTATGAAACAGGATGGAGGACATGCCTGTAGAGGCCTGGGATCTCCCTTGGGTGCGACAATAATGCAGTAAATGTGTAAACCACCTCCTACACGTATAAACACACGCCCTGGCACTCAAAAGCTCAAGTTGCACCGAGCCCAAACTTTCATTCAACCTGACACTTCAGTAAGCATCCCTCCCCTGAAACTTTGCTGTTATGTAATGACCATTAGTGTTAGGAAGATTCATTTTGTGCCACCAAATACAAGCAGCTGACCTGTGGTATCAGTGCTGGGTCCGTTTACAGAGAGAGGCTTTCTGTTTCTGCCAGCTGTGCAGAATAGGCCCATAGTCCTGCAGCCACTTAGCAACACACCTGCACACTGGCAAGAAGAGCCTTTGTTTAACACCAGCATGTCGGCTGGGTCACTTTTTCACTCTCACGTTTGATTACAGGTGATGTCCATGCAATCAACCGTACCTTGTTCTCTCCAAAAGCTGCCTCTGGGAAGCAACTGTCCCTTCTTCTGACCTAAAACTGATTTAATGAATTATTTTTCCTGTACAATGTTGTTAAGTGACTGACCTACTACTACTAACACTATATTTTATTTTATTCAAACTGTCTCATATTGATATGATTCTTTTTGACCTTATAACATCTACTACCCAACCCAATCTCCCCCATATGGAAAGAAATTAATTGTTTTGTACTCGTACATGTGCAGAATATCACCTGCATGAAGAACTGCATGCACTATTAATTAACACATGTATTGTTATTTAAGACACTACAACGCAGTGATGGGCCATGTGCCGCCACAGTTTTTACACATGCAATCCAGACAAAACTGCAAACTACATTACTCTCTTATTCCCAGTTCTGCAATACTGTGACCAAACAGGGATAGAGAAAGAGGTTTTTGGATACTATACCAAAGTCAGTGATTTGACCAACCATTAGGTATAGCAGGCAGAGCACTACAATGAGGAAGGGTTATCTTAAACCTGGGGAATAAAGATAATAGACTGCCCGATACTGCCACCATGTGGAGGAAATTTATTAGAATAGAAGATGGGCGAGTTTGTTACTTGAGTACTGCTGATGAACAGAATTGAGAAAGGTTTGGAAAAACACACTGATACTAAAACAATACTTACATGCCAATATGTGCATTGAAAGAATCATTGGTCATTGTAATTCTTCCTCCTGTCCGTGCTGGTTGTGCAAAGATCTCTTACAAAAGTGATTTCAAAGTAAGTGATAGAGGATAAAATCGTTACCTGCATTCTAAAGTTTCCCCAGACATTGCTTCCTTGCTGCAGTGGAGGGACAGTAACACAAAGAGGGAATTTCTGTACTAAAGAGACTAGTTTGGGAATACACTTGGATACACACTTTGGATACACTTGATTTGTGTAACTCAGACTGCTGAGAATGCATTTTTACGTGGGACAAGAACCGTGGATCTTATCCCTCATCACTTACACTGAAATTATGTGAGCAAGGGATCTCTCCAGTATGGACAGTGGGAACAATTACTGTGACCAATAACTCTTTCAATGTACACAGTGGGCATGTGGGTATTGTTTTAAGGCAAAATTGAAAATAATGTGAATCCTTTAAAGGGGAAAGCTACAATGTTTAATGTGTGGGTAATGTTCTAACTTTTAATCGAGTTACTCGAGATATTTGGTCAGCAGGTTTTTGCAGTGTAACATACTTGACATCTCTTTCATGCCTAATGAACAGTGCTTCCAGTTCAATCTTAAATGCATTTGAAAGACAATTAAAAGAATGGAACATCCAGACTAAAACTTTGGCCATGATTGGCTTCCAGAGCAAGAAAATAAATAAATAGATAAAAATAATATCTAATAACTACTTAATAATTCATATTAATAAAAAAAAAAGTCAGTTATAAAGCATCCACGTTATCACCAAGTAAAAGTTTGAACTGCATCTCCTTATAGTTGAGGGACTAACAAAAGAGACAAACTAACAAAAGAATGGTCAAAATCAATGCAGCAGAGGCTGTAAAATTCTAAATTTTACTCCCTAATATAGGTCACGCTCAGCGATTCAGGAGTATACATTTCCCATAAGGCTACCAATAGCATTGATTTGTCAGACCCTCACTGCCTAATAAATGCCCACATCTTTCAAACTCCACGCCTGAGTAGTACTCCTCATGACTAGTAAACTACTACACATGTAATGAAAAGAATCATTTTCCAATACAATGCAACTTTAAGAACAAGGTGGGTTATTTACCTGCCAGTATGACTTAGGAAATTGCCAGCAATGTCAAAATATAATAACCTACTTGCTGCCATTTGTAACAGCACTGTAAACTCTGTTTTTATCACAAGAGGGCAGCACCTTACTGGCAGTTAATAAAGTCTGACTGGAGATATGAAAGACCTCTGGGGACTGGGTCTGATTAATAATGCATAGACTGGTGAAGCAATGTTTGTAACCTGATCCTTCTCTCAATTACAGTAAAGGCTGGGGGACGCTGGTGGCAACAGTTGACTCCAATGGGAGCCAGCCTACTGACAGAGACACTGACCTGTGTGGGAAAAGATCTCAAGGAGCAATGGGTGTTACAGTCTGTGTGGCCAGCATAAATCTGGAAAGAAAAGCAAAGAAAATGTGGAAATTACTAACTAGCCGTGACGGCAAACGAAAACAGTCAAATTTGAATGGCTTTTCAACACCAGTCAGATTTTGCAGTGAGCGTGGAAAAGTGTGGGGAGAAACTGAGGTGATCCATCAATGTTGAAGACAGTCATTTTTTAACCTCTTCGGAAACACTGACAGATTTGTGTGACTATAAAAAATTGTGCATTTGTTAGTCCTGTCAGCAGAGAGCAAACAAACCCGTGAGAGCATGAGCAGTCCACTGACACACGTTTCCTCATCATTAAGGGAAAATGTTGAGCACTGGCATGCCAGATCTGTTGTGGGTGAAAATACTCTAGCCTCTGCTCCATTTGCACTCATTACAACATTCCAGTGAAACCAGTTAGATGGCCAGTCCTTTGGTCTGAGAACTGTGTCTCCGTACACTTTCTGTAACAAGTGGAGGCGGCGTTTGGTGGTGTGAACTAGAGAGCAGACAGTCCAAAACACTGTTTAGTTTCTTTCTACTGTTTTCAGCAGTCACATACCTCCCTCATTTAAAGGCCTCATCATACAGTCTTAATTAATTATTGCTGCTTTAACTAATGTGAACATATATAAAGCATTGCCAGTTGACATATCAAGCACCCTCTCGTGGCTTCCTGAACCTGAGGTCAAGAAAGTCTGTGAAATTCTCATTTTATATATATATATCTATATATATATATATATGTATATATATATATATATACATATGTGAAATTGTCATTAT